>CM037639.1:17675748-18319443 GCA_015227895.2 Colaptes auratus | reverse complement strand
CAGGTCATATCAGAGAAGAGCAAAGAGTTTTTCAAGTACAGGACTCTATCCTGCTCGCTTTACTTTTGCAAACAACATTTTGCAATCGAGGAAATAGGGACTGTGAGAAAAGCAAGTGGGTGAAATAAGGAAACAAATATGGGTAAGCAAAAGGATCTCCACAATCCTGTAAAGCTGAGTGTGAGCAACAACTTTTTCAAGGTGTTTTTTCCTTTGTATTTGTGACACACCATCTACAGCTCCTCCTCACCAGCTCTGCACAGGGGAGCACTGAGAAGGTGAGCTGAGACTGAGCCCTCTTTCACTGGAAACTGGAGAACACTCAGCAGGATGAATGCAGGAATTCTGCATTTTCCATAAGGACTGGGCTTATGGCCTCCCAATATCTGCAAATCCACCTCCTGTGCACAACTGGCTCTGCCCCATAAGGCTTTTCTCTTTAAACTTTACTACTGATCTGTCTATAAAGCAAAGAGACTGCTTACTTAAGTTGTCTTCGTCCTCCATGGTGGCTGCGCCAGGACTCAGATACTTGAAGGGGGCTATGAAGGTTGACAGTATGCTTACTTTTTCTGGAAGAAAACAGAAGAAAAGAGACACAGAAATTCAGTATTTCGTGGTGCATTCTGATCTACCCCCCAGGTGAAAACATCTTGTCAGAGGTCTCAGAGAAAGCTCAAGCACTGCTGGCATGAGAGACTACAACCACTTCTAATTCTCCCAGAAACCACTGCTTTGGTTTTTGGAAAACCTTGATGGTGTGCCCAGGAAACTGCTACCCAAGCAGTAAGAACCCTGTTTGAAATCCTTCCTGTTCATATTTATATCAAGTGTAGCTCCTTCTATCAGCAGACAGTAGCCAGCACAGGAATTAACTTGCAATGCCCCGATCAGCCTCTGCAGCAGATACCAGGGCAGAATCAGCATAAGGAGAACTGACACTGGCTCAAAATTTGCCTCACAATTTATCTGCAGCGAAAGGTTGCTGCTAACCAAACACCAGACACAGGGATATACTGAAGATAGGTGTTTGGTTTAGTCTGATAACTAGTTTCTTTAGGGGCTTTGCACAGTTTAGGCTGAATTCCTCCTGACAAACTCTGGGTACTTTGCTGAGGACTTACACCAACAGAGTGCCTACCTTAGGTAGCAGAAGAAGCAGAAACACACCTTACAATGGTGCTTTGAAGGACTCAGTTGCTTTCCTAAAGTCCTCCTGTGCTCAGAAAGCCTCAGTTAGGTAGAAATACTCTGAATCCTGCACATTGTGAACAATGTTGGGCTTTCATCTTGCATCAGAAGCATTAAAAACCAAACCAAGAATGTCTTCTTTCAAGTGACACAGAGGAAGAATATTTCAATGGGGACTTTCTTTACTGGTGAGAAAGTATTTATCTGCATTTCCTTAAACTACCTGGCTGCCGATGTACCACTGATCTGGAAGGCATTCCAGCTGAGGAACTCTTGAACTTTTCAGCAGCACACCTCTTAGCTTTTTGGGCTTGGTTCTTCCTACATTTTCATACATTCCTTGATCTTGCTAAAGGCTGCTATCAGAATCCATCAAAACCGAGTGCAGACGTTTGCCCTTAGCCAGGTAACACCACAGCTCAACTCTATTATGAAAAAGCACAGTAAAAGCTGACTGCTCTTTGTTAAGTAAATACAGTAAGTGGAAGAAAAAATTGCCCGAAGAAAACCTTTTTTCCATCCACAAACCTTTCAGCCCAGACTAATATGTAATTAGAGCACAAATTAGCTTCCTTGAATTGCAGTTTCATTAAGGGATTGCAGTGATGTCATGAACCAGGAGAATGAAGCCATTGATGAATGCTTTAGCCAAAAGATTTTGCTAAATGAGCACTTTGTGACTTTTTGCTAAGGCACTGCTTGCAGAGAAGTGTGGTGGCTCTGGTCAGCACTGCCTCAGTGCACGTGAGACCGCTGCCTTGGGGTCTGCACAAAGGTTGGTTTTCATTCCCAGCTTTCTCAACCAGCTCCTTTGATTCAAGTGGAAAGAACCAAGGGTTTGAAACCTACTCCAAAGGCTACACTTGACAGGGGGAACATGTCAGATAGCAGGTTAGGATCAGGACAGTCCTTGGTGTCAGCATCAGCAACAACCATTGTGTCTGGACATGGAGATGCAGTGAGCTGAAGAGTACTCCACTGATGCTGGCTGCTGTGGTTGTCAGACCTTCAGAACTCGCCCTCAAGCAATGGTTGTCATGCACAACCTTAAAGCTGAGAAAATATTCTCACTTCTCACAAGCATTTAATCCATGCAATCCATTAAACAAGCAATGCCATGTCCCTGCACTGCTGAGGCCATACCTTGAATACTGGGGTCAGTTTTGGGCCCCCCACTCCCAGAAGGACATTGAGGTACTGGAGCAGGTGTAGAGAAGGGCAAGGAAGCTACTCCTGTCACCAATCAAAATCCATGGAGTTTTATACCATAGTATTATTAGGTAAAGGAATATTGGATAATTTATCTTTCATCCCAACCAATTTTGTGCACTGTAGATTTAAAACCAGCAAATTATTTTCCCTTTACCCATCTTTGCTACGGTTTCCCTTCTGTTCCCAAAGATCTTTCTGGTGCCTTTGTTTTGGGGAGCACAAGCCCTATGAGGAGAGGCTGAGGGAGCTGGGGTTGCTTAGCCTGGAGAAGAGGAGGCTCAGGGGAGACCTTATAACTGTCTACAACTACCTGAAGGGAGGTTGTAGCCAGGTGGGGGTTGGTCTCTTCTCCCAGGCAACCAGCACCAGAACAAGAGGACACAGTCTCAAGCTGTGCCAGGGGAGGTTTAGGCGGGATGTTAGGATGAAGTTCTTCATAGAAGGAGTGATTGGCCATTAGAATGTGCTGCCCAGGGAGGTGGTGGAGTCACCATCACTGTTGGTGTTTAGGAAGAGACTGGGGTGCTTGGTGCCATGGTTTAGTTGATTAGATAGTGTTGGATGATAGGTTGGACACAATGATCTTGAAGGTCACTTCCAACCTGGTCTATTCTATTCTATTCTATTCTATTCTATTCTATTCTATTCTATCCTATCCTATCCTATCCTATCCTATCTAATCCTATTCCATTCATCACACTCTGAGAGCAGCAATGGATGACTTTGTGCCAACCAACCTCAGGCAGGCCCTAATAATGGGTATTCTTCAATCAATACAGATGCAAAAGATTGTAATTTATTATTTCAGGCCATTGGTTGGGCAATGGAAGATACAGTGTGTGTCTGGAAGGAGTGCAGGGGTTTTGAATCAGTGGTGTAAGAAGAGAAGAGGTGTAGTATGCATGCAGCACAGATTAATTACTCAGCCCATGGAGGAGGGGAAGATAGATGTCAGGATAATTAACTGTAGATGTGTACAGAGAAATAACCTGGCTAGGTATAAAACTGTTGGTACGAAGCTGCGCTTCCACCTTTTGCACATTACTGCCTATGCCCATACACATCCCACAGCCACTGCTTTATTGCCAGGGCTGAACTTCAGTGTTGCTTTTGTTTAGCATTTCTGAACAAGATGAGGAGAGTTGTGTATTCACACTTTATGGTCCCCATGCATTTTAGCACCCACCACGGTTAGTCTTATTTCTCGCAGTTTGATGAAATCTCTGGATAAGAATAAAGGCTATGGCTGGATAGGAAAAATCCATAGAGATAAATACCTCCATTCTTTCTCTCTTTTTTTATTCTCACTCTCTTCTCCTTCTATGTTTTTTTCTTCTTTTCCCCAAAAAGAATCAATGAGAGGTAGCCCAAAATTAGAGCGCCTATTTTTACTACATAATTCTAAGTGCTCTCTGCCTTTGTCTGAGGAAATTATTTTCCAAGGCCAGGAAAGAGTGTCTAAAAGAAGTAAACAAGACATCTCAGAAACAATTTTCCCCAGAAAGGCTGCAATACATAACTGTACATTTATGAGAACCAACACAGGCAGCTATTATTGCGTGCATTACAATTGCACCAAGAACCTCTGATGACACGAAGGAGTGATTTCATGAGAGCCTCTGGGACACAAAGGAAGCTGTATTTGCAATGGAAATGGAGAGACAAAGAGCAGGTGTCGTGAGGTTTATTTCCAGCCACCCTGCAGCACTCCAGCAGGACAACAGCACCGTATTTTATAGTGTGTTCACTACAAAAACATCCTTCCAAGCGAGGCCAAGTGGAACTTTGCTTGTCCTCTGTTTTGGAACAGAAAAGGATTTCAGTTCATGCTTCTTATCTATTTGTTTTCCAACAACAGCAAATAGTTAAAGATAGTTGCCAGCACTGTTTTGACAGCAGCCATATAAATCATGTAAACAAATAAAAAACCCATCAGCCAAAATATGTTCTGCATGAAACCCAGGAAATTATTTAATCCAAATGAATCAGCAAAGCCTGGCATGTAAGGCAGACAACTTGCCACTAAAATCTGCTCTTTTTGTGGAGTTGCTTTTGCCCTGGGGATGCAGCCAGAGGACTGGTCACAGGCCCTGGAAAGATGCTTTCATTGTGAGACAAGAATACACAAACAGGGCTATAAACACCACTCCTGCCCTTCCTACCTATCTTTATTTAAAGGGCAGCAGACAATACAGCTTGATCATCAGATGTACTGAAGGTCTTTCACTCTCACCTGGATGAAAGCCATGGGAACAGCAGGAGCTCAACACTTTTAAAAATCAGGCCTTATACATGTTGGACAAATTGTTTAGCTTCAAGAAGAGCAGACTGAGTGGGGTCAGAACAACAGCCTTCAAAGACATAAAAAGCTGCTGCATAGAAGAAAGGAGCAAACTGCATTAACACAACTCGAAGTAATGGCCTTAAATTGCACCATGGAAAATTCACTCAAACCATTACAAACCCTTCCTAATAGTAGTAAGGATGGTGCAACACTGGAGCAGAATGTCTAGAGGGGAGGTTAAGGAGTGATTGGTTCTGAACGGCTGTAGGAAGATGGTTGGCATCAGCAGGGTGATGCACCTGTCCTTGGGCCTATCCCTTATAGTTTCTCTCTTATTCCTGTGGATCCCGGTGGAAAAAACTCTTCTGGCCATGAGCTCCTGCAGCAGGTTGTAGCTCAAACTTGGAAAAGTGAGTAGTATTTGCTAATGTCAGCTCAACTCTGAGCAGAAGCTTGTGGCATGCTCTTTTGCTCGGCAGCTAATGAGCGCTATTAATAACTGTGTTTTAAAATGCAACTTCTGAACACAAGAAGGATTAGACAGATGGCTACCAGTGGTCTGCCAGATCAGCACTAGCAATGTTTTACTCAATTAGTTTCATTCTCATATTCTAATTGATTAACATGATCTGCTTTACTTGTCAGAGGTTTCTCTGATAGTGTTCTGTGGAAACCACAACGTGGGCATTATGAACCACTCCTAAATAATTTGTTTGGTTTGCATGGAGTACGAAATGGAATGGAATGGAATGGGATGGAATGGAATGGAATGGAATGGAATGGAATGGAATGGAATGGAATGGAATGGAACAGAACAGGTTGGAAGAGACCTTCAAGATCATTGCGTCCAACCTATCATCCAACACCTGGGAGAAGAGACCAGCCCCTGCCTGTCTGCAACCTCCTTTCAGGTAGTTGTAGAGAGCAATAAGGTCACCCCTGAGTCTCCTCTTCTCCAGGCTAAGCAACCCCAGCTGCCTCAGCCTCTCCTCATAGGGCTTGTGTTCCAAACCTCTCCCCAGCTTTGTTGCCCTTCTCTGGACATGTTCCAGCAACTCAACATCCTTCCTAAAGTGAAGGGCCCAGAACTGGACACAGGACTCAAGGTGTGGCCTAACCAGTGCAGTGTACAGGGGCAGAATGACCTCCCTGCTCCTGCTGGCCACACCGTTCCTGATAGAGGCCAGGATGCCATTGGCCCTTTTGGCTGCCTGGGCACACTGCAGGCTCATGTTCAGCCTACCATTGACCAGTACCCCTAGGTCCCTCTCTGCCTGGCTGCTCTCCAGCCACTCTGACCCCAGCCTGTAGCACTGCATGGGGTTGCTGTGGCCAATGTGCAGAACCCGGCACTTGGATGTGTTCAATCTCCTGCCCTTGGCCTCTGCCCATCTGTCCAGCCTGTCGAGGTCCCTCTGCAAAGCCTCTCTGCCCTCCAGCAGATCAACTCCTGCCCCCAGCTTGGTGTTGTCTGTAAATTTACTGATGATGGACTGAATGCCCTCATCCTCCAGATCATCAATAAAGATATTAAAGAGAAATGACTCAGGAGGGGTCAGTTCTGATGCAGGAATGTAAACTCAGCTGCAAAACCTCTTGAAAAAACCCTTACATTTATTTATGTAAAGCAGTGTTTCCAGCCACGCAAACAGTTGCCTTTTCACAGTTGTATTAGCCTTGGCTTATTTTGAAAGAGGGATGCAGAGAGAAAATAGAGTCTGCACATCAGGAGATGATTCTTTATCTTCCTTCTCATATCTCAGCTCAGGCTTGGGCTGACAGTGATTGACAGCACAAGGGGATTCTTTACACAAAAGAAAAATAAGCTAAATTTGTGTGCAAAACAGCGTCTTTAAAGCACAGCACTTACTGAGAAGGGCTCACAGCCTTCTGAATTATAGCTTGTACAGACACCATGCTTCATCATATAGTTTAAGCAGCTAGTGCCCAGACAAGGATTTGCTTGCTTGGTGTCAGAATTAGCCTTTACAGCTGAATTTGAGAGCCAGCTGTTGGGTCAGAAGTTCCCAAGTGTGCAAGGCTGCAGCAGCACTGCCCAAGTGCTTTCTGCTTCACAGGCAAGTGGGAAGGCTCTGTGCAGTGCTCCCTCATACCGCTGACAAAGCTGTGCTGGGGTACCTGTGAATGAGCACTGCGGTAGCAGTGGGGCTGGGAGGACTGCCTCTGTCCACTCCTTAAGTGGTGCTTAAGTCAGAGGCGTGGCTGCCCTAAATGACTTCACATGGCTTTGTGTTTGGGGATGGACACAGCAGCAGTCGCTAGGACAGGGTTCTGCACCCACTGCAGCAGATCCACTGTGGTGCCTGGCACTGCTCAGGATAAATTCAAGCCTACAGGGTAAATCAACCCCCCCCCCTCAAAGCTGTGGAGATGTGGTGCTGAGGGACATGTTTTAGTGGTGACCCAGCAGTGCTGGGTTAATGGTTGGACTTGATGATCTCAAAGGTCTTTTCCAACCAAAAGAGTTCTCTGATTCTGTGTATTTCAAAGGACCTATAACACAGGCTCATCCCTGCTTGGTTTGTGCTTTGGTCTTTCCCACCTATCTGGGAGATCTAAAGGTGAAGCCTTGCTGGCATCATGAGCCCTGCATTGGTGAATGCAGCTGGAGCAGCACTTCTAACTGAGCAGACCAAGCTGGGGGAAAGAGACTGCATACTAAAGGGTAGGAAAGGGTTAAAATGTGTGGGACTGTCACTGCAGATCTGTCACCTGGCCTCTCAGGTGGACAGTTACTGAAGATCTGCTTTTTATAATTGGTTTTCAATCCAAGGCTTCTGCAGTGGTATCCCAGCCTGGCCCACGTGGGAATGGTAAGGAAAGCAGAGGAATATGCTGAGATAAAAACCTCCTGGTGGAAAAAGAGTTTTTAAAATTATTTCTCAAAAGTAGGGAGACAAGGGAATATTTGGATTAAGGGATTTATTTCTTTAAAAGATAAAATAAAGTATTCAGCATTACTGTTTTTGCTCTCTGCTTCAGCAGGGGCCTGAAGAGAAGATACGCACGAACAGAACCATTTTTTTCTTGTCTGATAACCAAAGGGAAGCCAAAGCCAGGGAACATTTCAGTAGTGTTCCAGGCAAAGGATTTCAGCTGCACAAGGCAGGCTGTGCTTTGAGTTAGAAGCCACAGGTGTGAATTCAGAGCCATGAAACAGGGCAACAAGCTGCTCAGGATGATGCAGTGCCCCATGCACCAAAGCCTCTGTGCCTTGCCTGGAAGTCAACAGCGGCCTGCCAAGTGCAGGGGTCTGCTGTAAATAGATCTGTTTGTTCCCTCTGCTGTTTATTTATCCAGTTCTTGGGGCAGAGGATGTCTCTCTGCTCTACTGTTGTTTGGTGCTTAGCAAAATGGGATCCTTGTCCAAGATGAGAGCTCTGAAATGCCATTATATTAAGTAGCAGTAACAGTTTATGCTATTATGGCACTGCAGAGAACACTGAATGTGAAACGTCAGTTCGCTCGGGGGGGCTGGCAGCTGGACTAAGCAGTTTTGTGCATCCTCTTCTGGCTGTTAACTGACCCAGAACTGCTACCCTTGGAAAGCTTTCGTGGAAGCTATGTGAAATGTTCAGCCAGCGACAATCCAACTTCTATCATGCAGAGGCAGGTTCATGCCCTGCGTTCTGGACACTCTGCAGCCCTGCAGCCCACCAGGCCCTCTGCACACAGCCATGGTCATGTGCTCTGAGGCCAGAACCACTCTGGTTTATCCCTTAGGAAGCAGAAAGGGTCAGCAAGAAAGCCATGCATGTTGTACAGATGCATCCAACATGACTGGAGCTACAGGACGTGTCCTTTGCCACGTGTTTAACGGATCACACCACGGGCCTTAGCCAATGGATGCAGCATTTGGGGACATTATTTCCTTCCACAGTGGCATGTCCTGCAGGTCTCTTTTCCTCCTTTTCTAGAAGGGATATAGTGGCTTTAGCTGCAGTTTCACTGTATGAATGTAAATAGGTATGTGAGTAGACAAACCTCAGAGGCTGTATTTCAGTGCTCTGTAACAGCCCACTCCAAGCTCCTTTACCATGAAAGATCACTTACAGAAGGCAGCATGTTTTGTCCTGAAATTCTAGTTTCTTATTACTCCTAGTAAAGAACAAAGTAAGCAAACCCACAAGGTAGCTGATGTTTTTTTTTTAAGAAAGGTAACAGGTATGTGAGTTGTTCTCTATTTGATTCCACAGAAATCAATCTGAAATCTAGTTCAGCCTAGTAAAATCTGATCTCAAACTACTTAATGTTGTTACAAGAGTGTTCTCCTCTCCTGATGCCTTGCTTGAGGACACACAGAGATAGAAACTCTTGAGTCATTATCAGTTTATGTGCATCTCTGTCTGCCTGTGGAGTGTACTATGTTATGTATTTTTTAAGTGTTCTGGCTGTGGCTGTGGTGCTGGCAGCTTAAAAATGATTTCTCTGCAAGCTTCTTATGCTACCTGAACATTCATTTTGCAAATATTTCTCCTTTGCATTCTATGAACTGTGGCAGCCTTCCCTCCCCTCTACCTCCCCCCTTTCTCCCCCCTCCTTTTTTTTGGAATGTCATCATTTTAGAAAACAGGAGAATCATGAGAGAAAATAATTGCATAATAACCATCAGTGCTCAGCTCTGTGTGCTGAAGTCTTGCAATGGAGCTCATAAAACTTGCCAGTAGATTTATTAAGCATACAATAAATCTGTGATTAACATGATGACTATTAGATGCTATGCCAGCTGCAGATCAAACTGTAATATCAAAGAGCTTCTGTCTACACACTTGAGGCAAACTGAGGAGCTTCTTCAGCCCCTGAGAAACTATTTTGGCCAGTATTAAGGTGATCAGGCTAATTTCTTGTTAGGCTGTGTCTACATGCAGGTCTGCATTACTTAAGGGGACTTGGATAAGCTGGGAGAGAAAGCTATGTAATGATGCTCAGTTTGGCTCATTGCCACTTTAAACTTGCTTACTACATGTGAAACATGAGTGCCCTGTGCCAAAGGAAGAGCACCAAAGCTAGCAAAGGTATTTAAAGGTATCACAGAATCACAGAATTGGTAAGGTTGGAAAAGACCTCAAAGACCATTAAGCCCAACCTGTCACCCAAGACCTCATGACTACTAAACCATACCAAGTGCCACGTTCAATGCCCTCTTTGAACACCTCCAGGGATGGTGACTCCACCACCTCCCTGGGCAGCCCATTCCAATGGCTAACAACTCTCTTTATGAAGAACTTTCTCCTCACCTCGAGTCTAAATTTCCCCTGGTGCAGCTTGAGACTGGAACCAGGGCAGCTGAGGTCTGGGGAATGTAAAGCAGCCACCTATGTAGGTTGCATCTCAGGACTGTGCATGAGGAAGGATTTGGAGGATGCAGAGCTCACCACCTTCTGAAACCAGCAGTCTACTTGAGTACACAAAATCTAAGATGGAGCTGAGCTGTTAAAGGCAAACTGCAGTTCTCCCAACTCAAAGTCTCAAAGTTCTGCCACCATCTGCTGTAAGAGGGGCTGAACAACTCTAGGAGGGACTGATCTGACTTCACCTTCCAAGAGCAGACATGGGCATTAGTGTCTACAGAGAAATGCTCACTGAGATAAGTACAATAAATCGATCCTAGAAGGTGCCTATTGATTTCATTTGGGACCTGGACTAAAAGACTAACTTGTAGATATCCAAAGTTAGGAGACAGTATTTATACCCTCCCTTGTCAGGAAGTCTTGACCTGTGTTCTGGTGTCATCACTGCCTGTGTCTGGATCACAAGGTGTCAAGGGAGATGCCCTGCTTCCCTGAGCAATGCAGCCCCCCAAGGAGGCTCTGCTGTTGACAAGCTGTCCTGATACTGTTTCAGTTCTTGATCTTCACACAGGTTTGGATAACAATCTGAATGGTGTGCGACTGAAAGAGGGATTAGAAGCACAGAATCAATAAGGTTGGAAAAGACCTCAAGGATCATTGAGTCCAACCTGTCACCCAACACCTCATGACTAACTAAACCATGTCTTCAAGTGCCACGTCCAATCTCCTCTTGAACACCTCCAGGGATGGTGACTCCAAAGGCCAATTACTCTTTCTGTGTCCCTCTTGCGACTGTGTCCTCTTGTTCTGGTGCTTGTTCTGGTTGCCCGGGAGAAGAAACCAACCCCCACCTGTCTACAACCTCCCTTCAGGTCTCCTTTATGCTCCCAGAATTTCACAATGTCACAGAGATTCATTCAAAGAATTTCAAACATGAGGAGTTATTACATGGGAAAGCTATAAGCAGGTGTTTGCAGAGGTGCAGTGCAGATCAACAGCTAAGTATCTCTTTCATACTCTACAAGATGATAGTTGCAATTTGGGGATCACCTAACATGAGCTTAACAATGTGCTTCACCCCAACACAAACTACTCCTTCTACTTCTTTTACGATTCCATTCCCCATCCTGCAGCAGTGCCTACAAACACAGAGACAGATACAGCTGTTCACCTGCCCTCCATAATGGGAAAGAGCTGCCTGCCAGGGCCCTCCTCTGAGCTGTAACCCCCTGCTTCCCAAACTAAATACCTGCTTAAACATTAGGAAATGAATGGCCTGCAGCAGAAAGGTCCAGTCAGCAATTAGTGATGAGAGGCTTTTTGTTTTAATCTGCTCTCTGTTCATTTATTGTAAGCCAGCCAAGTATGACCTCTCGAACCTCCATAACAATGCATACTTATCCTGAATGCTGCCCTGCTTTATCCCTCATAACACAAGGCACTCTTGTGCTAACCAGTCTGTCTGTGGGCAGAAAGTTAAAGGCACTGCCATTCCAACTGAGGAAGCTCTTTGTGCTTGTTGAGAGCAAACAAGTAACTGCAGGGGATATGCAAGGGCTGAGATTTACCAGGCTTTCTGACAAGGTGCTACTGACAGAAGTAAGGCCTGCTAATTGAGCCACTTATTTAAGGATTTAGGCACCTAAATTCCCACTCGACCCTATGGGAGCTGAGACAGCTAAAAAGGGGTTAGGCACTGCCCCAGGGCTGTCCCAGGTGTTGCTGGCATTACAGTGCCATGTTGCTGGCACTACAGTGCCATTTACTACGGAGTAACTGCTCCAATTCCACCTGGTAAGGTGTGAACCTTTAATATTTATTAAGCCTTCCATCACAGCTTGCAGAGAGTCTGAAAGCTTCAGGTTCATCATTGCTACTCTCTTAGTATTTCCTTTTTACCTTTTCAGGCTTTATTCAATCACAGCACAAATAGCTTCAAACCCATCCTTCAGTCGAGAGTGGGGACAAAGGAAAAGTTGGCTAAAGCTTTACAATGAGAGCTAAGTTTTCAGGCTGATGCAAAGGGAACTTGACACCTGACTCCCATCAACAATAATAATGGGGGCTATGCATCTAACTCTTTCTGCATTGTGCTGACATTGTACCCTTGAATGTTAGTACAGCCCAATAATTCTCCAAAGATGAGGCAGCTTATTTTCTCTGCCATTGCTGCTTCGCTGGCATTTTTATGGTATTTCCAGAAGTACTACCTGTCAGAGTTAGTACTTCCAAGGATGGCAGTGCCCTGGGGTGATTGAGGATTGATGTAATTAAAGAGAAGGCAGTCTACTGCTTGCTCATGGGGATTTTATATCAAGTGTTTCACTGCACAGCTATGATTGATGACTTAAACGACGACAAAGTTGGGCTGTTCCATGTGTGCACCAGCAGTCCAAACCAGGAGCTCAAGGATCTGAGTCCTCTATTTTAGGCCAAGAGCATTCTGAGAAAGTTGCAGAAAGGGAGCTCTCTAGGAAAAATGCAACTTCTCATTTGCAGTTTAATAACATCAAAGAGAACTCCCAGAGACCAGTCACAGAAAGGACCTAGTTCCAGTTACAGCTAGGGACAAGAAAGGTTGTTATGATTTGAACAAGAAGAAAAATTAAAAGGTACATAGCATGCCATCATTGAATAAATCCACTGGGTGCAGTTGTTGTTGTCTTAAGTGGGATTATTTGATTAAATCTACACATGCTTTTGTATCTACCCACATCTGGAGCAGTCACTACAAGCTTTATAGACAGGGCAGGCTCAGTCACTGTAGCCTACGGCATTAGAGTGCATTAATTTCCAGCTCTGGGACCCTCAGTTTAGGAAGGACATCGAGGCACTTGAATGTGTCCAGAGAAGGGCAACAAGGCTGGGGAGAGGCCTTGAGCACAAGCCCTATGAGGGGAGGCTGAGGGAGCTGGGATTGTTTAGCCTGGAGAAGAGGAGGCTCAGGGGAGACCTCATTGCTCTCTACAACTACCTGAAAGGTGGTTGTAGCCAGGAAGGGGTTGGTCTCTTCTCTCTAGCAACCAGCATCAGAACAAGAGGACACAGTCTCAAGCTGCACCAGGGGAAGTTTAGGCTTGAGGTGAGGAGAAAGTTCTTCACTGAGAGAGTCATTCGTCATTGGAATGTGCTGCCCAGGGAGGTGGTGGAGTCACCGTCCCTGGAGGTGTTCAAGAGGGGATTGGACATGGCACTTGGTGCCATGGTCTAGTCATGAGGTCTGTGGTGACAGGTTGGACTCAATGGTCTTTGAGGTCTCTTCCAACTTTGGTGATACTGTGATACTATAAGTTCACTCTAAAGGAAGTGTGTGCTAGTCCTCTTCTGCAACTCAAACTTATTAAGACCCATGTGTGGCATATTTAGTATTATCTCAGTGTTTACCCCTTAAACTGATGCAGTGGTAAAATCTGATTGGAAAGCTGCTTTTCAAGACTGCAGACAAGAGTCTGATAAGGATGGTCTGGGAACAGAAACCAGCTCTTTGCTGAGAAAGAAGAGGAATCTCACTCTTTCTTCCCTGCTATAATGTCCATAAACTCCAATTACATTTATATCTTTGCATTAAATTAAATATGCTATTTTACACAAGCACTTAAAAAGGCTACTAAATATCCAATAACAGTTTCCTTTATTCCCTTGTTAGCAGCTGCCATGGTGGCAGGGCTTGCACGAGAAGCAAAGTGATTTAGTGCATTGATTTGCAGTTGGCACAGCCCTCTGTTCTCAAACAGAACTGATTAGCTTAGCAGGAAAGTGCCATTTACTTTTTATTGCCTTTCTTTTCTGCTCATCTCCCTTTGGTGGTTGCCAAGAGAAACAGCAGAACTGTAACCTCCTGAGCAGGTTGCTTACTTTCTTCAGCTCCAAATTCTGCAATTCTGAGGACTAATTTGTCTGAATGGTGCTGCAGTATCAATACAAATGCCAGGGTTACTGCTTTGGTTCTCCGAAAACAGGTCCCAGTGAGCTCTTTCAGGCTGTTCCTACACAAAATTACCCTGACAAGACAACCCAAGGCCCATCTAAACCAGGATTTTAGGGTTATCTTTCACCACTTACTGGAAAAGCTAATAGGCCACTAAGGTACAACGTCTTGCTGGGAAGATTTCTCCTGGATATGTCACTTTTGCTTCATAGACTGACCCTAGGGCTTGCCTTCTAATACATGACATTTGGAGTCCTGTGTATATACTTCTGTGCCTCTGATGTTCTGTGTGTTGAAGCTGCTGGGGGAACTCTTGATTCACCAGTTAAAAGTAAAGACTTTCTGCAGCACAGGATGACCAGCAGCTACAGGAAGAACAGTGGGAGTCATTGAGTTAGCAATTATTTTCCCTTGAAGACCAATTCACGACAGGAGTTCGGTTTGCTTTGGATGAGACTCCCTAATTTCCTGGGTCAGCTCCTCGGCTGGAGTGAGTCTGTGTGGCTTTATTGAAGTGCACAAACGCACACGGAGTCACACCAGCTGAGGTCAGTGGCATAACACTTCTTCAAACCAGTGAAGGATCTGATTCCACAACCTTATCATGACTACTCAGGCTCCTTAGCCCTTCACAGTTCTCATGCAACCTGCTCACCAGTGCCACAAAGTCAAAGCTTCTCAGGGGTTTTAGGCATTTCCAAGTCTGTTTTTACTGAGAAATAAGCAGGGGAAAATAGGAATGGGTGGGAAGCCGAAAACCATGGTTCACTTATTCTGGAAACAAAGATATAAAGAGATGTAGAGAGAATTTCCTTCCTATTTCCTAGCTGAAATTCACTCTTAATATTATTAATCCTTTTGGACTCTGTACAGGTAGCAGAGATGAAGAGGCTAATCTCTGCCTCTTCTACACTGGAGGCTCCATTAGTTCTACTAAATAGCCGGTGTAGTACCAGAGAAAGAAGTACATATGCATTTGCTTCCCTTCTCCTTTGATCTCAGCAAGAGATTATAAAACAGCTCCCATAGTCTGTTCTTTCATTTTAAAATGCAAAAGCAACCTGAAATTTTCTTCCCTCTGGCACAGGAAATCCTGGTGAGGAGAGGGCCTCTTTACTAGAAAATGTATAGTTCACACTCCCCAAATGTATCTAACTCCATTAGTCATGTGAATTCAGTATCTTTGATTCCCTCTTATGAGCCACCTTCCCTCTTTCCACAAGAGCAAAGAAAATCCTCTTTTCTGGTAAAGCAGGATTTATTTGAACTGCACTGACTCGAAAGACCACAGGATCTGCCATAGTTAATGAGCTCCTAACAAACGAGAAATGAGCTGATGGGGAAGACGACTACGGTCCTCTCCTGAACCACCAGAAAACACCATTTAATGGCAATTAAACTGCTGCACAAGTGGAACTACTCACTGCCAGCACAACCTTACTCTTTTCATGCTATGTATCATTTGTACTGCCACTGGTGGCAAATTCTAAGGTCCACAAGTTGAGTTTTAGGATGAGGTGAATTGTACCTCAAACTCCATTGATTACAAAGGGAACTGGCTATGACTGGCTCCGACACAGAGGCAAACATTTGGTCAGGTGAACCAAACATCACACATCAACTCATCCACAGACTTCTGCACACTTGCTTCCATTAAGTGTCCTCCTTGGCTTGGAGATGCTAGGTTCTTGTTGGTTTTCTTCCTGTGGAAACTCAGATGGAAGGTCACAGAAGAAGGGGAAATAACAGCAGCAAAGTTTAGGCACACCAAGGTGTTAGACAGCGGCACAAAGCTGTGGCCTCCAAAGTGAAATCTGTAATGGTGCCTCAGAGCCCAAAAGGCTTAGATTTGGAGAGCACCAGATGCCTTGAAAAGGGACACACTGATGACAGCTTTTTAGTGAGGGGTTTGATCACAGACATCAGTAACAAACACTGAAGACTGAGTTTGTCCTAAATCCCATCCTTTTTCATAGCTCGAGAATCTTGCTTAGGGTCAGAAGGAGTGACCCTTCTGTTTGGGACATCTTCCTGAAGATGGAAGTCCAGACCCTGTCTTTCAAACTCTGAGAACATAGGAGCAGAGATCATGGGGAAGCTGGGGGATGGCAGTGAGGGAAGTCCCTTTTACACCATGTGACAGTTACTACATTTACCCAGGACAGGGCTGCAGCGGGGCTGGAGACAGACCATCACATCTGGGGCTGGGACTGACAGCCTTGGGGGTGACTGGAACAGGGTCCTGGGCTGTGGACAAGGTGGAAAGAACCTCAAGGACCTAGGCAGGGGCAAAGACACCTATCAGTGCCTTCAGGGACCTGGCAGTCAATGGACTTTTAAACATATAGCACACAGAATTCCTCTTCTGTGTGCATTTTAATGCTCTTCTATATATATTTTAACCTTTAAATTGGGTTAGTGAGTTTTCAGTGTAAGAAAAATACAGTGAACATTTACCAGTAATGCTGCTCCTCCCCACTGCAGTTACCACAGGCCCCAGTCAACCCAACACCCCAGTCCTGTCAGCATTCACACACCTCATGACCATGCCAGCAAAGCCCTTGCCTGACTTCTAAGACCATGGATTAAAATATGCCAGGTTCTGACAGGCAGCAAAGACACTGAACTGCCCCCATGTGACCTCTCCTGACCACCTTGCAGAAGACCCTGCATGCCTACAGCCCCAGCAGCACTGGGTCAGCATCCCAAGCACAGATCCTTTGCTGACAGGCGACAATGAAGGGACCTGGCACAACAAGTGCCAGGACTTGGGAAGAGCTGGAGCTGCCATGGGGCTCATCTGAGCAGCCATGGGGCCAGTCTACAGCCTGACATCCCACAGGGTGGCTGCCACAGACAGAGGTAAGGTCAGTATAGCAAGCAATGCTTATGACCTCAGTTCTCCAGTATCAGAAATGGGCTGTGCTCTGCTTTGTTGAGCTTTGCTGTATTCTTGTTCACGTTCTGCATCCAGGACAGTGCAATGCACGTGGAGTTGCAGGAGCCACATTTGGACTGCTGTGCCTAAACACCAAGACATTGCAACTCTATTTATTAACACTTCTGAGACATTTGATTGTCCAGGACAATTCAGAGTGTCCAGAAGCATTTGTGCTAAGAAAATTGAAGCACTTTGGCCTTGGCTGAGCTTCAGTTGGATGGATTTGCTCCAGATTTGTTAGCGAAAGAGAGCAAGAGAGAAAGAGGGTGAAAGAAAAGACAGCAATTTGTCTCCAGAAGTAGCCACACAGTAAATCTCCTGTGACCAGAGTTTTATGGGAGAAAGTCTGTTTCCACTCTTCTGCTTCCAGACTGTATAGCTGGTTTTCAGGATAAATGCAATTGTCCAGTGCTGATGATTTAAATGCAAACAATTCCATCATTCATTTCCTTGGTCCTGAGTGGCAAAACTTCAGAGATGCAGTGTGACCTCTGCCTCCCACAAATGACTTACTAGCAAAAACTTAATTTGCCCAATTCAAAAAGAAATGGAGAAAAATAAAGCCATCTTTTCTCTGCAAAGGAACAAGGAGAACATAAAGTCATGCTCCACATGGCCCTAATGCTGTAAGGGGTTCAGGCTGTAGATTAAGGTCTGTATCACCGATAGGTGCAGAGCTTGGGATCTGTTTGGCTCATGTCTACTGCTGAGAGCATGATTTGTGCTTTACTTACTCAGTGGTTTTAAGCTTTTTCTTCTGCTTGTATCAGATTTTGATTTTTCCAGATACACTTGTCAGTAGAATTTGCTCAAATGCACTTTGTGAAGACATTTCAGTCTATGCAAACTATTTGTTTTGACGGCTCACTACTCATGCTGTGTAACCAGCCACCTAAGGCAAACTGCAGTTTTCCAGTGCTTTTGCAGATGACTGATCCCTGGAGTCCCCTGAACTGTTTTGCAGATCTCTACTGTGATCTGTCTCCAGTCACCCAATAAGGTTACCACAAGTCACATAAGGAGGGTCACTATCTGCTGACTCTTGACAGATACACTTAGTGTCCTGATGGAACTGAAAACAATGCTGGAGTGATTTGCACACACCCACCATGAGCTGGAAAGGGAACATTTTCGTGATTCTGTTTAATTTAAACACATTTAAAATGTCTCACTTCCAAATCTCTTTATGAAACAACTAATAAATACAAGTGCTAGCTTGCAGAGCTCTTCACAGATAAAAAGTACACCAAAGCTTCTGTTTTAAACCAGATGTGTATCAGATCTTCATCTGGCATGTTTCTAGTCAGGCTGATGCTGAAGAGATCTGGAGGTCTGGACTGAGTGAATCTTTTTTTGGAGATACTCAGTAAGTTACAGCACTACTGTCAGGTTTTTACCATGCAAAACCAGACGTGACTTCTGCTCTTGATGAATGGCAGTGGACCTCCTTTCCTAGTGAATGAAACCAGAGAACCTCTCAAGACTAAACCATAACACAGCCCTTGACTGCCCCAGAGTCATTCACCTGGTCAGCACAGCAATGGCTGAGGTTAGGTGAGATGAACTCCACTCTGTCTTGACTTGTAGTGACTGTCTTCATCTGCAGAGTCCTCCATGGAACAAACATGTTTATGGCAGTGGTAGCTAGCATAGTATCATAGTATCATAGTATCAGTCAGGGTTGGAAGGGACCATCTAGTTCCAGCCCCCCTGCCATGGGCAGAGACACCCCACACTAGATCAGGCTGCCCAGAGCCTCATCCAGCCTGGTCTTAAACATCTCCAGGGGTGGGGCCTCAACCACCTCCCTGGACAACCCATTCCAGGGCTTCACCACTCTCATGGGGAAGAACTTCCTCCTCACATCCAGCCTGAATCTCCCCACCTCCAGCTTCATTACATTCCCCCTAGTCTGTCACTACCTGATAGCCTGAAAAGTCCCTCCCCAGCATTCGTGTAGCCCCCTTCAGATCCTGGAAGGCCACAATGAGGTCACCTCGGAGCCTTCTCTTCTCCAGACTGAACAGCCCCAACTCCTTCAGTCTGTCCTCATAGGAGAGGTGCTCCAGCCCTCTGATCATCCTTGTGGCCCTTCTCTGGACACCTTCCAGCACCTCCAGATCCCTCTTGTAATAGGGGCTCCAGAACTGGACGCAGTACTCCAGGTGGGGTCTCAGCAGAGCTGAGTAGAGGGGGAGAATCCCCTCCCTTTACCTGATGGCCACACTTCTCCTGATGCAGCCCAGGATCTGATTGGCCTTCCAGGCTGCAAGTGCACATCACAGTATCACAGTATAACCAAGGTTGGAAGAGACCCCAAGGATCATCAAGTCCAACCTGTCCCAACAGACCTCACAACTAGACCATGCACCAAGTGCCACGTCCAATCTCCCTTGAACACCTCCAGGGACGGCGACTCCACCACCTCCCTGGGCACCCATTCAATGACGAATGACTCGCTCAGTGAAGAACTTCCTCCTCACCAAGTCTAAACCTCCCTGGCACAGCTTGAGACTGTGTCCCCTTGTTCTGGTGCCTGGAGAAGAACATTGAGAGCTCCTGTTGAGCTTCTCGTCCACCAGCACCCCCAAGTCCCTCTCCTCCGGGCTGCTCTCCAGCCAGTCACTGCCCAGCCTGTATTTGTGCCTGGGATTGCCTCAACCCAGATGCAGGACCCTGCACTTGGTCTTGTTAAGCATGACCTTCAGGAACAAGCTGCAGAAGAAATCTGACTGCCAATGGGATATCTGCTGGCAAAGCTGCAGCCCTGCTCAGAGTGCAACAGAAGAGGGCTCCTAAATACGTATCATTTGCTGTAGCTCCATCAGTGAAGCTCCCAGCACCTCTTGGGGTGTTTATTGTTTATTCTAACAGCCTAGTTATGGATCAGAATATTTTGCATTTTGTAATGTCCAGACTGGGGCAGCATCAGGGGCTTTCAGCCTCTCTCTCAAAAATAACCACCTCTGACTCAGTGTGCGCAACCCAAAATACCTTGTTATGGCTCCTTGTGGGAACATCACAACATGTGGCGTAATTAGAAGAAAAGAAAGATATCCAACCTACAGGAGGAAGCCTGCATTTTTAAGCACAGAAGAAGGTCATTGGACACAGCTATTCTGAGGACTCTGCTGACAGAGACTTTTCTGTAACATTCTAATTTCAATGCTACTATCTATAGCCCTCTGTGTAACTTGTCCTTTCACTGTGCACTCTTTGTCAGTGAAAAAATACTGTAAGCTGCTTTCAAGGTGTGACTCAGAAAAAGCTGGCAAAAGGATGCTCTGAAATTTTCAAAGCTATGCTACGTATCCTCACTGCTAATGGATGTGCCTGCAATCCTCCACAGCTTGGAAAATCTCCCCTGTAAGCTGTCTGCCATCTACAAACAAGAGCCAAGGTCACCCAGAGGGATTTTAGCACAAGACAACAATGTTTATTAGCTCTTGTGAGCACCCTTGGGGATCTGTTAGGGATGCTGTCTAGGAGGGTGTGTACACACACATCATTTTTGCATGCAGACATGTACATATTTAATGGGATCTCTGTGGTTTTCCAAAAGGCAGGCAGTGAGTTTGCCAATCATAGCTACCAAATGCCTAAACACATACAGGAGCCACCTACACTTCAGTGTTTCTGGCATTCAGCTAAGGTACTCATGTTTAAAACAGGGTTCCCCGTGCCCAAGAGAAAAATCTTTGTATTTCTCTTAGAGTGAGACTTGACAGACTCACAGGTTTTTAAAGCCATTATGAGTAGACTTACAGAAGAGAAACCAGAGCCACACAGATATGTGGAGATTTGGAGGAACAGTGGCTTTACAAGGAGCAGCACAGAGTATGTGTTTAGAAAGACAGCCTATTTTGATTTAGGATGCACAGCTGTCCCTGATACTGCCTGTAAGCCCAGCAGAAGAATAGGATTTCCCCACTCACAAGGATTCTTTCATTTTTGAAGGTCTGCTCTAAAGTATTACTGAAAAGGCAAAAAATAGAATAGCTTCTCCCCAAGCAATTCAGAACCAGAAGAGGGAAGGCTTCTTCCCATTCTTTCCTCTTTCTCACAGGCTGCCTTGTTCTGACAGGCTGCTCAGCAGGGCGACGGGGATTTACTGTTTGTTCCGTGGCACACAGAAAAAGGCATTAAAATAAAATGTCCTTATGTAAAGAATTATGTCAATTTTGCAATCAGCCAGGAAACAAACAAACAAAAGCCAGTGAGGTCAGGGCTGAATGTACTAATCCTGCCAATGCTCTGTATGATTAAAACCGTTTCACCTTGAAATCTGGCATTAATTACAACATGGAGCACCTCCAGCCCTCGGTATTTCAGTTTGGTTTCAGGGACTTAGTTAGAACAGAGTTTTGTACCTGGAGTATTTTCCAGTCTTTATGATCCATTTAGCAATTATTTCACATGATCTCTTTGCTGCATATCAGCTGTTGCTTCTTTCTGTTGCCACCCTTGTATGACAGGAAATGCCACAATGTACCTCACTTGGCAGCCAAAACCCTTTATCAGTTCCAGTTTTGAGCACAAGCAATTCAAATTTCCCTCCTTCACAGAGGGGCTCAGTTTACAGCAGAAGTCCAAGAATATCCTAAAAAAAGTGTTTCTGAAAGTCTATTGGCACAAACCAAAATCTGGGCTGGAACTAGCATGCAAAGCCCTCAGCTTTGCCCTGAACTTTAAAAAGAGAAAATGGATCTTTAAACTTTAGGGACATATGGATCACAGAATGGCTCAGATTGGAAGGACCTCAGTGATCCTCTACAACAACCTCCCCACCATGGGCAGGGACACCTCTCAACTAGACTCAGCTGCTCAAGTCCTCATCCAACCTGGCCTTCAACACCCCAAGGCAGGAGGCAACCATGACCTCCCCAGGCAGCCTATTTCAGAGTCACACCACCCTCCCACTGAAGAACTCCCTCCTAAGACCCAGATACCTTCATGTCCATTTATTCTCTGCCCATGTCCTGTGTGCTCTGTTAAAGTGGGTAAAGTCACACATACACTCTGTTTTCATTTCTTTACAGTAGCAGTGTAGCTCCAGGGCTTCAATCCATGAGAAGTTTTAGATACAACAGCACTTTCTCCTTCCTCTTTAATCTGACCCCTGAAAGTGAAGGAACACCTCCTGTAACTTAGAGAGAGAGGACTTTAGAGGTGCCCTTGCAGCACAGAGTCATAGAATCATAGAATGGCTCAGGCTGGAATGGATCTCAGAGATCATCTACTGCAACCTCCCTACCATGGGCAGGGACAGCTCTCAACTGGACTCAGCTGCTCAAGGCCTCAACCAGCCTGGCCTTCAACACCCCCAGGCAAGAGGCAGCCACAGCCTCCCTGGGCAGTTTATTCCAGAGTCTCACCACCCTCCTACTGAAGAACCTCTTCCTCAGCTCCAGTCTAACCCTGCTCTCCCTCAGCTTCAAACCATTCCTCTTTGTCCTGTCTCTAGACAGCCTCATGAAAAATCCCTCTTCAGTCTTCCTGTAGGATCCCTTCAGGTGTTGGAAGGCAGCTCCAAGATCCCCCTGGAGCCTTCTCTTCTCCAGGCTGAACAACCCCAGCTCCCTCAGCCTGTCCTCATAGCAGAGCTGCTCCAGCCCTTGGAGATGTTATTTTAAACTTCAGACCTTACACATTTTAATTGGGTAATTCAGGTTTGTTAGTTATAGTCTAATGTGATTCTAGCACCAGTCCGACTCCTGCCTTAGATCTCAGTCTTGTACCTTGGGCCTGGCTTTCATTTAAATCCCGAAGATTTATTCAGTTGCCTTCCCTCTCACATCAAGCAGCTTTAGTGAAAGAGATTTGTACCTGAAATGCACGCATTCAGCACTGGCCCTGTTAAATTAATAGTGATGTATGTGTGTTTGTAGGCAGAGTGACCTTTATTAGCTTCTCATTATATTGGGAAATAGTTCTGGTTCTCTGACTGAATGAATTACGCCGAGCGCCGTTATGGCTCAGCTAACCTACAGAAACTAGTTATTTTTCATCAGATGTTAAATGTTAAAACTAACAAGCAGTTAGTTAAGCATTACACTGGAGACTCTCAGCATGCCTTACAACTTGGAACATGCACTTTGCAAACTGTTCAGATTAGAGATGAATCAAAAGCGCTCCAGCTTCGGGGACAAGAGTGGAGGTGCACATCCCTGCAGACAGAGCCGGAGTATGAAATCCGACGCAAATTGCTTTTAAAATTTAATAATTCACAGAATCTATGGTTTAAGCACAGCCTGCCGGGGGTAGATAAGTAAAATAAATACTGCAAAGTCAATTTTTAATAATCTGTGGCATGAAATTTAAGCACAAGAGAAAACATTTCACAATCAAGGCAGAAAGCTTTCTGTAAATGATCAAATGAGAATTTTAAACCCCCTCACCTATGGATGCAAAATACATCCAGTTTATCCTTTACTCCACACAGCACAGTCCCAGAGTTCTTTGTTTAAATGCCTTTTGCTTCTACTAGAGCTTTTGTTGCACCCCTTTTTAGAACTAGAGTTATTTACAACAACATCACAAGCAGATAAACAGGTACTGGAGCCTCTCACTTGCCGCCGCCTTGGCTCATCACAGGCAGTCTCAGGAAATAATGTAATTAATTCCTGTGCTAGTCTGGTAACAAGTGGTCTGGTGTATTTATCTAATTATTGAGACAACACATTTACAACTGAAGGGATTTTGCTGTAAGAGGTTTATAAAACTCTGATTCAGGCTGATCTTCAGTCTCTTAATGCCAAGTAAAAACTGGCCTTCGAGCAACATTTTTGTATGATGAAGAATAAAATCCCAGATGGATTATGACAAGTCTGTGTCGTCCTAAAAGAGAAATCAAAATGAAAAGCTGGGAAAATTAAATGGCAAGGATAATATATATAAACACACTCGTTCAGGGAAGAGAGAGAGAGAGAGAGAAAATGTGAAGATTTGTACATATTTTATGCATCTGCAATCGGCATGCTAACGTGCTGGTTATGCTAAGAGGTGTACCATCTGCAAGGAATAAAGGAAAGGCAGAGATTATGCTATATTATGGGGAAATTATATTTTGACTTTATTATTATGGCTGTGGCTATTCCATGAAAAGAGGATGGATTAATAATTGTCTAACCGACCAAAAAGGAAGGAGAAAGCAAAATGGATTTTTCAGAGAAACAGATTATTTCTCACACAACAAGGGGCTTGTGCAATGGAGCAGAAGGAGGAAGAGAGGGTAGTGACAAGAAAGGGAGACTGAGTGTCATGGTGCCAGAGATGAGAGCTTGGATGTCTGCCGGGCTGAGACTAGCTGCAGAGGTAAGGGTGAGCATGAATCAGCATCCACAGGCAATGTAGCTAGTGAGAGAAGTCCTCTGGGGTCCTGGACTTAGTGCAAAGAGGATGCTATCAGCCACAAGACTGGTTGCAAGTTTCCTTGACACAGATGCCTCCTGGGCTGCCCTGCACATGGGCAGAGGACAGGCAAAAGCGTTTGCTGCAATGCAACCCTTAGTGCTGAGAGGAGATCTTGCAGCCAGGGGATCACCTGGGACAGGATGTGGGCAGGGGCAGCTACGTCCTCTCACATCATGTGTGAGGCCATGTGCTGATGCAAGGAGGGACCAGGGCTGGTCAAGGGCAAGATGATGACATTGGGAGGCAAATGCAGGATTTCTAGGTGTAAGCTGTTAGGAAATGATTTTGTGGGAGGAAACTGTAGGGAAAACACACAACACTTAAATCTAAGGAAAAATGGCTAAAGGTGAGTGAAACTCACCTCTGCAGAGAGGCTGTGGACCAGATCTTCAGCTTCTTTTGTCTGCACTCCCTCATTACAGATATTTAGTACAGGTTATTGCACGTCTCCCCAACACCTCCTGCTCCTGCTCAGGCCCAGTGGCTTTTTGTTCTGAAAGGAAGGAGAACCCTGACAAAGGGCTGTTTTGCTGGGAGGTCTTGGTTTCATTTACAGTGGGTTAGAAATGCAGGTGCTGTGGTGCCCTGGGCCTTTCAATCACCCGCCAAGAGCCCTCACTTCTCATTGTTTCCATTTTAACGCTGCTCTTGCAGATGCAATTGCAGCCTCTTTGAATTAAATCTGGGTTAACAGTCTGAGGACAGAAGAGCCCCAAGAGAGGAGATGATGTAGATCCAAACAGCAATTCTTTAACCTATTGCTTTTTTATGACAGATTGGAAGCCCTGCATGCAAAGGGAAGCAAAGTGCATTTTTGCAGTCTGCTCTCATTTGCATAAACCTTTCTTTTGGTATTTGCATAATTTTTCAATTAATCACCAGGACAATACTCCAACTCCTGAACATCTCTCTCCCAGGCATTTATGGTATTCTTGCTAATATAAAAGCTTTAGACACTGATTATGAGGCCAAGACCTGGGGTTTTCCATTTATTTTGAGTGTAAAAAACAGTCCAAATGTTTACTGTACCTTCCACTCTAAAACGAGTGCATCAGTGATTACTGGAAAAGCACAGATGGGACAGAGACAGCTTTTCATTCCTTGTTCCATATGATAGAACTCAACACATCTGGTAGGCTATGAAAAGCATCTTTGCACTAATTTGTTTGTCAGTATCTGTTGGAAGGACTATCTGTCATCCTGTCGCGTTTCGGTTGCCCTGAGATGTCTGAAGACAAGAGTAGTCACCAATTGCGACTGCTGGCCACTTGGGACTAGCTGGGAGAAGGCACCAGCTGTTCCAAGGATCATCACTGGTGGATCTGTTTCCTTTATACATACATACATACATATATATATCTCAGTGGTAATTTCAGTGTAATCTTTCCTCAGACATTTTGTATGTTTCCTGTGTGAACTGGTAGAGGTGATCCTGCTCTGGCAGGGGGTTGGACTAGATGATCTCTCAAGGTCCCTTCCAGCCCCTAACATTCCGTGATTCTGTGTTTGAGAGAAGGAAACCAAACCACTTGAGCAAGAGACAGTTTGTTTGTCTTTGCTGGCCGTGTGCACAATTCCATCTGTTTCTACAGCTGGTTGAGTTCTCTGTGACTCTACAGGACCAGTGCAGTGGGACAGAAAATGCACTTGCTGATGGTGTGTGCATGTGGTGGTCCTAACACTTGCCTTTGTGTGCAGGGTCTCTTATGTTAGGAATCTAACCCAAAGAGTGGCTGTCAACGGGTCCATGTCCAAGTGGAGGCCAGTGACAAGTGGAGTCCCTCAGGGATCAGTCCTGGGACCAGTCTTGTTTAACGTCTTTGTTGGTACCATGGACAGTGGCATTGAGTGCACCCTCAGCAAGTTTGCTGATGACACCAAGCTGTGTGGTGCAGCAGACAGCTGGAGGGAAGGGATCCATCCAGAGGGACCTGGACAGGCTGGAGAGGTGGGCCTATGACAACATCATGAGAGTCAACAAGACCAAATGTGAGGTCCTGCATCTGGGTCAGGGCCATTCCAAGCAACCATATAGTCTGGGCAGGGACTGGCTTGAGAGCAGCCCTGAAGAAAAGGACTTAGGGGTGCTGGTGGATGAGAAGCTCAACATGAACCACCAGTGAAAGACTTTTTAGGTTGCCAGGTAATGATAGGACAAGGGGGAATGGGAAAAAAAATATAAATGGGTAGATTCAGATTGGATGTTAGGAAGAAGTTCTTCACCATGAGGGTGACGAGACACCGGAACAGGTTGCCCAGGGAGAAGCCCCATCCCTGGAGGCTTCTGGAGGACAGACTGGATGTGGCTCTGAGCAACCTGATCTAGTGTGAGGTGTCCCTGCCCATGGCAGGGGGGTTGGAACTAGGATCCTCGAGGTCCCTTCCAACCCTGACAATTCTATGATTCTGATCTGACCATAAAGAGATTGATTTTGTCAGGGAAAAGTAAAGATCGTAAAAGAGCCTTGGTGTTTGTATGGGTTGATCAATGCAGGCTGAGAATGTTTGCTCCCATAACTCTCCAAGCTGATCATCCTCGTGAAAAGCCTTGTGATTTATGATTTGATCTGTTTATTTTACCTCATCACCTTGCCAATGAATCAAAGTCTTGGATGTATTTTTTTTCTAGTCTGATTTTTTTATTTTCTTATCATAAAGGCTTTATTGCATTAAATTCTGATTGTGTGAGTAATTTAAGCCATTTCTCTTCAGCCACAAGCTATCCTGGCAGAAGAGTCCAGGTCTCTTTGAAGGTGTAAATTCCATGTTCCATTAAGGTTGGGCAATATAAACATCAAGAGCTTTCATAAATATGAGAAAGCTTCTGAAACACAGAGGAAGCATTCCCAAGCCCACTTAGATGGCATAGGATAGGATAGGATAGGATAGGATAGGATAGAATAGAATAGAATAGAATAGAATAGAATAGAATAGAATAGAATAGGATAGAATAGAATAGACCAGGTTGGAAGAGACTTTCAAGATCACTGCGTCCAACCTATCATCCAACACCACCTAATCAACTAAACCATGCAACCAAGCATCCTATCAAGTCTCCTCCTGAACACCTCCAATGATGGTGACTCCACCACCTCCCCGGGCAGCCCATTCAAAAGGGCAATCACTCTCTCTGTGTAGAACTTCTTCCTATCCTCCAGCCTAAACCTCCCCTGGTGCAGCTCAAGACTGTGTCCTCTTGTTCTGGTGCTGGTTGCCTGGGAGAAAAGACCAACCTCCGTCTGTCTACAACCTCCCTTCAGGTAGTTGTAAACAGCAGTAAGGTCTCCCCTGAGCCTCCTCTTCTCCAGGCTAAGCAACCCCAGCTCCCTCAGCCTCTCCTCACAGGGCTGTGCTCCAAACCCCTCCCCAGTTTTGTTGCCCTTCTCTGGACACGTTCCAGCAAGTCAACATCCTTCCTAAACTGAGGGGCCCAGAACTGGACACAGGACTCAAGGTGTGGCCTAACCAGTGCAGTGTACAGGGGCAGAATGACCTCCCTGCTCCTGCTGGCCACACTCTTCCTGATGCAGGCCAGGATGCATGGGTGGACAGCTTAGCCAGCAGTTTGCTCTGGGGGACAGTGTCAAAGGCCTTGCTGAAGTCCAGGTAGACTACATCCACAGGCCTCCCCACATCCACCAGGCAGGTCACCTGATCATAGAAGGAGATCAGGTAGGTCAGGCAGGACCTGCCCTTCCTAAATCCATGCTGGCTGGGCCTGATCCCAGCATGTAACTTCCAAAAATACTGGACTGAACTGTCTGTAGTTAACTAAGTACTCATGGCTTTCCTTGCATCAGGAAAAATTAACAGGACAGATTCGATGCCCCATGAAAACCTAGGGCAAACCTTTCCCTTTCACTATCCCTCAGGGTTTTTTTACCTAGACTTTGCATTATTTTCAGGTACCTGCTTGCTTTGACATGATGCAATACCTGAATGATTCCCATGCCTGAAGGGATCCTACAGGAAGGCTACAGAGGGACTTTTCACGAGGGTGTCTAGAGACAGGACAAGGGGGAATGGTTTGAAGCTGAGGGAGAGCAGGGTTAAACTGGAGCTTAGGAAGAAGCTCTTCAGTAGGAGGGTGGTGAGGTGCTGGAACTGGCTGCCCAGGGAGGTTGTAGCTGCCTCCTGCCTGGGGGTGTTGAAGTCCAGGTTGGATGAGGCCTTGAACAGTGCCCTTGCCCGCGGCAGGGAGGTTGCTTCCAACCTGAGCTATTCTAGGATTCTATGATAATCCTGACCAGGCTTATTTGCAAGAAGAGCCCCCTCTGTGAGACAACACTACAAGAATCAGGCCCAGAACTGGCAGTCAGATGTGGCAGAAGAGCATGTTCCTCGCTCCTGCCAATACATAGATTACAGGGCATCAAAATGCTGCCAGTGGGCCTTGTTTGCTCAAATCCATTTTATGTCTGCAGTGGAGTAACCCTTGCTAAAGTTGTGTATAACAGACTTTTAAAAGTAAATCAAGCAGCCCAGTAAATCAGAACAGATATGCTGAAAGGATTCCCTTCAAAATTAAGACAGCTTTCCGTGACTGCAAAGCACATTTTGAACTGAATAATTTGAGGATTAAAGAGCCCACAATGCAGCTGGCTTTATAGGAAGTCTAATATGATAATGAAGTGCTCTTACACAATTTAGGCTTTTCAGGTGGCTGCTAAACATAGAGGTGTGGAGTGCACTAAATAAGATTATCTTCTACAAATTGGTTGCAGTGAACACATAGCTGCTCTGAAGAGCCAGCACTACTATGCTGAAGCCTACATTTCTATCAAAACCATATCCTTGTAACACTCCAAGTTAAACAACTACTTCTATTACCTCCTCTTTCACTGTAAGAGTAACACCGTGCCTCTCACTTCTTGGTCTTGGCTTGAAACTAATCTTTGAGGTCACAGAATTCATTAGAGTCATTGAGTTTTCCAGGCACCTCTGGAGACCTGCCCTGGACCACATCCTGCCAGGTATGGAGTATCTCCATGGATGAAGACTCCACAACTAAAGCTGCTCTGAGCAGTGGCAGCTGAAGGTGCTCAGGAAACACCTGCGGGTGTGTCAGAGGTGTTAGCAGGCAGCTGGCGGAGGCCAGCAATGCCTGTGCCAAAGTGTTTTGGCTTGACTCTCTGATTCCTACCCACTAGTTTACACATAGGAAGAGAATACATTCCCAGGCTTTCAGCAGGTAGTTATATATACACCAGAAAGAAATTCTTATCTCATCTGAGAATCCCAGTGGAGCAGCTGGGACTTCACTTTCCTCCCTCTCTCCTTACCCTGCAGGTCTTTCTATTACACATTCCAGCCCTCGTAGAACTGCAAAGCCTTGGAGGAAATCTGATGAGAAGAGCTTTCACTAGCAGACTTCCTGTGTATTTTACATTCAGTGGCACAGAAAATTAGGGTCAGTTTAGAAGGAACTTGATTGATACTGCTTACAATCAAAGCCAAAGTTTGACAGCACAAGCCAGGCACCTGAGAGGCAACCCAACTTTAGCACCATTTGATTTAAACTTCATAGGACATCCCAAGTCTGGACACATTTTTTTTCCCAGTGCCATACACCGACTCCAGCAGGGTCAAGCAAATAAAGCTTCATTTGAAAATTCCTTACTTGTCTGCTTCTGTTTGCCTTAGTGCAAAATTGATGCGACAGAGAGTTCTGAAAACCCCTTCTTCCTGCAGGGATGAATTCTGGTGGGACTCTGTGCGTTAGGGTATTTTTCTAATCTCTGCTGGCTGCGAGAAAGGACCAGAGCTACCTATGGATCTGATCCTGACATCCCCTTCCCTGCTTGCTGTCAGTTTGCAGTTAATGTAGAAAGACAAAAGTACCACAGGCTGAAGCAGGTGCACGAGGGGAGAATTTAATGGGGATTTTCATTTTCTTTCTATGGAAAATAAACTAGAAATGGGGAGATTCAGATTGGATGTTAGGAAGAAGTTCTTCCCCATGAGGGTGGTGAGACAGGGAGGTGGTAGAAGCCTCCTCCCTGGAGGCTTTTAAGGCCAGGCTGGATGTGGCTGTGAGCAACCTGATCTAGTGTGAGGTGTCCCTGCCCATGGCAGGGGCGTTGGAACTAGATGATCCTTGTGGTCCCTTCCAACCCTGACTGATACTAAGCTCCTATGATAATTCCATGATTCTATGATACCATAGGCTGAAACTGGTGCACTATGGGAGCATTTACTGGGGATTTTAATTTTCTTTAAAAAGCTCCCACATTTCTCCAGTCTTCTGCTTCTCTACCACCTTCATTTTTAATATTTTTTTTTCAGGGCAAGGTCTTTTTAGGCCAGCCTGGATGATACCACTAGATGGATAAAGAACTGGCTTGATGGCCGCACCCAAAGAGTGGCTGTCAGCAGGTCCATGTCCCAGTGGAGGCCAGGGACAAGTGGAGTCCCTCAGGGATCAGTCCTGGGACCAGGCTTGTTCAACATCTTTGTGGGTGCCATGGACAGTGGCATTGAGTGCACCCTCAGCAAGTTTGCTGATGACACCAAGCTGTGTGGGGCAGCAGACATGCTGGAGGGAAGGGATCCATCCAGAGGGACCTGGACAGGCTGGAGAGGTGGGCACAAGCCAACCTCATGAGCTTCAACAAGACCAAGTGCAGGGTCCCGCATCTGGGTTGAGGCAATCCCAGGCACAAATCCAGGCTGGGCAGTGACTGGCTGGAGAGCAGCCCAGAGGAGAGAGACTTGGGGGTGCTGGTGGACGAGAAGCTCAACACAAGCTCTCAATGTGCACTTGCAGCCCGGAAAGCCAATCAGATCCTGGGCTGCATCAGGAGAAGTGTGGCCAGCAGGTCAAGGGAGGTGATTCTCCCCCTCTACTCAGCTGGAGTACTGCCTCCAGTTCTGGAGCCCCTATTACAAGAGGGATCTGGAGGTGCTGGAGCGTGTCCAGAGAAGGGCCACGAGGATGATCAGAGGGCTGGAGCACCTCTCCTATGAGGACAGACTGAAGGAGTTGGGGCTGTTCAGTCTGGAGAAGAGAAGGCTCCGAGGTGACCTCATTGTGGCCTTCCAGTATCTGAAGGGGGCCTACAAGAAGGCTGGGGAAAGGACTTCTCAGGATCTCAGGTAGTGATAGGACTAGGGGGAATGGAATGAAGCTGGAGGTGGGGAGATTCAGGCTGGATGTGAGGAGGAAGTTCTTCCCCATGAGAGTGGTGAAGCCCTGGAATGGGTTATCCAGGGAGGTGGTTGAGGCCCCGTCCCTGGAAGTGTTTAAGCCCAGGCTGGATGAGGCTCTGGCCAGCCTGATCTCGTGTGGGGTGTCCCTGCCCATGGTGGGGGGGTTGGAACTAGATGATCCTTGTGGTCCCTTCCAACCCTGACTGATACTATGATACTATGATACTATACTATTAGCAGAGAGTATGCAACAACAAGAATCGATCTGTGTCTCTGGAGCCTGACCTCCGAAGGGATCATATCCTGAATGCCACTCCTGGTTGTACCTCAAAGTGGCATTTGAATGCATGTTGCAAGAGGCAGCCATACATATCAAGGAGGAGGGATGGAGAGGTTGGTTCTGCCTATTTGTACCGGCATGGCCGTGCAGCAAGGCTCTCAGCAGTGGTTAGCTGCCAAGGCTGCTTTGCTGCTTGGGTGCATGTGTCCTGCTCACCACGTAAATGGTAGCTGAAATTGGCTGAAACAATTTATTAACAATTTATTATAACCACTAAAAGGCAGGAAGATATTTTAGCTTCACTGCACCAATCAGAATCTCTTTGAATATGAGATCAGTTTATAGCAGGTATAAATCTTTACAAACTCTCAGCATCTTGTGTGAACAGAATGCATACTGTTAGGCAAACATGAGCTGATCTTCTCAAGTCACTTAGGGTTAGGCAATGCCCATAAATTTCCTGAAGGTTTGCAGCCCCAGGACATGGCAAGAAGCCACCAGCAGTTTGCACAGCAGGCAGCACTGGTTTTGAGCACAATCAGTCAAAAAGAGTCTATATGTGGTGCTGATACACATGCTTCTGCACCTATTGTTCTGCCTAATACTGCATCTACCACCACTTTATCACCTGCTCCAACCACCAATCCCAGACCTGGGGAGAACCCAGAGGCAGGAAACTATTCTCTGATAATGGAAATAAATTTGTTTTGGAAGATGCTTTATGTCTTCCTGTGGTTTCAGATGTTTTATTCCTGCTTCAGAGATAACCTGTGAGCTACCTAGGGCTAAGATTTGAAACCCCATTTGCCATTTGGTAAAGACAGAGGAAAAATCAGCAACAGTAGGTAACATCTGACCACTTCTGTCTACCAGTGTAACATGGGGGACTGTCCTCAGAGGAAGGAATGTAGTGATACCACATCTACTGAGGGATATCTTTAAACCTCAGGACTAGTCTTGCAATTCCTTGTGTGGAATGGCACAAATAGGCACTCTGCTCCTCTGACTTCCATGCACTTCTCTAGGACTGTGTGGTGGGTGTCCCCAGTTAATTTGGAGAAAACTGCCCCCCAAAACAAAATTGCCAGCCCAGCTCAGTTTGGGATGGAAGCAAATGAAGCTCCATTTACAAGCAAACTCCAATCTAGAAATATGAAATGCAATGAATATGCACAAAATAAACAATATATGTACCATATAGACATACATATGTGAAAATATATTTACAAACAACACAGAAACTCCTCAGACCCCCCTAGATGGATCCAGGGGACCTGTTCATTTCCTCCCCCACTCCCTCCCTCCTTCCTGTTACCTCACACAGAGATACCATGGCAAGGCCATGAGAAGAGAGAGAGAGTTGCAAGCAGAAGCAACAGGAGAGGAGAAAGAGAGAAAGAATTGTTTGTGCCTCTTCTCTATATTCCCATTAGCAATCCAATGAATTATATAGACCTTATCATTATTTTTCTTTTACATCCAAGGGTAATTTATTTTACTTTCAGTCTTTGCAATCAGGATCTAGGCTAAAGTTTCCCCTTTAAACTGTAGCAGGCTGCCACTTCCTTGCCCCTGCACTTTTGCTATGCCCTTATGGAAATGGTTACAGTGGTAAGGCTTCAGGTTTTTATGGGAGCAGCCACAAGGGGACACTGGCCAGACTGGAGCTGACAGCGAATTTGTTGCTGCCAAGAGTGAGGACAGGCTTTTAGCATTTCTCAAAACAAACATGCTGGTGGGAAGTAACACTTCATTTAGGACTGCCAAGAGTGTATCTTAAATGGCAATGGCTTTGAGGGGGGAAAACCACAGTGCTAGAACTCTTAATGCATCCAGGTGCAGCTAAATTTCCCTTGGGGATGGGATGACTTAACTGTCATTTCAAGTTCTACATTATTCCTTTAAATCAGCTATTTCATTGAAATGAAAAGATTCTATATCCTAGGATGGAGGTGCAGCTGCTTCAAGTAACCCTGCAGCACATTGATTTATTAGTGACTATATACTTTTTCAAGCAGAAGATGCCTTAAGAAGACACTCTACACCCAGCTCCATATTTCACAGCACTTTATATTAATCTCACCACATCTGCATCCATGAAATTTGGGAGGGAAAAAAAATGGGAAAGAAGGTAATTACATGTTTGGATAAATACACTTGCAGGATTTAGTGCTTTCTGTTCATACAAATAAACTGCTGCCTGCAACCGGAGATGTTCACTGAGAAGTTGTCTATCTGAAAAGCATCTTTGCCACAAAAATTGAGAAGCGAAAGGATTTTCAGGTCTCCACTTCTACCATTTTGAAACAAGTCACTGAAATGCACTCACTGGAACCAGTGTCAGTGCCATGCACTCACTGGAGCAAGTGTCAGTGCCACACACTCAGTGGAGCAAGTGTCAGTGCCATACATTCACTGGAACCAGTGTCAGTGCCACACCTGTAGCTCAGACTCATTTTGAAGTGTCTGTCTGTCCTGCCTGTCCCAGTGTTAGCAACCTGAACTGAGTTCTAGAAGTGAATCAACAGTGGGGGGTGGTGCTGGAGTATGGCTCTCTGAAGAGAAGAAAGAAGCATGAAGTTTTCTCAGCCTACATACACAATCAGTGTGGCTAGGATGGAAACAAGGCTTGTAAGTATATTGTAAGCATTTTGGCTCAAAAAGATCCAGCTGTGCTGAAGCAAAGCTTACACTTTGCCTCTGACATCTGTATGGAAGGACTGTGAAGCACAGGATCCAGTCTGAGTTAGATATGGACTATCAGGCCCAGCAAGCATCGAAATAAATAACTGAAGCTGCCCCTCAGCAGCCTGTACTACCGCAGATCAGGGTATGGGTTGGCCTGCTACCCATCTGATTGCTAATTTGTGCAGGACACTGATGTTATCACTCCTGTCACTGCTGGGGACCAGGAGACAGAGACAGAATTAGCAGGAAAATCCACTTGTCCCTCTTGGACACCACTTCTTCCTTTGGTCTTTGGTTCTGAAGGAAACATTTTGTGCAACAGAGATGAGGAGGGACGGCTGATGACCTGATGTGATTTCTCACACTGACTGAGCGCATAATTCATTGCTGGATCCCATTTCTTCCCTGGGAGGAGACTTCATGCAGTTAAACAAATGACCTGAGGTCTTTCTCCAACAGGGCAGTTTGAAATTCATTAAAGTCATGCTCATATATAATAAGAAAAGGTAAAATGGGATACAGGTCATTAATAACATCAGCAGCTCAGTGAAATCAGGGAGCCTTCCTTGCTGCTGCACATGAGCACAGCGTGGTCTGCTTCCCACAGTGACCTTAGAGAAGAGCCATACCTTCCATAACCAGCACAACTTTTCAGTGCTACCTAACTGCCAGGCCTCACCCGGGCTGTAGCTATGTCTGCAAAACAGAAAGGTCTGGGAACCACTAATTGTTACTGCAGAATCGGTGTTAAAGAAGGATTCATTCATTGCTGACAGCAATGTCTACTTCGGCCTCAAAGCAGCTGAATGGTGAGCAAGAAACAAAACTTAGACCACACCTTAGATTCATAGCTGCTCTTAACTGTCACTTTAACTATCTGTTTTAAATGACAACCTCACTAAATCTGCCTTTTCACTACATTCACCTGGAGACCTGAATTTAAAACCATGAAGTCTCCCTGCAAGAATGTGTTGTTGGAGCATGGTTAGGCCATTTCTAAGATGAAATGCTATTATACCAGTGTGCTAAGATGCAATTTGCTCCTTTTATTGCCTAAGTAGGACAAAAAGAAAAGGAAAAGGAAAAAAAAAATCACTTACAAAAGATAAATGAGATCCAGATTCCAAACAAAATGTGTCTCTGACTATTTCTGTAACAAAATGCATCCTAGCACAGCATCTATTGAATCACTGCATGTCAGGATAAACACTGGAAATATTTCATACATACTGTTAATAAAACATGATGCACTGAAACCAAAAGGGTTCTCATTGCTCTGAACACAGAGCACAGGCTGCCAGTCAAATGCTGCAGACTGGTTACAAGAGCTCCTTCTCTACAGAGCTTTCAATAAAGGTTGAGAGACCTGGGGCTGGTTAGCCTGGAGAGAATGCGGCTGAGAGGGGATCTGATCAACATCTAACAGTACCTGAGGGGTGGGTGTCAGGATGAAGGTGCCAGGCTCTTTTGGGTGGTGCCCGGTGAGGCAAAGGGAACAAGCTGGAACACAGGAGGTTCCACCTCAGCATGAGAGACACTTCTTCATGGTGAGGGTGGCGGAGCCCTGAAGCAGGCTGCCCAGAGAGGCTGTGGAGTCTCCTCCTCTGGAGACTTTCACAACCTGCCCGGCTGGCATAGAGGAGGGTTGGTAGTTGCCTGAAGACTTGGACTAAAAGACAGAGTATAACAATTGCCCAGGGCTCAGCTTTTGATGTGCAGGAAGTTGCAAGGTAGGAAGCATGAACTCTGTGAGCAGTTTGACAATGCAAACACATAGAGGCCATAAGCTAAAGCAGTGCCCCTTGATGAGGCCACAGTAAGACCATGAAGGGCATGTGGGATGCATCCTTCCTAGCCTTGTCTAAATTCTGAGCCAGGCCTGAGGATGAAGTGCAAGAGCAGTTACATAGAGTGAGAGAGCAGCCACCTACAGGGAGAAAACTATGGTGGCATGAAGCTGAGTAGCTGTTTCCCCAGTGGGCTAAACACTAATCTACAGCAGACAAGAGCTTGAAGGGGTCATGACTCCCTTCAAAAGAGTTGAAATGACACTGGGGGAATAAAAATTGATTACATCAACAGCATTCCTTCAAATCATAAACAGGACACTCTCCTTAAAGGAACTCTGCTGCATTTCCTTGGGATAAACTACTGAAATCATAAGGAGCTATAAACCAATTTGTTCTTCTGCTCATGCCCTTCCAAGTCTTACTTAGACAGGCAGCTTTAAAAACAGAAATATAAATCATTATAATCAAAGCAGAGACTAATATTATATTTTAATGGTAAAATAATATCAAGGCTGCAATAAATTATACAAAAACAGCATTAGGAAACCTGTCTGAGATGGTGAATTATTATCTGAGGTGAAGTTACAGTTTTGAGTTCATAAATAATAATGAAGCTTCTGTTGGCAACATAAGTAATGTTCAAACTGCAGAGTTTAGACTCAGCTTTTACTGAACCAGAGCTTGAGAAGAGGAATGACAAAGTGGAGAGGGCACAACCTCAGATAAAGCAGCTGTTACCATCCAGGGCTACGTGGGGAATGGCAGAGCTCCCTGCAATTGAAATATAACTGAACAGGCAAGTGGTGCAAGCCCTCAGCCATCGATAATCCCAGCTCTACACAAATCAACCCAGGGAAGCCTCTGAAGCCTGGAGTATCGGGTAAAACAAAAACCAAAGTGAATTTGCATTTGCAAACAAGCTCCCAATTTCCCTGTGCTTGTGATTCCCCAAGAATCTGACCTCTCATGGATATGTTAATTCACATTTGCTAAGTCACAAATGGCATCTCTTCAGAGTGGGCTGATGAAAATTTAATGGCACCTCTGAAGGCAAAACTGCAAAAGGCCAAGCACGACCTGTATGATGCACTCCTGCATGCTGATGTTGCTGGGTCAAAGGAACTTGTGCTGCAAATGCCACCTGGTCTCTGAGTGCTGCTGCTAAACTCGAGAGGGTGATTCATCACCTCATTCTTCCTGACACAGAGATACAGGTGGGCAAACCCTGACAGCGCAAGACCAAGGCTGATCATGCCACCTTTAACTCATGTGACATTGAATCTGTCCCAGCAGACACTGCAAGCTGCTGAAGTGAGAGACCATGCTTGCCCTGCACTGCTTCCAGCTGCTGCTGAAGGATGGCTCTCCTCTCCTTCATCCTGTGCAGCTCTGACAACTGAGAGAAATACACCTGGGAGAGCTAAAAACCACTGTGGAATTCTAATCTGAGTATCAGCACCATGCTTATGTTTTACTAATAAGCAGGAGGTAAACTATGCCTATAGCTTGCTGAGCTTCTTGAGCTGATAAGTGGTTACCAATGAAGCTCATACAGGAAATACACTCTGCCACTGATCTGTTTCTAATGAAAAACAAAGCTCAAAGAGGGCTCAGATAAAGCAAACAGGCTTCCTCTGACTGGAGAACAGAGACTTAGCTCAGACTGCTGCCTTCACAAGACAGCAAGCCTCACATCTACAAACACTTTTGCTTCTTCATTTCCACAACAGTTTTAAGAAGATTCAAAACATGATGGGTGAAAACCTTACCCTGCTGAAGCCATGGCAAAACTGCCTGGGTTCCCACGTAGGGATTTGCATATATGATGCTCTGTGTGTGTGTGAATCTATGCCTAATACTTTTGAATACAGGTTAACTCAATTTTGTCATGCCCTGGAGAGGTGATCAGGGGGAAACTCATAGTACCTACAGCCCAGGTAAGCCAAGAGAAAGCATATGACTTGTCGAGGGTAGAAAACTCATTGGGAGAAAACAGCTTGAAAATGAGAGTGCCTGTTTCTCAGGTTGATGGAGCTTGTGCAAGGGTCATCAGTCTACCCAAACTTCTCATTCTCCACCATTCTTTGCTTGAATTTTGAATATTCAACCAGGCATTCATGGATGCCAATGAAAAAAAACACGTTTACTCTGCAAGCAAAAATCTACACTCTCCTGCTTCTCAAACTCAAGCCAATTTCACCTCGAAAAGAAATAATTTATTAGGGAATGTTTAGTTCAGTTCAGATTTAGAAAAGGCTGGACAGACTTTGAATCACATTGTTAAGATTACTGACCTTGCTGGGTGTCTTTGGATGCTGTATAAGAGGAGGGAGAGTTCACACCCCTGATAAGAGGTCTGCTTAAAACTAACCACCAAGAGCGAGGAAGTGACTGTTGCATTTAAATTACCTATTTATTTAAAGTAACCTTTGAGACCTGATATTTACTTTTGCTTGAATATCATTTATCATGAGAAAGAAAGTTGCCTGGACAAATTTAGCTGGTTTTTTTCTGTTCATCAGGGTAAATATTTTTATTGTCATCTGCTTTGTTGACCAGCAGCTTGCCACAAAGGAAGAGGCCACAGAGTATTGTATTATGCAAAGAGAAAAAAAGCTTACCCTGGATTTCTGTCCTCAAATCTGTCTTTGGTGTGTAACAGTGACAGCTTTTTATCTTTGTGGGGCTAAACTCTCTCTGCCTAAGGAAAAGCTCTTTAAATAAAACAGCAACTAAAGATAACTATATGTCCCTCAGCCAGCTCTGAGCTGTTGCAACAATTAGAATAGAACAGAACAGAACAGAACAGAATAGAATAGAATAGAATAGAATAGAATAGAATAGAATAGAATAGAATAGAAATAACCAGGTTGGAAGAGACCTTTGAGACAATCAGGTCCAACCTGTCATCCAACACTATCCGATCAACTCAACCATGGCACCAAGCACCCCATCCAGTCTCTTCCTAAACACCTCCAGTGATGGTGACTCCACCACCTCCCTGGGCAGCACATTCTAATGGGCAATCAGTCTTTCTATGAAGAACTTCTCCCTAACATCCAGCCTAAACCTCCCCTGGCACAGCCTGAGACTGTGTCCTCTTGTTCTGGTGCTGGCTGCCTGGGAGAAGAGACCAACCCCCACCTGGCTACAACCACCCTTCAGGTAGTTGTAGAGAGCAATAAGGTCACCCCTGAGCCTCCTCTTCTCCAGGCTAAGCAACCCCAGCTCCATCAGCCTCTCCTCACAGGGCTGTGCTCCAAACCCCTGTCCAGCTTTGTTGCCCTTCTCTGGACATGTTCCAGCAAGTCAACATTCTTCCTAAACTGAGGGGCCCAGAACTGGACACAGGACTCAAGGTGTGGCCTAACCAGTGCTGAGTACAGGGGCACAATGACCTCCCTGCTCCTGCTGGCCACTCTGTTCCTGATACAGGCCAGGATGCCATTGGCCTTCTTGGCCACCTGGGCACACTGCAGGGTCATGTTCAGCCTACTATCAACCAGCACCCCCAGGTCCCTTTCTGCCTGGCTGCTCTCCAGCCACTCTGACCCCAGCCTGTAGCACTGCATGGGGTTGTTGACACTACACAGAAGTGACTCACAGAGCTTCCTCTGAGATTTGTGGTGGGTTCATATTTTCTTAAGTTGCAATGGAAGTGTCCCACTCCTGGGCAGAAAGCTTCCCAACCAAGCACCCCTGGGTGCTGGAACTCTTTTTGTCCTGTTTTTCAAGCATGACTTTTTTTTTATAGGGAGCCTGGAGTGATGGTGCAAAAATGAGATGGGCTGAAGGAGATGGAGGGTGCCAAGGATGGGAGCAGAGGTGCCTGCCACATGAAGAGAACAAGCAGACTTTTCCAACCCTGTTTTTATCACACTTGGAAATTACTTGGGAATCTGCTGTGGCCACATTACTTTTTCTCTCCTATTTTGTTCTTGTTTTATACATGTTCAAAGCTGCTTCTCTGTGACACAGGCTTTGATAGTTCAGGAGCTCTGTGCTATCTTCAGTGCCCCAAGGGCATGCTGTGGGAGGTGTGGAAGCCTTCAGCCTGCTGGGATCTCTGCAGTCTGTAAGGTTTGTCTCTAGGGCAGTGGTGGGGCTTTGAGCTGAGTCAGACCTGCTCCCCTCAGGGCTTTCTCCAAGCTGGTTGATGCTGATGGTGACTAGCTGCATGTTGGTATGTTGGGGTGAAGGGTGGAGAAGGGGGATTCACATGAGGTGGCAGGCAATCAGAACCAGCTGCCCCCAGCTTTTATCTCACATAATCCCATGAGGTACATATTTGCAGCTGGCATTCCCCAGATTTCAGGTGAGTAAAAAAGCAGGAAGGACCTGAAACTTTCCTCCTGGGGTGGACATTATCTAAGTTTCTGGGTTCTCTCCAGAAATTAGGATTTCATAACTACAAATACTGCCTTCTCAGGTGCACCCTGTGATAGGACAAAGGGCAATGGATATAAACTACAGCACAGGAGGTTCCACCTTAACATGAGGAAGAACTTCACTAAGAGGCTCTCCAGAGAGGTTATGGAGTCTCCTTCTTTGGAGACTTTCAAGACCCATCTGGGTGTGCTCCTGTGTGACCTGTGCTAGATTCTATGGTCCTCCTCTGGCAGGTGGGTTGGGCTTGATGATCTCTGGAGGTCCCTTCCAATCCCTAAGATTCTGTGATCCTGAGATTGTTTGGAGACAGTGAGCACAATGTTTGCTCCAGTAAATGTCTTCTGTCCCTTCAAAATATGCAGAAGTCTGGCAACCCAGAGCATCATCCAGACCAGTTTCTAGGAGTACACTTGGTTGCCCCAATTAACCTAGGAGCCAGCTTCACAAAGCAAAGAACCCTATGGGCTGCCTTTAAACAAAGGCTGCTGGGATAAGGAGAGGAGAAGCTCAGTGACTGTACTGGCACTGACAGCAAATGATGAGTTTGGGCCACAGTGACCCTGTGATAGGAACTAGGATTTAAAAATGGACTCTCAATAATTTCTGCAAAATTTCCAATCCATTCAAAATCCAGGAAACAGCTCTTAAAACATACAGGTTGGAATAAGCTTTGAGATGGTCTTCATAAAGGATCCAATCCAATTTCTCCAACGTAAGGTCTTTCCTTTGGCATTGAATAAAAGCATTCCCCTTTTTACATCCACAGCTCCTGCCTCACCTCCCTCAAGAAGCAGTGGAATCTCTGTTTTCCTCTTTTCTCAGTTTCTAAGTTCTCCAGTGCCCTCTGTCCTTTAAAGGCATTGACACCAAAGGTCTCCATTTATTAGAGGGGCTGCAGGAGAACTAGGCTAGCAGGACTTTACATCAAAACTGAAACACTTTTGAAAGAGTTTCCTAAAGGGGTCCTGCCCCTTCATTTTATTCCTGCAGAGGGAAGAGCTGCACCACATGATTTTCACAGGTACAATTTATTTACAACCCAAACCCACGTCCTGCTTATCCATACAGCCAGCTGACAGATGCTTGTTAGCAGGTGAAAAGAAGGCTACTTGTTAAAAGTGCAGCTGCTTCGATATTTTTTTATGCCAGCTGCATATCAGACACCACCTGGCAGGAATTTATTCATTAAGTATTACTTAAAAAACACCAACAACAAACCACCAAAACCAACAAACCAGCAATGGGATGAATTTAAAATGTTAATTTGGAATGTTTTAAGGAGTGGGTAATGGATGAGGAAATAAAATGCTAATTTACTTGCGCCTGGTATTGCTAGTGGCTATAATATTTGATTACTTTTCTGGGTTTGCAAATGAAGCAGCCATTGTCATTCTGAAACAATACAATAGCACCAACCCCTTCCCATATTTATTAGTAAATAAAGGACATGGTGGATTCTGGGTCACAGAGATTCAGCTGAACTTAGGCTCTCGGTGGAAAGTTAAGCTCCTGTTAACAGCTGGAGAAAGCGGTTGTATTCCTGGCATTAACATTTTATCGCACGAGAACGTGCCAGTCTGAAGATCTCTGAAGGGAATTTTCACAATGCCTTCATTTTACCTTCCTGGGGTTGTATTTTTAATGAGGCTACTTGTCCTTTCCTCAATTTATTACAAGTTAAAAGAAAAAAAAGAGGTATTGCAGGAGTGAATGCAAATCTCGAAGCGTAAGTAAATGTCATCCAACTGTTAAAACTCAATCATGGAGAATGATCCAAAATGGAAAATCTGGCTTTAAGTGAATTACATCTTGTATAAGGGGTTCAAACTGGAGTAGTTTTCTTTCCCTTTGCCTTTAAAATGTGCCAGGCTCTGCACATTGGCCACAGCAACCCCATGCAGAGCTACAGGCTGGGGTCAGAGTGGCTGGAGAGCAGACAGGCAGAGAGGGACCTGGGGGGTGCCGGTTGATAGCAGGCTGAACATGAGCCTGCAGTGTGCCCAGGTGGCCAAGAGGGTCAGTGGCATCCTGGCCTGCATCAGGAACAGTGTGGCCAGCAGGAGCAGGGAGGTCATTCTGCCCCTGTACTCAGCACTGGTTAGGCCACACCTTGAGTCCTGTGTCCAGTTCTGGGGCCCTCAGTTTAGGAAGGAGGTTGACTTGCTGGAAGGTGTCCAGAGAAGGGCAGCAAAGCTGGGGAGGGGTTTGGAGCACAGCCCTATGAGGAGAGGCTGAGGGAGCTGGGTTTGCTTAGCCTGGAGCAGAGGAGACTCAGGGGTGACGTTATTGCTCTCTACAATTACCTTAAGGGAGGTTGTAGCCAGGTGGGGGTTGGTCTCTTCTCCCAGGCAAACAGCACCAGAACAAGAGGACACAGTCTCAAGCTGCACCAAGGGAAGTTTAGGCTGGATGTTAGGAGGAAGTTCTACACAGAGAGAGTGATTGTCCATTGGAATGGTCTGCCTGGGGAGGTGCTGGAGTCACTGTCATTGGAGGTGTTCAGGAGGAGACTTGAAGGGGTGCTTGGTGCCATGGTTTAGTTGATTAGGTGGTGTTGGATGACAAGTTGGACCTGATGATCTTGAAAGTCTCTTCCAATGGATGATTATTATTATTATATTAAAAAAACCCCAACACTTCTCTCTCCCACAGCACTCATCTGGATCCATTTATCAGCAATAGTGAAAAAAACCACCAAACATTTCCAGGAAAAGAGTTCATTTGGAAGACTGAGATTCAGCTTCTAAAGAGCATAATTCAGTTCTGATTATTATATTACTGGATTTCCTCATGGATAATTAATAGGTGGCACAGTCTGTAATATATAACTACAAGAAGACCAAAGAGTTTCAATCTAATTTATTGATGCAGTATTTCATGAAATGAAAGTCCATTATAAAGAAGAGGAAGGCTATGCTGGTTTGACCTTCTCTTTATCTAATTCATACTCCACAGATACCTTCATGTCCATTTATTCTCTGCCCATGTCCTGTGTGCTCTGTTAAAGTGGGTAAAGTCACACATACACTCTGTTATAATTTCTTTACAGTAGCAGTGTAGCTCCAGGGCTTCAATCCATGAGAAGTTTTAGATACAACAGCACTTTCTCCTTCCTCTTTAATCTGACCCCTGAAAGTGAAGGAACACCTCCTGTAACTTAGAGAGAGAGGACTTTAGAGGTGCCCTTGCAGCACAGAATCATAGAATCATAGAATGGCTCAGGCTGGAAGGGACCTCAGAGATCATCTACTTCAACCTCCCCACCATGCGGCAGGGACAGCTCTCATCTGGACTCAGCTGCTCAAGGCCTCAACCAGCCTGGCCTTCAACACCCCCAGCTGGGCAAGAGGCAGCCACAGCCTCCCTGGACAGCCTATTCCAGAGTCTCACCACCCTCCTACTGAAGAACCTCTTCCTCAGCTGCAGTCTAACCTTGCTCTCCCTCAGCTTCAAACCATTCCCCCTTGTCCTGTCTCTAGACACCCTCATGAAAAGTCCCTCTGCAGCCTTCCTGCAGGATCTTTTCAGGTACTGGATATAGTCAGGTATTGCATCACGGCAAAGCAAGCAGGTACCCGAGTGTGACATAAAGTCAAGGTAAAAAACCCTGAGGGATAGTGAAAGGGAAATGTTTGCCCTAAGTTTTTAAGAGTCTGAATCTTAGCCTGTTCATTTTTCCTGATGCAAGGAAAACCAGGTTCAGCCCAGGATAAGGCACCACCTCTTGAAGGTTTTAGGAGAAAGGGACACAGTAAAGGGCACTGTGTTTGCTGGAGCTCCAGGCACGATATTTTCCTGGGAATGATGTCTCATCAACTAGATTTTTACTTTCAGAATGTATAGTCCTGATGCATTCTGAAAAAAACACAGTCTTCTGCCCACAAAGGGATGCCAGGCTAAGGTTGCTGCTGAAATTCTTTTGCTTGAGGAAAGCTGAGGCTGTAAAACCCCAGAAAGATCACAGGTGTAGATCCAGCCTGATAGGAGGTTGTGACTCTGCAGCATGTGGCCTTATGTAGGCTGGCCAGAGCCAAGAGGAGTGGAGAAGAGGAGCTGCTTTGCCTCTGGTCCTTCCCAGCGTGTCAGCACTGGCTAAACTGGCAAGTAAAGAGCCAGTGATTGCTAATTGCCATGCCAGGGGGATGCTGCCTCCAAAGCCAGTTGTGGACTGAAGACACTGAGAATTCAAAACTGTTGATAACGGGAAGAACCAAGTCTTGTACTGTTTGGATGGATTGCTTTGCTCAACGCTGGGGTCCATGAGGTGGCATATTTGGGGGACTAGCAGACTACTGACACAAACACTGATACAGGCAAAGCTGAACCCAGAGTGTTTCTAATGGGGCAGCCAGGAACAGACTTAGCTGCATGAAAACTTTTCAAGGTCAGCTTTCATTTTCTGCTTCCCTTCTTTCACATGCTACCATTACAGAGCACCTCAGCTGGCCTTAGGATGAAAGACATAGCAACACCACTGCCTTCTGAGATGCCCTGTTACAACCTTAATAAATATCTTTGCAGCTCTCCATAACAAGAGCAGAGTGCACCTCCACTCCAGGTTTCCTGCAAATCAATCCCACATGCAAGGCAAGCACTTCAGAGTAACCTGCTGCTGGACACAAACCTCCTAGCTGCAGTATGAAGTCAGCATTAAGTGAAAATCTGACTGAAGCACAGAACTTCACACAGCTTCAGCTGCCTCCTCTCCCCTAATTTGATTTTTTTTTCAGGAGAAGTAGCTATTTAATTGTTGTTTTGTTTTGCTTTTTCACTGTTCAGGCCTGTTCCATATGCTTCACCAACGTAGCTCAGACTAGTGACCATGTGATTAAGGGATGAATAACTGTTGTTGTCCTCATCAAATCTGGTCAGCTACACCCATTTTGATTTTTGTTTTTTCTATCCAGACTTTTTTCTCACACACTCCTACTCAAAATGTCCTTGCAGACATCATGACTTCTCTCTGTTTACAGGGGTCAGTTCTGCTGCCATGGAAGTCACCAGCAAGAACACATCAGTAGGAAAAAGCAGGGGTGATCTTCATAGGGAATATCAGATGAGATTTGCTCTAGAGTAAACTCATTATTGGAAGGCATTGCTTTGAAGTATTGGAACTGAAACAGTACAAGAAATACTTTGGTGGCTTCTGACAAAGTTCAAACTGGAAAAGGCATTTTCTTTCTACATGCTCATTCAAATATTCTAAAGATCATTCCATATGCAGCTTAATTACAAGAGATCTAATTAAGTAAACTGCACGAAATGTGCAGATCTGAAGAATGATAACAAAATATTAACCTCATTTCTCTGAAATTAGAAGACTGAGATTAAAAGTAATTCTATTTTCCCACCACTATTTTTTTTTTTACTTAAAGTTGAAAGATGAACTTAATAGCTGCTTAGCTAAAGGTCATTAACAAAAAACAAAGGAGCAGGGAAGGATTAAGGTATATTTTTGGATCCCTTGTTTCAGCATCTTATCAGCTGAAGCTGCTCACAGGACAGTAAGTGCTGGGATGAAACTGATACCTATCTTGTATGGCTGCTGCATATAGGGAAGCTTACAGAAGCTCTTAGCACAACTGATTATCTTTACACTCAGCAATGAGACCTGGCAACGCTTTCCAGTCCCATGTGTGCTGAGAAAGCTGCCTGCTGCTGTACGTGCACCTATGTACCTGCTCACAAACACACACATTTGTCTTCTACAGAAGTTAATGGAGGAGATTCCTGCTCTCCTCCATGTAAAGATACAATCACAGAATCCTAGAATGGCTCAGGCTGGAAGGGACCTCAGATATCATCTGCTCCAAGTCCCCTGCCATGGACAGGGACTCCTCTCAACCAGACTCAGCTGCTAAAAGCCTCAACCAGCCTGGCCTTCAACACCTCCAAGGAGGAGGCAGCCACAAACTCCCTGGGCAGTCTATTCCAGAGTCTCACCATCCTCATACTGAAGAGCTTCTTCCTAAGCTCCAGTCTAATCCTGCTCTCCCTCAGCTTCAAACCATTCCTCCTTGTCCTGTCTCTAAACACCATCATGAAAAGTCCCCCTGCAGCCTTCCTCTAGAATCCCTTCAGGTATTTGAAGGCAGCTCTAAGGTATCACAGTATCGCCAAGGTTGGAAGAGACCTCGAAGATCATTGAGTCCAACCTGTCACCACAGACCTCATGACTAAACCAAGGCACCAAGTGCCACGTCCAATCCCCTCTTGAACACCTCCAGGGACGGCGACTCCACCACCTCCCTGGGCAGCACATTCCAATGGCAAATGACTCTCTCGGTGAAGAACTTTCTCCTCACCTCCAGCCTAAACTTCCCCTGGCGCAGCTTGAGACTGTGTCCCCTTGTTCTGGTGCTGGTTGCTAGGGAGAAGAGGCCAACCCCTTCCTGGCCACAACCACCCTTCAGGTAGTTGTAGAGAGCAAGTCCCCCTGGAGTCTTCTCTTCTCCAGGCTGAACAACCCCAACTCCCTCAGCCTGTTCTCATAGCAGAGGTGCTCCAGCCCTTGGATCATGTTTGTGGCCTCATCTGGACTCACTCCAGCTCTGTGTTCTTTTCATGATGGGAACACCAGATGAGATAGAGAAATTGCTAGTGTGTGATTCCTTCAACCAGTTATCTAATTTATAAAGAGATTAGCCACACCCTAAAAATATTAATTTCTAGTTTTTGTCCTTTATAATAATGGCACCCTGAGACTGGAAAGAATGCTGTAATTCTGCATTATTTCATGGATGTAGAGCATTTGGTTAAGTAAAGAGAGGGTTATAAGAGTAGAAGCATGGACAGCAAAGGTTACAAATTACAGCAAGGGAAATCCTGACAATTTACAAAGGCACTACCAAAACACAGCCAGACAGGAAAGCTCTGGATCAGGTAGCCCAGGGATGCTGTGCAAACACTGTCTTTGGGGGGTTTCAAAAGTTGACAGGACAAGACTGAGCAACATGAGCAGGGGGTTGTGCAAGACAACCTCCAGAACTCCTCCGACCTAAATAACCCTGCGCCGAATAATCCTGTGCTGAGACTCTATTAGTTTGGGGTATGTGTTGTAAATAGAAACTCAAGCTTAGCCATACAGAATGATTAACTTTAGCTTTTTATCACCAAAAGCAGGCATTTTCAATACACAAAAAGTCATTCATCTGGTGGGCAGATGTCATTATTTTCATCTCACTCACTCACTCACTCACTCACTCACTCACTCATCACTCCATTGAACACACTACAGCAGAGTGGATATTTCTGCCTTCAATAACATAAATGCTCCCCTGTTCCCCTTCCTTCCCCAGCAAGCTCTTGCTTACAAATCCAGAGCAAACCCCAAACCACTGACCTGCAAAGTGTGATTAGTCCATTTACTTGAGCAGTATGAATTTTTCTCTCACTTGAAAACTTAGGAAATCTCTACAGTCTGGAATGTGTCTGTTTGTGGTTTCAGAACTTATGGACTCCCTACAGGTTTCCTGTGTCCTCTTCTACCATGCTGACATACATCCCAGCCCAGAGAAAAGTAGCAAAGCTTTCCACTGCAGATGCAGTGTTTTTATACAAGAAGGCAGCAGCTTTCTGTCTGTTGCTATTAGGTGAAGGCTTCCAAGCAGGCCAGATTAAGAGAACAATGAGGTTAGGAGCGCACTGCAAAAACCAAGCCAGTCTAACATCAAGAGATAAGCTCCCAAGCCTATTTTTAATATGTTGAGAAACAATGGATATTGAGTTTCAAAGGATCAGGGTTTTTGTTTTTATTTTTCATGTTACTTCTATAGTTGAAGACAGATGTTTCATACTGTAAGCAGTTACCTTCACCTAGAATAATGCCCTGATCTTTTAACCTTATCAGGTAGCTACTAAAAAGCCTTTCAGGTGAGAGGCCATCCAGATGAGCAATATTGTTTCATTTCTGCATAAAAGAGCCCATGCTGTGATGGGTTATGCCCATCCTGAAAGCGGGGGGAAGGGCTTGTGAGGGCATTTTCCTCCCTGGAGGGGGTTTTCCCCCTGGAAAACTGAATTAGTCTGTTCCACTCCCCCTCCCTGTCCAGCAAGCCTATGAAAAGGAGACACTGCAGCCATTAGGTCTCTTGGCCCCTGCCTATGCCTGGACTAGAGGACTGCTGCTGACTTCCTGCTTCTCTGCCATGTGGTCAGGCCTGGTCCTCTCCCTGCTACACCCATGCCTCTTCAAAGGACTGGTTTTGTACTCTTAGTTACCCCATCCAACCAGTCAACCAGTACCCCCAGGTCCCTCTCTGCCTGGCAGCTCTCCAGCCACTCTGACCCCAGCCTGTAGCACTGCATGGGGTTGCTGTGGCCAATGTGCAGAACCCGGCACTTGGGTGTGTTAAATCTCATGCCCTTGGACTCTGCCCATCTGTCCAGCCCGTCAAGGTCCCTCTGCAGAGCTCTCCTACCCTTTCCTGCCCCCAGCTTGGTGTTGCCTGCAAATTTACTGATGATGGACTCAATGCCCTCATCCAGATCATCGATAAAGATATTAAAGAGCAAGGGGCCCAGCACTGATCCCTGGGGGACACCACTAGTGACTTTTCACATTCCCAAGCAGTTGCTGACTCTCACAGGTAAGCTCCACTGGCACTTAGGGTTTTCCTGAGTCCTTCAAAAATTCTTTAACATGCTTCCTCAGAGCACTGCACAAATATATTTCAGCACTAACTTAGCTGTTTCTGAAAGTCGTTTAATCTCATTGCCCAATTAATTTGTGACCTTTCTGCTGATGCTGAATCGTAATTAGAACAAGGTGGAAATACTTTTTTTCCCAGGAAATTCATCCAGAGCACATTTTGCCCTCCATGATCAGCTCAAGTTTGTGTGCCCTCAAGGCAGAAGAGCAGAGGCTTGTGCTGGTGATGCTGCAATCACCTCTCCAAGAGCTACTGTCAGAGCATCCCGATTTGATGCTGTAAATCAGGCTTGATGCTGATCTCAAATTCACACTGCTGTGAAAACCAGGACCATTTTAACACTGGGAGCCAAGACACTGAGTGGGAAGCTGCCCACTGAATGAATGTACTCTGTGTTGGATTAGAGAGCTAATGACACGTCTAAATGTGGGCTGAAGAGAATACACTTCTGGGCCAGCACACAAACCTGCTCTGCCCCAGCAGATGCAGAGCACACATGACTTTTCTCCCTCTGTAGGTACATATTGCCAGATATTGCCCTAGACAATGCTGGAAGGATCTTACTCAGAGTATTTTACAATACAATACAATACAATACAACAGGTTGGAAGAGACCTTCAAGATCATCACGTCCAACCCATCAACCAATTCAACCCACCTAAATACAATACAGTACAATACAGTACAATACAGTACAATACAGTACAATACAACCCACCTAAACAACTAAAAAACTAAACCCTGGCACCAAGCACCCCATCAAGCCTCTTCTTGAACACCTCCATGAAGGTGACTCCACCACTTCCACAGGCAGCTGATTCCAGTGGGCAATCACTCTCTCGGTAAAATTTTGCAGTGCTTTAAAAGGATGAAGTTTACCTTTAAGACCAATACCTATTTTCACTTCCTGTTTCAGAAACAATCCTTAGAAAAGAATTTGTCTGAGGACCAGACTTGCTAGAATGAGAATTCATGGCAGTGTATCCTGGGTTGTTTTATTTACTAGGATTCCTACAGACAGAATAACTGAATCCAGTGGCCATCAGCAGGTTCAACAGGCCCAGTGTGTTGCCTTCATGGAAGAGTTAAACCCATTAATGGTACAGCATCCACTGAAACTAATAAAACCAGCCTATTAGCTGCTACATTTTGTTCCCGGGGATGTGTAAAACGAAAATCAATATGAGCAATGTGAACATTTTGAGGCCGCACTGGTGCTGCTTAGTTGTGAAAATAAGAATTGCTCCTGATGTTGGAACATTGTGAAATATTCTAGTATTGCCTTTAGTTCAACCGCTAGTTTTAAATAGAGGACAATAAGCTCTCTGGGGAACCTGCCTCTGACACAACACTGAATTTCTCTTTATGAACTGAAAGCAATCTGTCTGGCTAGGACATTGAGGACCAGCAATTTACAACCTCAGCTGTAATTTTAAGTGCTTACCCAAAGCAGGGATTGAAGCTTTCATTCTGTAATGACAGAGGAATCAAAGACTAGCACACTAATGTATTGAGCTACAATGCCAGCTATTTATAATCATCACTTTTCAGACACTATGTTTTTAATATGTTAGGATGAGATGGTTGTCAGAAACAATCCCTTTTTTACCTTTTTTTTTTTTTTTTAAACATAGACTCCCCTAAAATGGCTGAAAAATGCAAATTGTTTTTAAAGCTTACAGCATTATAGTAGCTTTAAATGAAAGAAAAGAACCTGTGAAATTTATCAGGATTAGGAAGGATTAGTTTGGGTCCTTCCTCTGTCATAAGGCACAAGGAATATCAAGAGTGCAGGTTTAAAAACAACCCACAAACCCTAAACCACTGGGATGTGCAGCAAGGCTAAGACAGCAGGTTTGGGTTCAAGATCAGTCTGGCAAAGCCAAAGCACTTTACACCACCCCATGAGTCCAGCCACCTCACTGGAAACCGCTGTTTAAACTCTCTTCTGCAAATACAGCACTTTGGCTACAATTTTACAATAGCTGTCTAATAATGAGTCTCAGGGATTTTTTTTTTGCCTTTTTTCTGATCTGATCACCAGTCTTTCTTATCACAGAATCACAGAATTTCAGGAGATGGAAGGGACCTTCAAAGCTCATCCACTCCAACCCCCCCTGCCAGAGCAGGAGCACCTACACCACATTACACAGGAATGCAACCAGGTGAGTTCTGAACATCTCCAGAGAGGGAGACTCCACAACCCCCCTGGGCAGCCTATTCCAGGGCTCTATCACCCTCACAGGGAAAAAAGTTTTCCTCATATTCACATGAAACTTCCTATGCCTCAAATTCCACCACTGCCCCTTGTGCTGTCACTGGGCACCACCCAGCAGAGCCTGGCTCCATCCTCTTGGGACTCGCCCTCTACATCTTTATAAACATTGATGAGGTCACTTCTCAGTCTCCTCTGCTCTAAGCTAAAGAGCCCTCAGCTCCCTCAGTCTCTCCTCATATGGAAGATGTTCCATTCCCTTAATCATCGTCGTGGCTCTGCACTGGACTCTCTCCAGCAGCTCACTGTCTTTCTTGACCTAAGGGGCTCAGAAGTGGACACAATATTCCAGATGTGGCCTCACCAGTGCAGAGTAGAGGGGGAGGAGAACCTCTCTCGACCTACTGGTCACAGCCCTTCTAATCAACCCCCATTGACCTTCCTGGCCACAAGAACACATTGCTGGCTTGTGGTCATCCTTCCATCCACCAGGATCACTGAACTGTGGGCTACAAGTGACATTTGTTCAGGTAGCTCCAGAGAAAGCATCTGTGTGTGTTTTTTTGCAGAGTTCATGGCCAAAGAGAGAAGAAAACTCCTGCAGAAGAGCAGGATATCTCCAGTTACAGTTACTCTCTTGCAGGACATATTCCCTGTGTTGGAGTTTGACCTTCCTGGTCCTTACTGAGGCTTGAACCCACGGCTGACTGCTTAGGGATGCCATGTCTTCAGATTTACCTAAACCTGCCTTCCTCCATCACTGCAGGGTGATGCCATCCTCTGATGCCTCTGGAAATAGGGCTGAGATACTTCTGCACTCCTGGACAGTTCTATTGCAAACATAAGGAGCATTTTTCTACAGCTGAGTCTCTTTACAGAGACTTTTCAGGTAGTGCTGATCAATTCCTTCAGCCCACTAACAGGGCTTATCAGGTTGTCCCTTATTATGTTGTTTGTAGAGTGTCCAGTACAATGAAGTCTTACATTTATTAGGGCTCTTGATGTCATATCATTGTACAAATAATTATTAATAATGGAAAAGCACTCTGAAATTATTAATGAATAACCTGTTATGAAGTTGATTTAGTGTCTGGAAAATCCTGCCTTGCATACCCAATTAATTAACACACTAGCTCAAAATTCAACGTGATACAGATTTCATCAAAAGCTCTCTGCATTGCTCCCTCGCCCTGGCTCCAGCTGAGCCTAATGCTCATTCAGCAGGCAAGAGGGTTTTCTGCACTGTTCCAGCTCAGTGATCTGATGACACTCACCTTAACTAGTTTCTTGTATCAAAGATTGACCCAAGTGAGTATTTTCAGGGAGAGAGATGAAACACAGGGAAGGAGCACTGGGTCAGACTGACAACAGATCCCAGCAGTCCATCACACTTACCCAGAAACCCAGGGAATTGTTTATCCCCATCTGCAGGCAGCTAATGGACACTTACAGACTCTGCCCCGTGCCTGTTTTCTGTGACTGTCTCCATTTACTCTTGGCCTTGGAGAGGCCAAGGCACAGGGGAAGCCTCTGGTGTGCTCACATGCTGCGGAGGTGAAGCACTCACCTGATGGGACTGCTCTATCACTGCTGCTTGCTTCTTGCTGTGCACCAGCATGAGGACACCCACAGCCACTGCTCTCCCTCTCAAAGCCTGCACCTAAACGTCCATTCCTTCAACTGCTGGCAAACCTGAGGAACCTACATGGATTAATGTCACCTCTCACACCCATTTCTCTACCTTGTTCACCTGGCCATCTCTCTGATACTACTGCCATGGGACTGCCTGCACATTCCCAGCTGACAGCCAGGTTGCTTTGTGACATGCAGGAGGAACTTAATTGTTGCAGCCACTGTTCTGAGGGCATCTGCTGGATGTGTGCAGAGTGCAAGATTCCTTAGCTGACTGATTCCTTAGCACGCTGCCTAGAGCAAAACAATAACACTCCATGAGTGCCAAGAACAACAGCTTCACCATTTGACTGGAACAGGCTGCAGAAGCCACCTCCTGGACATGCTGGCACCTCTTACTGGGAAAAGATTTTAGCTTATGTATGTGGTTGGATTTAGCTTATGTGGTTGGATTTTAGTGGTGGTGCTACATAAATAATAGATAGAAACAGAACTTATTTGCTCTCTCTTCTATGAAAATAGAGGGAAGACAGAGGAAAATAAGGTAAAGATTTAAAAATAATTAAGAAAAAATATCCCTTAACCTTTTCTTCTATTATCTGACCTTGGTTTCCAAGGAAACAGGACCAGACACATCAGTAGAAGGAAGAACTCTCATTTAAAGCTGTCACCTACAGAGAGGAACTGGTACCCCACACAGACACATACCCCAGTAGGAACCCCAGCTAAGCACCACTGCAGATTTGCTGTCAGTGGCTTGAAGCAAAATATTAACCTCTCAAAGAAAGGCCCTCTGCTCTCTGCAACTCAAACCTCCTAGACACAGCTCCTGCTAGGCAGGAAGAAACAGGTTCTCGGCATTGTTATTTACTTGAGTTACCATATGCATACAGGAAAATGAAACACACCAAGAGGACAAGGGCTGCTTTTGTAACCAGGAGAGGCTTTAAGCACATGCTGCCAAGCCCACTTGCTGCTGAATGAGCTGGCAAAATCCTAGGAAGGGTCCTGCACAGAGGCAGGAGATGGCTGTGGAAAGAAACATCTCACTCAGACGCAGCAGTGAGTAAGTCTGGGGTTCCATCTACAGCACACTCTACAAATAGGGAATGAACACTATCATAGCTTGACCAAAACCAAACCAAAGTATCAGCCATTTTCCATCAAATCCTGGCCACACAGAAATGGCTGACCCTGGGTACCTCGGTTACTTCAACCTTTTATTGATCCAGCCTCCCTAGACTCACTAGGACCATCCATCCACTGTGCCCTGTCATCCCTGACTCAGACCTGACTCTCAAGGCTCCTGTTCCTGCTCAAGAGTTTTCCAATCCCACAGGTAAATCTTGCCCAGGAGTAACTGCTTTACAGATAAAGCTTTGTTACTTAATTAAGGTACAGAAGTAAGTGTCTATAATGATGTCATTAAAAGGCTGTTTGCTAGAGTACAGCACCGGAATAATTGATGTAGAAAAGCTTAGAGAGAGACCATAAATAACTCCCAAACCCACAGGCTTCTTTGTTTCATTATAAAACAAGAATGAAGGGAGTCAGTGGCTGGCACTGGGGTTATTGACAATTCAGATACACATCAAGCCTCTTACAGAACCTGCCATTGCTGGGCTTATTTTCTGGGTTGATTTTTTTAACACCCTATGTTTCTTGTTTAACAAATTGTTCTCAACATGACGTATTCACAATAAGCCCATGAGCACAAACTGCAACACAATTTCCTGCTAGCTTCAGTAGAAATACATTAATCCAGTGGATATTTCCCAGGACAATATTATCTCTCGTGTGCAGGCTATATTTCTCTCTTTCGCTGCAAAGGGGAGAAAAAAAAATCCTTGAAAATCTGTTTGAAAAGTGACATGCAAGAAAGCCATAGGTGAACTGCCTCTTACTCCTGTGAAGACTTCCCTATCTGTTTATCTATCTATTAACCTATCTATCATCCATCATCCTTGAGGCACATCATTTACTAAAACCCTCCCTTAACATGACAGTGAAGTTAAATACTGAAAGAGGCAAGAAGGAAGTTAGGCTGCTGAGCTCCTGATTGTTTTGAAAGGCTGCTGTCATCTCCTTCTGACTGCTCGGGATCATGAGAGCATTTTGCCTGTTAGGAAAGGAAGAAAACTGTCTGCTTTGTGTTTAGAGACAGGCATTTTAAAATGCTGTTACCCACCCTCACATTTTCAAGGCCACATATGCTGCCAGACCTTGTAAAGATGCAATATTAAATGCTACAAGGATGAAAAATGTGCAAGGAAAGTCTTTTTTCTTAGTTCTTCATAATTTCTGCTTTGAGATGGAGCTGAAACAAATGTGAGAGAGTGGAAAGGAAGAGATCACAGCTACCAAAAACTAGATTTCCCTCCTCCTCCTCCTAGAAACCTGCCTGGTTTCCAAGTGGGGAGATGGAGACTGTCCTGTTTTGCTGACAGCTAGTTCCAGCTGAACACGAACTCCACGATCACTTGCCAAAGGGACTTGGTTTGGCTCTACCTTGTCATTTGCACAGGGGAAAGAGGATCAGTAGCTGTGTGATTTTTTCTAGTCCCTGCCCCTGAGATTGGTGGAGTCACCATCCCTGGAGATGTTCAAGAGAGGATTGGACATGGCACTTGGTGCCATGGTTTAGTCATGAGGTCTGTGTTGACAGGTTGGACTTGATGATCTTCGAGGTCTCTTCCAACCTTGGTGATTCTGCGATTCAAGTGTCCCAACTGATGAGTGTTCCTGAGTATATCTGAACAAGACAGACTTCATTACTGAGAATAAAGAGTTCCTTTTCATTATGGAAACAATTTCTTTAGGACAGGAACTAAAATATTTATTTGGCTGATGGTGCACAGATGAGAATATCCCAGAAATGGGGAATGGAAAACTTGAAAGGGCCACCCTGGCCATTATGGCACTGATGGCAGTTGTGCCCTCCAGAGAAGGGCAACAAGGCTGGGGAGAGGCCTCGAGCACAAGCCCTACGAGGAGAGGCTGAGGGAGCTGGGGTTGTTTAGCCTGGAGAAGAGGAGGCTCAGGGGAGACCTTCTTGCTCTCTGCAACTACCTGAAAGGAGATTGTAGCCAGGAGGGGGTTAGTCTCTTCTCCCAGGCAACCAGCACCAGAACAAGAGGACACAGTCTCAAGCTGTGCAGGGGGAAGTTTAGGCTTGATCTTAGAAAGAAGTTGTTCATAGAAAGAGTGATTGCCCATTGGAATGGGCTGCCCAGGGAGGAGGTGGGGTTGATGTCCCTGGCGGTGTTTAAGAAAAGCCTGGATGAGGTACTTAGTGCCATGGTCTGGTTGATTAGTTAGGGTTGGGTGATTGGTTTGACTTGATGATCTTGGAGGTCTCTTCCCACCTGGCTGATCCTGTGATTCTGTGAGTGGCTTTTGTGTGTGTGTGCAGCCCTGCGGATGTGCACAGGGACTCTTTCACAAACATCTACAGGGAAGGTTTGGAAGTGAGTGAAAGGGTTAAAGAGATGGACACAGCAATGTGGTACTGCATAGGTGCTTTTCCCCTTGACCATAGCTAGAGCTTTGGGTGCTTTGGAAAAAAAGGGCTCTCCAAAGTTCTGATTTGGAAACGCATCCAAACTGAACTTTGAGGCTTGGCAGGCAGAAAGGATTTGTCCTTGGTTTGAGAAGAATAGCCCTTGTGGCTCCAGAGGGAAAGAGGAGCTAAAAACAGATGGAAGGAAATTAATTCAATAAAAATAAATTAGACCTTTTAAACAGTATTGTTTTTAATATTTATGATGCCAGAAAGATTTGCATTTCCCTGTCAGTAAAGCGCACGTCTCTGTTTGACCTTCACTCCCTAAGTGAAGGCTTTGCAGCCTCAATGGCAGATGTTTTGCTGCCTTTTCATGGACAGTTGAAGAAAACCTAGATGCTGCTCTTTATTTATTTTTTTTAATTATTATTATTGTTATTCACATTGTAAAATGATCCTTGATGATAAGAAAATGGCAATATTTGCTCACAGCACATGACTGGTTCAAGGTAGCCAGTGATCTGTATCTGGGCTGCTACAGCGTGATGCATCGCACTTCACTGCATTTGCTGCAGGCAGAAATCTTAATTAAGGCCTTTCCTAAAGAGTGACCTTCAGGGACTGTGTTTGTGAATTGGTGTAAAAAATAGACAAATGCCCTAACAGCATTAGGGGAGTTGTGGCAGGGTGTTAAATGTGCATTTCCCCAGCCCAGCTACACAAACAGCGATTATTTGCCGCTATTACCCAGTGAGTTGTGAGGCATTTGCCGCAAACAATCAGCCTTAATGTGTACAGAGAGATTTCAGCTGACGTGCAGAGCTCAGTTGCTCAGCTTCTCCTCCACTTCCAGAGCAAGTTACATGTCTGATTTGAGAATATGCTCCCCTGGGCTCTATTCATCCATATTTCACCACGCTCATGGATATTCATGGTTTTGGCATCCCTCTGATTAGCTCACCACAGGTGGTGTCTTGCTCCAGCCCTCATCAATAACGCCCATACCCGGTGCGCAGTGGTGTCTGGGAGGGTTTGGCTGGGTAAGAAGGGAATTGCAGACAGCACTGAGGAAGCAAATTAACCCTACTCACAATAAAGGGTTTCTAACAGTAGCTACAGCTGCGCAGGATGCTAGTGGGATGTGTACAAGTATCTCCAGGCGGTTTGCTATGCATTCTTAGCTGAAACATCTTTACGATGCTAGATAGGAGCTTTTCTTTTTAATTCCACCCTAAACAACTGCCAAACCTCCTGGCAGGTTTGTGCTGTGTGGTCATGCAGGGGCTGAGAAATGGCCACCAGCTTCACCTCCTGCTGTCTATCTAGGTCTAAATTTGAACTCCAGAGACTGCATGTACTACTACTAGGAGTACACATGCAGTGCCAGCATCCCTATACTCTCCACGGGGTTGCAGCACCTCAGGACACAGGTTCTTAGTGGTGTTGCTTTCAGGCTGGCTCTTCTGATGTCACCAAAAGTGCTGCCTCAGCTGCCTGAGCAGTTTTGGTGACTGGCTGAGGGACACCATACACCAAGGTAAGAAAAGCTGATTTCAGTTGCCACAAGTTGGATAAGCCACTTAAATGTTGAAGATGAAATATGCTTTTGAAGTAACTTTATAAAAGCTTTTGACATGAGTTATCCCCACCCTGCTCCACAATACAGCTTTCTTCACGGGCAAAGACGAAATGAAATAGCTGCTGGAGCTTACAGAGAGCTCTTGTCAGACGGAGCTTTTGTCTGCTCTTTTCAACAAGCAGAACCCCCTGGCTTTTTACAGCTAAAGCCCATTGTGAGAGGTACAAACCAGACAGCTGGGCAGACTCACCCGGCCTATTTCCAGTGCAATCAGCCTGTGCTATCAGCGTACACGAGCCCAGGGCCTGGCTGCACTGAGGAGGATGCTGCGCTGTCAGGGAGCGCAGCAGCCCAGGACGCAAGGGCACAGGGTGTACGGAGGAGCCTGAGCTACCCACGCGGCCAAACCCTGCTTCAACCCCCCCACTGGGACGTGCTGGGCACTGCTGGCATGGGTGCCACCAGTGTGGCCTTTGACTTGCCACACAGTGCGCCACAGGCATCACTCAGAGCACCAGCTCCTGTCCGAGTGATTTGCACAAAGCTCTTCCAACGTCCTGTGCTTGCAGCTCTTTCCACTGAGCTTTCCCATAAATGAAATTCACCTGCAAGGCCCAGAGTCTCCAGACTGACAGACTTCTTCCCTGAGGTGGCTGAGACACTGCAGCAGGTGGGACAGTTTCTCTTTTTATTCCCATTTCTGCTACCGCTCTTCAAATATGATCTGAGGAAAATGACCTCATAGCATCACAGAATTGTTAGGGTTGGAAGGGACCTCAAAGATCATCTAGTTCCAACCCCCCTGCCATGGGCAGGGACACCTCACACTACATCAGGTTGCCCAGAGCCACATCCAACCTGGCCTTAAAAACCTCCAGGGATGAGGCTTCTACCGCCTCCCCAGGCAACCTGTTCCAGTGTCTCACCACCCTCATGGGGAAGAACTTCTTCCTAACATCCAATCTGAATCTACCCATTTCTAGTGTTGCTCCATCCTCCCTAGTCCTATCATTACCTGACACTAAAAAATCCCCTCCCCAGCTTTCTTGTAGGTCCCCTTAAGATACTGGAAGGCCACAATAAGGTCTTCTTGGAGCCTTCTCTTCTCCAGACTGAATATCCCAAACTCTCTCTCTTCCTGTTACCCTTTTCTGACCTAGAGAACAGCTGATTTTGCTTATCTGAGGGGAGCAGTGAAAAGTGTAATGCTTGCCAAGAAGCTTGAACTTACTCAGATGCAACAGATGCACAGGATGGTGACAACAGACCTTGCCTCTGAAGCACTGTAGAGCAAAGCCTGCTAATGGCCCCAGCAAAAGCCTCAGCAGGAAAAACAGACAGGAAGTCATCCCTGCTTGCCAGCAGGATGTCCTGCAGCATCCCTGCCCTCCTGTCACGGCAGAGGCACAGGGAAAGCGCTCCAGCAGGAGCAGAGATGCTGTGAGCGCTGCGATCTCGCATCACCTCCTCCACACACCAGGCGCTACCTCAAACAGCTCCTCAGGCTTTGTTCCAGGCTGCTCAGCTGGCAGAACCCAGAGCTAAGCAAAAATAAAGAATGAGCTAAAGAGACAGCTCACTCGCAGCCTCACACATCGTGGAGGAGATAAGAGGCCAATGCATGTAATGATCTGCGCTGAATCATTTGCCACATGGGTATCAGAAGCTCTCAGCTTCATTCAGGGCTCTCTCATCCCCACTGCATGCAAGATGACAGCGTTAATACATCAACGCCTGCAGAGCTGGCTGTAATGAAATCTCTGAGTGCTGCCCCTGCACCAGACAGTACTTGAAAAGCAGATGTGTAGCTCAGATTCAGCTTATTACTGTCTGAACCTTCCTCACTCACAAAACCAAAGAATGATTAAGGGGGAAAATCCCTGGCTACTGAAAGTTGCAGTAGCTGCTGCATGCAGCCTGGAACACAGCAGGAGCACCTCCTGAACCCTGCTGCTGTGTTGCTATTTTTAGCAGTATATTAGTGCTGGTATATCATCTCAAACTCCAAAGACCTCAAAATAACTCAAGAATAAATATTTTAAAGAAAACAAACTTCACTGAATCAAACCTGCCAGACTTTCTGCTGTCACAGAGTGTGGGCAGCGTGGTAGCCCTCAGAGAGCAGAGCCAGGCTGGCTGCTGAAGCAGTGTGCTGTGGCTCGGATCTGTGCCTGTTCTACTGTGTGACCAAGGCAAGTCACTCCAGGTAACATTTTCATGAGCACATAATGCTTTCCATGCTTAAATGCCATTTTCAGAACCTTAATCCTACTGACTGCTAATAACACAGAGACTTCTATGTGCTGAAGTAATTTCTGACAATGAAGGTCTCCTAAATAATTTGACATGCCTAGAATTAATTAACTTATCCAAGCTAGTTACTCTGTGTTTGCTCTACAGTTACTGGACAGGATGGGTATAATATAACTCAGCTGTCTCTTCTGAGATCCTTCTTTGCATGAGGAAGAGCCAAGACTGGCCCTAGAAATGCCAGATTCTCCTTGTTTACTCCAGATAGCTCCAGTGGGGAAGCCTGCACTATGGGCATCTAGTACTAAGCTAAACACATTCATGCACCTTGTGTCCTGCTGTGCAACAAAGAAAACAGCAGATCCCATCCCCTCAGAATAACTTCTCTCTGCTAAGGCCTGCCCAGTCCTGTAAGTTTGCACCATGAACACAGCCTGCTCCAGGCTTGCTTCAGATTTGCCAGGACATGACACTCATAAGCAGCATCAGCAAGTCATAGAAGACAGCTGTCAGACACTGAGGAAGGCAAGACACTTTGCCATCCTAGCCTGTACTCCATCACTTTTTCCACAGGAGAGGCATTACTGTGGGCAAAAGAACCCACTAGCCTCTACAAATTCTCTTGTCCCTCCTCCTGCCCTTACAAGGCAAAATGAAATCACTATGCTGTTGAATGTGGAGGAAAACATCCTGTTGGGTCATCTGCCTGTCCTCTGCAGGGTGTGAGGAAAGCCTTGCTCTCTGTCCTCAGCAGACATGAGGAGCAGGAAGATACAAAGTCATTCTTCTCAAGCCTTGTGTGTTCTGGTAATTAGCCCAAGTCAAAGAGATGCAAGCAGAGGGTTATTTTGGTAATTGCCCATTTCTAAGGTGTAAACCAGTCTATTATATACTATCTACACGTTAGGATTCAAAAGCAAAAACGTGTTTAATTTTGATTTTAATTGCATTTTTACTTCAAACACCAATTTTTTCTCCTCGGTGCAAACAGACCTGAGTAATCTTGCAGAGATCAACAAATTCTTCCACAAATGTCAGGCATTTCTCTCTTGGTGCTGCTTGGCTCTGTGAGCATTTCAGCTGCTAACTTTGACAGAAAGAGCTGGCTGGTTTCTACAGCCTGCTGCTTTTGAAATCAACAAATATTTACTGCATACTGCATTTTAAAGGACACCACTATTAGTGTACCTCTCTTTGATTACCAATGACACAGTAATAATACCAGCAGCTGCTGAATTGTAAGTGAAAATAACCCTTTGTTCTCATTTTTCTTATCTGCAGACTCTAACAGCACTCATGGGGACAATAACCTATGAAATAGATTAAAAGCCTGTTAAATGCTATTTTCAGCTTGGCAGATCACCAAACCCTAGCTCACCCTTAAGCTCTCTATCCTTTTAAATATTCCTTTCAGTACAGCCATGTGACAACAGTAATGTGCAGGTTTCCAGTGATTAAGTAACTGCACAAACAAGAGAGTTTAGTTTCATAAACTGGGCGGTTTATAAAGCCACTCTGGCAGGTGAAAAGGGCTGTGCTACACCAAAGACACCCAGGCCTCTGCAATAGCCTGGCATGATCTGCTTTGCAGATTCTACCTCCTGTCTAGTGACTTTAAACTAAGAAAGGGATGCTGCTGGCTTCCTATTTCTGTCTGGCAGTGCTGAACCCCTTCTTCTGTCTCTGTGCCCGTTGCAACTCTAAATCCAGATTAGCAGAGAAATAATTGGTATTTATTCACCAAATAACTCTGAGAAGTTATTCTGAGGAAGTTTACAACATGAGAGCTGGAGGGTGGCATCAGTGGGAAAGATGCAACCTGGGGCCATTCTTGGTGTGCCAGTCTTTTAAGAACCTCTGCTGACTTGGGACTACTTTACCTGTCTGAACAGAAGGGCAAAACAAAAGGAAAACCCCCTAAAATTAGGCAGAGTAAAGGAACCAGCAAATTGTGAAGAGATTCTAGTGCTGTAGGATGGGTTGGGGTTTTTTGTTTGTTTGTTTTGGTAGATTTTTTGGGGGTGGGGTGGAAATGGGAAAAACACAGGTCCAGGGAAAAATGGGAAAAAGAAGCTTTAGTACCAGTGGAAGAAGAGCACACTGGCAGACTGGCACTACTCTGACAGAAAGAATTGCTTTCACAGGGTAGATCCTTTCTGTTCAGATACAGGACAAAACAGAGCTTGTCAAAAGTAGCACAGCAGGATCTGGGTCTTCTTCCTTTACTGTTTTAGTACCTCTGGTTTTGACTAGAACCTCCCTTTAACTCTCTTTCAGCCTCTATGTAAGCAAACAAGCCTGCAGCTAAAATCCCAACAACTTCTGTATTCAGCAGATGTGAGGCAACATAAACAAAAATCATCCCAGATCTTACCAGCTTCTGAACAGCTGGAAAGCAAAATAACAAACTCTGTGTGTGTGTGTGTGTGTTCATGGACAATTCTTCAGAGACATTGCTTCTGAATCTTTAAATGGGAAATTGTCATCTGACTTCCACTCTAAGAAGGAACAACCTTTCCTCTTTTTAATGTATAAAGTCCTATCAGTCTCTTCCTGAATGGACAACAAGAGCTCATGAGATGTTCTGCTGTAAGAAACAGCACTCCTGCACTTGAAATCTCAGCTTACTGAAGACACAAAGGCCTCTCACACACCTGCATGGTTCAAAAGATAGGCAAAGACTAAGACAGTCCTGTTTATCCAGGCAAAAGCCTGCTGCCTTGAAAAGATCAACACACGGGAAGAGGACCAGTGCCCAAGAGCCTTGAAGGCACTCTGTCCTCCTCAGCAGCAACCTACCCTGGCACTCCTCAACCCCAGGTGCTTCCTTGAAGTGGTTGTTCAGGCTCCTGAGCTGGAACATGACCACTGTGTTCTTTAATAGAGCACACAGAAAACATGGCTCTCCAAACCTCTTTGAATTTTTCCTTGCTTGCTGGTAAACTGGGATTCCCCTCCCCAGACTTTGTTCTCCCTTCCCTTTATAGAATAGAATAGAATAGAATAGAATAGAATAGAATAGAATAGAATAGAATAGAATAGAATAGAATAGAATAGAATAGAATAGACCAGGTTGGAAGAGACCTTCAAGATCATCATGTCCAACCTATCATCCAACACCATCTAATCAACTAAACCATGCAACCAAGCACCCTATCAAGTCTCCTCCTGAACACCTCCAATGATGGTGACTCCACCACCTCCCTGGGCAGCCCATTCCAATGGGCAATCACTCTCTCTGTGTAGAACTTCTTCCTAACCTCCAGCCTAAACCTCCCCTGGCGCGGCTTGAGACTGTGTCCTCTTGTCCTGGTGCCCTCTCCATCCATAGTCGATCTGACATGACTTTTATTGCCGCACTCCAGCACGTTTCTAGTGCAACCAGGATCATGATACACTAGAAAAAACCAACCAAACCTTCATGTCTGTGTAGCATTTGTATTGCTACTGGACAGCTCTCTTTTGAGGAGATGACTGCTACTTTAGCATTTACTGCATTTCCTGCCCCAACTTCAATGTGCATAAGGCACATCTGCAGCAGAAGGAAACAGACCTGCCCCTTCAGTGCTACCTGCTACAGGACAGGATGCCTAAGGATAAAAAAGTCCTTGCAGGTCAAATATGGATTCTCAAGTGGGATGGTCCCTCGAGGCCCTAACTGGAATATTTCTGCACATGATTTCTGCAGGTTTTTGCTCGTTTGCCCAAATCCTGGAGTTTCACTTTGAGCTGTGGGTTGAAGTGAAGACGAAACATAAAATGAAAGCTCTAACTTTTACCTACTTTCAGAAGAAAACTTCAAATCCCACTAGACCATTCTCTGAGCAATGTTTTTGAAGCAAAAGCTTAGTTCTTTTCCCCTGATGTGTGCTATTATCTTTGTGCCTTAATTTCACCCGTTGGCTTGTATCTCCTCAGGAAGAGAGCCTGTCCCTGTATACTCAGATGACCTGGTTAGGGAGACAGTGTTTGCAGTGAAAGCAAAAATATTTTAAGTGTAATTCCTGTTACTTTGGAGTAAATTGAAGCTACAGTATTTAATCTTCCTCTGGCTCTTCTGTACTTTGTGACACTTTGTGTGTTTGTAGGCAGAAGGGTGCTGGGAAGGTACTGATGATGTCTGAACACATCAAGGTTTCTGCAAAAGAGGCAGGAAAAACATGCAAAGGTTCATCATAAGCAGTGACCTGGGTACTGGTACAGGCACATCAGACCTACCAGCTATATTCTGAGCATTATGTTTTTCTTTTTTGATTCACTACCATTTTTTATTCAGAGCCTCAGAAAGATTTTCTGGAAAAAGCTGAAGGAGCCCTGAGCCTGAACTCTAGCTATTGTGTAACCACAGAGTGGGAGAGATGAACCTCGGGAGGTCACTCAGTGCATTTCTCTGCCATTTACTATCCCAGAAGAAATTATTTTTTCTTAAATTGCTTTTAAAAGTCTGATCCCAGAAGCCAGAGCACATTGTCAGTGTAGGACTTTTGCATAATGCCACACGGATCACAACTGTTTCAACAGGTCTTGGGTGCCTGCGTGACGCTGATGGCTGGAACGTGAACATTGTAGTCAAGCTGTGAACATTCAGAATTGGATCCAAAGCAGTGGGTTGTGGAGCCATTCATTCTTAAAACATAACCCAGCAAGGAAACCCCAGCCCCACATGACTGCAGCTCCATTCCTGTGAAAAGAGAAGCTTCCCTTGCCTGAGAGGGGACAGATGGCAACCCTATAGGTTGCCGCTCCGCAGTGCCCGGAGCAGAGCTGTCGATGCTGTAGCCGTTGTTACAGCAGCATATGCTTGAGAGGTGCAAGCTGCTTTCCCTGCATCCAGCACTCTGGCACTGCATGCTGGGCTCCCTCACATCCACGATTCATTGCTTGCCTTCCAAACCTCCCCATGCTTCCTTTTTCCCCCTTCCTTTAAAGTGACCCTTTGCTTACCAGAGACAAAGAAACACAAACACAAACTGGTGTGCGCTGTCAGACAAGCTCTTACGCTCTGTATGTCCTGTCAAACACGTAGGTGAAGAGGCAATTTTACAGGCGTTGCTTTGAAATCCAAGTCTCCACAAAAATGACTGGAGGCAGAGTTGTTAGGCTCTGATAGCAGCACTATGCTAGAGCTATTTGTTGGAAATCTTCATGCGGACACCCAGCCCTCAGATATGTATAGACATTGATCACATCCCCTCTCAGCCTTCTCCTCTCCAGACTAAGCAGCCCCAGGGCTCTCAGTCTTTCTCCATAGCAGAGATGTTCAACTCCCCCAGTCAGCCTCCTAGCTCTCTGTTGCACTCTCTCCAGCAGATCCCTGTCTCTCTTACTCTAACAGGAGTGACTGAGGTCATACAGATATTCATGATCTGGAGCTGCAGGAAGCTGAGAATGTAGCCCTTCCTGATTCTTGCACTCTTCCTTAGACATCCAACAGGGCAATGGTGAGAGACAACTTCCTGAAGAGTATGAGTGACTGGTCTGAACAAGTGCAGTTGCTACTTGGCTGCTCAGGAGAGGTTAACATTCATGCTGGGGTTCTCACTGGCAAATCCTGACAAGGAGCAGTGCTATCATGCAGTCAGCAAGTAATAGAGCTAAGAACTGGGTGGCATGCAGTGTCCTAAACTTAAACATCCAGTGTTGCTGTGAGCACTGCAGTCTTTCCTGCCCCATATCCATCTTAATCCCATGCAGATGAATTGAGCACTCTGACTCACCAAAGAGTCAACATATTCAGAACAGAGTCAAGAATGGTCTCTTCTCATAAAAGTCAATTAAAGCAGATAAATCCCACATGAAAAGCACCTATTTCTCTTCATTGACTATTGTGATGAGCTGTTACCTGACACTAAGGGGACACTGGCCGAGCTTTGGACACTCCCAGTGTGGACATCTAAAATCAGGTGAAAGACTGAGCATTCATGCTGTTCAACATCAGGGATACCAGCCCAGATTTCTTCTGACTACCCAAAATGACTTCACCCAGTGTCTTCCAAAAGCAGCTGGGGGACACACCACTTGGGCCCTATCTTCATCAACTGGGATGAGAACAAGCACCTCAGAAACATGTCCCCCAGCACTTAGAGTGCTGAGTTTAGTACAGGTGACACTTGGCTCAAGTATCCATAAGAAAGTCAAAGCTGGGCAGAAACATTACAGTGTCTCCACCAGTCTGAGTCACAAACTGCTACAGCACCCTGCAACTGCAGCTCTCCCCAGTGCTAACTTCTGACAGTGTGACAGCAAAGGTAAGGCCCAGCACCTTTAGCTGACAGATGACCTTTAGCTGACAAAGCTCTGGTGGGTTTATTCCTGAGCCTCAGAAAACAAAACTCAGCTTATAAAGATTTGCAAAGGCCACGGACATACTGTTCCTGTGTTTTTTCTGAGCAGGGCTTTTTTTCCCTCACAAATGGTAGCAAAGGCTATTTTGGAAATACTGTGAAAAACAGGGCAATAAATTGGTGTCATTCGAGTGGATTAGCACTGTCATATCAGCTGCCACAGCTTTCTCTCTCTGTCATCCGCTGTGCAGCTGCCATTCTCCAGCCTCCTCACATGGCAATGGTTGCAGACATTGCAGGTAGAGGTGGAGTCAAAGGCAAGCCATATACTGAGTGGATCTGGAAAAATAAAGGGGGAAATGCTGCTACTAGAATCATAAAAAGGAGAGGGTTGGGTAATACCAGTGCTGCTGAGCATGACAACAAGTTTTTCTTAGGCATGTTTATTTGCATCAAGACAAAGTGGACTCTGTGTACTCTGATTTGTAAATATGAGACTAATTCAGCTTTCTTGAGTTCAGAAGGACGCCTGAGATGAAGGGGCTGATGCTTTCTAGGGAGGAGATTATGAACCAATGGTTATGATGTGTATCGAATATCTTCTAAGCTTGGTCCTGTATCCTACCAGGGACTCATTATGCAATCTTGGGCATCCTGTTTATGCTTCAGTTGTCAAAACATGTGAATGACTCATAGAGAAGTTTCAGAGGAGAGAAGTTTCAGATGCTCAGACACTCAGCTGAAATTCCCCATGTATTCTGAGTCTCCTAGGCTCAACAAGAGAGTCCTTCTCCTCCATGTTTTAAGAAGCCAGAGTATGAGGGACAAAGTGAGAACAAAGTACTCTTTCTGTAGCATGATAAAATACAGGGCAATTGTGTGTAAGGAAGAGATCTGATCCCTATGCATATTTATGATGTTTTAAAATAAAACAAAATCACTTGGCACTAGCATTTGACCAAAATAAACCTCCCCCAACCTACACAGACTAGAAATGCTGTTTGGACTGGAAGGGAAATGCTCCTTGGAGGCTGAATCCAAGCCTTTCCATTGTGCAGAGAGTAGGAATAAAGAGCAGGCTGTTACCAGAACAAGCCCTTAGCTGCAGACCAGAGGTTGGAGTATCTCATTTCACAGAGGGCTCAGAAACTTCCTGAAAGCACAACTCTTTCAACAGGAGTTTTATTCTGTGATACAGAAACAGGAATTTGGCTGGAACTCTTCTGTATCTTTTGATGAAGACTTCATTTAGATACAGCCTAGACTTCTCAGTAACTTCTCCCACCTTTTTTCAGCAGGAACTGATATAAAAGAGATTCTGAAATCCCAGCCTCGAGGCCAGGAGTGTGAGAGTCTTTGGCTTCCAAACCATGGGAACCAAGAGCACCACTGTTTGTTTCTGGGAAAATCCATCAGAAACCTGTAATAGTGGAAAGGCAGGATTTGGAGGGGTGCAGGAGCACTCCACTTTGGTTCAGCCAGGGCTCCTCAACCTAATGGCACATTATACTAATTCTTTATTATTCATCACATTCACTCTATCTTACTGAGGACAGTCAAGTTCATTTCTACCTCACACTGCTTGAATCACCTGGGCTTAATGCACTACATTTTAGCATTTAAGACAATCAGTCCTTCTCAGGAACCTTCCAAAGGAATTTTCCATTTCCTTTCACTCAAAACTGTCCCCTTATTCCTACTTCTTTATTTCTTCTTTAGCCACACAAAGTCCCCAGAGGACAGGCCTGGATGCTTTAACTCCCTGCTGAGCCTTGTCCACATGGCTCCAGTTGGTTTTGCACCGTGCAGGGTCTGAGACACAAGATTAAGTGATTCACCCATAATCCCAACTCAATGCATATCATATTGAGAGAGATTTGTTTATTCCCTTTGCAGCTGCAAGTTCCACAGCAACCAAATCCCCTTGAAATGGTTTTGAATGTAGGCTTGTAAACTACTTTTAGCTTTCACAATTAGACAGAAGAAATAACTTCCTTTGATTTCTGGTCATCTTTTTCCAGGGTGTGGGGTGAGGAAAGGATGTAAGATCTGATTTACTGAGTTATATTAAACCTTAAGCAACTTTGCCCTTATCTTCTCTCCTGCTGCTATCTTCTGATTGAAGGAGTTCTACCAAAATGATTAATTTACTTTCCAGTTCTGATGTAGTTTTGTGTTTGTTTTTTAGCTGAAAAGCATTCAGTACTAGCAGGTTCTTGCCACGCAGACCTGCTCACATTGACCTGTGTCTTGCAGGCAGTGTGATGGACTCAGATAACCTGCAGGTCAGAGATGGATGTTCACCTCTTCTGCCTGAAGCAGCAGTCAGCTATGGATCTGTATTCCCATGCCTTAACCTAGCAGGGCTAATATTACTGTCAGGCATGCACTTAATGAAGCTTTTAAATGCATTGTGAAAATTGTCTTTGATAATGACACTTGTCTGAGCCAACAACCTTGCCTTGCAGATGATGAAATGCTTTTCCCAGTACAACACTGTGCTGTACTCATAAAACAGTAAAGCAAAAGCCTTGTGACTGTCTTTGGGAAACTTCTAGTCAAAAATGTTTTCAAGTCTTCCATTACCTATATTTCCTAAACCCCTTATTAAGACAAATGCACCAAATTCCCCCCTACCAAGCCACTGTTTCAAAGGATGATTTGAGCTCTAAGTCTGCAAATATTAGCAGGCAGCAGATTCTCTTATGTCCTTCTAACCTCTCCTTTTTGGGGGAGTAGTACTTGAATTTCTTGTATCTTTCTTTTTTCCCCACAACTCTTTTAGTCTTTCATTTCCCTCCAGACTGTGAGTCTAGGAAGTCACATCCTGACACAAGTATTTTACATGGCTCTATACCTCATTCTAGATGGTGCCAGGAGCACGGTTGGCTTGATGTTTAGCCTCACCTCTGGTTTGAGGTCCATTTAGAAGGTCCTGTTGTCTTCACTGAAGCCTTTGTCTGGTATCTATCAGTTTTTATTCCAGAGAACTTCTTACCACAGATGATTATCACTACAGGTGATCAGCACAGTAAGAAATGGAGTCAGGAATCAAGATCCAGAGAGTTGAAAGCCATGAAAATGAAGGTCTTAAAAATAAAACACAGCCCTGAACGAGGAGCCAAGGGTGGTCTGTGATGAACTGAGCTGATCAACTCATCAATCTGTATTGCTGATGTGACAGGTCACCATGTGTTAGACCATCTGGACGCTCTTCATCATGTTCTCCATCAGCCCCTTGTACAGTAATGGTCAGTAATTTAAAGCAAAGGTGACAAACACCAGGCTGGTTGATCCTCCTGCCACCATGTGACAGGAAAAGATGTCTTGGTTAGCTAGAAGAGGGCATTTCAACCTTTGACATATTTTGAGCACTCAGGAGCAACAAAGTATATGGGACACAGCTGAGATGATGGCAAAACCTTAAAAGATCCATTACACCAAGGCAAACTGTTGCCTTAATCAGGTCTTGATAGTTTTTCCTTCTTTCCACCTGCCCCTACCTGGTTCAACTGTAATGTCTTATTTACTTCAGTCAGGCAATGATTCAGCTGGACCTTAACACAGGAAGAGTCACACAGGGGTGACTAATCAAGAACTGTGTTCATTTTAACTTTTCAGACAATCAGTAAGCTAACAGGAAGTTAGCTTCTCCTCCACACACATCAATTCCCAAAGGTACTGTTCTTGGGCCCTGATTTCTGACCACTCTCCAGTCCTGCTAAGCTCTGCCAGACACATCATCATGTCTTGCTCCAACTGCTGGGCCACATACTGTCATAGAATCATAGAATGGTCCAGCACGGAAGGGACCTCCAAAGGTCATCCAGTCCAACCTCCCCGCAGTCAGCAGGGACATCCCCAACTAGATCAGGTTGCCCAGAACCTCATGGATCCTCACCTTGGCTATCTCCAGGGAAGGGGCCTCAACCACCTCCCTGGGCAACCTGTTCCAGTGTTCTACCACCCTCATAGGAAAGAACTTGCTCCTAACATCCAATCTAAATCTGCCTTTCTCCAGTTGAAAGCCAATGTCCCTTGACCTACCTCTGCAGGCCTCTGCAAACAGTCTCTCTCCATCCTTCATGTAGGCTCCTTTCAGGTACTGGCAGGCTGCTATTAGGTCTCCCCAGCACCACCTCTTTTCTAGGCTGAGCGCCCCCAGCTCCCTCAGCCACTCCTTGTAGCAGAGGTGCTCCAACCCCCTGATCATTTTTGTGGCCCTCCTCTGTTGTGCTTCAGAGACTGTTCCCCTGAGTCCATCCTTTCCAGTCTGCATGCAGCCTGGCTGCCCACCTCCCCTGTTCGCCCCACAACATGTCCTCATGGAAGGGCTGAGTAGATGCTGAAGAGGTTTCTCCATGGGGGAAGAGGAAGGCTTGAGGAAATCAAAGCAAAGAGCTTTATAGCACTAATAGCTCTACTTTACTTGGCTAATCATAGAGCAATTATTATTTGTGAGAATTACAGCAGGAAAACAATGCTAAGAACCCCCTCTTGCAGCCATGCCTGCCACGCGGAGCGTGTAAGGAGAGACGGGGCAAAAAAGTGGACCAGGAAAGCACAAGGTTCCAGTTTGTGCTCAGAGGCACTGTGGAACACTCCAGGTGATGTCTGACATATTTAGACAGTGGTTCAGAAATGCATCATTTGGGTTTGCTTGATTTTACAGAAAATACAAATGGGAGTGAATAAAAGCAGAGAAGCTTCTGAGCAAGGCCAACCCATTGCTAAAAGAGCACTGGGCCACCGCTGGGGAGGGGAGCTGTTCAAACAGACATCATGCAATTTACACTGGCAGGTATGCAGTACAAAAGCTGCCATTTTGGCCCAAATCATAGAAGAAGAAATACAGCAGGTGGAATGGCAGACTGAAAAAGATTTTAAATGAGAAAAACAGCAACAGATCAGAAGGACTCTGCAAGAGGATGCAAGGAAACTGTGTCACTAGGACTTAACATTTTGAAGGGGTGATTATGAACATGGAGAAAATGATCCAAACTATCCCAAGATCACATTAAAATACCCCAACAGTGACTGCTAAGGAGAGGCTATTCAGCATGAATATGTAGACAACATCCCCAAATATCTCAAGATCACATAAAAAAACCACAACAGTGACTGCTACAGAGAGGTTATTCAGCATGCTCTTATGGCACTAGAAGAAGAATTCTTTCCTGGCCTTGCTATGATCTTGAGAAAGACTCTTCCTCAATTGTTCTTTGTTATTTTTCTCATTCTTCTTGTCTCCCTCACCCATTTGCACTGCAAACAGCTCAGGCAGAAATGTATGAAGACAACACCACCTGCATTCCTGGTGATGACCTTTTGGGTTAGCAGCTTTACTGGTATAGAATAGAATAGAATGGAATGGAATAGAATGGAATGGAATGGAATGGAATGGAATGGAATGGAATGGAATGGAATGGAATGGAATGGAATGGAATGGAATGGAATAGACCAGGTTGGAAGAGACCTTCAAGATCATCGTGTCCAATCCATCTTCCAACACCACCTAATCAACTAAACCATGGCACCAAGCACCCCATGAAGTCTCCTCCTAAACACCCCCAATGATGGAGACTCCACCACCTCCTGGGCAGCCCATTAACAAGGGAGTTCAGCTTGTGAGTAGAAAAGATTCCCAGATTTCCTTGTAAAGCTGAGCAGGGCTTGATGATTGCAGCCCCTTTCACACCCTTCTTTCTCGTCATGCATTAGTCAATCATTAATCTTCCGCAAGTTGCAGAAGGCTGGATGAGGCTCTGGCCAGACTGATCTAGTGTGAGGTATCCCTGTCCATGGCAGGAGGAGTTGGAATTAGATGATCCTTGTGCTTCCTTCCAACCCTGACTGATTCTATGATTCCATGATTCTATTCTAAGTGGCAGGAACACTGCATAGAAGGCGAATGCCACTTTGCAGATAGACTGATCAATCTCTGACTTTGCCTGTAAACACGTTTCATCAGGGGGTCACTAATATGCTTTTATTGCCTCCCTGTCAGAGATGATGCCATTACCAAGCCTGATAAAGTATTCTGGAGAGGGTTCCTTTTAATTTTATTTTTATGTGATCACGAGAGACCGTAACCGATAAATTCAGTTCAATGCTTCCTCGCCATTAACTAATTCTGAGCAAACCCATGGGGGCAGCCTGGATACAAACAACTTCAAAGAATTTTTACAGGATATTGGAAATGATTTTCACCATGGGACAGAGGTTTAAGCACCGAGCTGCTAGTGTTTTCTTTACCAGTGAAGCTACAACACTGCTAAATGTCATTTAGTCAAAACACTGTGTTCAGAAGGATTTGCAGCACAAGATCGCTGTTTGCTTTTAATAAGTTTGGCGCATGGGGGGGGTTATGTTAGCTCATTGCTGGGGGGGAAAGGGGAGTTGGGAAAGATGATGCTTTTTTCCCCCCTTAGTTTCTTTCTTGGGGTGCAATCCAGCTCCCACCAAAGGCAATGAGAGTCTTGCTATTGCTTACAGTGGGAACAGTCCCATGATCTCGGAGGGCTTTGAAGCGTTCAAATCCAAATTAAAATCCAGAGAGGAGGGAGGGAAAAAAACCCCACCAAAAGCCAGGCAAACAACAAAAAACCCAACTCAGCTCCTGCAGCTGGGGAAAAAAACCAACTAACTCAAACCAAAAGACAACTGAAAAAAACGGGATTTTTCATGGAGACTTTTCTTTTCCAGGCTGCTTTCACATCCTATATAGCACCCTAAAAATTGGGACACAGGATGTGAAACCATGGAAACTGCTGGATGCTACCAGGCTTTGAAACCACTTTTGTCAAGGTTGAGACTTTGGGGATTTGATTTTTCTTTTAAAAGTTTAATTGATTTTTTTTCCCCCCTACTGAAATCCACAATATGTTGAGCTTGTTAAACCTATGCTAGAGGTCACAGACTAAGTGTAATTGGTAGGATGTCTTTTGAGCTTCACTTAAAGTTTGATTTGGTTTTATGGAGAGATTCTTAGCGGTTGAAAAGCAGTTCAGCCACAATGGGTAGAAGATATGGTCATCTGAGATCCAAATCCCATGCAAAATCTCAGGAAGAACATGAAAAAACAATAACAAGTGGTTTTTTTTCTTGAAAGGCTGTTTTAATGGAGTGCTCTGTAAAGTTTAAGAGATTTTGCCAGGTGTTTAAATCCAAGAAGACAAGGCTGTCCTGGAAGTGTGCTTAGATGTGCTTAGATGGGCTATGCAGGTTGGTTTTAGCTGGTAGAATCACCTCACAAGTAACAGCCAGCTTTCCAACTACTCATTAAAAAAACCTTCCAGCAGACTGCATTGCCTCTCTCAGGAGCCCTGCACTCAGTATTGATGGCTCTTTCTGCTCTTTCTCCTTGCTCTGCTCAGGCCTGGCCTTCTCTGTGCATCAGCTGCCACCATGACCCTCCCCAGCCTTGCTCCTCGTCTCCCCCCCAGCATCTCTGTGTTGCTTTGCTCTGGCCCTGGAAAATTCCCTGACTGAAGGAAGACTATAGTCAATGAACTAGCATTGTACTGAAGCAAGAGAGGAATTAATACTTCCATATTCCCTCCAAAACCATAAAAAGCTGAAAGCTGATGCTTGGAGAGATCTTGGGCCTTGATCCTACAAAGTGCTTGACGTCATGCACTGTGAGCAAGTCTGGTTTTCATAGACCTGCTCATAGCTCACGTGCATAAAACCTTCCAGGCTAAAAGACTGTAGAGCATGCCTAAGCCCACTGCTGTGCAGAAGGCACTAACAGGATGCCAATACAGGATGCAAGTGGCTTATAGATCTCCTGAGGATCAGGAGATTACTTTGCATTTACAAATGCAATTTCAGTAAAATGCATTCAGGGCCTGGAGTGTCTGCTGTGCAGCGGTGGAGCTGGAGGATCAGTGTGAATGAAGTGAAATGTGTGCAACATTCAGTCAAAGGGCTTTGAGATCAGGTTTAGCTCAGACTGTTCTCCCTGGATCCAGAACTCCAGACAAAAAAAGCAGCTAACACACTATAACAGATGCCAGTCCAGCAGCCTTTTGAACTTAAGTCAGCAACTGCACTTCAGAAATGTTCTGAAGTGGTTCTGCTTTTTGTGTTGCTTCGTTGGTGGTGGTTTGGTGGGGTTTTTGTTTGCTTTTGGGTTTGGTTTTGTTTTTTTTTCAGGAGATACAAAAAGGTTTGCCTGAAAGAAATTAATCTCCTAAGCTTTGGGGATTGTCTCCTCACCAGCAAACAGGCAAAGCATTGCAAAAATCCATGGACCAAATGTTAAAATCATTCATTAACACCCAGTAATGGCAGAACCGTAACCTCAGTGTAAGTGGGTTAAATAATTGCCCCATGGCAGCTCTGAGAGCTATGATCTGCATGCAAGCCTCCTACCTTCAATCTCCTCTAGTCTCTACACAGCAGCAGTGCAATAAATCTTCCACTCATTATGTGACATTTACATCTATTTTTTCCTATATCTATTAACTGAGAAAGTAATTTCTGTGTACACCATGCTTCAGTTAACTCATCTTGACAGCAATAATGTAGAGTGACAATCTCTTGAGACAACTCCAAAATTCCCACCTCTGGAATCTCTACTAGAACCTCTCTCTCCTTATACTTTCTTTACTAAGCACCAGTTTTGGACAACATGAGTATTGTGGTGCCACAAAAATCACCACCATGTTCTAGCTGCATAAATCAACATTCAGAATTGTCTTTGGAAAGCTGATATTGGTAGAGAAACCTATTTAGAATGGGGTTTCCTATGCAAGGAAATAACTAGAAAGATCATGATTCAGGAAGGTTAAAAGTCTTGACAATGGAGGAAGATGTGTGGAGATGTGTGCCCTCCAGAGAAGGGCAACGAGGCTGGGGAGAGGCCTCGAGCACAAGCCCTATGAGGAGAGGCTGAGGGAGCTGGGGTTGTTTAGCCTGGAGAAGAGGAGGCTCAGGGGAGACCTCATTGCTCTCTACAACTACCTGAAAGGAGGCTGTAGCCAGGAGGGGGTTGGTCTCTTCTCCCAGGCAATCAGCACCAGAACAAGAGAACACAGTCTCAAACTGCAACGGGAGGTTTAGGCTTGAGGTGAGGAGAAAGTTCTTCACTGAGAGAGTTGTTAGTTGTTGGAATGTGCTGCCCAGGGAGGTGGTGGAGTCACCATCCCTGGAGGTGTTCAAGAGGGGATTGGACGTGGCACTTGGTGCCATGGTTTTGTAGTCATAAGGTCTTGGGTGACAGATTGGACTTGATGATCCTTGATGTCTTTTCCAACCTTATTGAGTCTATGAGACACTCCTAACGATGCTAGCTCTAGAGAGGTTTAGCCTCATCAGAAAGAAACACAGGAAAATTATCCTAAGGCATTCTACTCATGGTGGATCCTCATCTCCAGGGAGGAACTGAAGTTTCCACAGTGACTTAAAAGGAGTTGGGTCCTCACAAAAAAACAACAGCAGTAACAAATGTTTCTCAAAGACAGAGCTTTGCCACAGATGGGAAACACCATCCTGAGGGCCCTTTTCTCATTAGAGCAGACATTAAGACACAGACTCACAAATTGCAGCTGAATGGAGGTCTACATAAAATCTTAACAGCAGCATGAGGAGAAATTTTATCCACTGTGGCTCTGACCTTCTGTCCAAAGACATTGTCATAGATGTCTCTACAGAGAACACTTTTCATGTGTCCCACTAAGTATTTCCTAAGGTTATTCTATTTGTTTGTGAACCATGAAGCCGAGGAAGGTTTTCTGTCTTCAAACTAAAGGAGCTGCAATCAGCCAGAAGAGCTGTGTGTCAGATCCTCTCACTCACAGCTTAGGCTACCCAAATAAGTCAAATAAACGACAGGATAACTTTCAAAATACAAAGCAGAATTGTTACCATAATTTACTAATTCCATGGAGGAATTGTTTTCATTCCACAAAATGTCTTCTCTGCTCATATCTTATTTCAACAAATTATTCCACAGAAAGCAGCAGAAAGTGTAATATTTAAAGGACAAAGATGAATAAAGTGCACGTTTGCATAAGGTGCAAACTTCAATTAAAGGCAGCAGAAGACAGACTCAAATCAATTGTTAACTGTCCCAGAGTGCACAACTATGACAGGGCATTTGCTTGACCTTTTGCTTAGTCTTAGAGCAACTTGAAAGTCTCCTCTCCAAACGTCCTAGCAGCTTCATCTCTGTTTCAGTTCTCAGCTACCTGTATCCTCCTTCAGTCACTTCCTGTTCTCAGACTGAGTTCCTGGTGGGTTCACAACTTGGGGCCATGGTGCTAATTTTGGTAGCTATGGCCATCAACACGCTGGCACTGCAGGCAGTGGCAGCTCTCCCAGTGGAGACCCCTTGGCTGCTCTGCCTGTCTCTCTGCCAGGGAGAACAGCACTGCTCACTCCATCCCAGCCTCTCTGTCTCGTGCCTACTACCAGTGGAGGAACATCTGTTCCGAGACAGCAACGCAAGAAATCAGAGGAGAAACAACAACCTGACAGGATTTCCTTCCAAGCACTCCCAGGACAACGTAGCTGTGTTATCTCTAATAAAGTTAGAATTTAATGTGGTTTAATTTGGAGCCTGTCTTAATGGATGTGTGAAAAGCAAAGCAGCTATCCAGGTGATGTCAGCACAGACGACTGCCTTTGGGCAGCGAGAGGGACTGGGTGACCTTTTCTTCCATTCCCATTTTCTCTCTGCAATGAAAAGTAAAGCACTTTAACACCATCCACAAGTGAGCACAACATCCAAGGAAGTGCACACTGGGGGAAAAAAATCCTCTTTGATTGCTCGAGGTTTTGGTGGTTTTTTTTTTTACTTTAACCTGAGGTACAGCGAGATCTTCTCCCAGAAAAAGACTAATTTCTTGCCATTTCTTGTGCGCTGCCTATTTTTGTTACTTTCCTCTCCCCTGTAAAGGCATTCCTTTCACACAGAACACTCTCAGCCCTGCTAAGTATTTGATCCTCTCTTTTTTTCCTTTTTTTTTTTTCTCCTTTTTCCCTTTCAAAGCAGACATCACATTCTAACCTTAACACTTTGTATTGTGATTTGGCTTTTCTTTTACTGCAAGTGTCTGTAATCTAAATATGTCTTTCTTTCCAAGAGGATGACTGTTTCCTAGGGGATGACACTGCTTCTGGCCGAGACAAAAGCTGTTCCACCCAAGGAAATCTTCTGAAGTGCTAAACACAAGGATGTACTTTTCATTTCATCCTTGGTGCAGATTGCTTTTGCCTTCCACAGGAAGGTTTCAGCTGCTGTGTTACCAGGTCTTTGCCTGCACAGCTACATTTGTTATTAGCGTGCTCGGCACTTTGCTTTGGTAGTGAAAAGATTCAAGATGTGACAGTGAAAAAAAAAATGTGCCCTGAACATCAGTGCAGGGAACTTTGAGATGAGCCAGTCATGGAGCTGTGGCTGGAGGCAGCTGATGGCTTGATGGCCTTGCAGATGACAGGATCCACTCCCAGCTGAAAAGCAGCACTGACCCTGGCCAGGGCAAAACCAAGGAAAGGAAGAGCTGTCTTGGGGTCAGCACTCCAAGCTGGGCTCTCCTCTTGACTTTTGCCTGGAAAGCTGGTGGTAACTTGGATGGGCTTCACTGATTGAGATGATTTCCTCCCACCTAGGGGTGCCCAGCTCCCCATTTCAAAGCCTGGGAATAGAGCACTGAATCTCATGCTGAGTGTTTAGCAATTTGAGGCGGACATGAGTTAAGGGTTCACACTCAACGCTGGCCTAGGCTTAGCATGAAATAACAGCTGCTGCCACTTCCAAAAAAACAGTCAGTGTGAATGTAGCAGAAAACTGTTTTCAGATGAGGAATGACTTAAAAAAACTCCAAGCCCATAACCCCACAGCTGTTTGTGCTGGCTGGAAACTAAGGAAAGGGAAAATATGTATAAAATAAACCCAGAACCAACAGCAACAGTGCTCTACATCAGACTGGCACTGTACTGATACTCTTCTCCTGAATCCTGAGAAGCCCTGTGCAGACAGACTGAGCCCTGGCTGTTCAGAAAGGTACTCAGCTGCTGCAGGGTTGGGTGAAAGCACCAAAAGCCACAGCTTTTAGCAGGGAGGGCAAGTGTCATCTGGACAAGTTCACAAAAAGACACAAACCAGCCTTGCCTGCAATAGGAGAAATTCTAATAGACAATACATTAGTAGCAGGAAAAACAATGGTAGCAGGGGAAGTTCTGGCAGGCTGTAAAGAGAATTTATTTGAAGTGAGAAGGGAAACACAGGAGCCTCAGCTTGCTTGTGGAACCCTGTCCTTGGAGGCTTTCAGCCTTGACAGGACATGCCTTGTGAGGCCAGGTCTGCCTTGAGTAAGTGTTGAGCTGTGGAGGTCTCTTCCAACCTACACTTCTTTGTATTGCCAAAGGGAGAAAGAAGTCTACAAGTTTGCCTCTGCTGTCCAAGCTACTCCCATGCAAGCACAGGAGCATGGAAAATAGAGTTTCAACACGAAGGAAATGGAAGGCAGGATAAAGGATAAGCAAGGGGAGAAGTACAGATGTGGAGATGACAACAGAAATGTAAACTGCTGCTTCTTCACACAGCTGAATGGCACTTCACTGAGGAAATTAAGTGACACAGTTCCCTGTGGCCTTAGTTTTCCTGGGATGCTGTGCCTGGAGGTGGTTGATCTTTCAGAATTTCAAGTGGTGATATTTTATTTGTTTGCTTGTTGGTTTTAAATCAAACTTCAAAAGCAATGCAAGAGCTTTGTGTGCATGCTTCTTTGTCTTTACCTTTGCATTGCTACAGCTTCTGCAATGAAGAGGAGCAGTGGTTTTAAAAATTAGGGCATCAAAATATTCCAGAATGAAGAATTTCAGTTTGTTTGTTTTCAGAGGACTTTGTCTTTGGGAATCCTTCTGAGCAGAATGACAGAGTACTCAATTTATCTCTTCCTGAGAGATAAAAGGATGAAATGAACCCAGTTGGGATTTAAACCTGTGGTTTCGCTGTGCTTCAGATCAGATGCCTAAACCACTAAATCATCCCACAAAATGGAATGCTGATGTTCTGCCCTTTTAGTTCCTTTTATCCAGAACTTCTTAGCTCGGTGGGGTTTTGTGGCTCTGTCTGAATTGATTAGCACAGCCCATCGCGCGCTACAGCAGCGAACGCGCAGCCCTCTGCGGGGGCAAGCATTTTCCATTGCATACGTTGTTTACAGCTGGCCTCAACAACTCCACAAAGTTAGTGGGTACACTTAACTCACAGAAGGGTTAAATAAGAAAGCTTCTCTGTATTGCCTTCATTCTGTGGAGAGAGGACATCTCAGCACGTCAGATGTGTGTCTGAAAGCCTATAGCCTGGCACATGCCCAGTTGCACCTCTTTCACTCAACTCATGCCGTTCTCTTCTAACCAACTGAGAAGCCAAAGTAGGTCACATTTTGGTTGGTTGTTAAGTCTCTTAAAAGCAAATTGGGATCTGCAAGCTTTCTCTGTTGCTGTAGGAGCCTCACTGCCTGTTCATATGAGACTTGTGTGTTACTGAATTGCCCCAGCAGTGGTTACTGACCCCACAGCACCCATCTCTTTGTGCCCTTTTCCATTAGTTTAAGTTAATTTCTTGCAGTTCCAGCTCTGCAAAAATCTGCACAGAAGATGACAGCAATACAGACTATTCCTGAGTCATTAGACTTTGCTAAGTGGATGTAAGCCTATGAGGAATTCACGGTTGGAAATGAGTGAGAGAGAGGTTTTAGTTCATTGTACTTCCCGAGATTTCTGAACTCCTCTTTCCCAGTGGGATGAAGCCAAGATCTCCTGGAGGTATTCCAGAGAAGCTGGAGATCCTGACCACCAAGTATCAGACAGGCTGGCACACACAGGGGAGTGGGAGACCCTGGTTCATGCGCTGCTCTGTTTGATTCACTAATGAGATACTAATAGGGCCAGAAAGCAGAAGTGATTGCCTTGATAGCTCAGTGATTTGGTCACTCATCTAAAGCATCAGAGAATGGGGTCATGCCCTGATCTAAATCAGGCAAAGCAAGTAGCTAAAAGCACATCTCCAGTGCTGTAGCTGAAGCTCCTACCACCTGATCAATGCTGCATAACACTCCTTTTTCATGAAAAAGTTCTCTCTAGAACTAAGAAACTACTACATGAGAAATAATTTGGTAGAGAATACTTCAGAGGAGTTCTGTCAGACTGAGGCATGGGGCATGGAGGCAAAAGGCGCAGCTGTGTTAAAAAGGGGCTTAGGGTTGCACGCTGCACACTGCCTGCTCTTGAGCTATGATTTGGGACCTGGGAGCAACATTCATTCCTTTCATGCTGCTTAGCTGTCAGCAGGCAGGACAGGCACTGACACGTGGGGGAGCACTGCTGCTTGTGCAGAACCACCACAGGATTTTAGAAAGATGGAAGTCATTAGCATGGGTTGCTGGAAGCACATGGGGAAGCAATTGCAAATTCTCCATGGAATTTCCATAGTCTATGGAAACAATGAATTCAGTATAATTATCTATTAATATTTGAAATCAAGTCTTTCCTTGAAAAAAAAAAAAAGCCTTGTTAAATGAGTGCTTTTCATTTGCCCTCTTCTTTCTATATTTATTGATCAGGCATGTAACGAAGACAGCAGGGTCATGCAGTTAGGAAGAAACAGTGATGCGTTCCTGGGAGGACAGAGAGCATCTACCCTGTTCAATGAGGGCTTGTGCAGACTGTGACACTAGGAAGTGGGGGACAATGCAGAAACACTGTGTGAGGGACTTCAAAATGTCTGTGTGGTAAATATATAATGAGCAACAAACCCAGTGAATCCCACATGCATCCTGATTGCTCATCTTTCGAGTCAAGGCTAGTTTCAACATCAAAACCTCGAGAGCAACAAGCTAAAAACCTGCTGTACAAATTCTGCAAGGGAGCAGCTCTTCCTGAGGATTTCTTTCTAATTAATTTCTTTATTAATTAAGAGATTGGCCTGTGCCCAGAAGCACAAGGGTTTGTATTACTTCTCAAATCTTCTAAAATCTAAATATTTGTGTTGCCTGCATAAACACCAAATGGTTTTGGAACCCTGCTGTACTCTTGGCCAAAAAGATACAATGACAATGAGTCTTAGAAACTCACCTGTCAGAGCTTGAAGGCACTACTTGTGTGTGTCCCCCCCCCCCTTTTTTTTTCCTGCCATAAGAAATGTACCTTAGGTTTGTATTATAGGCAGAAATTGTAAAGAAAAGTAGCCAAAGAACTGTATTCTGTGAACACTTCAGTGATTTGGGAGTGAGAGATGAGTCACACATCTTGCAAATGTAATTTTAAGTCTTCATTTTTGGAAAACACTTTCAAACACTCCTTCTAGCTAGTTATAAGGGATTTACCTGGATAGGTTAATAAAAGAGATTTCTGATTTCTTTGGTGGAGGAAATCTTATTCCTCGCTAAAGGCTCACTTAAAGCATGTAAAACGTGTTGAAATGATTCAGTTCCAACTGCTCTTGCTTCAGGTAAGCCATTAGCCAGCAAGTGCTGAAGGTTTAGGCTTGATCCTTCATCAGCTTATTGTGAGGTAACACCAATGACACCAGCAGGCAAAACATTAGATTCATGATTCTTAAGAGATTCTGACCTTGAGAAAGCAGTAGGATCGGACATCATCTGAGCAGATTTCTTCCTGGCCTCTTAGGTACATATACAGCTCAGCAGCTCTGCAGAGAGAGTCTGAAGATAGCATTTCTAGCCTTTGGATGTTCTCACTTGCAGGGCTGGCTTGAAAAACAAAGCCTAAACCTCTTCCTCTGTCAACTTGTTCACCACAACAGCATCGTCTAAATAGCAGCCTGAAACTCAACAGCTGTGTGCAACAGAGATGCAGAAGAGCCAAATGCTTCTGCTTTTGTGTGGGATACTGAGGTGTGTTTCCCACAAGCAGGCAGGCAACACACCGCAAAGCAGGTTCCACTGCTCAGCTGTCAGGAGGCTGTGAGGAAACGAGAAACCTGCGAATGGTTTCCAGTCTCTCCTCACCCTCCGCTATGCCACAGCATAGGGTAGCTGTGTGGTTGTATTACAGAGGGCAAAGCATTACCATGCTTGCTGGCTGGCTGCTGGTCTGAGTTTTGCTCCTAGCAGATGTTTTGTTATGTGATACACCCATTGGGTTATCGTACTGGTTTGTAATCCAGCCCACTGAATGAGAAGGGCCTAACGAGGTTGCTAGAAAATTATATCTAGCATCTCTCCAAGGACAAATGCAGATAGAGGCATCTAATTTGCCTACTAATTATCATTCCTCTCCTGGGTTATGTGAACAATACCAAGTCCAATTTAAAAGGAGACATTGCTCCCTTTTACTTCAGAGTAGCTCTGTAATCCCCTAACAACGTGGTTCAGGGAAGAAAGATATGAAGCTATGGAGCCTGTCAGTTCTCTGCTGTAATGGATCCAAGGCAGCTTGCTGCTGTTTTGCCTTTGACTACTGCAACATAGTCCATTGGCAGAAGAAAATATTCTTCACAGGTGCATTCCAAGCACCAGTGGACAAGGTGCAGGCTCATTAAAATTATGCTTTTTTACTGGAGTTAGATGGCGCAAGGTAATTACTGTATGGTAAGAACACACTGATTATAGGAGCCTACCCACCTAACCTGAACATCCAGGCTTTGCTGCATTTCAGGCACCTAATGAAGCAGCCTACACAGAGTGAGATCCTAAAGCAATCAGTGGAGGGAAGCAGATTACTGTGATCACCTTCTGAGGGATCTAAGGGGTACAGCCTCTCTGCCTGTGTTCAGCTACCTAGAACTGCGAGAAAGGAACTCCTGTTGGAGGCCTCTGGAAACACCTCATTGTCTGTATGGTACATATGGGGAATTCAGGCACTTATTTAGCCGCTCCATTAAACTGGTGAATGTTTGGCCCAAATCAGATCTGCACATCAGGTGGACAGAGTCACAGCCATCATTTTCCCAAGAAAAGTAAAATGTGGGCTGATAGAGCTAGGTGAACAATATCTGCTCTGCCAGCAGGTTCCAGCACATTTGGTCCTTATGTATTGTCCCAACTGGCATGGAGTGCCAAGATACCAGCTTTCTACACCACTGCATTGTGAAGAATCACACTTCACTATTACTTCTTCTTGCAAATAGCTCTTACATTCATCATCCCATGAAGACCAGTTCTTGCACTACCTAATCCTTGACTTGCACACCATCCTAAGAGATCACCACAACATGATAAGGACTTTATGTTGGCAGACACACACTACAGATGTGCTACTGCCTGTCATATGGAGAAGACTATAGGAGCTCCCTAATATGCTTGTCAATTGCTGGAGTTTGCATGAAAATCTGTCCAATCAACTGTAACCTAGGAATGGTTTGTAGACTGAGGAAGAACAGATAACTAAAGGTTGTAAAATGAGAGTCTCGTTCCTCATTGGGTAAAAAGTGAAATACTGCAAGAACAAGTGCCAGGTGCTGCACTTTGGCCACAACAACCCCAGGCAGAGCTACAGGCTGGGATCAGAGTGGCTGGAGAGCTGCCAAACAGAAAGGGACCTGGGGGTGGTGATTGACAGCCAGCTGAACATGAGCCAGCAGTGTGTCCAGGTGGACAAGAAGGCCAATGCATCCTGGCCTGCATCAAGAATAGTGTGGCCAGGAGGAGCAGGGAAGTCATTGTGCCCCTGTACTTAGCACTGGTTAGGCTGCACCTTGAGTACTGTGTCCAGTTCTGGGCCCCTCAGTTTAAGAAGGACATTGAGCCTCTTGAACGTGTCCAGAGAAGGGCAACGAGGCTGGGGAGAGGCCTGGAGCACAGCCCTATGAGGAGAGGCTGAGGGAGCTGGGGTTGCTTAGCCTGGAGAAGAGGAGGCTCAGGGGAGACCTTATTGCTGTCTACAACTACCTAAAGGGAGGTCGTAGCCAGGAGGGGATTGGTCTCTTCTCCCAGGCAACCAGCACCAGAACAAGAGGACACAGTCTCAAGCTGCACCAGGGGAAGTTAAGGCTGGAGGTGAGGAGAAAGTTCTTCACAGAGAGAGTTGTTAGCCATTGGAATGTGCTGCCCAGGGAGGTGGTGGAGTCACTGTCCCTGGAGGTGTTCAAGAGAGGATTGGATGTGGCACTTGGTGCCATGGTCTAGTAGGCATGAGGTATTGGGTGGAGGTTGGACTTGATGACCTTTGAGGTCTTTTCCAACCTTGCTGATTCTATGATTCTATGAACATAGGGAAATAGCCATAAACCAACACAGCCTTCCACGTGTTCCTGCTCTGGGAGGAACAGAAAGGCACCAGATCACCTTGTCATAAGAAAAAAAAAGGTACCAAGAAGAAAATTTTCTATGAAACTTCCATATTCTACACAGTTTTTCTTTGCAGGAGCAGACATCCAAGGAAAACCTACCCCAAGGATCCCAGAGCAGACTTCCTGATTTTGGGAAGAGTGGGGAGATGCACTGCTAGGAGACAGAGGTAACTATATGGTGAAACTGAGCCATTTAAACCTTGAAATAAAGCTGCACAGACAAATTTATGTCTCCACTGTAAGAGCAAGACTCTTCAGAGTTCATGGAACTTCAAAATCAGTTATTAAACTGCAAAGCTGTTTAATCCACACTTTATTATTAAACAATTCTAAGTACCAGCAAGCTACTGAACATCTTTCTTTGGCACAATACCATTTAACATTCTGAAGACTCAAATGCATTTGGCTGACCTAAATTACTGAGCTCAACTCAGAGCTAACTGGAAGAAATTTAATGTCCTGTGATATATAGGTTATCAGACTAGATGATCTTTTCTGGCCTCAGCTTTATAAATCTATAGGAAGCGAGGCTCAGCCATAAGTTCCTCACAAAGGGCTGTCACAGCCAGGACACATTGTCCTACTGGCCCTCTTTCAGACATATGAGGTCTGGATTTAGCCAGTTGCTGGGCTTGCTGAGCTGCAGCTGTGAACCCTCTGGGCTCTCCAGCTAGCCTCTGCTTTGATCATTTCTCTTGGGATGTTGGCTCAGTATATAATTGTGCTAAATCATTTTGTCTCCATACATCTTTTATTAGAGCAGGCTTAGTCCTCCAAATCTCAGAAAGAGAGGGTGTAATCATTTCTCCTGCTTCACCATCCCCTTTGAGAAACAGTGTGCTTCTCTATTTAACTACTTGTTTCCTTAGGTTGAGACTGTAAATTTAACCCATACACACCTTGGGGAAGACATCCACCTCTCTGCCACAAAAGGAAGGACCAAAAATACACACAGTGAGATTTCTTTGACCAAACAGGACAGCAGTGAAAAACTGTGACTGCTGACATTTTCTGTTGCCCTCTGCTGATTTTACATGAGTCTCTCTCCTTTTCTTTCACAGCACAAAGCACAGAACAACACAGAGTTCCCAAGCAGGGATTTAAACCAGGCACTGTGGAATACATCCCAAATGAACACTTTGGGAATTACTTATCTCACTCAGAATCAGGCATCAGCAGGATTCATCTGTGCTAGTTACCTCCTCCTGTAGGCAGTACAGGAAATCACATTCTCCTATTTGCCTTCATAATTTCCTAAGAGTCCAGAGCTCAAATGGGCAGCAGTGGAAGTGCCTATTTCTTCTGCAGATGAAAAAGAGAGCCTGTGGGGACTAGCTGAAATGTAGATGTAGAGATTTCTAATATTAGATGAAATAAATCCCATCATTTGTAAATTCTTAGGAACACCTGGTTTCTTAGGACTAAGATAATTACTCTGGAGGATGGTAGGCAATGAGGTGGGTCAGGCCAGACTATACCTCTGCAGGAATAATCCACATCTCATGTGCTGTGTTTATTCCCAAGTATAAAGGTTAAGACAGTTTGGGGAGTTTCTGTGCTTCCCACAATGACTCTCACCAGCTATTTGTAGCAGAGCAGAAAGTGAGTATCTTCCCACCTCATTCTGCTGCCAGCTGTAGGAATCCAGAGACAGATCTACCCAAACCATGCATTTACCACCACCACCAGTGGCTGCAATGCTCTGCCAGGTATTGCCATTGTCAGGAACTCTCTTAGGCTTAGAGAGGACCTCCTTAGGCTCTCTACCGAGTTTGCAAGGACTCAAGAAGTCAGGTTTGCTCTGTCTGAACTTCTGACCTGCCTGCAGTTTTGATTTCCCTGGTTTGATTCCCTGAGTGACCAGATGCCTATGGCTAATTTGCTTCACTTACATTCACCTCTGTGTTGTACAGCCACCGCCACCGCTTTATGGAGATCACAGAAATAAGCAATTATTCTGTGCAGAATGGGATTTTTATGACTCCAATACAATGATGTCAAGAAAAGTACAGACTCAGTACAACAGCAGAGGTCTTAAGAGGTGAAAACAGAGCAGGGCATGGAAGAGTGCAGGCGTGGGATGATAAGAGACAGAGCACAGGCTGGCACTGGGGACCTCGTGGATATATGAACAACTCACCTATAGCCCCTGATACAGACTGTGAGCTGGACAAAACTGCTTTTAGGCATAGCAAAGGCATAGCAAAGAGAGCAAAGAAGCCATTCCTAACAGAAATGACAGCATGTATAGAAACTCAGGCATAATTTGGAGCTGCAGACAAATGAGGAGAGTGTAAGATGCAAAAGCCTGTTATCAACTGTGAGACCTCTCCTCACTATGCTGTGGCTGCCTTCCTTTCGATTTGCTACCACCTGTCCTGGAAGGACACAGCCCCATTTCACTGGGGTTGAGATCACCACTCCAGTTAGGCCCTCCTGCTGTGTTTCTACAGAGGCTCAGACACCCCTAGAAAGCTTCCAGACACCATAAAGACAGAAAAATTAGAGAAGGGCAATGCTCACTCTTTTGTCCAGCCCACCTCTTCATAGCAATAAGTGTAGTTCGCCTGACAGCTTCCCACACCCCAAGTCTATGGATGCTGAGGTTACATTCAGTATGGACCTTTAAGGACACTGCACTAACTTTAAAAGTCTAGATGCTATCCCTTTTCCTTACATGCTCCTCTGGAATATACAGTTATTTGTAAGAGAGCTGTCTCACTGCTCATGATATACACCTCAGCCTCACCTCCCAAACAGGCAAAAGTCCAGTTTTTTATCATCCATTTATGTATCAGCATCTTTGCAATGTCCCCTTCTCAAGGATAATACTTTGTTGAACACAGAACAGATCTGCTCCCTCATCCTTCATTCCACCTCTTCCATGCTTTTTAAATAGCAGCAGGCAAACAATGCTGCTGCTTAGCTTTTGCAATTTAGATTGATTATTGAAAGATACAGTGTCCAGGCAAAGAATCTGTGAGCTGTTGTGAGATGGAGTATCTTCTTCAGAGGGTCTCAAGAAGCAGCAGTGGAACTGAATGAGCAAATCCACACTGCATTAGCTGCATATAACAAACATTTTGCTAATTGGATGATCTGCTGGATTGCAGAAAGATCTACCAGAGGAACTTTGGACATCTGACCTTTGGGGACACTAAAAGCACAAGAGAAAATAGTAAGCAATAAATCTATGCACTGGAAGAGAAACATTAATCCACAAGAGCTCACTCACTTGTACAGTTGCATTTTTATGACATGTGTCACACCATAAAAACCAACTGAGAAGCCCAGGGTACCTAGGAGAGTCCTCCTTTGAAGGTGTGTGTCTTTATCAGGTTTCTCAGAACCAAAACACCTTGCCTGTAGTTCAGATATGGCTATCCTGCCCTAGCAAACTGTTCATTTACAGAACTCCTGTGGCCAGGCTACAGACAGACAGAAACAGGATTCCCCTAAGAAAATGAACAGTAATGGAGTTCACATTGCCAGTAATTTTCAGAGCAGAATATGCTCTTTATTAGCAGACTGATGAGAGGGCACATTCAGAATGACTACAATTGCTAGGTACTGAATTAGCATTACATTAAATTACTGTGAATAGAGTTTGGCCCTAGAGCACAGGAAAGCTTAACAGGGACACCTTTCCAACCTTTGCTTCCCCCCAGTCCAGACTGCTGGAAATGGATGTGCAGTGGGACACTAACTACCACATCTGAGAGCCTCAGCTCCTCCTCTCTTTTGAAAGCCACAGGGGCCTTCTGCTGATGAGCATGCTCTCCCAGATGACAGGCTCTCCACGTTTTGTCTTTGAACTGAGAAAAGTCATCAGGAAGGCTGGGGTCTCCTCTCTCATCTATTCACTTTGCTTCACAAAGGCTCAAAAAGGCTCACAGAGAACTAAATTTCTATGAAGTAGTGCTGTCGACAGAAGGGTGTAGGGACAGAGAGGACAGCTCAGTGACCTGCAGCTTTGGGGCAGATGAGGACAAAGAGGTGCAGTGGCTAGGCATGCACAAGGCAACTTTTTCATCTGTTGCATGCTTCAAACATCTGATTCTGCCTCTGATTTTCTGTCAGGTGAGTTGGTCTAGCTGTAATTCAGTCCCTAATGAACAGAAAGATCAAGATGTTCCTAAGCAGCTGATTGAGAAACTGAAGATGCCCTGCCAGCAGGACCAGCCCCAGCAGGTGAAGCAGCAGTCACCAACCAGCGACACTTCACAACTCTTTGTCACCCCAAGTGCTCTGAAGAGCACCGGTGGCAGCTCAAGTACTTCTCCCTGGCCTCTCTTGCAGCTCCCTCTTCCTCTTGTTGACATTGCCCGCAAACCATTTCCACGCTGCCAGCCGCTTTACAAGGCCTGGAATCAGTTCCAACAAAGTGATACAACTGCAAGGACTTTGTTGTTTAAAACACTGAAGACGTCAAGAACAACAAAAACCCCGAACCAAAATCTAGCCAGCTCGGGAGTTAAAGGTTGTCTGGGCCCGGAGGGGACAGAGAGGTGGGAGCGGCAGGGGAACAGTTTGCACAGCAGTGCGCAGGCTGGTGGCACTCAGCAGAAGCTGCGGTTTGTGCCCTTATCACCTTCCATTAACGGCTGTGCAGCACCTCAGGGTGCCCCAGCCGGCTGATTGCCTCCTTCCCATCGTGCAGAGAAACCTCCAGCTGCTTTCCTCAGGGAGCACTCACAGCAAAATGGATTGAAATGTTTTCAGGCTTGTTTTGGTACAACCTGAAGGTCAGTGCAGAGGCGAAAAAGGAAGGAAATTTAGAAAAAGAAATGCACAAAACTCTGAATGTTTTGCTGTCTTTGTGTTTCTCTCACTTTGTCATGCTGGGAAGCCTCCATCCAACCCTGCCCATCTCTGCTGGACAAGGCACAGGCAGGCTCCAGCTGTACCACCTCTTCTGCTAAACTCAGTTTTTATCTGGAAGGAAATGCCCTGCTGTGCAAACCCCAGCTGTGCCTCAGAAGCCCACCCCTCCCGTTGCAACCCCCGCTAAAGGAATCTGCACCTGCTGGCAGGGCACTTACAGACTGTTCACTTTTTCTCTCACCCAACACCACACTGCTCTTGGGGTGTCCTGGGTTCAGCTGGGATAGAGTTAAGTTTTTGGGTTCCTTCACAAGAAGCTAGGACAAGCCAAGCCAGGCAGCTGAACCAGTCAATGGGTATTTGATACCAGGCTGATGTCATGGCTGGGGCTGGGGGAGGCATTTGAGCTTGTGGCTGTGACCTGATGATCATCGGTTTTGCTTCCTCTTTCTTCTGGTTTTGTCCTCCCTCTTTCCATGTCACAGTGAGGATATAGCATGTCATGGTATCTCTTTGTATTGCTCTATCAAACTTCCTTTATCTAAACCTGTGGGGCTTTGGGGCTTTTTCCCTTCCACTTTTCCTTCCCATTCCACTGTGGGGTGTGTGTGGGGCAGTTGTATGAGCGGAGCTCAGCTGCTAGCTGGGCCTGGAGAGGGGTAAGGTGGTTTTGACCATTGCTAAGGTAGTCTAAGCCAGGCCAGAGCAAACAAGGTGTAACTTCTGCCCATCTGTTCCTTCCATGTTTAGTCTAGCAGTGTTCTCATGCTCCCCATGTGTTGTGTGTGTGAACAGCTTCTGGATTTTCCTTTCAATACCACTCCACTGAAAGTGAAAATGGGTGCCGAGCAGAGAGATGCTGAACTGCTTCTTTCCTTCTGTACACAACAGGAGGAAGAGCTGAACCTCTCCTGTGTTAGACTCTGCCTCAGGATGGAAGTCAGCTGTCTATTTTTCTACAGTAATTTACAAACTCTTTTTTCCTGTGAACAGAGAGCCTATCTTTAGAAGAGGTGTGGCAAACACGTGAGAGCATCTTCTGAAGGAGACCAGAAGCTACCTGTGCAGTCAGATCGAAGGAACCTTCACATACTATTGACATGTCATCTCAGCAGGGGGAAAGGAAACTCTTCCCTTTTGCTCATTTGGTTTCCCTTCTCCCTGAAGCTGGATTACAAACTCACTGCAGGTCTCCTAGCGTTGGCAGCCATGCCAGTTGGCAGGCTCCTGAAAGACAAGCCTTTTACGAGCACACCTCACTTTTCATGGGTAGTAGCAGCTCACATTAGCTCCTCTTTTTAAACAACAAAAGAAAAGCACCACGACAACACGAGCAGGAAAACAACCTTCCATTATTGCTGCCGTGTACCGGATACACTGACAAGTGCAGAGCTCAGGAAATCACAAAGTAACAAAAGCTCAAACTGCAAAGGGAATTGCTGTGTGCTGCCTGGGTGTGCTTGTTAGATTCCATGAATGACGTCTTGAAGGGCTGAAACAAGCTGAACTCCATCCACAGGCCAGCAGGCAGAGGGAAAGGCTAGGAGCTCACCCCTTCTCCTTAGGAATCCTAACGCTGCTATCATTTCAACAAGCTCACAACAGCTGCCAGTTTCTGGCAGGGCAGCGAGCTGACACACTGAGAGCTCCAGCTAAGAGCATGTTGTGAAGAGGGTGATCCAATTTGATCACGTCTGAGCGAGTGACTTGGCAGGCTGTGAGATTTTCATCCCATCACACTGCATCACTGAGGCTTGATTTATTCAGCAGCGACTGCAACACTGAAAGGTGTTTCATCTCCCTCCTGATAACACCCAAATGTGCAATGGGTGAACATATCACCATCTACTCACTGACTTAAAAATGCTGGGATTTATAGAAGCAAAAATCCAGGGCTTGGGGAAGGCTTATCTAACTAAGTTCCAAATCAGCATTTAGACCTATTTTCCTATTCCCTGGCCTTCTGAAAACAACCTGATGCATAATGTGCCAGCATTCTTTCACCTGGGAAATAAAGATTGCTACTAAAATGAATAATATTAAAAGGGCTTTGCACTTTTCTTTGGAGATCCTTTGGGTCACTTGATTTTACAGTAAGAGAGAGGAAAAGTTAGCAATGTCCTCCCATTAGGTGAACTCAAAGTACAGACATGCTAAGCAACCTCCCCATGAACACACAGTCAAGGATTAGCAATTTCAGTTTCAGCTCCTACACTTTGAACGCTCCTATTCCTTTCTGTATGCCACTGCAAAGGGTGTCTGCTTATAGAGGAGACAAAAATCAATGATCTAGACTGTGGCCACATACACGTCACAGCTTAACACCTTCCACTCATCTCTGATGTTTTCCCAACAACTTGTCTTCAAAATGTCTCCTTGGATTATGTGCTCAGCAATGAAGAGAGGAAAAAAAGGGTTTCAAGATGCAGCTTTTGGGAGTGAAGCTTGTGACCTGGACACTTCCAAAATGCATGGCACATCAGCGAGTTTGTTATTTTCAGAGCTGCTAAACTGAAACAGCTCTGAAGAGGCCGAGCTGAACATATAACAGTGCCTTGGCCTCTCTCTGGAATCTCACTTGTTAACCCCCAAACTACTTCTGTTCTCAAAGCTGAGCACTGATACAGCAAGAATTTCTGTCCTTCAATGGAGCAAATACAAAATATACAGAAGAATCTTTTTTCTATGTCATGACAATTTTTCTAAAACAGTACTTTTGCTGTCAAAGGGTAAGGGGAAATGAGCAGCTTGCCATACCACGGCATCACTGCAGCTAAGTTCTTGGTAAACACAATATACTGAGGTGATACTGTGCTCTGTTTCTTCAGATTAAATATATCTCATCCTCAGATTTATACTGGCACTTTATGGCTTCTGCAAATGACTGCCTCAGCATCGGAAAGTAATTCCACCCTGTCATATTTGTCTTTGGAAATTGTAACAAATGATGGTGATTTATAACATCAAACTCAACTCTTCCATTTTTTCCCCAGATGGGAGCGTCGCTGATGGCAAGATGCTGGGCCATCCATTTACGCTGTGTGGAGGGTGACAGTGAAACATGTTTCATCTCTCTTGCCTGACACTCTCTTTCCCTTTGAGGGGAGGCTGTCAGCATAACTCAAGCTGTCAAGGCACCTTTGCAAGGGGCCTGAAACAAATCTAAAGCTCCCCTACCTGCATGCCTACTAATGAGGTGTGACTCGCCTCTGCTGGCTGCCTGGCCTCGCTGCATCTCCTTGCCTCTGACCCCTTGCAGTCTCTCTCAGTCAATAGAAGTCAAACACTCATTTGTCTTTGAGTAAGGACAGACAATGATCAGAGATGGAAACTTCGGGGAAACTCACTCTGTGTGTACTTCTGCTATGCTGTGCTTCATGCAGGAAAAAAAAAAAATCATCTCATGCCAGCACCGTAAGAGCTGAAGGAAAGCCCAGCCAGGGGTTAAACCAGCCTGGAAACGTTCTCCTTACAGCCTGCCTCAGGCAAGTAGATTTTCTAATTGCAACTCAACGATGGAGCTTTTTCTCAGGAAAGTATTTCCTCTCATAGCAAGCGATGAACAACAGATTGTGTCCTTAAACTGAAAATTTCCCTGGTAGCCTTTTAAAGCAGAATTGCATGATCATTCCAGCTTCAACCCCAAGATAAATAAATATGTCACTCTTTTTAACATTTCAAAGGGAGAGTAAGACCTGGCTCAAGGAGTATAAGACACACGGAGCTTTCTTTTTGCAAACAAACCCAAGGAAGTTTCTCAGCAGGAGGATGCTGGACCTTATGAAAACCTGATCTCTATCATAACATGTGCTGGGGTACTTTAAAAACGACTGTTTTGGCTGAAGAAAGCAATCCCCAGGAATCCTTGCCTGCAGGGTCCTACAGAGTGGCAGAAGCTATATCTGATACAGAAAGGCTGAAGCAGAGCTGTCTCTCAGCCCACCTTGGTAAGATGTATTACTCACAACTTAGGAGCTCACTAAAATGGAATTTGCCACCAGTGATGGAAGTTGCAGATCCATACTTAGGGCAGAGATCACTCACAGGGCTGTGCAGAGAGAGAAGTCTGGGAGGGGTAGGAGAGGTTTTAACATCCTCCATCCTGAGCTCCCTCCACTTTAGTAAAGCAGATCTCACATGATGTGAATGGAATAATGAAAGCTAAGGAAGTGAAACATCCAAAATCTACCAGCCAAGGCGGATGTATAAACGTGCCAAGTATTTCATCACAGGAGCAGAGGAGCTCCAGCCATTCCAACTGTACAACAGAGCCACTGTGCTGGCTGCTGCAGGCAGGGGGTGGGCTGCGGCGCTCGCTGGCAGTGACTGCCAGCACCACACACAAGCAAAGGGGAAATAAATTAATCACTGATAACCTAGACATGTAGATCCTCCAAGATTAAGTAAGTAAACAACTACATAAAAACCCCTGTCAAATACAATCAGTCCTGAGATTATTCTTGAAGGGCTGGCTTTATTTCTCACCTCACCATGGTTGCAGAGAACTATCATTTGAACCATTTTTGCTGGTATTTACAGTGGCTTGATAAAGTGGGTGCAGGTAAGTGTGTGTGTGTGTGTGTTTATTTTTAACATGCTAGCCTGAATGTGTCAAACTGAACCACACAGAACACGGCAACAAAGAAAATGATTTCACTAAAATTACATAATGCCAAGCAAATAATTGGAATACCTACATTAAATACCATTTGCATGCAACATAGCATTACACAGTTGCTGAGAGGCTGCAGAGAGGGATGAGGTTTGAAGTAACTACGTTTAGAAAGCAATTTGCAGAGTTTCTGCTCTTTTTGCTGGCTTGAAAAGCAGTGATAATGTGTGTTTTGCAGCTGACAAGCGAACAAAAACCAATAATTGAATGGTACCATTTTACCCACAAGGCAAGTTGATAATTAGAGGTTCAACAGACAGTTTGGATTTAAACTGAGCAGTGACAGCTACTCTTCCTGAATTTTTTTTCTCTTCTTGTTGTTTAGGGACCCGGTAAAGGTATGTGTGTCCCCCCCCACTTGTCAATAGCTATGGGGAAAAGAAGTTATTTTTCATCCCTGGCTCATGTTTGACAATGGACTCCTGGAGTCCAGGACACAGGGAATGATTGCAGACTAGAGGGAAATGTCTGGAGCATGTGCAAGTGAAAAGAAAGGTAATAAATAAATAACGAGGGTGGGGAACTGGCAGAAGTGCCTGGCCACATCTTCCTAGGGCAAAGCAAGGGACTGCCAGCCAGAGCCTTCTCTCTCTTTCTAGGCTGCAGTTTCTGCCCTGCCGCAAGGGTTGTGGGCGGGAGGACACTGGTGGCACCTGTGCTATGTCAACATGGGGTCTGGCAAGGCAGGACAAAGGTGGTACCTCCAAGGGGTGCATGCTGCCCAAATCACTACAATTCCAGGCAGAAAGCTGAAAGAACAGAGTGAGAGCATGTGTATAGCCAAATGGGGGGCAGGGCACTGCTTAATGATGGGAAATCCCCCAAGCTACACCCTTCAGAAGTTGGCTGTGACCACCAAAGTGGATTCCCAGCCCATCTCAGGTCGAATGAAGCCTGGGTCAGAAGTGAAGATATTATTTTTTCAGGTCAAAAAGAGCAAGACCATACCCCAGCTATTTCATATTCTCCCTTTCCTAGAGAATGAGCTGGTTGGATTTGCAGCCCAATGACCCTTTATTGCAAAGCAGGTTGCACTTGTTCAGCTCCATGGCTGAATTTAAAAGAGTTAACATCACTGATCTCACCAGTAAAATAAAACTGATGATGTAAAATACTGACTATTAAACACTAATGAGTATATTAAAAAATTCTGTAAGACCACAGAGACTTCCTGGAGAGCTAGTCAGACTAGGCAGAGAGAAGACCAAGCAGGCCATTCCCTTTCAAGCAATTTTCAGTTGGTTTTATATCATGTCCAGAAGTGGAATTCTGGTTTTGCTTTTGGCTTTTTTAAAGTGAAATCCATTAAAGCATTCTCAATTATCTTAGGCTTAATTGGAGGCCAATTAAGAAATTCAGCAATCTACTGCTGACAGTACTCATTGTTAAACATGTTTATTCCCCAAAGAATTCACATTGAATAAAAGTGAGTTTGAATGCATCATGTCATATCACATCACAGTATCACCAAGGTTGGAAGAGACCTCAAAGTTCATCAAGTCCAACCTGTCACCACAGACCTCATGACTAGACCATGGTATCAAGTGCCACGTCCAATCCCCTCTTGAACACCTCCAGGGATGGTGACTCCACCACCTCCCTGGGAAGCACATTCCAATGGCTAATCACTCTCTCAGTGAAGAACTTTCTCCTCACCTCGAGCCTAAACCTCCCCTGGTGCAGCTTGAGACTGTGTCTTCTTGTTCTGGTGCTGGTTGCCTGGGAGAAGAGACCAACCCCTTCCTGGCTACAACCACCTTTCAGGTAGTTGTAGAGAGCAATGAGGTCTCCCCTGAGCCTCCTCTTCTCCAGGCTAAACAACCCCAGCTCCCTCAGCCTCTCCTCATAGGGCTTGTGCTCCAAACCCCTCACCAACTTCGTTGCCCTTCTCTGGACACATTCCAGCAAGTCAACATCTTTCTTGAACTGAGGGGCCCAGAACTGGACACAGGACTCAAGGTGTGGCCTAACCAATGCAGAGTAGAGGGGCACAATGACTTCCCTGCTGGCTACACTGTTCCTGATACAGGCCAGGATGCCACTTGGCCTTCTCGTCCACCTGGGCACACTGCTGGCTCATATAGTGCCAGGAGACAGAAATATTTCCACACAAAAAGGGGAATTTTTGAAATGTTGGCCATATCCAAAATGTTTTCTTATGTCAAGTAAGAAAACAAAACCTTTTTGCTCACACCTTTCCCATTGACCGAGAGCTTGCACTTGTTGCGAGCACATTAGCACAGCGATTGCCATTTCAGCTTACTCGCAAAGCAATGTCAACACTTCTGATTGCTATTATGAAGGAAGGCAGCACCTGAAAACAGCCTTAGAGCAAAGCAAGGCAAAGGATTCTGCCTTTACTTTGACTTTTGCTGCAAACACCAGCACCACCAAGCCTGACCCTTTCATCTAGAGAGTGATATTGGTCATTGAATGCTCTAGATTGACAGCCATGACTAAACACAAACACTAAGCAGTGGCCTGGCCCCTGTATACACTGGCTCCTACTGTCCCTAACACCAGCCCTTCTGCAAGCAAACGCTCTGCAGAAGCCACCAGCGACATCTGCTCCCCAGCAACTGGCAGCAGCTCACCAGATCCTTTTGGGTAAACTATTGAACTGCCACCAAACCCTCACCAATTTTACCCTGCTTTACACTTTGGGTGTGACCTAGGGAGTAAAAAGCTTCATAGCTTACTGCTTATCCTAAGGATTTTCCTATCTTACCTTGTAATAGATCTGGAAGCAAGGCAGGAGAAGTGAAGTTTTAAGTATCAATTATTGTCCTTGAAATTAAATTCGAAGCAAACTAGCTTTTCAGTGGAAGATTACATTCCTATCCAATGCACAAGTCATTATTAATATTACTGTAATGAGTAGCAAGTGAATTACTAATGGCTGGCTGCTTATTTTAAGATTATTCACTTCTTTAATGTTTATTCTCAGCCCAGCCATTATGCCCTTTATATAGGACATATGCTTAAACAGCAGTTGAATTCAACCTGCAAAAGAACAAGAAAAAGACACCAGGGAAAATAGTTCAGATGGGGACAATTAACTTGCCATTTTCCCCTCCTATTTCAGTCCTTGCTTTAAAGGTGCATATCAGAGTGGACGTTTTCCTTTCCTCTAACATCTATTAATTGACAGAAACACTGGCCTGCATACTTTCAGGGGCTGAGTGCTCAGAATCCAGAGCCCTCCTTTCTCTGGAGATGAAAGACCTGAAAATCAAAAGTGAATTGTCCAAATAAGAACGCAGTGCATTACCACGCAGTTATTAGGGAAGAAAAGTACTCCTCTGAATGCCCAACATCAAGGTCTCATTCCTGGCCCTACCGCAGTAACGAAAGTAATCAAAGACCTACCCGGGTGATGAAAGTCACTTGACAAAGTCACTTCATCTTCCCATGCTTCAGTATCCAAAGTCACACAAATAAGTCTCAAAGCCACAAGGGACTCGAGTTAAACCATGCCTCATGCTAAAAATAGGAGAAACCAGTGAATTTGGCATCAGACCTGCAGCCTGACTTTCCGAGGCTGTAGCAGGAGCTCTGGGTGAGCAGTATACGCTGACAATCAGACTGTCACTTTGGGAATCGTTACGTGAAGGATTTTGTGCTGAGCTTCAAGTTGCATGGCCTAGCAACTAGCCTACAACTACTTTTCTCTGCTTACTCCTAGCTGCTTTGGGAGAGCTACCTGTGGCAGTGATTCACTCCCAATATCTCAGCATTCATGTATCTCTTTCACCTCCACCCTGAATCCTCTGACACCCAGTTTTATGATAGCCTTCATCTCAGGAGAGGAAGCTCTGGACTGAGCTCTTCAGAGATCCCAGTGTCATTTGGAGCTCACAGGAATATCTAATCAGGTACACATTTGGTGATGTGTGGCAGACTAGAGGTGTCCACGTTTGTAGAGCAATTGGACAACTGGGATCTCTGATGGGCCCCCTCAAATACTTATGTCAGCAAGCCAGAATCGATAGTGGGACATTTGCAGCTCTACCAACTGCTGTCAACAACTGCAGGAATAACACACTACACATGAGAGCTCCTTCCAAACCCCAACAATGCATTTTATTGCACTGAACTGGTGCATAGCTTCTTTTATACTCTATTTGTGGTGGCTTAGTAACATGTTGCCTACAGTTAGAACCCAGAATAGACTTGCCCTTTTCCACAAGTCCTTTTCTGGAAAAGAATTCACCATGTGGGATATTATGCATGGAAGTATATATAATGTATTATGTATGTAATTTTTTTTGGTGTGTGTAAGGATATGTATGAAATATTCACACTTCTGCTGCCTGAGGGCTGGCAACACAAGAGACACCATTCAAAGGAAACAGAGTGAAAACAGGGCTACGCTGTAGTATTTTGGTGGAGGGTTTGTGGGGTTTGCTCTTCATCAGAACACTACACACCACGGGGACTACCAAGCCCTGACTTTTCTTAGCAGTTCCATAGAATCATGGAAGGGACCTCAGAGATCATCTACAACAACCTCTCCACCAGGAGCAGAGACACCTCTTCAACCAGACTCAGCTGATCAAGGCCTCATCCTTTAACACCCAGGGAGGAGGCAGCCACAGCCTCCCTGGGCAGCCTGTTTCAGAGTCTCACCACCCTCATACTGAAGAACTTCTTCCTTGGATCCAGTCTAATCCTGCTCTCCCTCAGCTTCAAACCATTTCCCCTTGTCCTGTCTCTAGACACCCTCATGAAAAGTCCCTCTGCAGCCTTCCTCTAGGATCCCTTCAGGTATTGGAAGGCAGCTGTCTGCCCAGCACCCACAGCAACAAAGAGTTACTGCTTCCCCTCCAGTCTTATTCACCCCATTGTGTTTGGGATTGCAGAGATGGAGATGATCACACAGTGCAGTGCTGCAAAGTGCAATCTCTCTAGACACAATGGTGTTGAGTTAAAGGACACAGGCACTTAACTATGCATTTCCTTGCTTTCATCCATACACTGTTATTTTAACTGTAGGTTTTGCAGTTTCTTCTGGTTTTATTTTGTCACACACACACAATGTTAGATGCTTGTTTGATGCACAGCAAAATTGTTGCAGGCATTTGTTTCCAGGCCCAGTTGGGTTTATACATGAGAGGAAGGGGAGGGGGGAAGGAAAAGAGTGAAAAGGAAGAAAAAGAAAGGTGTACAAAAAGGCAGAAACCTTGCCCTTTTGTGTGTAGGATTGGGCCTAAAGGGATTTGGTCTGACAAAGGAAATGGGGTGGCTCTAGATTTACATCCTGGTAGACCATGGTTCACATTAATGAAAGATGATTTACCTGTTAGTAGCTTGCAATGATTTTCTTTTCAAAGGGTGTTAATTCCTTTCCTTATCCTTCAGCACAGGTTTTAGATGCAATGAAGATTGGTGTTATCAGCCCTCCCAGGATGGGCAGATAACAGTTTCTCTCTCAGTGGTTGTCAGCTTAGAGTGAAGCTGTTTTTTCTGTTAACAACACAGGCATGTCTACACAAAGTGAGCTCCCGTACAAAATGCTCTCTCTGAACAGGTCAAATCATTCTTTGCTTCTATATCTGTCCTTTAAGGTCTGGGCAGATGGCCTCAGGATGGATAACTGCAAATAAACTGTAGAGCATATGAAAATATCTCTTATGTTAACATGGAAATATGCAATACTCGTGTCAAAACAGCAGCAGCCAAGAGCAAATTATTTCCTTATGCATGATTTCTATGTCATGTAGCCCAAGCTATGTCCTACCCTTATGCAGGTATCCACAGGAATAAGTCATCACCTGTACAGAAATATGCTCCAGCCTGCTTCAAGCACTCCCTGCACTGCTGGACAGACGGTTTCCTGCTGAAGTTCTGTGCCATTACCATATGGGAAACCCCACCCCAAATTCTCACTTCCTTGTGGTTTTTCCAAGGTGTGCACCTTTGCACTTCCTTAATTTACCCCTTGGGGATGAAGTTTAACCCTATATAAAGGCAGATGGCTTGAAGGAATGCCTGTTCTAATCATTAATTACACAATAAATGTCAAATCAGTAACATAGCACAAGCACTGATTTATGTTAGCAGTTGGCATCTGCATTTCATAAATCATTTCATTTTAGTGGCTGGAAGTTATACTGGGCAAAAAAAAAAATGCTGGACTGGATTCAAAATATGCTGGCATGCATGCAGTTAGTGAAAACAGGTGGGGGGGAAAAACACCCAACCCAGAACAAGTATTTCATGTAATATTTGCAGCACTGTAGTGTTGCCAGCCTGCACTAATGATGTAACCATCACCTGTAAAAAGACCAAAGCAAAGTGCTCTGGAAGGAAAAAATACCTCTCCCATGTCCTGGGCTAATCCAGCAGGCATTGCATTCCCATGGAATCTTTATTCAGCTGAAGGCAGTTCCATTAGCTATCAAATGAGAGTGACAGGGCTGAATGGGAGTGATAAAAAATGAAAACCTTTTAATGAGGATTTTTCAGTCCCAGGGCCTGATCCTGACAGTACTTCCTACTGGACATGCTGCTTACTCCTGTGAGCAACTGACGCTGCTTAGGCTCTGTCAGAAGTGCTGGTAGCATGACTTTGTGTGCCCAACAAAACTCAAACACGACAAACCAGGAAGGAGCTGCCTTCCTGGACCTGCCTATCACACAGCTGCAGCCAAGCCTCACTGCTCAGTAACACCCCAAGCACAGCAGTGAGTCTTTACTTTCGGAAGACAGGTCTGCCTGGAGCTACGCCTGCCACGTCAGGGTGCCTGCTGCAGAGGGTGATGCTCGGGGCGTGGTGGCATGGTGCTGTCCCAGCTACAGCTCTTCCCTGATGCACAACAGTATTGCATCACACAATGGATTTAGGAATCTGTCTGTTCTGCCTTAGATCCCAATCCATGAGTTCACAGTATCACAGTATCACAGTATCACAGTATAACCAAGGTTGGAAAGAGACCCCAAGGATCATCAAGTCCAACCTGTCCCAACAGACCTCACAACTAGACCATGGCACCAAGCGCCACGTCCAATCTCCCCTTGAACACCTCCAGGGACGGTGACTCCACCCACCTCCCTGGGCAGCCCATTCCAATGACGAATGACTCGCTCAGTGAAGAACTTCCTCCTCACCTCGAGTCTAAACCTCCCCTGGCACAGCTTGAGACTGTGTCCCCTTGTTCTGGTGCTGGTTGCCTGGGAGAAGAGACCAACCCCCTCCCTGAATCCAGTTCCAGAAACCAGTCCCAGGCTGCTGAGTCCAGCCTGGGACTTCTGCCACAGCATCAGCAGTGACAGTGACTAAACACCATCAGAGGGTGGAGTTCGAGATTGGGTTTGTATACAGTTGTATAGATTTCATTTTATTGTTATTGTTTTCATTAGAGAGAGTTTTAGTTTTCTTTTCCAAACCATAAGTCTCTCTCTCTCTCCCTTATTCCCTTTCTCTTCCCTTTGGGAAGCATCTATCCCTTGTCCAGTGGCTGGCCCAGCCCTTACCCTTGACAACAACAGACGTGTCAATGAAAAATTATTCAGACATCAGAGCACATGGGGAGAAAAGCTGTGGAAGTTTTCCTCAGAAGAGGGGAATCACTTCTTGTGAGATGTATTTTAAGAGCAGCCACAGGAGTATTTTTTGAAAGCCATATGCTACTCATTCACATGCGTGTGGCAGAACTCACCCATGAGGAGTGACACAGAACACAAACGTAGGTGTTGCACATTTCATATGTGCATATGCTCACAGCCTGTGCCCAAGCTCTGCTTCTGAGATGCTTCACTACACATATGCCATTTTTGGGTTCACTATTTGGATACCTTTGGCATAAGAAAAATGCATTAAATTTATGATTAATATGTTCAGAAAGATGTGGGATCTAAAACATCCCTATTGACAGAATGACAACAGTGACTTGTACAAGGAAATGATGTCAAAACAGGCCTAAATCTTCAAGATGATTCACTTTGACTTTGTAGGAGTTGGGGCACTACTAGTTCAGAACACCACAAACCAGTACAAACTCACTATTTCCATCTCTCTTGCACTTTCCTTCCTTTCCCTACTCTGCACAACTGCAGTTTGTCCGCAAGTTGATGACATCTACATTTCTTAACTGGCCCAAAAGGTGACCCTCATCCTACAAGGACTAAGGCAGAGTGTGAGTCATTTCCATGAGTTACTGAAACTTCAAATCTGTTTATAGCAAGCTCAGGGGAATGTAACCTGTTAGCCCCTACCTCCTACTTTTCTGCCATGGCTCCAATACCGTGGTTTCCCTCTGGTGCCCACATACCTAACAAGACAGACACTGTAAGAGTTGGACCCTGCAGCAGGAGTAAACCAGCAGCACTTCAGTAAGAGAGAGAGTCTCCTGGCCACAACCCCTGCAGGCAGACAGATCTGCACAGTATGACCCCAGCCATGTGGGCAGCCCATGATGCCTGGCTGGGGCAGCAGTTCCTGTATTCCGTGTTGCTCCCTCTGCAACCCTCTGTTGCTGCTCTCAAAGACAAAGGTGTTCAAAGGGCCTGCATTAGGAAGGTTATTGACAGGAAGAACAAGTGCTTGAGCCAAGAGTCTTCTGCTTGCTCAGGATATAATGAAGAAAATGGCAGGCAATCAGACAGGATAAGGAGCTGACTGCCAGGAGAGGACTAATTTTTCCTTAATTCACAACTTCCCCAGGTGTAGCTATTTTAGACCACATTTAGACCTTAATTATGATAACTATTTAGTCACAGATTTCAGCTTTTAAATTGTCAGCCCTCAGAAAAGCTTAATGAGCTACAGAAAGACATAAACTCCTTCTTTCCCACTGGCAAAGCAAAGCAGCAGAAGGTAGACAAATTAATTGTTTGCTATTCTGATATTCCCCCCCGCCCGTTATCTTACAAAAGCCACTGCTGCTTTTGCAAGGCCTGGGAGCTTTCACTCCATGCCAACGTTACAAGCATTCAGAAACATCCATTCATCATCCCACAAGATGCTGTTAGCCATTGCCCCATAACACAACCAAAAGCAGCTCTGAAACGAGACTACCTCTTAGCACTTAAGGACAGACCTCTGTCTTCCAGCAGCAGTTCTCCAAAAGCATGCATAAAAAAATCTGAAGACAGCTTTAACCTTCCATGGAAGTTTCTCCTGGTACTTTGCAGGTTCTTGCCAGCCTCAGGTCAAAGGCACAGCACTCTAAACTCCAAGGAAAACATCGAACAACGATCTCAATACTGCATGAAGTGGATGGGGAGACAGGAGACGTGATTCTTACAATCAGCAATAAAAAGGACGTCACTGTACTGAGGGCTGTGGTTTAAAATGATGTCACTTTTGGATCAGGCCTTGAGCAGCCAAGTCTAGTTGAGAGGTGTCCCCACCCATGGCTGGAGGTTGGAGTAGATGAGCTCTGATGTCCCGTCCAACCTGAGCCATTCTAGGATTCGGTCAGGATTTTTCAGATGAAAGATTAGTAACTCTTAACTGAGAACACTGATAAATCACACTTGTTAAAACACATTAAGTAACACACCACTTTGAAGAGGAAAAGAAAACCTGTTTGGAACCACTTGCCAGGAAAAGAGAAATAAGGACTGGTCCTTCATGCCAGGACAGACGTGAGTGGCCGAGAGAAAAGCTGATAGGAGCAGGCTCATCAGGACAAAAGTGAGAACCAAACAGAACATAAGTTTAAACCATTTTTAGCTTCCCTCCTTTTTCTCCAGTCAAGAATTACACCCAAGAACAACCTTAATGCAAGTATTACTCATCAGCTTTCTTCCATGTATTTATAATTTTATGGCATGCTTAAACCATTCCACCAGCATCACTCAGGTACGGAAGGGCTCTGGATGGCAAGGGGACTCCATCACAAATCTGTTACTGTGATGTTCATTTAATTCCAACAGGAGAGGCAAGAGCAAAAGCCTGGCTGGCAGATTTATTGATTACATTTCACCAATGACCAGCAAGAGGCAAGCACTCTGAAAATCCCCAAAGGTGATCATTAGTACTGAGTAACTGTCACTAAACATTAGCACCATCAGCAGACTGGAACTGAAAGAAAGTGTGATGCTTTCAACGTGTGGCCCAAGAGGGACTGCCTGTAGTCCAGAGGAAAAGAGGAACATCTTCCATCATGTCACCAGTGCCTGAGACAGCTGAAAAGCTTTACATTTATTTATATACATACACAGATATTCAAGCATACATAGATAAGACATAAAATTGGGCTAGCACAGGCGGGCAAATTGGGCAGGGCTGCCTACTACAAAACACAAAATTAATGTGTCAAGCTAATTTCGCGGTCCGCTTGCCTGGAGCTGATTAGTACCAAATTAAACTTGGTCCTAATCAGCCTGAGTGTTTTGCAGGTAATACAGAAATCCATGGGCTATGCTTATTGCTGTAGAAGCGTGCCCATTATCTGCACAGGCAGGAGAAGAACAGGGTTACCAGAATAATTTGTGGTTTCACACTTTCTAAGGCATTGCTAATTCACCTGCTTTGGGTGCATTTTCATTTGAGTCTCACATTTCCACGGCACAGAGGAACCAGACATCAAACATGTAATTTTTTAACTGAATCTGAAACTTCTGATCCTCAGCTTGGTCAAAGGAGCACTTCCTGTATCAGAGGCGATGAATTTAGTTATTACAGGAGGAGAAAGCGTATGAAGGGTTTTGCCACTTCCCACTTGCTCCTGGCTATCTCCCTGTTCCTTTATCACACCCTGTGATTCCCATACATGGGCCTTTGTTCCATGAAAAACAGGAGGAACAATACCCTTTGTGTTGCTGGCAGACAGCTGCTTCTGATACGGACACACCACTGCCTTTTGTGTACAGGAAGCATTACCTCAGGCAGGAAAAAGAGACTGCTTGGCTTCCACCTTCTTGGGCACTCTATAGCCCCTGCAAGGCCTCATGGCCAACACAATACCCCCAACAGAGATAGTTCTGTATTGCAGTGACCTAGCACCAGCCCCTTTCATCAGCGGGCCACACTGACAAAAGCATGATGCTGTAGGAGGTCCTTCCTCTCCTGGTGTCACCTGGCAGTCACAGCAGGAACCAGATGTGGAAGCAGGCTCTGGGAAGGCACAGTCCCTAAAAGCATCTTATCACTGTGAGCCTTCTCCTGCCTTGTGATTCTGCATGAACAGGAACAGAGACACTATCATCCTGCCCGGAGGCCTCTCCATAGTATGCAACCCAAGCAGTGAGTATCAGGGGTGAGAAGTCCCTGGGCTGGAGAGATCGATGTCTCACGAAGCACAATTCAGTGTGTGAATTATAACTTGAAGTTAGATGTGTAGGCATCTTCTGGAAGATAAGGTCTAAAGCAGCAAAAGGAAGATGAGCTCCCTTACAGCTTTTCAACTACACTTTGGGGACACTCAAGTCCTCCAGCACAACGGAGGAAAGAAAACCAACAGCGTGGTTTCTGCATGCAGCATGGGCATGAGCAGATGAGGATTAGGATTAGCAGCTCTTCACTGAGACCATGCGAGTCACCTCAGAGCCTTCTGCTTTCTTTGCCCCTCTTTTTTGTTCTATTTTCATCAAAACAGTCAATCTGTTCAGATTTACCAGCACATCCTTGCTTTAAGTTAGGCTCATGTGTCAGAGTACATTGCACAGTCAGCGGAGGAGCTGTGCCAGGTGACCTGAGTCCCTGGCTGCTGGTGGCTACCTGTGCCAGTGCCACATCTAGGAACACTCAGTTTAGTGTCCTCACACTATCTACCCATGGGACATCTGGGGATCCTCGGCTACCTTCTGCCTATTGACGTTTCACCAAGACCAACCTCGCTGGCAGGGGAGCAATGAGGCCTGTTAATGCAAAGCCACTGGGACACAGCTCACAGGGTTAGTGACTCTGCTCAGGCCTGTTGGATGTCATGTTCTGGATGAGAGACTTCTCCTGCCTGAGTGTACAGCCCTGTAACCTTCCTGATAAACTGTATGGACAGTTTGTGCATCATAACACTGTGCTAGAAAACAATCCCTTAAGATAATAATGAAGACAAGCGTAAGATCACTAAAATGAAAATTATTCTGGGGATGGATGCAGCCCTGTAAAGTCCACCTCAGTTGCCTCAGTCTGGCTTACATTCTATTTTCCAGTTCCAATTTGTATTTCTAAGCTTCCATCCCTAGAGAGATGCACAAGAGGCAGCTTTACAAAATGCTTACTTCTGTGTCAGAACCTATGTTTTCCTCTTCAGAAACTATTAGCTGTGTATCTCTTGAAATGAACTAAGGTTTGAGAAATGAACTGGCTCAAGAAACAGTGATATCTCCATTTATCACCTCTTGTTTCAGTGTGCATCTGACAGCAGCACTTCTCAGTGTTCAGGTGGTATTCCTAGACCCTGGCCTTTTCACCCTCACTCGTTCAGAATAACAAACTCGTGCTTATAATTGCTGTTGCCTTCAAGGGGGGAAAAAAAAAGCCATTTTGCCACACTTTGCCAACTCTTATCCCCACATTTCCACGTTGCACTGAGATATTGGCAATTATTATTTAAGTCAAAATGGAATAACAAAATAATTTGCATCATCCATCACTGCTCCCTCACACGAATAAATTACAAGACGCCGTGACAAATCAATCGTGGGGAGCGGAACAACTCGCACCAAACCCTCCATTTGTGCCTATAATCTTTCTAAGACTTTTCTGACCTCATATGTCAAAACAGCAGATTGAATTCTGTGAACTTTAAGTAATACAAAGCTGTTTATCCCACAGTCCCACAGGGAACCTCTAATCTAATCAGTGAAACTCAGGGCACAGCCACAGGACTAAAGAGAACAGCCCTAACTCAGCATGGATTCCAAAATCTGTTTGCCATTGAACTTGGCTTGCACCAACAGTGAGGTCTTAGCAAGAATCATCTCCTAAGGGTGTGTGGATGACACTGTATGCAAAAGGACCTGTTTGCTGATAGTAGCAGCTAATACTGCAAGAACTGTCCTTAAAGATTTGTCAGCAGATGCCAAGAGATCTTTGCTTTCCTCAGGAAAGAGGGGATTGGACATGGCACTTGGTGCCATGGTTTAGTAGTCATGAGGTCTTGGGTGACAGGTTGGACTTGATGACCTTTGAGGTCTTTTCCAACCTTATTGATTCTATGATTCTAGGATAAAACCCAAATCCTCTCCTCTGCTCTTCTCTTCTGGGAAAAACATTTTTTCCCTATTTTCAGTTTTGGCTGACAGTGCCAGGAGTGTCGTCCAGGATGAACCTGATGCTTTCATAGTTTCAGTCAGGGCTGGAAGGGACCACAAGGATCATCTAGTTCCAATCCTCCTGCCATGGGCAGGGACACCCCACACTAGATCAGGCTGGCCAGAGCCTCATCCAGCCTGGGCTTAAACACCTCAAGGGACGGGGCCTCAACCACCTCCCTGGACAACCCATTCCAGGCCTTCACCACTCTCATGGGGAAGAACTTCCTCCTCACCTCCAGCCTGAATCTCCCCACCTCCAGCTTCATTCCATTCCCCCTAGTCCTATCACTACCTGATAGCCTGAAAAGTCCCTCCCCAGCCTTCTTGTAGCCCCCTTCAGATACTGGAAGGCCACAATGAGGTCACCTCGGAGCCTTCTCTTCTTCAGACTGAACAGCCCCAACTCCTTCAGTCTGTCCTCATAGGAGAGGAGCTCCAGCCCTTTCTTGCAGCCAAGGCTCCAGGGCAGGAAGGCATGGGACCAGGGAGAGGATGTGAATGAACTTGTTATCTTCTAAAAGTTATAGAGCTAGTACTGAGTTTAAATTCACGAAGGGAAACACATTTCCATTGGTAAGAAGCACCAACACAATGAACACACAGGCGAGTCTGAGCTGCTGTATTTCACCTCAGGGCTTTCCAAAAAGTTACTGGTGCAAAAGCCTCCCAGCAGTGGTCTCTCCATCAAGCAGAATGTTTGCATGCCAGTAGAGGCTTGTTCCGCTGTGAGTGCAAGCCACAGACATCATGCATTGCTCTCTAGGAGACAGCTCTTAGAAGGTAAAACTTAGCAGGACTCTTGGCTGCCTTTCCCCAGGCCTGCAGCACATGCCTGTCCTGCTGCTGCACACTCGCCATCTTCTGACATTTACATAGCCACTCCTATTCTTTCCCACAGTTAAATCCTCTTTTATAATCCCCTGCTTCAGGGTCACAGTTCTGTAGAGACTGGTATTAAGGGGATTCAAGCAGGCAGACTGAAAAGAAAATAGACTTCAGAGTTAATTTTGATAGGTGCTGCATACATCCACAGCCAGCCCATGCTTCAGAGGGTCCCTGAGTGAGCTGCAAGAAATGGGGACCTAAAAGAAAAATGATCTAGCCCTGCTTCACAGATGGAGGACTGGAGCACTCTAAGTGGTAACTGCTGAGCCACTTGCTCAAAATCATCAAGGAATTCTTGAGCACATAAAAATCTGAATTCAGATCATTCACATTCGTGGTAAAATATTTAGGTTTAGGGTTTTGGTAGATTTTTCTTTCTTCCTGAGGGGGGAAAGATAATAAATTGCTAAGCCCCACAAAGTCTTAGCAACTGACACAGAATTGCCTGCTGTGGAATGACCAATGGCTCAGAAATTGCTGGCTGGTTCTTATCTAATACCTTTACCATTTCTCCAGGTATATATATGTGTGTGAGAGTTAAACACACATTATAAATGTTATACCCTTCTCAACCCCCTGCTCTATTTCCCTTCCTCTCATATGAACTAAGTGTCCTAAATTTAATTTCCCCCCTTGCAAATTGGCTGCCCTTTCATGTCAGGGAAGAAAACGCCCACTCAGCACAGCTTGAAAGGAACCTGTCTGCGGTTGGGAGGGAGAAGTCGAGGTGCTGCTTTAACTAACTAAATTAAATACACCCAGAGCTCCAAGCAGCTGGCAGGTTTGATTTGGATGTAGGATGCTGTGAGATAGTGATAAGTGAGTGCTGAGGACCAAAGGGAATTAAAAGGCTTTCCTTTGGTTTAATGGAGTCAATCTCTCTCTGTGGCGCATCCATTAAGGACACCGTGCTGGCACACGGTGCTGCCTGCACCACTTCAGCTGGAAATGGCTGGAAAAGGCCAGCTGCAAATAAAGCTCAGCCTTGGGCTCCAAAGGACATCAGCACATGGCTTTTGAGGGGAGCAGAAAGAGGCTGGAGTGAGGAAGGGGCAGCCTCTTCTCCCTGGTGGCAAGTGACAGGACCAGAGGAAATGGTTCCGAGCTGCAGCAGGCTGGATCTCAAGAAATATTTCTTCACTGGAAGGGTTAGGGTTAGGGAAGGCACATTGGAACAGGCTGCCCAGTGCTGGAGTCACCATCCCTGGGGGTGTTCAAGCAGCCTGTGGACCTGGTGCTTAGGGACATGGCTTAGTGGTAGACCTTCATAGCTGGGTCAAGGGTTGGATTGGATGAGCTTGGAGGTCTCTTCCAACCAGATATATTCTGTGATTCTGTGAGGTCTGTGCTGTCTTTAGCATGCTCATAGACCACTGAAGGAAGGGACAGTTTCTGCCAGATCCTGCTCTGAATGATGTGGGAAATATATCTGCCAAAGAGTCCATGAGGTTCAGAGAGTGCAAAAAACCTCATGGTGCTGTCACTGAGAGATTTGTCTGTCTCTGTTAACAAATCCCTCAAATTCTGAAATGAGAAGAATTACAGAAACCAGTCTCTTTCCTCATCTGTTCACTTTGTTCAGCAGGGCACTGGGCAGCAGTTTATGCACAGTCAGTATTCCCTTGCCCTCTCCTGGTATTAGTATTTCTCTTGTTTATGTAAGCCCTTCCCTGAGGAACAATGAAGATGGGAAAATGTTTTTCAAGCCTATGATTCAGCTGTAAACCCTTCCCATTTGGCAGCGTGACCAACAGGCAGGTGCAAGGCCTTAAAGTATCTTTAAATTCTGCTTTCCCAGGACTAAAAATGCAAATGAAACTTTGATTTCCCAATTAGTACAACAGATTCGACACGTCTGCCTCTGGTAACAAGGGGAACTTTTCTTACATTCACAAGATACCATGAAACTCCTCCAGCAAAACAACTGACAGGGTGCTATAACGCACTGTGCTTCAAACCTGCTACACCTCTGCAGACGGAGCAGGCTACATAATCGATTTTAAGCCTTTTTATTCCTTTCCTTTTTTTAAACAGCATGATTTTTTTTTCTTTATTTAGAGAACTTAAATCTTCAGTGCTCAAACATGGAGATTATTGGTTGCTAAATGCCAAAAGAGCTTAGGACAGACCAGAAGAGAGGGAAGGGGAATGGAAGGGGAATGGAAGGGGAATGGAAGGGGAAGGGAAGGGAAGGGAAGGGAAGGGAAGGGGAAGGGAAGGGAAGGAAGGGGAGGGAAGGGGAAGGGGAGGGGAGAGGGGAGGGGAAGGGAAGGGGAGGGGAAGGGGAGGGGAAGGGGAGGGGAAGGGGAGGGGAAGGGGAGGGAAGGGGAGGGGAAGGGGAGGGGAAGGGGAGGGGAAGGGGAGGGGAAGGGGAGGGGAAGGGGAGGGGAAGGGGAGGGGAAGGGAGGGGAAGGGGAGGGGGGAGGGGAAGGGGAGGGGAAGGGGAGGGGAAGGGGAGGGGAAGGGGAGGGGAAGGGGAGGGGAAGGGGAGGGGAAGGGGAGGGAAGGGGAGGGGAAGGGGAGGGGAAGGGGAGGGGAAGGGGAGGGGAAGGGAGGGGAAGGGGAGGGGAAGGGGAGGGGAAGGGGAGGGGAAGGGAGGGGAAGGGAAGGGGAAGGGAAGGGGAAGGGGAGGGAGGGGAAGGAAGGGGAAGGGAAGGGGAAGGGAAGGGAAAAGTAGAACAAACCAGGTTGGAGGAGACCTTTGAGATCATCGAGTCCAACCCATCATCCAACACTATCTAATCAACTAAACCATAGCACCAAGCACCCCATCCAGTCTCCTCCTGAACACCTCCAGTGAAGGTGACTCCACCACCTCCCTGGGCAGCCCATTCCAATGGCCAATCTCTCTTTCTATGAAGTACTTCTTCCTAATATCCAGCCTAAACCTCCCCTGGCACAGCTTGAGACATAAGCAGTCCCCTTGAATGTCACAATTTCTAACTAATATCAGGTAAAAGGATGAACACTAGAGTAATTCTCATGACAATGAGTTTGAGAACACCTATTTCCAGCAAGCAGTCATTACAGAACCCTTGGTCTTCTGCACAATCCAAAGCTAATTCTCAGTTTTCACCCTTTTTTGGTGTATATATGCCAGTCTAGCTTATGCAATAAAACAGCTCAAGGACATGCAAATACATTTGGTTCCTCATGCAAAAAGCTGCATACTGATGAATAATTTTGTGCAAAATGTGTGCTGAGGAAAGAGGAGAATTTGTTTGGAGTATGATTTACTCCTGTACAGATACTAAGAAAGCCCTATACTTGGTTAAAGGTAAGTGCCACACAATTTGAATGACTATTGATTTCAAAAGGAAAAGCACCAAATCACATGAGGCTGCACACAGAGTACAGACAGAGCCAAGAGAGATTCTGGCTCTGCAACCAAATCCAGACCTTTTCTTCACCTTTAATTTATTTATCTGATAGTTTTTCATTTGTCCTCTCCTGGAGGTGAGGTTGGTACTACTCCCTGCATTACATCAGCCAGAAACCCCAGCTGTGATCAAGAGCCCACTGTATCAAAAACTGTCTGGAAGGAGACACTTACTCCAAAACAGTCTTGGAAAAAGCCAACTGTGTCTAGAAGAGAAATGTCCTGGCTGGTGTGCAGGCCTAAGTGACCAATGCAAACAAACAGGCTGCACTTATGCAACTGGAGAGTGCAGGTATTAGTGAAAGCTATCAGAAAATCACAGAATGGCTCAGGTTGGAAGGGACCACAGAGCTCATCTACTCCAACCTCCCTGCCATGGACAGGGATGCCTCTCAACTAGATGCCTCTGCTCTTGCTTTCAGTTGCCAGGGTTATGCCTACTACTGCACTGGAACTGTTAAGCTGGGAGGAGAAAGTAATGGGAAGGTGTACTAGTTATCACTTTGGACATTTTAGAATCATAGAATCAATAAGGTTGGAAAAGACCTCAAAGATCATCAAGTCCAACCTATCACCCAAGACCTCATGACTACTAAACCATGGCACCAAGTGCCACATCCAATCCCCTCTGAACACCTCCAGGGATGGGGACTCCGCCCACCTCTCTGGGCAGCACATTCCAAAGGCTAACAACTCTCTCTGGGAAGAACTTTCTCCTCACCTCCAACCTAAACTTCCCCTGGTGCAGCTTGAGACGCTGTTCTCTTGTTCTGGTGCTGATTGCCTGGGAGAACAGACCAACACCCTGCCCTGCTACAACCTCCCTTCAGGTAGTTGTAGACAGCAATAAGGTCTCCCCTGAGCCTTCTCTTCTCCAGGCTAAACAATCCCAGCTCCCTCAGCCTCTCCTCATAGGGCTTGTGCTCGAGGCCAGAGTGATTGCCCATTGGAATGGGCTGCCCAGGGAGGTGGTAGAGTAACCATCATTGGAGGTGTTCAGGAGGAGACTTGATGGGGTGTTTGGTGCCATGGTTTTAGTTGATTAGATGGTGTTGGATGATGGGTTGGATGCAATGATCTTGAAGGTCTCTTCCAACCTGGTTTATTCTATTCTATTCAATCTGTACAGCTCAGCCCAGGACAGGGTCTGTCTGCATAGTCAATGCAATACAATGACCATCTGCTAGCAAGCTATAAAAGCTTGTGACCCTTCTTTTACAAATGAAATAAGGCCCTTAACACAAAGAGTGGGTTCTCAGAAATACAGTGTGGTATTTCCTGGTGGCTAAGGGTATGGCTCTGGAAAGGCAACAGTTGCCCCAGGAGTCATGGGGAGATGCATTAGTGCTTTACAAGGCCACCTCATTCTCACACAGAATCTGGCCTAGGATGTTCAGCTTCCACACTTCTGTTTGCACAGCAGCACTGGAGGGATCCTGAGAGAGCTCTGCAGCCTGTCTTTAGGCCCAGAATGGTTGTCCAGCCTTATCTGGCAAGGCATTTTAGCACCACGATTACAGTGTGTAAACCTGTCGAACAACCCTTGGGCATCTCTTCTTCCACAACAGAATTGCTTTGTCTAGTTACTTTTATTTCATTTAGCTTATGAGGTATGAACCCTGACCTATTCTACAACAATCTCTGGAATGATTTCCTTTTTTGTTTCTAAAGCCCAATACCATCCCAGCACAGCCTCACAAGAAAAGCAGCAGCACTCCCTCTCTACACATTTTCCTCAGAGCTCCCACAGCAACACAGATGTGCAGGGGAGAATGATGAACAAATGGAATTAATACGGTGCAGACAATAAAATTCAGTTAACAAAGCAATATCTGGGTGCAGTCCACAGTAAAACAAATCTTGTTTTCCATAAGAAATAGAACTGCAATTTTCCAGCAGCAAACACAAGACCCTTCCTTACATTGGATTAAACATGATCACAGGAAAAGCAAGCAAGCAGAGTTAGTCTTGAAGCAGCAATTCACTTCCTGGTGGCATTTCTCCTCTCTGCAGAATTATTCACTGTTCTGTCTTCATAGTGCAAATGTGCCACTGAACCTTGGTTTTAGCTGAATTCTAAATACACTTGTAAAACAGTATTAGATTTTTTCCCCCTACAATGTCCAAACATAGCACCTGTGTAAACCCAATGCTCACATTCCTGTACACTATTGTCACATGCACTTACACAGCAGATGAAAACATAGGCTGACTTTGGGCTAAGTATTGCTGGGTGTTGGCCAGTGCTGCTGCCCAACATCCCTGGTAGCACCTAAGACTCTTACTGGGAAGGTCTTGAGTTCAAGCCTGCAGCGGGCAGGAGTGTTCTCCCTGGGGAGCAATGTCCTTTCACTTGGTGCCATGGTCTAGTCACGGGGTTTGTGGTGACAGGTTGGACTCGATGATCTTTGAGGTCTCTTCCAACCTTAGCAATACTGTGATACAAATATTGAAAGAACCTCCTAAGCATTTTTTTGGTGGGTGGTATTGAGCAGGCATTTGGCTACCAGAAGTAGTTTTCCAATCCACAGCAATACATAGCACATTTTATTTCATTTGGTCATGCTGCAACTGTTTAGCCTCCTCCACTCACCAGGGTTTTCTACTGACATCTTTCAAACCAATTATTATCTATCATTCCTGCCTGCAAGGAATTGCCATGCATTTTCTCACTGCAGAAACAATCAGCACTAACAATGCAATATCAAGCTGCTACCTTTTTAATGAGTTGAGGAACAGAACCATTAATTTATGGGAGCTTCTCATGTCCCAGTAAAAATATACCCACCAAAATTACCTGCAAAACACACTATGAACCATTTGATTGAATTAATTAACACTCCCTGCTATTTGATCAGAATCATTAAGGTTGGAAAAGGCCTTTAAGATGATCAAGTCCAACCCTTAACCCAGCAGCCAGGTCACCACTATAGCATGTCCCTCAGCACCACATCTGCATGGCTTTGAAACCCCTCCAGGGAGGGGGACTCCACCACAGACTGGTCCAGGCTTTGAAAACCCTTTTGAGGAAGAAATTGCTCCTCATGTCCAACCTAAACCTCTCCTTGGGCACCCTGAGGCCATTTCTTCTTATCCTGTTCCTTGGGAGAAGGCCACACCTTGAGTACTGCGTCCAGTTCTGGGCCCCTCAGTTTAGGAAAGATGTTGGCTTGCTGGAACGCGTCCAGAGAAGGGCAACAAAGGTGGGGAGGGGTTTGGAACACAGCCCTATGAAGAGAGGCAGAGGGAGATGGGGTTGATTAGCCTGGAGAAGAGGAGGCTCAGGGGAAACCTTACTGCTCTCTACAACTACCTGAAGGGAGGTTCCAACCTATCCTATCCTATCCTATCCTATCCTATCCTATCCTATCCTATCCTATCCTATCCTATCCTATGAGCCCAACTCCTACCTGACTCCAGCCTCCTTGACAACACTTTTTTGGGGAAAGATTAAGTACAGTGGCTGCAAGATGCTTAGCTGATGAACTACAGGCCATGAAGTCCAACACAGTTTTACGATTCTTAACAATTATTTTAGAACATCTAAAATCCTAACATTCCAACTCCAGAATCACCTGGCAGTGTCCTGTAGTTTAACGACACCAAGGATAAAAGATCCAGAAGTGCCTACATGTGCATGGAGTAGCAAGGCTGAGATTCTGAGGAGTTTAGAGGTGTCCACAGTTCCCAATGTGGAGGTTAAGTACAGCAGGCTAAATTTTAAAAGGCATTTTGATGTCTAAAAGTGCACTCCATTGGCTGTCATCAGCACACTGCCAGCTTTACCTGTGCCCGTTACCAGCACACAGACGTTGAGGGCACGTCCCCATACTTGGAGGTCGGATGCGAGCGAAGGGCCCCGGCCAGCATGCACGGCAGCAGAGGCGGTGAGGATGAGCCTTCCTCCCCAGCCTTCCCTCCTGCTGCCTCCCAGCACCACAGTGGGAGGGAAAACGCACAGCCTAGGGGAGACTAAATTTGAACAGCTGAGCTCAAATGAGAGCTTTTTTACCTCCTCAGGACTGTTTGATAGCCTTCTTTTTGTTGCAGCCAAGTAGTGGAAAACACCTAAAGATATTTCCAATTAAAACCAATGCTGAACTAATTTTATATACAAAACTTCCCACTTGGGTTTTATTCTGAGGTAACTGCCTTTTTATCAGGGATTTATGAACCCCTGAGAAGAAAAGTATAGAAACATGATGTAGCATTATATCCCAAGTTATTGACCTTATTATATCAATCCTAGTAAGAATGCTGCTTTGTATTTTAAGAGGCTTCAATTCATTCCTGAGTATGGTCCACCAGGTTTTTTTCTCTATATAGGCTGTAAATCAGTGGCAAATGTCTTTGGACTCTGAAGCCAATCACATTGGAAATATTTGCCCCAGCAGTCTAACAGCCTCTGGCAGAAACATATCATCTTTCCTTTACATGATGAGGAGATGGCAAAATGGATTAAGGAGTGGCTGATCACCCTGAGACAGATGGAAAATGATGGAGCCCCCTTACACCCTGAGTCCTTCAGGAGAAAAGGAACTGTGCAGGGGATTCTCTTCAGTAGCATGCTGCCAGCTTCTTCAGAGTTTCCACCTCACAAAAGCTCATGTAAACCTTGGTAGACTGGACTAGCATCTCTTCCAGGAGGGGGTTTACTCGTGAAGTCCCACCTATGCTCCAAGCCAGCTACACTGACACCATGAAGCTGTATTAGTGCAGGACACCTACTTTTATCTTCCAGAACCCAATTGTTTTTCTAGACCCTCTGCATAACTCTGGTCAGTAAATTTATGCACAGAATCACAGAATGTTAGGGGTTAGAAGGGAGCTCAAAAGATCATCCAGTCCAACCCTCTTGCCAGAGCAGCATCACCCAGCGCAGGTCACACAGGAATCATCCATCCAGGTGGGTTTGGAATGTCTCCAGAGAAGGAGACTCAATACACAGTAAGGTAGCTATTCCACAGCTATTCTTAGCTGCCATTCTAAATCAAATAACTCCTTCTGCTGCTTCTCTTTCACTCCCTCAGTCAAGTGCAGCCACACAGCCCTAGAGTGACAGCACAGTGTGATGCCACCTCCTGAAACATCTGCATTTTCTTCTGTACAGTGTCCTGTACACCAGGGTCACTGCTGGTCCCAGAGCAGCCACTGCCTGGAATCCCCCTTGCTGTGCATTCAGAAGAAGGGGAAGTTGCTCTGAACTGCCCATAATTTTTGTTCTCTCAATGCCCAAGCTGAAGAGCTGTCTCACTTGAGCTCTGAAAACTCCTGGATGCCCTTTGTTGCCCACCTTTTAGACACATTTACCACCTGAAAGCCCATTTGTCTCAAACAGATGAGTCCATGAGAACTGGCAAAAAAACATTATACTGCTCTGGGGTGTGTGAATACTTCCATCCATGAGAGGTAGAGAGGTAGCTGATGTGTGAGGTGACATTCAAAGCAAGACCACTGCACTGCTGCCTCTGCAGAACAGAATCACTGTTTCCCACTGCTGCTCTCTGCACAACCCAGGCTGGTGGCTGCACAGAAGCAGAAAGAAGGAAGCTGTTTCTGTGCCTTAGAGCCGAATTCTGCGAGGCACAGCTCAGCTTTTTAGAGGCCACGAGCCTCCCCAGTTATGTCAGATCAAACCTTCCAGGATGGCCCCCCCCAAGGAGAAACAGACTCCTGTGCTATGAATGTCAGAGAGCTGCAGTCTGTTAAATTGTGTTACTGCCTTCTGGATAATCTTACACTGACTTAATTATGCCCCATCTTCAGTCTGAAGCTTGATTAGCTGCAGTTCAGTCACAGCCACGCTGCCCAGCTGTATGCAGACCCACACAGGGAAGGAATCCAGAGCCATGCCAGTGACACAGCAGACACTGAACAACACTGGGAGTATCCCATATCTACTGATCTAGTGCAGGGCGCCCCTGCCCATGGCAGGGGGGTTGGAACTAGATGATCCTTGTGGTCCCTTCCAACCCTGACTGAAACTATGATACACCAACTTCATACCCAGAAGAACAACTCGGGAGCCTCTTCTGCTCTTTCAGACCCTGCAATGTCTTAACTGACACAACTTAGACACTAGAAACACTGCTCTGACTTCAAACTATACATGACACCAAACTTCTCATTCCTGTTCCTTTACGAAAGACAAGAGTTTCACCAACAGAAGATGCCATTTCAGACATCACGAAGACTAAGACCAGAATCTAAAGCTGTGATCCACAGACCATGGTGTGCTAGAAAGAAAAAGCCTCAACAATTTGCCTTTCAGGTTTTATTTTGCTTATGCCAAGACAGGGGAGATTTTTGTTTTGTGTAGAATCTTGCATCTGGGAAAGCTGAGTCATGTGTGTATGTTTGGTAAGATGCTTTTATACCACTGCTCATTTCTTGTTGGTCTGCAGCCCCAGACACCCAAATTTGATTACATGATGCTTTTTATGTTAGATACTATTTCTGTGTTCTCTGAGTTCTTTCTAAGCCCAGTTTTTTCCTTCTCTTTGTCTACATTTCTTCAGCTGGCCACTACTGAGCTGTCTACAGCCATAGGGTCCCTAATGCCTCATCTCTTATCACTCCATGCCTGCATGCCTCTGTGCCTCTGCTGTGTCTCCCTCTCCCAAGGCCTCTGCTATCGTACCAAGTCTGCATTTCTCCACACAACACTGCTGTATTAGACCCACAAATACTGTATACAGCATAACTTCTTATTACTGCTGTCTGTATAAAGCTATGGTTGTACCACACCAAGGTAAACAAAAGTATAACAAATTAGCCATAGGCACCCAGCCAGTTAGAGAATTTGCTGTCACAGCTAAACCAGGGAAAAGAAAGCTGCAGGCAGGTCGGGAGTTCAGACAGAGCAAACTTATCAAGCCTCAGTCTGAGGCCCTTACAAACTCAGCACAGAGCCTATGGCCAGTTACTAGCAATGGTAACACCTGTTAGAGGTCTACATTGACAGTGTCATGAACCTACACAGATGCCTCTGAATTGAGAACAGGGAAATGTCCTGGGAAGCTCTGATCCTATACACTGTCATTGTGCCTGCACCTCCAAGCTGGGGTAAAGGCATTTTTCTCTGGAGTTGATTGCTTATTAAAGGTGTCTGCAGTCTCTTTAGGAGAGGTGGACCTTAAGGAGGTGTTTGCTTTAAGAGCCTGAAGCAGAAGCTGCCTCTGACCAGGTGAGATGTGCAGAGCACTGCTTTGATTTTCACCCATTTTTAGCAACAATGGGATGTTTTCTTTTTCCTTACGAAGAACATCTGTACCTCTAGAGGAAAGTTCACCCTAGCTAGAGATATGACCAGGCTCCATGTAACAATCTTATGGTCAGGAGACTGGCCGGGATGGACCCAACAGCTTGCGGGATTCCAATGAATCCCTTCATTTTTTTGTCTAAGTGGATCCTGCCTACACACAGAGTTTGTCACTCCTCTGCATAATAACTACAAATTAAATAGCACTGCACCACTTATCACAAGCAAAATACAGCAGAATAACAAGGCAAATTCCCTTGCCTGTACTCTCTCCTATCACCTGCTCATCGTGGGCCTATCAGTGTCATCATCTGAGCCCTTACATGAGCAGCAATATCAACAGCAAGTCCCTGGTGGGTCATCAGTGACATTTCATTAACAGGTTCTTACTCCTCTATAACAAAATCCTCTCATTAGAGATGAACTCTGCCTGGAGAGAAAGAACTTTTAACATTTCTTTTTTTTTTTCCAGTCCATAACCACCCCTAAGCTCAACAGTGAGCCCAAACCCCGATCCTGCCCTGATTAAACAGAATGCCAAGGTGTTCTCTGGTGATCCCCTCCAGTGCAGACTTCTGAGCACACAGAGGGTTGTCTGCATTGCCTCTATGTCAGCAGGGTCACAAGGATGAGCAGAGGGCTGGAGCACCTCTCCTAAGAGGACAGACTGAAGGAGTTGGGGCTGTTCAGTCTGCAGAAGAGAAGGCTCCAAGGTGACCTCATTGTGGCCTTCCAGTATCTGAAGGGGGCCTACAAGAAGGCTGGGGAGGGACTTAGGATATCAGGATATAGGACTAGGGGGAATAGAATGAAGCTGGAGGTGGGGAGATTCAGACTGGACATGAGGAGGAAGTTCTTCACCAAGAGAGTGGTGAAGCCCTGGAATGGGTTGTCCAGGGAGGTGGTTGAGGCCCCATCCCTGGAGGTGTCTAAGAGCAGGCTGGATGAGGCTCTGGCCAGCCTGACCTAGTGTGGGGTGTCCCTGCCCATGACAGGAGGGTTGGAACTAGATGATCCTTGTGGTCCCTTCCAACCCTGACTGATTCTACGATTCTATTCTATGATTTCCTTGCTCTTTACATTTTACAAACTCCAAAATGAACCTTGAACTTGAGTAGAGCATCAGGAGCTGGCAGTGCTGTGCTTCTCCAGTGAACTATGAGTTGGGGTGGCAGGGAGAATGCCGCTGCTCCCACTGTAACCCAGCCAGGAAAATCACTTTACAGGAATGGGAACCCTTGTTGTAAAGTAAACATCTGCACATGATGGATGGTCCGAAGCCTTAGGTCCTTCCACTTCACAGACACCATTGAAATGCCATCAGTCACAGAGCAGTTTTCAGTCATGGTATCAATCAAAGCCATATTTTAGAAAAAAAACAGAGCAACACTTTGCTTCCTGAATGGTCAGATCTCTGCCCTTCACTGCTCATGGGCATTGTCCTGATTTTCATTGTTCACTTTGGAAAGAGCAGATATAAAGGCTTCTGGAAATGAAAGCGTGCTAGCTTGTGCTTAACCAGCACCTTCTAGCAAACCTCTGGAAAAACTAATGGCCAAAACCTATGCTTCTAGGTGGTTAACACAGGAACCAGCAAAAATGTTTCATTTAGACTAATGTCCTAATCCCTCACTCAGGCAGGAACAAAAGCTGGACTTCAGCCTTTTTTTGCAAGAAGTAAAACCAGCTGAAGTGATTCTTCAGTTTTTATGGAGTTCAGAGCAAGAGAACTTTGTCATAACAAAATCCTAATGAAATGGAAGCATTGCAGCAGGTGAGTTCTGGCAAATCTGGTTTTGCTGCGTTCTGCTGGCAGGACAGAGAAGAGATGAAGGGATTTTGTGCCGTACAGTTCTGCTTCAGGCAGGACAGGCAGATTTCCAGATCCTGCCAAGAAGCTGGGCAGCCCCAGTGGAGGGTGCATTTTTCTCATTTAGGGAGGTGAAGTTTGTGTTCATATCTAAGCAGCACAGCAACAGCTGTGACGATGCTCAGCAGCTATCATCTGTCCTAACCTGTAATAAGGTGGTTGTGTTCAGGACTAAATCTCCAAACAATGTGAACCAAGGCAGTGATTTGGGCTTTCACATACCTGCACCAGTTGGTGGCATCAGCTGAATATCTGTCTCATTCCTCTTACATTCTTCACGATCTTTTGGCCATGAGAGGCAAACCTAAACATGTAATCTTCATCCCACTGAGGATACCTGCAAAGCACCGGGAGTCCAGCAGAGTCTGAGCCCTCACACAGCCCTTGCAGCTTTCAACACAACACCTGAAGCCTCTCTTCTCAAGACACAAGAGCTAGTGCTTTTGGCCCCTACTTCCTGTAAGTAATCCATGTTTCAAGGAAGGATACTGACCCATGAAACTCAGAGTATGTTCTAGTTCCTCCTCTTCGAAACACACACACACCCCAACTCATCACCGATTGTCAACAGCTGGAGAAGCAAACCCTGCACCTTGACAGTGACACCATGGTGTGGGTGATTTGAGCCAGCTCCACCACCCCATTCCTAATGACTTCAAGCAGCTCCTGCACACTGTTCTGCCTGATGGCCAAGATGTTTGCTTATGTAGGTAAGACAGGCAGTTCCTGTGCCTGCTCTTCAATGGGGTGAAGGCATAGATATATGGGGATGCTTCACACTGGCAGCTCCTGTGGACATCAGTGCATAAATACCTATCTTCTGAAGAGACTTCTGAAGTCAAACTGCCAGTTACTCACATGCATGAGTTCTGTGACCAATTAACAGCATCTGCTTTTCTAACCCAGATCTGCTCATACAAAAGGCCATGTTATATCTAATGGTATTTGGCACTGAGCAGTCACTGCATCTGCGCCAGGGGAAGTTTAGGCTGGAGGTGAGGAGAAAGTTCTTCACAGAGAGAGCTGATAGCCATTGGAATGTGCTGCCCAGGGAGGTGGTGGAGTCACCATCCCTGGAGGTGTTCAAGAGGGGATTGGATGTGGCACTTGGTGCCATGGTCTACTAGTGACAGGTGACAGGTTGGGCTTGATGATCTTTGAGGTCCTTTTCAATCTTGTTGATTCTATGATCTGCTTGCCTGTTGGGGTGGTTTAAGGAATTAATATGAAGCCTTTTCTGTTCCTGGGGATGGAAATGTCAATTCACAACCAAAAAGCAGCAGCAGCAAAGGAAATGAGTGCTCACCAATGCAGCAATATACATTTCAATCTAACATCATTATGAATGCCTTTGGCTGTAGATCCTTTGTGGTTTATAACTTCACAATTAACAACCTGTAAAGTCAAAGCAACACATGCAGAGCTTTAAACAATTTGGCAGTACCGCTTTCCATTTTTGAAGGTGTCTTTTAATAGCTCTCTACAACATATTTTAGAGTATATCATGACATAAATTTCTTAGATTGGATTCAAGCATAATCCTTTCTACAGTTAAACTTGATATCATGTTTTCTTGAAGGCTGTCATCTAAAAAATACAGGAGTGTTTCAATTTAGCTGAGATATACTGAAAGAAAGGAGAAACTTTGTGCTCAATTTTAATGTGTTTTTCAAGGTCTGCTGATGTTTGCTGTATTTGTTTTTAGGTGGCAGAGGAAAATGAGATAAAAAAAGAAAGTTGAGCTGGGTGAACGGTTCATAAAATTAGTTTGAACTTGCCTAAACAGAAATTTTATGCATCCCAAGCCTCATTTTTCTACTGAATGTTCAAGCCAGCTTTCAGCTACACTATTCCTCTTCGCTTTTCCCTGTCACTCTAAAAATATTGTTACCCTTTGTGTGATTAGAGAGAGTAAAATGTTTCCTTAATACATCAATTTTTTCTTTCACAGTACTGTAAAGGAAAGTCAAGAGACACACTGATGTGAAAGAAGTGTGAGAGGGCTCAGGTTTAGTTACCTCCTGGAAACTAAGAAAATGGCCAAACATAATGCAGGTGGAGGGCACTGCTAACCTCCTCATGCACACAGAGCCATGCCTGACAGATTCCAAAGCAGCCATGCTCTCCCCCCACTCTATTTCCCTAGGAGTTCAAGAGTCCATTCCTAGTTCAACTCATCCTCTTGACAATCCTTCTGCTTATCAAAGTAGTGCCACAAGCAATATGAGCTGGAGGTTTGATTACAGAAGCCATGAGCAACATGGTGAGCAGGCTGCATGTAGAGATCCCTCCCAGCAGTAATCCCTGCAGCCCAGGCAACCAGCACCAGAACAAGAGGACACAGTCTCAAGCTGTGCCAGGGGAGGTTAAAAGGCTGGATGTTAGGAAGAAGTTCTTCACAGAAAGAGTTATTGGCCATTGGAATGTGCTGCTCAGGGAGGTGGTGCAGTCACCATCACTGGAGGTAAGAGGTGACTGGATGAGGCACTTAGTGCCAAGGTTTAGTTGATTAGATGGTGTTGGGTGATAGGTTGGACTTGATGATTTCTCAGGTCTTTTCCAACCTGGTCTGGTCTATTCTATTCTATTCTATTCTATTCTATTCTTATTCCTATTCCTATTCCTATTCCATTCCATTCCATTCCATCCTATCCTATCCTATCCTATCCTATCCTATCCTATCCTATCCTATCCTATCCTATCCTATCCTATCCTACCCTACCCTACCCCTCTGCACTCTGCTAGATAAACACCAGTTCATTTCCCACAGCTGTTTGTGGCTCCTTTTATCAGACATAACACTCCTTTCTTCTAAAAGATGTTTACCAAACATACACAATTCCTGAAACATTTCCATTCTAGGGGTTACAATTGCCCTGTCAGACTTCAGCAGGAAGATGACATCTGTGTGAAAACTTAAGCAACACCTTTTTTAAAGTGCTGCACTAGAGACAGCAGAGAGAAATGCTTACTCTTATTGTTTTTAAACAAAGGGAAATGAAAAAACACTGTTGGGTAAAAGAGAAGTAGAAAAATAAGGCAGAAGATTAATACATTTAATTAGTCCTTTGTAAACGGGGGGAGCTTTGCAAGCATTAAAGTAAAACCTACAGAAATAGAAGGAAAGGTGGCTCAGAAGTCTTTTGCTCTGATCAAAATGCACCAGAAGATTACTTTGATGCTGATGAAGGAAACTGCTTCAAAGATGTGGTGAAGGATACCTCATAATCTACAGGACCAAAACCATAGCAAGTTCTCCTGCTACTCAGGATGAAGGACACAGAGGCATGGGGCAGAATGTGCATTAAAGTGACAGTGCTGCTTTCTTCCAGGGGTGATTGGTCTTGCCAGTGATTTCTAAAATAATGCTGAAAGTCTGAAACAGTGCCAGTGACTGAGGACTACATGAAACAAAGCTGAGGACCCAAACCAGAGCCTCTGGCAGCTCACTGGGCATCTCAGCCTTACTCAAGTGACTACAGCCCCAGTCCCATGGGCTGCATTCTCACAGTGTTCAACCCCAGCTGATTTGTCTGAGCTAGTTCAGGGATGAGTCTGTACAGAAAGGGTGCCTCAGAACCCAGACTTGACCCTCCAGGGGTAATTTGGCACTCCTGGTATTTTTGCTAACGAAAGCATTCAGACTTGATTAGGTGAGGCAGCCCAGGCTTGCCCATGTGGTTTGTGAAACAACAACGAATGACATTTTGACTCAATTCTGCAGCTAGGACTAGAGATGTTTCCTTCTGGGCTAAGATGTTTATCCTAACTAGTTTACAAGTTTTCCATCAAAGAACATCTGCCAAGGGCAGCATAAAGCATTCATGGCATGACTGAGGAGAATGACAAGCACACTGGTTATCCATCACTGCTGGAGCAGTGACAGCTCTAGTCCTACAGCCTAACCACATTTCTGAGAGGAGGCAGCTGGATACCAAACAGCAAAGAGCCTGAAAGTGAATCCTGGGAGAAATCACATGGACTGACTGTCCAGCCCTCGAGCTACCAAGATACCCAGGATAACAACATGGCAATGGTTCTGCAAGAGAACCTGAGCCAACTTTAAACAATGATGGATGAGTCCACCTGCTCACTCTTCAAGAGACTCCCTCCACGTATGCAACCTGCCAGAAGACTTAATAAACTGAAAGTAAAGCTGTCTCATGGCTACAGTATTGGTTAGAGCACCAAGTCAGTCTATCCCTGTGCTGTCATCAGCAAACAGTAAGGAAGAAAAGAAGAAATATTAGATGATTGTGCAGAACCCTCAGGTTAGGGTTCCTGCTCACCAAAACCCTAGGAAAACAGAACCATCTAACATGCAAGCAGCCACACACTTCATATTAGGCAGGGATCCAAACAGAAGTTTTGGTGAAAGGTGAGGATTGCCCTATTCCTACTGGTAAAACATCATGAGCATATCTGCTCCAGAAGATGATGAGCAGGAGTGTGTGAGACAGAGAGAAAAAGAGAAATCAGGAGAAGACTGGGCAGCTTCATTTGTATTCATTAGCTGAGGAGGATGCATCCTTCCCTGGCAGGGAAACAGTGATGTTACTGGCAAAATAGTAACCTCAGAGGCAGCAAGGAAGTCTCATCTCTGCTGCAGCTAATGCTGGACACCTGGCCAAACAGCCATTTCTTGTCTGGGTCTGCAGATCCATGACCTGAAGAGAAGCTTAACTCCACCTGCACTCATAAGGAGCAAAGTGCACCTCATTTTTCACTCTGTGGAAATTTTCCATGTATTACATGTTTTCCCCACCAGACTGATTCTGTAAGTGCTTTTCTTATCAAAACCAAAGCAGATACGAGCTTGAATCTTGCCATGGCTGAAGTCTGCGGACTATAAACAGAAGGGAAGGTGCATGCTCCACATCCTTGCTTCGTTCAGACCTGCATTTGCTCCAGTCTGGTCTATACATATATCCCTCTCTGCATGATGGCACTTCAAGAGAGATACACTGAAGAGGGACTGAATATGCACTGGAGCTGGCACAGGTGACCTCTTCGAAGTTGTGCAGGTAATTAGTTGCCAGACCATTTTCTTGGCACCAGGCAAACACTAAAACACAGTGTGGGCAGATTTGATGTAAAGCCTGCAGTTTGCTATCAGAGAAGCTCCTGACAAATACTCAGTGCTGCCTCTTAAACACTAATAATGCTTCACAGCAGCTTTTCAGTACCTAGATGGTACTGAAGAAAAATTATGATACTTAATAGCTAGCAAGGCTAGCTATTAAAAATATTTAATATAATCAATTCTGCTCTCTCCAGGTTGTGACTTCTCAATACAAAAAGTGAAGCCTTTCTAATAGTATTGACTACTAATGTTAAACTGTGAAGGAACAGATCACACACTCGTGTAAATAAGGAGAAAAAGAATTTCCAGGTCAGGAGAGTTGTATGAAGAACAATTCTGCCCTGATGCAAGAGGTTATTAGCAATATGTCCTTTACAGGTGTTCTTCAGTACTCTTTCTGCAAAGTGAAGTCAAGCTGCGCTGTATCATGGAGCCTACATGACAGCAACTTCTTGGTCTAAAACTTCCCAGGGACTCCTGTGGAACTTACATTGGGTGACATCTTCCCTTAAGCCAGAGACAGAGCTGCATGCTTGCAGACAATCCCAAATTAGGGTGAGTGGCTTGTCCTCCAGCAGGGAAAAGCTGTTGAAAGAAACCAGGTTCTGGAAAACCTGCGCTGCCAGGACTGCCCCCTGGGAGTGACTGACTCAGGACCCGGGGTAGTGATGGACATTGAGCTGAATGTCAGCAAACAGTGTGTGCTCATCACCAAAGCAAAATGCACACAGGGCTCCCTCAGAAGGAACTTGGTTAGCAGGTCAGGGTAGTTACTATCCACTTTCACCTGGTGCTGGTGAAGATAGAAATGAGTATGTGCCCAGGTTTCTGTCCCCCTGTTAAGGAGTTATTCTGAGAAACCAGAGAGAGTCCAGCAAAAGGCTATGCAGATGGCCCAGGGCCTAGAGCATGGGATGCTACACACCTGAAGTTGATTGCTTTGGGGAAGAGAAGACTAAGGGGTGACCCAGTAGCAGCCTGTGACTGCCTGAAGGGGATGCATAAAGGTGACAGAGCTGAATTCTCCTAGATAGGAAAGTATGACAGAACAAGGCTGTAGAAGCACCATCCTCAGCTAGACATACCCATGCTAACCCAATCCAGCACCGAGCAAGGTTTGTTTTGACTAGGGGCTTGGACTGGAGACCCCATGGGGCTTGCTTCAAATGCCACTTAAAAACTGTTATGATTTCCTAACATCTACTCTAAATTAACAAGAATTTCCTAATGTATACTGAAGAATGCTAAAGTGAGAAGCCTCTGTTGCACTCAGATGCAGCATCACCATTAATGCTGTTAATGCAGTTGTCTGACACAACTTTTTCTTCTATGGTTAAACATGATTTACTCTACCACAGAAATCACAGAATCACCAAGGGTGGAAGAGACCTCAAAGATCATCAAGTCCAACCTGTCACCACACACCTCATGACTAGACCATGGCACCAAGTGCCACGTCCAATCCCCTCTCAAACACCTCCAGGGACGGTGACTCCACCACTTCCCTGGGCAGCACATTCCAATGGCTAACGACTCTCTCAGTGATGAACTTTCTCCTCACCTCATGCCTAAGCTTCCCCTGGTGCAGCCTGAGACTGTGTCCTCTTGTTCTGGTGCTGCTTGCCTGGGAGAAGAAACCAACCCCCACCTGGCTACAACCACCCTTCAGGTAGTTGTAGACAGCAATAAGGTCTCCCCTGAGCCTTCTCTTCTCCAGGCTAAACAACCCCAGCTCCCTCAGCCTCTCCTCATAGGGCTGTGCTTGAGGCCTCTCCCCAGCCTTGTTGCCCTTCTCTGGACACGTTCAAGTGTCTCAATGTCCTTCTTAAACTGAAGGGCCCAGAACTGGACACAGGACTCAAGGCCCAGTGCTGAGTACAGGGGCACAATGACCTCCCTGCTCCTGCTGGCCACACTAGTCTTGAAACTGCTCAATGAAGCAAACAAAAAAATAAACCAGAATATTTCCCACATATATTTTAGACCATTATTAAAAAAAAAAATTACAATTCTTCTGTAAAGCATTCACAAGAACTCCTGAAACAAGCAAATTCTTTTAGAAGCTCAGCTGAGTTTCACTGAATATTTTCCAAACCTCTTCCAATTTATGGCAAGGAAGATAATGGCAGGAATTTTAATGGCTCCAGTGTGAAGCCAAGTGAAACTAAATGGCTTCAACTGATACATTCAGACACAAAAAATCAATTCCAGAAATGTGAACATTCACAACTGAAAGAAGGCTTAGTGAGAAGAGCTGCTAGTGGAGAGCATTAGGCTTTCATGTGACTAATTAAATTTAAACAAAAAATATTCCGGAACTAGAGATTGCAAAGAGCAGAAATGTTCTTCTTTCCCTCTTACACAACATATTCCTGCCCTGCTGTTCTTGCCTCCTTGCTCCTGGACTCTCAGCTCTCTCTCATTTATTTCTAATGGAGAACACCCAAGAGCAGCACTTTGGTTGATATTTACCTGAGAGTAAGAACTTCATTGACTACTTAGCTGCCTTCTTCCTCCTTTGAATTTGGGTCCCCTGAAGCATATTTAAAGCATTTTTGGGGTAAAAAACCCCAGACATTTCAAAGGAGTATTTAATCATGCAATAATGTTATTTGGGCAACTTAGGGTAATTTTGGTTGGAGGCCAGAATAAAGGAGCAACCTGTCTGTGAATAACTTTCCCTGTACTGCTCAGATTATCCAGCTAGGGAAAAAGTAACATTTTGGTCAGGTAGATGAGAAATTATTTGTTGTTAGATAGATTATTCTGCTGATTAAAAGAATATCATGGGAAAGTACTCAATATTCAGGCCCCCAAAATATCATTTGTCCATTTTCCATGCATTTAAATGCTGTTGGCACAACATTACCAAAGAATATGGAAAATACAGCTTGTGACTTACTTCTGGGTTGCCACTCAGACCTGTGTGCCTTCCACATTTGAACTCATATGTTTTCCCCAAATTAATAGGCAATAAAGGGAGTCATGAGCTTTCCTAGCAGGGCAGGAGAGGATTTTAGGTTTCCTGAACCAGCAGTTCATTGTGCTTTGTTCTGAACACTCTGCCACTTGCATTCCTGCCTGCCAGACCTTTACTTAAGGCTGTTGGTTTTTACATCACAGCTACGAAATGCAGTCAGCCCTTTTTGGAAACAAGTCCATTGTGCTGATGTGAATACACCAAAGATGGAAGACACAAGGCAGGGCAGTGACTGGTGCAGTAAGACATCCCGTGTAGGAGCCTTTGCAAAGTGAAAATGAATGATAATCCCAGAGAATCTATCCTTCACTGTGAGGCTCAGTGCTCAGCTGAAAGCATTCAGGATCAACAGAGTTTCTCTCTCCGTTCTCCAGGGAAGCTCCATGCGCTACTCCTACTGCTGACGTCCTCTCCTCTGCTGAGAAGTCTGCTTTGTCCTGTGCTTTCTGAGTGCACAGCCCTCACTGCTGTGGCAGGGGTTCATCAATGGCAGCACTCCCATGTGCTTTAATAAGGAAAAAGAGAGTAATTTTTACTCTGGTGCTTCAGCATGGGACTGAAGGCACATAGCATAGCAATTGTCTAGCTCTACCCTGACAGGTGGATGCATTAAATGAAGTATTCAATCCAACTAAGCAATTAAACTAGCAAACTCCAAGAAAAAAACCCGCTAAATTGCTAATCCAATAGAGTTAGACAATGGCAAAGAGCTTCAGAGCAATACCAAGAACAAGCTAAAATAATGAGACTGTAAGCCCCAGAAGGAGATGAGCTTGTAAGTTGGTACAATTCCCACAGTGCTGCACACTGAACTGCTAGATATGGGATCACAAAAAACCCAAGTGATGGATCTGTGATGAAGAAAAGCCTCTCAGACTTTACTGACTGATGAGGGATCAGAGAGCAAGGCAAGAGAGACAAATGCCAGTTCCATCACATCACTGAGTACGCTGTAATCCAGTTCAGGAAGCAGAACTGGGACAGGCTCCAAAGAGACACGCATGCCAGTCCTGTTAGCAGGAGTGGGGATGTTAAAGTTGGTTCCAGAAAGAAAAGATAAAATAGAACAGCAAAAAGAGTGGCAAAATAAATAATTTAGCTTAGTGGTGAAAAGACTTTTTTTTAATGTCACATTTCCAATCTTTGAACTGTTTTGGCAATGCCTTCTTTGGCTTATTTGTCACTTGTCAGACAGAGAAGAACTTATCTCCATGGCAACACATTATATTAAATGTAGGAAGCAGAACCTATCTATCTCAGCATCTAAGCTTATTAAAGCTCATTAAATAGTAACCTGCAGTAAGAGGGGAATAGGCACCTGTACTGAAGCAGTTGTTCAAGGAATATAAAATACACTGGTGGACACCAGTTAAAAATGGAATTTTGCCCACATTCAGGAAGTTGAAAACATATTCCAAACAAGTTTCTAAACAGGAACAGCTTTCTAGGCTAGGGAAAATCTGCAGGCCTGATCAGTACTCTAAAAGCAGCATGCAACACAGAGAGATGAGATGCTGAGACACACAGCATCACTGAGAAGGTAGGATAGGAGGAACCACAGGGAGAGTTTACTGAAACTGGAAGCCAGGCAAAGCAGTGAAATGTTGAGTGAATAAGAGAGTAAGTGATCTCAGGGGCTGGCATTAGCAGGTGGGTGACCTTGACTTGGACCCAATAAACTACAAATGGAGGGCATCTAGCACGTACAGGAATGAGCCCATAAGTCAAGTGTAACTTGGGATGGCTGCAGCAAGGCAGCTCTGGAAAGAATAGCTCATACACTGGAAACTCAGAAGAGCTGTGAAATCAGGCACTCTGTGGGGTTATGCAACCAAACCAATTAGTCTTAAGATGGGCAATTTATGTTCACTGATCAAGTCATTTATGCAATGTATTTTTCCCCCCTGATATTCCAGAAGTGGTATCAAACACTGTGTCCAGCTCAGGAAATGCCTCAGCTGCTGGTCAGTGGGTGGTGGGAGACTGGTCAGAGCAGCACATGCTCTGCCCTCATGTCTGCACCCAGCTGCTGCTAGGACTGAGCTCTGCATACAGCTGCTGTGAGCCACAGGGCCATCCTTATAGCAAACACAGTGTTTGCAAATCTCTCAGCCTCCTTTCCTTGCCATGACCAATGTTTCTAAGGTGTATGTCCCCTTTTAACCTACACGGGAGCACTGCTGGAGTTTTCTTGTTCACTCTATACATTAGAAGGTCTGCTCAAATGTTACTATGACCAATGAGTTGTTAATAGCTGTATTCATGAGGTTAGACACTCCTCATATGGTATGTGAGCATTCCCCATTCAGATTGTTTGTAGCTTGAGCTTGGTGACCCAAAAGCCTCCAGTTCTTGGGCTGCTCTCAACTCACAGCAGGTATGTACATTGTATGTGTTAAAGAAGCTGCTGAACACAGTATCACAGCATCACCAAGGTTGGAAGAGACCTCAAAGATCATCAAGTCCAACCTGTCACCACAGACCTCATGACTAGACCATGGCACCAAGTGCAAATCCCCTCTTGAACCCCTCCAGGGACGGTGACTCCACCACCTCCCTGAGCAGCACATTCCAATGACAAATGACTCTCTCAGTGAAGAAGTTTCTCCTCACCTCCAGCCTAAACTTTCTCCAGTTTAATTCAGTTACCATCTGGGATAAAGGTTAAAATGTGCTTTTAATCTGTCCAAACTACACTCCACAGCCCTGATAACCAAAAAAAACCCCATGAAAACTGATTAAAAGCTTACTTTGTCCACTTGGTTCATTTTCACATGCTTCATTAACGAAGTATCTTTAGGCTTCCTATCCACAGCAGGCATCAGGAGAAAAATGAAAGCACTAAAATGAATGAACAAGGGGCTGGTTCAAAAGAGTGAACTTTTTGTTAAAAGTTAACTGAGCAGGAAAGCAAAAAGAATAAATGGCACAATGGCCTGATGGAAAGTGAACCACACCACATCTGCTTTTGCACCTTGGTGCTGGGCTTCCAGCCACAGTTAAAAATGTATTGATATTACACCCCTACACATTCTCCATTACATATTCCGGTGGGCAACATAGAAGGAAATTGCAAAGCACATCAGGGCTCAAAAGGAGAGATACCTGGATGGGTTTTAGTCAGCTGAAAGCTGATGTGTCCCACTTTGCTATGGGGAAAGCAGTCTTGGAGACAGCAACCTTGGAGCCCCAGTTACAGGACTATTTCAGGAGCTGCTGAGCTCACTCAAGGTTGTGCTGTGCTTTCCTCCTGCTCACAAACACCAGCCTCAGCAGCACCTCTGAGGCAGTGCTCCCAGGTGTGGGTTTTACCAGCTGGACTGTGATGCTGAAAGGTGCAGCTCAGATGAAGCCTGAGTGATACACTGCCCTGCAGGTATGTTCTTTAGTGTCTGCACTTGGTGCATTCCTCCAGTACAGCAACACCTACTTGTGATCTGGCCAGCCTGCCTTGCAGAACCTGCTACCCACAACTCACAGAGGCTATAAAAAGGTAAGCTGAAGTCAGGGTGAACTCATTATGCCAAAACGATGTTCAGGAACGAGAAGAACATTCAGTGCTGTAGCGACCACTCCAATTAAGACTGCAACAGCAAACCTACTCAACAGATTCAATGAATGCTGTCTTAAGACTCTTCTGATCCATAATGCAGCCAGCATTACATAAGATGTCCCCCTATAGATACAACTCCATGCAGAAAAAATACAACCTCCCTCTCCTTTAAATCAAAATAATCATGCAATGACTTTTCCAAAGCTGTCTTAGCAGACAGAGGCAACACAAGAGGCACCACTACTATATTTTCTGTGTCTGGCTGTAGCAGCCCTATGAAATTCATCTCTCTGAACAAGAAAATGTTGACATTGGGAGCTCTGAAATGTAAGTCACTATGACGCTGCTGTCATCTTTCCACTATCTTTGTCATTTATTTCAGCATCTTTACATGACCATATTAATACTTACAGGAGCCTGCAGGCTGGTGGAATAACATTGCTTTCCTCAGCTTTTCATAGGTGCTTCTCTGTGGTGTAAATGCTGACAGTCAGGAGACAGAGTATCGCTGCAAGAGCTCACCTAAAGGACAGCGCTTTCATGGAGCAGGGAGGCAGGACAAGATACTCTCTTGTATTCCCCCCCCCCACCCCCCGTTTCTGCAATTGACTTCCTTCAGCTTCTAATTTGTTAAAGGAAAAATGCCAATGTTCTTCTAAAGTTCCAAGATCATTTCTTCCTGTAAAACCCAGCTAGAGGACACTTCCAAGCAGTGCTCTAGAGCTAATAACCTGCAGGAAATGACAGGGTTTTTTTTCCTCTCTCTCTCTCTTTTTTTTTTCCACAGTGAGGTGGAATTCACCATTGTTTGGGGATTTATGCAACAATTCAGTCCCATCTCATGGGAAAAACAAAGGCCTCCTGCTCATTCCTCATCAAAGCAGAACCAGAGGTGTCCTGAACTGCCCAGGGAACAACCAGACACAAGGAAGAGAGAAAACAGATTTGAATCTAATGTAGCTTGGCATTACTGTAATCATGAGATGCTAATAGGACAATAAACTATCAGCACACTTTCACAATTATAACCACCTCAGAATGGCACCAGATTGCATTCAAAAGCTGGAATTACTAAAAATTAAGATTTGACCTTCAGGCTGACTGTGCCAGCCTCTGTATAATACAATAAATTCAGGTTGGAAGAGACCTTCAAGATCATCACGGCCAACCTATCAACCAATCCAACCCGCCTCAACAACTAACCCATGGCACCAAGCACCCCATCAAGTCTCCTCCTGAACACCTCCAATGATGGTGACTCCACCACCTCTCTGGGCAGCCCATTCCAATGGGCAATCACTCACTCTGTATAGAACTTCTTCCTAACATCCAGCCTAAACCTTCCCTGGTGCAGCCTGAGACTGTGTCCTCTTGTTCTGGTGCTGGTTGCCTGGGAGAAGAGACCAACCCCCACCTGGCTACAACCTCCCTTCAGGTAGTTGTAGAGAGCAATAAGGTCACCCCTGACTCTCCTCTTCTCCAAGCTAAGCAACCCCAGCTCCCTCAGCCTCTCCTCATGGGGCTTGTGTTCCAAATCCCTCACCAACTTCGTTGTCCCTCTCTGGACATGTTCCGGAAAGCCCTTCCTAAACTGAGGGGCCCAGAACTGGACACAGGACTCAAGGTGTGGCCTAACCAGTGCTGTGTACAGGGGCAGAATGACCTCCCTGCTCCTGCTGGCCACACTGTTCCTGATGCAGGCCAGGCCATGATGTGTTTCTTTATGGTCTTAAAGCCATGATGTCCAAACATGGGTATCTTAAAAGATTCAAATCAGAACCCAGGACTTTTGTCTAAAAAATACCCATTGTAGTCCTGCTGCTGCCTAGCACATCAACCTTGGGCTGGTCAGTCTGGAGAAAAGAAGGCTCCGAGGTGACCTTATTGTGGCCTTCCAGTATCTGAAGGGGGCAACAAGAAGGCTGGGGAGGGACTTCTTAGGATATAAGGTAGTGATAGGACTAGGGGGAATGGAATGAAGCTGGAGGTGGGGAGATTCAGACTGGACACAATGATCTTGAGGGGTCTCTTCCAAGCTGGTTTATTCTATTCTATCCAATCTTTAGAAATATCTGTGTAGACAGGATCCATTCTTGTTTGGAAAGAACTTTTACCTCAATGTTTTCCAAAAAAAACCCCTTCTTTGTTGATATCAGAATAGAACTTTGGGATTTTTAATGCCTAAATAAACACTGCAGACTCTTCACCTCGCTTCTGAAAAACTTTCTTTACAATTAGTGTAACATCTAGAGCTTTGTCACGTGCAGTCCTGTGAGGTCACAATCCTCACAGAGGGCACTGTCAGCAAGTTTGATGATGACACCAAGCTGTGTGGAGTGGGTGACACACCAGAAGGTTGTGTTGCCATTCAGCAAGACTTGGACAGGCTGAGAGCTGGGCAGGGAGAAATTTGATGAAGTTCAACAAGGGCAAGGGGAGAGTCTTGCACCTGGGAAGGAACAACTCCATGAACCAGGATAGATTTGGGAATGGACCTGCTGGAGAGCAGTGAAGGAGAAAGGGACCTGTGGGTCGTGGTGGATGGAAGGATGACCATGAGCCAGCAATGTGCTCTTGTGGCCAGGAAGGCCAATGCCATTCTGGGGTGGATTAGGAGAGATGTGACCAGTAGGTCGATAGAGGCTCTCCTCCCCCTCTACTCTGCACTGGTGAGGCCACATCTGGAATATTATGTCCAGTTCTGGGCCCCTCAGGTCAAGAAAGACAGTGAGCTGTTTGAGAATCCGGCATAGAGCCATGAGGATGGTTAAGGGGAATGGAACATCTTCCATATGAGGAGAGACTGAGGGAGCTGGGGGCTCTTTAGCTTAGAGGAGACTGAGAGGTGACCTCATCAATGTTTATAAAGATGTAAAGAGCGAGTCCCAGGGGGATGGAGCCAGGCTCTGCTCAGTGGTGCCCAGTGACAGTACAAGGGGCAGTGGTGGAAACTGAGGCATAGGGAAAATTTTTCCCCTATGAGGGTGACTGAGCCCTGGAATAGGCTGCCCAGGGGGGTTGTGGAGTCTCCCTCTCTGGAGATGTTCAAAACTCACCTGGTTGCATTCCTGTGTAATGTGGTGTAGGTGATGCTGCTCTGGCAGGGGGGTTGGACTGGATGAGCTTTGGAGGTCCCTTCCAGCCCCTGAAATTCTGTGATTCTCTTAGAAGAGAAAGACCCTTTCCCTCATCAAAACATTTATAGAACTTTAATATAAGCAATGAAAACCAAAAATCTTAGGATTTGGGGGGGTTTTAACCTACATTTGCTCTTCAAAATTGACTGTGGCTCTTACTTCTCCCTGGAATAAATTTTCAGGACAAAAGTCCAAACATTTTCCATGACTCCAGAAGACAGAAATTAGCCCTTTAAATGAATCTGTGTGCTTTTAAAAGTTGTGGGGGAAACCTCTGTCCAAGTAGTGATGTTGCTGTGACACAAGATCATTAAATATCACTGCACAAACATTAGACCTCTGTAGTACTCTTGAAAGTATCCAGACACAGAAGAGAGGGTTGCCTGCTTTAACACATTAATTAATCTCAGCTGCTGTTTTGAGGAGCAGCAGGCTGAGATTGCCACCAAGCTGACAGAGAGCAGGAGGGATCACAAGGAACAAAGAACCATCGGTCATGTCAGTGCTGTGCTTCTTCCCTCTCCAATGAAGAGCCAGTTGATGAATTTAATGCAAAAGACTTCTACAAAGTACTTTCACTGCTGTCCCTCGGAAAACCACCGCTTTAAATCCCTATTCACAGAGCAACAAAGTAAAACTCTTTCAACACAAAAAAGCCACAGGAACAGGGCTCCCTGAGATGTGAGAAGAAAAGAAGACAAAGCTGAGAAGTCATTCTCAGCCAACACACACCTCTTCAGCTGCTCTGCTGCAGAGAAGAGGTTACACTCTGCCCTTCGAGGTGCACACCTGGCATGCCTAGCTCAGGTAGGGCCAACAGATAATGTCCTGCAGAGTCATTATGGGAAACTCACTCCTGAGCAGCTCAGCCCCTGTAATTGTAACCATGCTGGCCCTGTCTGTCCTCTTGGGCACAAGGGACTTGCTCCTTCGTTTCACGATTGCTTTATTAGGGGACATCCAATTCTGGCACCACTGCTCTGCCACCACTGGGGCTTGGGTGGCTTATGTCTCCCTCCTGGCAGTGGGCAAGGATGAGGGGCTCTGCCTGCCAGCAGGGCAAGACATCGTTCTGCACAGTGCTGATGAGGCCAGCCCCAAATGGAAGGCAAGCAACGATAGGAACTCATACCCCATCCCTCTTGCTTGTGCCATGCTTGGGGGCTGCCTGTGAACAGAATAGCATTAACCAGGTTGGAAAAGACATTCGAGATCATCGCGTCCAACCTATCATCCAACACCATCTAATCAACTAAACCATGGCACCAAGCACCCCATCCAGTCTCTTCCTAAACACCTCCAGTGATGGTGATTCCACCACCTCCCTGGGCAGCACATTCCAATGGGCAATCACTCTCTAGCATCCAGTCTAAACCTCTCCTGGCGCAGCTTGAGACTGTGTCCTCTTGTTCTGGTGCTGGTTGTCTGGGAGAAGAGACCAACCCCCAACTGGCTACAACCTCCCTTCAGGTAGTTGTAGACAGCAATAAGGTCTCCTCTGAGCCTCCTCTTCTCCAGACTAAGCAACCCCAGCTCCCATCCACCCTCATGGGGAGGTGAGAGCATGCCAAAGGGTTTTATTAACAATCTACCTGAATAGGTCTGAAAAAAGGAGCACAACCTCGTTCTTTAACAAATGGGTTACACTTCTGGAAAAAAACAACCCAAACCAACAACAAACTAGTTTTCTCCAGTCAAACTAGATTAATTTCCCTCTAAAGCTATTTTAGCTTGCTTAAGGCATCTTAAGTACCCTGTATAAATGAATTAGGAATGACAGTTCTCCAGTCAGGGGAGAGGTGACCATGTTCTTTTCTTGTACAGTACATACTTGCTGAGAACAAAACATAAAAGCCAGTGTGTTATCTGCATGCCTGATATTTAAATGGCTTTCTCTCCTTGCTTTGTGAGAGTTTAACATTCCCAGTCATGTGTGAAGACAGCCTTTGGAACACAAAAATGGGACTTCAGATAACATAAAATTATTTCTCAGCAACAACTGCAGACATCTGCTGTTCTGTAGATGTGCAAAGCAAACCACGGTGGAATGTTACAAACAAATTTACGGCGCGTCAAAATCTTCAGCGAGAAAGCAGATTGAGCAGGGCTCTGTGATAATGGTACCTGCTGAGGAGTGCTCCACCACAGCCTGCCTGTGCTGCAGGACATCTACTGCTGCACAGGGCACAAAGCTTAGCACCTGAAATCAGACAGACGCTTGTTTTTCAATAGCATTTTCCTGTTGCAATCACCATCCATATTCTTGTAATTCTATAGCCTTTGTGTCTAATAGAATAGAATAGAATAGAATAGAATAGAATAGAATAGAATAGACCAGGTTGGAGGAGACCTTTAAGATCATCGTGTCCAACCTATCACCCAACACCACCTAATCAACTAAACTATGCACCAAGCACCCCATCAAGTCTCCTCCTGAACACCTCCAATGATGGTGACTCCACCACCTCCTCGGGCAGCCCATTCCAATGGGCAATCACTCTCTCTGTGTAGAACTTCTTCCTAACCCCCAGCCTAAACCTCCCCTGGTGCAGCTTGAGACTGTCCTCTTGTTCTGGTGCTGGTTGCCTGGGAGAAGAGACCAACCTCTCTTTGAGAGAGACACAGCAATTAAACCAGAGTTCAGGGCACCTAACAGGGTGGAACCCTTTCCCTAGGTAAATGAGATCTCTGCTTACCTTGAAATATTACAGAAATTCTTAGTCTTAATTCCAGATCTATTTAAATTTGAACTGCAGGGGATAAAGTATCCCCTGTGTCTCCTCTTCTGATGCACCATGAAGTGCATGATAAGCTCTCAGCAAACTTTACCCTATCTACAAGACAAGCTAATAACATGCCCAGACCTCCTGGACTCCTGGGCATCCCCTGGGCATGCAAGAAGGAGCACTCTAGACACTGCTAGCAGAATTGCCATGGTGTGCTGTGAGGCTGAGGCCACATGAACCAAGTTATCAGGTCAGCTCTGGGCTGGCAAGGTGGGCTGGGGAACAGTTTTCAATTTTGCTCCTTTCAAAGCAAGTGAAGGAGAACAGCTTCTGCTAAGAGCTAAACAAACTTCTGGGAAGTATTTACGTGCCTGGTCTGGGGTTTGCCAGCCCCTGTTCTAATCAAGGGATTTGGATTTCATGCGGCTGATGCTTTAGTTATGGAGTTACTCATTGCAGAAAGCCGTTGCCTTGGTAGCTGGGTGACCCAGGGGGTTAATAAAGTGAATTTTCACCCCAGAGATCTGTGATTCATGCCTGGCTTAACAGACAACAGTAAATGAGTTTGCTGGTCTCAAACTAGCCCACAGCCTCACTGTAAAATCCCAGCATCATTTTGAAGGAATTTACCATAGCTGGGATTTTCTACTCATAAGAGACCCAAGACAAGAATAATAGGGTTATTCTCAGGACAGGATGAGAAGGCCATTAAGTAATCCTAGGATAATATTAAGTAATGTAAGTTTAAGTGCTTGTGCATAAAATACCTGGAATTAAAATACAAAACAAAACCAAACCCCAAAAAAGAGAACAACAAAATGAAACAAACCAAACCACCACCACAGACAAAAAACCCCCACAACAAACCAAATCACAACCCACACACAAACACAACCCAACAAACCCCATCTAATTCCATTATGAGTTTAACTTTTGACTACACAGTTGCAAGGAAAAGGTGAAGCAGTCTTTCTCATCCGGTACTGAAGGCACTCTTACTGCTCTAGGTAAGCAGTGAGGGGGTAAAGCTCTCTAGGAATGATGCTACCACTCCTTGTGGAAATGCCTCATCTCAGCAGGCTCTGAAGCCCTTGCTTTCAGAATTAGTCCTATAAAGACAATTAGCTCATCCATGCCGAGGCAGGGGATGCTTTTCGAATTTTTCTGACAACAACAGTCCTTAAATGCTCATCTCCTCGAGGCTAAAGATTTAAAGCTCACCATGGGTAGTTGCTAAAAGGCTGGCAGCTGCCTTACAGCATTATCCCACAGATACAGCACCCTCCCAGATGTATGTTTCGGTCTCAGGTCTATTCGCTCACTCAACTTTGTGCATCATGCCAGAAGCAACAAATACAGGAACAGCTGTTTATAGATAATTTAAAGACACAAACCCAGGGCAGTGTCAATATCCTGGCATAAACAATGTTTTTGCCTCTTTTGAGGGAAATACAATCTCACACGCTTCTCATTTGGCTTTCTCTCCACCAAAGGGACAGAAAGAAGGTTGGAGGATGTTTTGCCTCTGCCTGTAGCTCTGGCTAGGTCCCAAACTGATGTAAATCAGCTTCCTTCTGCTGCGGTCCTCAGTTTCCAGACAACGATCTGAATCTTTACTTACTGCATCAGTCAGCAAGAAGTGGAGTCCAGAGGCTATCAGAGGCAGAGGGCTATCACTGGGCAGATAGATCAAGAAGTCTAACAGACTGTGGTACATTTTCTCTTTATAAAGTATAAACAGTCCACATGTTTATGTATGACAGCAGCACTGTGAAGGAGGAGAGAGGGAGAGATGTGGGGAGTGACAAATAGACTGTAAATTAGAATTAACTGCATCAGAAACTTGAAGGAAAGAAACAAGTTGGGTGCTGTGTGTAGAAAATATCTTATTGCAGTCAAGCCTGACCCTGTTCCTTGAAAAGCATTTCTCTGATTTGTTCAGGTCACAAGTGGGATGGAAATGAGCCTCCGTACTGCTTCTTCACACATCCGGATTTAATAGACTTTTTTCCACTGATAAAAGACCACTAATGAGTTCATTTTCAAGCTATTAAATTGGCTAGAATAGCTAGTTCTGCTGATGATTGCACAGAGACCTGACGGTCACAGTGGGTTTTGTCTTTGGCTGTTAACCATTTGCTGCCTTGATGTTGCAATGCCAGTATTATTCACACAGAAAAGGAAGGGAAACCAAGCACAAGAAACCCTGTCCGGTGTCCCCGGCTCCCCCAACTCTTTCTTTGTTCTGCCTCCACGTGCTTCTCAGACGCCTGTATACACAAACACTTCCTTCTCAGGCACCTCTTGTTTCAGCATCATCCAAACAATCAGAAGCACATTCACAACCACGTTTGCTTTTGGTTCTGGCTGAGAGCCCAATTCCTATCTCCCTTTGTTCACTGAAATGTTTTAGTTCAGAGTATGGCAGCTCCTTCGCAGGTCTCACACTCTTGGTTTTTGCTGGGCTGGAGTCTATGCCCTGATGAAGTGTGTATGTAGGGTACCTTACACAAGGTTGCCTCAAATCTTAAGAGAACAGTCCATTTTTTTAGCTAATCAAATTCCTGCAATTAGGGAACCACCAGGCGATTTCTCTTGCAGTTTAGATGCACATCACTTGCACTGTCATGCAGAATTTTACAGGCAATTAGCTGCATTGCTGCTCAGTGCCCTAAACCCTGGCCTCAGTGCTTGGAGGAAGCAGGGGCAGGCTGGTCCCTGATAGCACTGTCCCTCTCTTCAGAGAATCTTGGAATGGGATTGTGCAAAATACATTCAAAACAGATTCGACCTCAGCCTTTAATATGCAGTGGGACTATGGATTATGGATTTGGCACCATGGAAAACAGCTAACTCGTCACTGCTTTTGGTTGGATACTCCTTCAGAGAGCCACCCAGAGCAGCACAGGCCATCAAAAATGTGCTCAGCACTAGACACAGCAAAGAACATGCCTGAAACAGACCTAAAACACTGGAAAGTCTTCTGTGCCAGTCATTTTGTAGGAGTTAGGGATTTATCCTTTCTCTCCTGGCCCAGGGGAAAGGCAAGAAACAGGTAAGGTAGTGGGGAGGTTGACTTTGGGCACCGTCCTTTCACATTCCAACAAGGTGTTTTAGTTTCAGTGACTGCAGACTATACTATAGGCATTAAACAAGAGAAAAAGTGGTGCTGCTCAGATCGAGGACTGTGCAGCAGTTTTAGAGGGTTCTGCACACATTCAGTGACTCTGGAAATTTCACATTTTAGGTTTCTTCCCTGTACTCCATCAAGTCTCTGCCCTTACCATGGGTTCTCATCACTCAAGCAACTCTGCCAGTTTTTGCCATCTCACTGGAATCTGCAGCAGGTTTCCCTGCTTATTTGTTCCTGTGCTTACCCTTCTAACCTCTTGCTGTACTCAGACCTGGTGCTTTCAATTCTCCACCATCAGTTCCTTGGAACCACCCTTAATTAGACAGGAAAATGCAACACTAGATTCCTTTTCATATCACACATTGGTGAATTTTATGCTCGTTGAATCTTTCCTTTAAAGCTGAACAGATGTTTTCACAGACAGCCACCTGCCCTTCCAATGACACATCCCTTCTTTAACTGTGAAAGGAGTAGAAAGAAAAGGTATGTTGTCGCACAGACTTCAAACATTCACCTGGCCTTCCTTTATTCTTTACTGACTTAATTAGATTAAGGCCCCTTTCCTTTTGCTGTCCCTTTCCTCCCTCCTCTTGACTGCTTTCACTGCTGCCAGAGTGCAGACAGTGCATGGCTTATGAATTACAGCTTGTTCCTGGCTAAGTTTGACAATTCCCAAGATGATTTAAAAAACCTAACATTTCCAGCCACCAACACAACGCTCTGGCTTCCAGATCCTCACATCACTCTGTTAGGACAGCTTCTTGGTGACTTTAAGGCCAAAAATCAGGCGTGGCACTGCACAAAGGAGACTCGGGTTGCAAGCCTGGAGAGCAGCCTGCTGTTGTCTGATTGCTCTAGCTGCCATGTGGGGATAGCAACTGCATGGAATGAACACAATCCCTGCACTTGTAAGCAGGTTTTTAATGACACTTACTTTGCTTTTAATGACACTTTTCCAGATGAAAGTTTTAGAAAATGGCCTTCTTTCTGTTTTGCTTTGTAATGTCTATTTGGTTGAGACTGGCATCTGTAAGATGCTGGAAGCTTTTGCTGGGAGGCATTACAAGTGGGTGCATCACAATGTTGTCATTTCAGTCCAGTTACTTGACTGGTTGTACTGGGACTGTTAACGCTACCAACGTGCAAACCTTGCTGCACCAATCCAAAGAGAGGAGACAAATCAGGCACCAAACAAGAGCAAAGGGCAGAGACATCATGTAACATTTCAGATACAGCACACAGGTCCATATGGAGCAGACCCACGGACCCCTTTGGAGAGAAACACCATAATGTACAGAAGTGTTACCCAGCCCAACACCTGTCATCACAAGGTCTGCTCCCAAAGATGGGTGTATCACATACTGACCAGAGCCTAAACAGCAGAGCAGATTCCATACAGCTTAAAACTGGAAATTCTTGAAGCTGCAGCCATACACTCAATCTATCCACAGTAACCCTTGCAAGTGGACTGCAATAAATCACCTTACCCAGAAAGGAGCTGCCACCAGTGATGCATCATTGTCATAGGCTGCTTGCTTGGCTGTGCAAAACCACCCTGCCTGCAGAGCAGGCACAGCCTGGAGCCCTCTGTGCAAAACAGAGGAAGTATCTACAATGAGCCCCTTCTGTCAGTCCAGAGATCTAACTCATTGTAAAAAGCATCAGAAGGTGACTTCCCTCATCATTAATGGGGAAAAAATAATTCCCTCCTCAAAGATTTCAGTCCAGCCCTGAAGCACCTCTCATTGGAACAAAGTTGTACAAGTTTAAATTTACCTTCAGGCAGAATTGTGGACATGTCTGTACTTGCAGCTGAGGGGAGTGACTTGCTGGTCATCACCTAGATAATGGTGACATTATCATGAACATGGCAACAACTCACAGAACTTTACAGTATCACAGTATCACCAAGGTTGGAAGAGACCTCAAAGATCATCAAGTCCAACCTGTCACCACAGACCTCATGACTAGACCATGGCACCAAGTGCCACATCCAATCCCCTCTGGAACACCTCCAGGTATGGTGACTCCGCCACCTCCCTGGGCAGCACATTCCAATGGCTAACAACTCTCTCAGTGAAGAGCTTTCTCCTCACTTCCAGCCTAAACTTCCCCTGGTGCAGCTTGAGACTGTGCTCCTTTAAACACAATCATGCTCATGACACCGTTACATGTGTGTTAAAATTCTGTGATGTCTGATTTCAAATATCAAGAAATCTGCTGGTCTTCCTTTTTGAGGTAAATCCTATTCTCTATGTGATGACACAAATTTCTGGTTGACAATTAATTTCTGCAGTCTACCTCAGAATGTTGGTACAGGAACAAGTTTCTCCTCGAGGAAAGGGGGGGGAAAATGACACCGAACCAAATGCATTGGTTTTGGAGCTGTATTTAAGAAGTTTTAGTAGGAAGGAAAAAATTATGATTGGATGAAAAGATAGCTATAAAACTGGAGAGCTAAGAAAGGGAAACCAAAAAAAAGAGTAAAAAAAAAATCAAAATGCACTACATTTTCCTCATTTTTCAGTGCATGCCCAAAGAGTCAACTTCTGAAGAACCTTTGTCAAACATTTAAAGTGCTCATTTAATTCTCCACAAATGATAAGTTCCTAAGTTATGCAGGCTCACTTCACAAAAAACATTGCTTCTGTGAGCTACTTACAATGCAAAGGAAGGCCCCCAGTCCATCACACTTGCAAGCTGACATCTTTATGCTTAGAGCAAGGTGCTCTACTGGGTTGGAGTTTCCTGCTGCGTGAAACTGGTTGCAGGAGAGGGCCTAGATCAGGCCAGAGCAGACAGCAATGGGTGTCTTTAGAGGGGACTCCTGAGTACTGCCAAATTTTATGATGAAACCCAGCCATGAGTCAAGCACTGTTCAACAGAGGTAAAACAAGTTGGTGCTTCTTTGATGCTTGTGGACAGCACTGGTTTGACAAAGTCAGGAAGGTGGTTTGAGAAAGCAGGGAGGTGGTGGATTCACCATCCCTGGAGGTGTTCAAGAGGGGATTGGATGTGGCACTTGGTGCCCTGGTTTAGTCATGGGTTCTGTGGTGACAGGTTGGACTTGATGATCTTTGAGGTCTTTTCCCACCTTATTGATTCTACGATTCTACACAAATCTTGTGGTTGTGAGTCACAGGTTGGGAAAACGGGCCCAGACCTTGCTTTAAAGATTTCAGTGTACTTATTTGTAAAGCTATTGTCATTAAGCAAGCAGTGCTAGTCTTTGAGGTCTCTTCCAGCCTTGGTGATTCTGTGATAATGTGTTTTACCAGCAGACACCTTACAGGGTTTCTATCACAAACCACATCACAGACAGCACACAGCACACATGAGGCTGTCAGGTTTTTAACCTGCTTAAAATGCATTGTAGTTCTATATGGGTATTTCCAAAGTGAATTAAGCTAGGTCCAATGAACCATAGAATCCTAGAATGGCTCAGGTTGGAAGGGACTTCAGACACCATCTACTCCAACCTCCATGGACATGGACACCTCTCAACTCGGCTTCTCAAGGCTCATCCAACCTGGCTTTTAACACAGCCACAGCCTCCCAGGGTAGTCTATTCCAGCATCTCACCACCCTTATTATGAAGAGCTTCTTCTGCCTTCTAACCTTGCTCTCCCTCAGCTTCAAACCATTCGCCCTTGTCCTGTCTCTAGACACCCTCATGAAAAGTCCCTCTGCAGCCTTCCTGTTGGATCACTTCAGGTGTTGGAAGGCAGCTCTAAGGTCCCCCTGGAGTCTTCTCTTTTCCAGGCTGAACAACCCCAGCTCCCTCAGCCTATCCTCACAGTAGAGATGCTCCAGCCCTTGGATCACCTTTGTGGCCTTCTCTGGACTCACTCCAACAGCTATGTTTAATTTTGAATAAGGGATAGTGGAGCAGATATTAACATTTGTAGGTATTTGGGTTTCAAATTTTGTAGCATATGTTGCAAATGCAAAACATGCAGCTCAGTTTTAGCAGTGCACAGTAGCAATTAAATCTGTAATAGGTGAGGAAGATATCTGTCTCCATGACAATATTCCTTAGGTTTTCTAGCTAAAGACTTACTGGTATTTAGAACCATTTTGAGCAAGGAAGTTAAACCCAAGGAAGGAAGTTTAAACCCAAGGAAGGAAGTTTAAACCCAAGGAAGGAAGTTTAAACCCAAGGAGTTTTTATAAGATAAATTTAAAATAAGGGTTAGGATCTGAGTCTTGCCTTATTGTAGAGGTCAAGAACTACAGCAACAAGTGTAGACTTCAAACTTTGACCATCAAATTGCAGGCAAAGGTAAAATTGAAGAAAGAAAATGGGGAAGGTCAAGGAAAGCAATGACCAAGAAGGGTATCAGAGCCAAAGCAGCGTGGCTCTTGCAACTAGCCTTAGCTATTCTGAGACAGACAAAAAACAACCTCCTCAAGAAGCCATCAATACACATCCCACTAACGGTCCTGCCTGGCAGCCCCAATTGCCAGCCCTTGTGTTAGAGGTTAATAATTCATCTCCTCTCCCCAGCCACACTACCTTGACTCTCAGCCAATTCATAACAAGTGCTATTATAAAATCACAAAAAGCTCAGGTTAATCTAACGTTGAAGAAGATAGATAGCCCAAGTGCTGATGCAAAATTTCCTCTTTTTCTCTTGACTTCTCAAGGTTCCATCTCTCTTTTTTGACATACAGGTGCTGAGCTGGACTGTTCTTGATGCAGAACAGGGCATGACTACATTTAAAATGAAACACAAGAAAAACCTTAGAAATTTCATTTGCATATAATCGGCATCCACTTCCCGCAAATGCAAGGCCCAGTCAACCAGAAGAAAAAGGACTTTTAAAAGCAGGTGTTCTTTCTAATTATTGGGGATTTGAGCAAGTTATTCACACTCAGGTGCACCCAGGCTTACAGGAACACAGCCTTGTTTGCCCATCAGCAGATAGAATAGAATAGAATAGAATAGAATAGACCAGGTTGGAAGAGACCTTCAAGATCATCATGTCCAACCTATCACCCAACACCACCTAATCAACTAAACCATGCAACCAAGCACCCCATCAAGTCTCCTCCTGAACACCACCAGTGACGGCGACTCCACCACCTCCCCAGGCAGTCCATTCCAATGGGCAATCACTCTCTCTGCGTAAAACTTCCTCCTAACCTCCAGCCTAAACCTTCCCTGGTGCAGCCTGAGACTGTGTCCTCTTGTTCTGGTGCTGGTTGCCTGGGAAAAGAGACCAACCTCTGCCTGGCTACAACCTCCTTTCAGGTAGTTGTAGAGAGCAAGAAGGTCTCCCCTGAGTCTCCTCCTCTCCAGGCTAAGCAACCCCAGCTCCCTCAGCCTCTCCTCATAGGGCTTGTGTTCCAAGCCCCTCACCAACCTTGTTGCCCTTCTCTGGACACGCTCCAACAAGTCAACATCCTTCCTAAACTGAGGGGCCCAGAAATGGACACAGCACTCGAGGTGTGGCCTAGCCGGTGCAGTGTGCAGGGGCACAATGACCTCCCTGCTCCTGCTGGCCACACTGTTCCTGATGCAGGCCAGGATGCCATTGGCCTTCTTGGCTGCCTGGGCACACTGCAGGCTCATGTTCAGCCTCCCATCAACCAGCACCCCCAAGTCCCTCTCTGCCTGGCTGCTCTCCAGCCACTCTGACCCCAGCCTGTAGCCCTGCATGGGGTTGTTGTGGCCAGCTGACTGAGAAGGATATCCTTTGCTGTAGCCCTTGCATCGGGAGTTTAGCAAGAAGCAGGTCGAATTAGTTAGTCCTGCTCTTCTGTGAGCAGCACATTATACCTCGTGTACAAAGCTAATAAGCAAGATAAGAGTCAAACCCAGCCCGCTGTGCTGTTGTAGCGTGGGGGAAGAGCACCCTGTGAACAGCACAGCAGCGGTTAAACACGCACACAGAACACTGATTTATTCAAGGAGTTTATTTCTCCAGGCTTACAAATTTGATTACCATGGAGTACAAAGCTATTAAAAATATGACCTTTCTATACTGTACACGTTGGCAAGAAGCCAAATAATAACTTTGTTTGACTTGGGTGGTGTGATAGAGTGCCTATTCAGCTGGAAATAAAATGACTTTTCTTTACAGAAAATTATACCTGGAAGACTTAATGTCCCCCATGAACATAACACACATCCAGAGTTATTAATTCAGACTCACGGCAGCTACGCTCAGAGAAGTAAAGGGATAACATTTCCAGGTGTAGGAGAAAACAATGGAAAATTCTGCTGCCTGCCTGCCTGCCATTTGCTCTGCGATGGGGAGAAGTGAAATAAATACTGATAACAAGTGATGAAGGAAAAAATAAACAGGCTGGATAACTGGTTTGTCACTGATACTTCCTAACTCCATGTTCAACCAAGCGGTTCTCTTTTGATACGTATTGAAAGGCAAGTAAGAGACAAGTATATTGATCTGATCCAACAAAGTCTCTCCTTAGTGCTTCCACCAACACCAACAGATCTCAGTTCAGCTAGGAGTAAAACCAAAAAAGGTTCCACAAAAGGGAAAAAAAAAGTGTGGATAGTGCTCTTGTTTTCAGTACTGTTGAACTGCATTCTAGCTTTAGGAAAAAAGAAAAACCAAGAGAAGAGTAGGTGATAGGACAGAAAATGACCATTGGGCTTCCACACATCTTTGGCTTTAAAGATGTCTTCTACATTAATGACACTGCAGTGGCACATGACAGACACCACCCTGGGGGAAAAAACCCAAACACCACCTCCATGATCAAGATTTTCCCCTTACTCCGAGCACAACCATTAATCATTTCTATTAGGTTTGCTTACTATTTCTGGAAGCCCAGATTCAGAGCCAGTCCAGAACCCTACCACCTCTAACTACCTTCATTATTTACTCCTGAGTGTTTTGATGTGTTTGTTGCTGTGTTTTCTTCTAAGTCTCTGAGGATGATTTGCTTTCATCAGTAGACTTTTACTCCTGCATTGCTTGGTGACCAACAAAGAGTAGTGAGGTTCCAGCAGTATTATTTTACTCCCCCTATTCAGTCAAACATTTCAAAGTGTCCTTTGATCAGCCTGCCAATGACCACACCATCCATTAGCCAGATGCCTTGACTACAACCAGAGTTGTTCCTTCACATTCAATTCTGAAGTTAGAGCAAACTTATTTTGAACACAGGAGAAGATATGAGTGGTCTTTCTACCAAAAAATTCTTAAGAACTATGAAAGTGTACCTAGCATCCTCCATTTCAAAAGCTCCTGTTTCCTTTCTCAGGGTTAGCAAGTCTGTGAGCTGTGTCTGAATCAAGCTGAAAGAGATCCAATTCTAAATACTGAGATCTTGCATCCAGTTTTGGGCTCCCTAGTTCAAGCGGGACAGGGACCTGCTGGAGAGAGTCCAACTGAGAGCTACCAGGATGATTAAGGAGCTGGAGCACTGGCCTATGAGCAGAGGCTGAGAGACCTGAGACTGTTTATCTAGTGAAAAGAAGATTGAGAGGAGATTTAATGAACATTTACAAATATCTGAGAGCTGGGTGTCAAGAAGGAGAATCCTCCTCTGGCAGGGGGGTTGGACTCGATGACCTTTGGAGGTCCTTTCCAACCCCTAACATCCTGTGATCTCATCCACGAACAGTTTCAGGTGTAACTGAATGTGTGCCGCAAGGTGACAAATGCCTGTGCACTTTTTTAACTTGCTCTGAACTCCAGGGTTGAGAGGCTAGCCACTTGTCAAGTGCCAAAGAGCTGTTGGAGCAGATTGATCAAGTGGGACACGAAGGCAGGAATGAATGCAGTTTTTATAAGAGTGATGAAGCCATTGACAGGCACACAGCGCTGACCATCGCTGCTTGCCCTAAGCAGAGCTGGGCACTGGAAGGTTGTTTTCAGGCTGTGTAAAGGTATCCCCTACCCAAACACTGGCACTTATTTGCCACTTTGAGACTGTGCACATATATATATATATATATATATTGTCTGCTGTCTTGTCTGCTGGAAAGATTAACACCATAAACTGCTCCTGCTTCCCTCTGATACTGCCTTCCTTGGAGAATACCAGCCACTAACTGCATAATGGGGCGACAGTAAACACATTAAGACAGACAAGTCTCAAAGCATTCCTTCTGCTTTCTTCTGTGTATGGTGAAGAGATACTCTTAATGCAGACATTGTGAAAGATCGAGAGGGGACCTCATCAGTGCTTTATAATAACTGAGTAGAAATCCAAAGCTCTATGGGTAGTATCCATGATTAATTGCATTCGGTTGACATTAGACTTGTCATTATCAGCTCCTTGCTGCTCAGCACTTGGTATGCTGTTAATTATTGTTGTGTGGCTCTAAGGGATGTTTCCAAAACATTTCAAATTCTGCTACTGTAATAGCACAGTGAAGAAATCAATAAGCTGCCATTTAGCAAAGGAAAGACAAACAGATGATTTTATTGAGATGTTTTGAATAATTTTGCTTTCTCTGGGACAGATAAACTATGGCTGGTACCAAAGGTGCATCCAAGGCAGCACTGACACTTCCCACCCTATCTAGACTTCACTGAAACTCCAGGGGTCTTCCATCCACCCACCCACAGAGCAATATCCTCTGGCACATAAAGCAAGTGAGAAGATTAAAAAGGTTGTGTTCAGATTCCAAGGTTTTCGGAATGGATATTTCAATATCCACTTTTTGTTATCATATCCCTCCTGACTTGGTGGGGGGAAAAAAATCCACACACTCCAACACACATTTTTTTAATTATTAGTGAGGTGATGGGCATGGAACTAATGATCTTTTCACAGAGGAGAAAATGCTATGCTCTCAGGTTAGAAAAAAAGGGGCTGCCTGCTGATACAAGGTCTGCTGATGGCTCTGTATTATACTGTAACTTCAAAGGTAACATTCACTTCAGCAAAACACATGTAATGTTCCAACCCTGACTGATACTATGATAATGGATTATTTTCTGCTAATATCTTCTGTTTATAATGGTCAGCTTTAAAAGTTTTAGCCATGGTGCAGTCACGGGGCAGACGTGCAAGACAGCTGTGCAATGTGTGGCAGCAGTAATGAGCTGCTATGCCCTGGAGTAATTTATATCAGAAATTATCTCTGGTAATTAGAAGCAAGATTAAACTAAGGTAACAGTCCCAAGAATGGAAAGAATCTATCAGAAAAACACTTTTGCAAATCCTTTAAAATCTACTTCTCCTGAAATTTCTGAATGAAGGTTTGCCTTTAATTCTGCTCTGCAGGAAATGGTGAAATATGCTCCCTTCTGATCCAGAATTAAACAGATTTCTGACATACCACAATGTCTAGAGCTAGGGCCTTTATTTAAACTAAGCAGAACAGATTCAGCAGCCGAAGGAAATAGACTCAACATTGGGATTGCTGGAATAGATTCTTTTGGTGGGGGAGAGCAGGAAGAAGTGAGGCTGGAATATGTGGGATGCACAAAGTCTGAGTTACCAGCTCTTGAACATTCTAGGATGCCATCCCCAGATCCTTCTGACCACAAACTGCATTCTGGACCAGGGACTCTGTCATGATCAAGTTTACAGGCACACTGGCCTCTATCCAGAAAAAGGCTTTAGAGACTTTCAGCTGGGATGTTTTCAGGTACATGGGAATGCACCTGGTACCATTAGCTACCCAATCACCACTCCAGACAGTTCCAACTACTACAACTAGACAGTTCCAAAAGCTACAACTAGATCTAAAGAGCAAATATTTAAAAAAAAAAAGTGCATAGATGAGCCATTTAATGAAAGCATCATAGAATTGCACAATCCATAAGGTTGGAAAAGACCTCAAAGATCATCAAGTCCAACCCGTCACCACAGACCTAATAGCTATTAAACCATGGCACCAAGTGCCACATCCAATCCCCTCTTGAACATCTCCAGGGATGGTGACTCCACCACTTCCCTGGGCAGCACATTCCAATGGCCAGTCTCTCTTTCTATAAAGAACTTCTTCCTAACATCCAGCCTAAACTCCCCTGGTGCAGCTTGAGACTGTGTCCTCTTGTTCTGGTGCTGCTTGCCTGGGAGAAGAGACCAACTCCCTCTTGGCTATCAACCACCCTTCAGGGAGTTGTAGACAGTAATAAGGTCTCCTCTGAGCCTCCTCTTCTCCAGGCTAAACAATCCCAGCTCCCTCAGCCTCTCCTCACAGGGCTGTGCTCAAGGCCTCTCCTCAGCCTTGTTGCCCTTCTCTAGACAGTTCAAGTGTCTCGATGTCCTTCCTGAACTGAGGAGCCCAGAACTGGACACAGGACTCAAGGTGTGGCCTAACCAGTGCAGAGTCCAGGGGCACAATGACTTCCCTGCTCCTGCTGGCCACACTATTCCTAATGCAGGCCAGGATGCCATTGGCCTTCTTGGCCACCTGGGCACACTGCTGGCTCATGTTCAGCCAGCTGTCAATCAGTGAGAGCTTGTAAATCAATCCCTGCTATCTACCTAAACAAGATGTAGTTCTTGAGAGCATCTGCATACCCATCCCTATGCCTATACAATGAGATCACACAGCCAAGAGAGGGGCATCTGCGTGCAGAGGAGCCTAAAGCAATGCAGAGGCACCCGCTTTACAAGCCCATGAATGTGGAGCAGAGACCTGCATGATGCATGTCTGAAACATCAGTGGGATGGTGAAATGGTGTTGATTACCATCCTGCTGAAAAATGGGACAAGGTGCTAGGGAGAGCATGAGAGCAGAGTGTGCCGGAGGCCAAATGATTAATGTATTTTCTCAGTATTAGCATCAACAATGTGCTGCCTTGGAGGAAGTCACGGTTAAAGAGTATCTGTGAACCTGCTGCAAAGCTCAATACAGTATTAGAATAAATAGGGGGGAAAAAAAAAATAACCTTCATATCTTACAGGAAGGTTTCCTGATCCAACATGTCTCCTATCGCTTGGCTGGGCTAATTTCAGCCTTCCTTTGTGCCATTCATGAAAAATCAATTATGTGGCAGAAAGAGTGAGAGACCTAGCAGGCATCCACCACTGCACCCAGCAACACCATTGGCTGGAAATTGATGCCTGACAAGTTCTAATTAGGAATAAAGCAGAAATTTGCAACAGTGAGGGTGACTAACCACTGGAAAAAGGGAAGTGGTGGGAGTTCTGTCATTGTGGCTCTTCTAAACGACCATAGGGGCCTTGCTGGAAAGCAGGCTTTGGCTAAGCACAAATTACAGAGCTGAGTGGAGTCAATGAGATCTAATAGTTCATAATAGACTGGTTGGGCTGGACATAATAATTATGCCCCTTGCTTTAATTTTTATTAATCTACTAGCACAAGGAAACTACCAGGTCTTTCAGGAGGAAGAGGACAAAGGCCTCCTTTCCTGAATTTGAGACTTCCAGCTGCACAACACTGTTTGACCGATTTACCCCTAAACAAAACACGAGAGAAAGGTAAAATGCTATGAAAAGAGGCAGTTGCTTGTCTTACACTTCAAGTGTAAAATCCTGTTAACAACATATTTTGTCATTTTCACCAGAATTTCAGCTATGGCGGGGATTTCTACTTCAGCATTGTCTCAGCCACCCAAGCTGGCATAAAGGGGGTGCAAAATGGGGCAGCCTAAAAGGAAGTTGTAGTTGGATATCCTGTTATTATTCTGCCTTTTTTTTTTTTAGCCCCTCTATATTTGTTAAAATATTAAGAAAAATGACATATTTACCTTTCCACTCCTGGAAATAATTGATGGAGAGTCAGTGAAGAAGCTGAGTACTGTGAGGTATTAGTGATGGACTCTCTCACACACAGCTGAGCTTTAGACAAGCTCTGTCTTGGGAGAGAAGCTATGTTTTGGAACAAAATCAAGCTCTAAGTGTTTGATTGTGTTTCCTTCACAGAGATGAACAATTTTTAAGCATTACACATCCCTACCTGTAAACAGGACAGCTTTCATGTTTTCAAAGCCTGCTACACTGGCTTTCAAGCAAATAGCTCTCATTTCTTTCTCCATTTAGATCTGAGAGATTAATTAAGCTCATCTACAGTTGATTAATGCAGGTAGGAAGCCTGTGGCTTCCTCCAATTACTTTGAGATGATGTTGTACTAGATATATTTATTTGGCTTTTAGGATATATATCTATAAGAATGATCTAGGCAATTGGGGTGTCAGATTAAAATACATGATACAACCATTAGAGAACCAAAGCAGCAGCACATTCTGTGTAGCCATCTGGAAAGGATGTTACAGGTCAGGTATCTCCTCTTGGTAAGAGAGGGGATCCTGGTTCAAACAGATCTACTTGTACTTCACTAATAGCTGCTCACTTATGGTGTTCCTGTGGAAGCAATGTGATGCTAAAATATGGATAAGGGATGTGGTAGTGGAAAAAAAAGTTTACTATGAAGTAACCTCTATCACCTGATCCTCATCTAGGGAAAAACTGTAGATTTACTGCTGCAATACTTACACACTACATTAAATTACTGCCCCTATCTGCATCTCAGAATGAATGGCTTAGGTTGGAAGGGACCTCAGAGCTTATCTACTCTAACCTCCCCGCCATGGGCAGGGATGCCTCTCAACTAGACTTGGCTGCTCAAGGCCTCAAACTCAGCAGGTTTCATCTGCTGAAGAATGGATCTACTTGTTTCACTGGATGAAATCCCAGCAGAGTTTAGCATGCTGAAAGTTGACAAAAACTAAGAGTGGACAAATCAGATAGTCTGTTTTTATACCAAGGGGGTGTGTGGAAATCACCCAATACATAAAGCGCACCTTAGAACCCCACTGAGACAAGCCAGAGACCTCTCAAAATCAGGATTGTCTTGATCCCAGAACAATGCTCCCATGTCCCTTTCCTGATGCAGCACAGATGGAAATCAAAATGAAACAGGAAATTTTCCCAGTTTCAGTAAAATACATCCCTTTAAATATTTTCCTGTGCTACCTACAAATGTCATTGCAAAACAATGCCCCCAAATGGGAACTGGGATTGCAAGCTTCTGATAGCAGCAGATGCAGCTCCAGAGCTAGGGAGCTATGGAGGTTGGAGAACGAGAACAAATGTATTTAATCACACTCATCATCAGCTCCCTAAGCTACCTACTCTACATGGATAAATATGGGGTTTCTTGAATTCAAGAGCATCACCCTGACAGGTTTATGCACTGCCAGAACTTTGCTGTGAGCTCCTTTCTGTGCTAAATGGAAACATGGCCAGAACAAGACGTGCTCAGGCAGTGGTGGGATGACAGCTGTTTGCACAGAGCACTTCTCAGTGTGGCCTTGCCTCAATCAAAGCTGTAGTTTTTCAAGCCTAGAAGAGGACAAAGAGCAGGAAGGTCCACTGAGGACCTGCTCCACTCCCTGCTAAATCTTTGGCTCTGTGATATACTTTAGTTGTGCCTCTATTAAGTCACCCAAACCTCCCACTGTCTAATGCACCAAAATCTATACACAGGTTTAGAACTACATAAAAGAAACAAGATAGTGATACAAGAAATCAGTACATGAGCAGGCCTTGCTGTATACACCTCCATCTTCCACTTTCTCTTTTCCAGTGCATGTGATTCCAGATTTCCAAGCTTTATCTCCCTGGTGGATTTGTCAAAAGAACAGCCTCAGATATATTAGCAGTTACAAGCATGCTCAAGCACCATGCTTCATTGTTTACACTATGCAGTATAAACATGCACAGACTGTACATCCAGGCTATCTCCTCCAGTCATTTATATTCAGTCCAGTACCTGAGATTAATTCTGGTCTTATTTTATCAGTTTCAATGGGATTATTCTCTCTGCATCAAAGACTTAGGTGTTACCAATACTGTTGCCAGTTTAATTTCTCTAATTGATATGGTTTTGCTGAACCCACTTAATTGAATTCATGTCATTAACAGTGGAACTGATACTGATATATGGAAAGACTATGGTTTAAGTCACTGAGCAAATATGCACCAGTTTTATCCAACCCAGTATGGCTTTTCACTGAAATCAGTAGTCACTTCTCAAAACAAATGCATTTTAATTCTTTCTGATTTATTTCTCCTCCAACCACTTCTTTGTCACAGTTGGCTGCATTTAAGTAAACCAATTGGTATTTAGAGAAGCCAATTTTCATTTAAATCCTTGAAAGATAGTTTAAATATTTCTTTAGCACATGCTGCACACTAACTGCAACTAACACGTTTGGAAATGCAGCAGGCTTGCTATTGATAACAGGACAGGATTTAGTTTTCTGGTATTCTTGCTTCCCCTTTCCTCCCACTAATTGAGGCAGATGAAATTAGCACAGATTGGCTTAAGGTTTATATTTTAACTTAAACCTCCTTGTATGTTCCCACACACTCCCTCAGGCTCTTTCCCTTCACAGAATCACAGAATGTTAGGGGTTGAAAGGGACCTCCTGAGATCATGCAGTCCAGCCCCCCTGCCAGCTCACCCAGGGCAGGTCACACAGGAATGCATCCACATGGGTTTTCAAAGTCTCCAGAGAAGGAGATTCCACAACCTCTCTGGGCAGCCTGCTCCAGGGCTCCAGCACCCTCACCATAAAGCAGTGTCTCCTCATGCTGAGGTAGAACCTCTTGTACCTGTTGTTGCTTGTCCCATCACTGGCACCTTCATCTTGACACCCAGCCCTCATATATTTATAGATGTTGGTAAGATCCCCCCTCAGCCTTCTCAAGACTAAACAGACCCAGGTCTCTGAGTCCTTCTGGGGTACTACTGGACTCTGTTAATCCAGGCATCTCTGATATGCCAGCCACAGCTTAGGGATCACTAAAATGATCCAACAGCTACATACCAATCCCACATACATGAAGAAACCTACTGTCTAGTGATGAGTCTGTAGAAATTGGTTCCATTACCTCTTTGCACTGCAGGAACACAGACATTAATGAAACTTAGTGTTGAATATCCGAAACTGGGTGTGAGGGATTCTAGAACTCACCTTCCTTCCATTGACTAGTTACAAGATTTTGCTTCTTGTAGCACTGGGGACTTAATAACATTTTTGGTACCTGCCAACAATAGGTGTCCTCCTCCTTTATGAAGCAATTAGGAAGGTAGCCTCATCTCTTCCAGGGTTTCACTTGAAGAGACAATCCTCCTTGAAGCAAAGGTACAGCTGCTATTAATAGCAGCCTTTCATATGATAAACAAAGAGCACATCTAGCAGAGGTAACCCTCTCATGGATGCTTTTGATTCAGCTGCCAGAATTGCTATAATCTACACAAGGACCATGGAAACCTGCTGTGTGAATCTCAGCTTTGCTAATGTTCAAGGTGATTTGCAATTAGAAATCCAAATCCTTAGAGATGATGCATCCCTCTGACTTTCACTATCACAGGAATGTTTCCTGACCTCCTGGCACTGATTTACTCTCTGAAGCCACAAAGAAACCAGCCAAAGATACATGCTGCTTTAACTGCACTACCTAGGAGGTAATTTCTATACAGATTAGTTTGTATGCTTGTATTCAGGTGAAGGAGAAAACTGGGTGGAAGGGTAATGGGACCTGTGAAGATTCCTTTCTTAATTTTCACATTGTTTTGCTTCAGCTTCCTCTGCCCCTTCCAGAGATCTAGATATGGCTGAAGTCTTTGTTTCCCTTTTGCTGTGCCTGAGGTGCCACCATCTCTTCAGTCTTGCTAGCCAGCTGGTCCATCCACTGGCGTTGGTGACGTTCTGACCACCTCAGACACCGGATGGACTTTGCTGGGGTAATGTTAGGATTGTATCATTTCCTTGTAAAATGTACAGTCAATGTATGCTACAGTCTTTTCCTATTTTATCTTTTTGTCCACCTAGCAACGACAAATGCCTATAGTGCCTGCTATCAAGCCATCAACGACCATGCTCTAGGTGTATTTGACCATTACTGCCCCAAAGAAGCAAGGCACTGCTGCAGGGCTTAGAACAGCATTCAACTGAAGTAGCTCCACACAGACAGAATTGGAATTGTGTTCATGGTACCTGAGGAGCAAGGGAGGGAAAGCAGATCAAACTCACAGGGAAGGCTCAGCATACAAAAGAAGTGAAGGGTCATAAAATGTTCCCCCGTGTTCTTCCTCAAAGGCATTATTTCAAAGACCAAATTCCCTCAGAGCTTGTCCAACCTCTGCAAGTTCTGCAGCCTCTTTGCAACCAAGTGCCCAGTGATATGCCTACACATCAGGACCAAGGTCAGCAGATGCAGGAAGTGGGCTAGAGGACACCTGTATATCGTACCAGCCTCACAGCTGAGGATCTGCTCTTCTGGTCACAGGAGACGCCAAACCTGCCGCCTCACAAACAACCTAAGCGTTGTCTTGCACTTTCATAAATGCATCCCATTTCCATGTTTCTGCATCTTAATAAGACACTTCACTAAAATGTGAAGTTAATGACTTATTAGTTTAAATAATTTACTTTACAATTGAATTAACATGCCAGCTGCATTGCATACTCTATAAGGGAAGCAAAGTGCCTCAGTAATCTAATTAGCATGTTCCTTCTCTTTATGCCATGTTTTGACAGCCTGGACCTCAAAGGATCTGTCCCATTGGCTAGATGAGGAGAAAGTGGTTAGTTTGGGTGTGCAAGGAAGGGAAGATGTTTAGAAAGCAGCTCAGTGTCACACTTTGACAAAAAGCTCAGCAAAGGTTTTGAATGAGCACACACAACTGCAGCTGATTTTGGAGCTGGCAACTTCAAAGGAGGTGCAGGATTGTGTGGTAATAATGGGCATTAAATTACCTCCTCTCCAGCAGTGGGCATCATTTGGAGGCAGGTCATAAACAGGATAAGGGAATCTCAGCTTTCCACTCCTCACTGTACAGGCACTTTAAACCAGCAGAAGACTCTTCACAAGTCTCATTTGCTGTCATTACTGCTCTCAAAGGGCTCTGTTAAACTTAAACAGGAAAAAAATAATGAAAAGATTTCTAACAATTTATAATGGTGAGTCTGATGTACAAACTGCACTGCAACATAGGAAAGCAGCTTAAGAGATGGGGTTCACCCCCAGGAAAGATGAAAAAGTCCAACACTTTGGAACATAACAGAATTTTCTCTGTGAGTAGGTCATGTAAAACCAGAAACGCTGTTCAGAGAGATCTGAATTAAGAGGACAACTTGAAGAGCGTTCTGCACAAAAACTGCCATGAACTGAAGCTCAGGCTCCTTTACTCATCTTCTAAATGCTCCTGTTTAAAACCTGAATGGAGCCAGATGCTGGCTACCTCTCTTTTAAAATTGTGTGTGTTTGGTATATATTTTGCTAGAGTCACAGTATCACTAAGGTTGGAAGAGACCTCAAAGATCAAGTCCAACCTGTCACCACAGACCTCATGACTAGACCATGGCACCAAGTGCCACATCCAGTCCCCTCTTGAACACCTCCAGGGACAGTGACTCCACCACCTCCCTGGGCAGCACATTCCAGTGACGAACAACTCTCTCGGTGAAGAACTTTCTCCTCACCTCCAGCCTAAACTTCCCCTGGCACAGCTTGAGACTGTGTCCTCTTGTTCTGGTGCTGCTTGCCTGGGAGAAGAGACCAACTCCTCCTGGCTACAACCACCCTTCAGGGAGTTGTAGACAGTAATAAGGTCTCCCCTGAGCCTCCTCTTCTCCAGGCTAAACAACCCCAGCTCCCTCAGCCTCTCCTCACAGGGCTGTGCTCAAGGCCTCTCCCCAGCCTTGTTGCCCTTCTCTGGACACGTTCAAGTGTCTCAATGTCCTTAAATTGAGGGGCCCAGAACTGGACACAGGACTCAAGGTGTGGCCTAACCAATGCAGAGTGCAGGGGCACAATGACTTCCCTGCTCCTGCTGGCCACACTATTCCTAATGCAGGCCAGGATGCCGTTGGCCCTCCTGGCCACCTGGGCACACTGCTGGCTCATGTTTAGGCGGCTGTCAACCAGCACCCCCAGGTCCCTCTCTGTTTGGGAGCTCATGTGAGTGGGTGGGTTTTGTCCAGGACACCTTAAGCATGCATTTAAAATCTTGTCTAAACAACATGTGGTATTTCAAACCTCGTCAGGATGAGCTTTGCTGAATGTGACAGAAACTCTTGCAGAGTTACTGATTCATACTTTAAATTTCAGTAGCATCTAGGAGCCCTGTAAAAGATTGCAGCCAGCTGAACTAAGTCTGAAGTATAAATATGCCATAAGACAGCATACAGAACTGGTAGTTTAAATATTTAGGGCACTCAGGAATTAATATTTCTCTGTTGTGTATGGGAAACTGAAAATGCTGAGGAGGAATAACACAGACCTCAGGGAAGCTCACGGCTTGGATGGGTGGATTCTTTGCTGGCTAAAAAGCTGACTGGATGGCCAAGCCCAAAGGGTGGTGGTGAATGGAGTTAAATTCAGTTGGTGGCCAGCCGGCAGTGTTCCCCGGGGCTCAGTACTGTGGCCAGCCTTGTTTAATATCTTTAGCAATGATCTGGATGAGGGCATCGAGTGCACCCTCAGTAAATTTGCAGCTGATACTAAGCTGGAAGGAAGTGTTGATCTGTTTGAGCTTAACAATGCTCTGCATAGGGCTCTGGCCAAGCTGGATCGATGGGCTGAGGATAATCATAGGAGACTCAACAAGGCCAAGTGCCAGGCCCTGCGCTTGGCCCATAACAACCCTGTGCAATACCCTGGGCTTGGGGCAGAGTGGCTGGAAAGCTGCCCAGCAGAGAAAGACCTGGGGGTGCTGGCTGACAGCTGGCTGATCATGAACCACTGTGTGCCCAGGTGGCCAAGACAGCCAACAGCATCCTGGCCTGTGTCACAGAGTGACAAGCAGGACCTTGTATTCAGCACCGGTGAGTCCACACCTTGAGTACTGGGCTCTGTTTCGGGGCCCTCACTCTAAGGAGGACACTGAGGGTCTGGAGAGGAGGTTGAGGGGAGACCTCATTGTTCTCTACAGCTCCCTGAAAGGAGGCTACAGCAAAGTGGTTGTGAGTCCCTTCTCCCTAGTAACAAGTGATAGAATGAGAGGAAGCGGGCTCAAGTTGCACCAGAGGTTTAGGTTGGGTATTAGTACAAACTTCTTCACAGTCAAGGTTCTCAACCACTGGAAGAGACTCCTCAGGGAAGTGGTTGAATCAGAATTCATGGCGGTGTTTAAAAGATGCAGAGACGGGGTGCTGAGAGACATGGCTTAGCACCAGACTTGGTGGAGTTAGATAATGGTTGGGTTTGATGATATTAAAGGTCTTTTCCAACCAAAATGGTTCCATGATTCTATGACCTCATCATCTCATCTGAGACCCAGGCCTGTAATTGCCCCCTGGCCAGCTTTCATCTCCCTTTTATTACAGATTCGTGTTGCACGCTGCGCACGTGATATGCTGCAACTTTGTGTTGTACACTTGCTGCGACTCCTTAAGCCTTCAAAATGCACAGAGCTACAAAATAAAGGCCTCACACTGAATGGGCAGTCCTCTAACAAGGAAACAAATGAAAGGCTTACAAAATCAGAGGAAGAAAGAACTACTGCGTGCTCACATGTAAATGAGGCCACTTGTCTTCTCTCTGACCGTACCTGGTTCAAAGCAGCCAAGTTGTTCTGTCCTCCCTCTGTAATTTTCCACAGATTTAATGATCTGTGTTACATCTTACAAGCAGTCTGCCAAGGCTTTAACCTTATACTGGATGCATTCTTCTGGCATCTAAAATTCTAGACAAAAATGATGCAAAATATGTCACAGGCTGCCCTCAACTTAAATCCTCCTGAAAGACAGGGGACTGCCGGCAGACAGCTCACATGGCTGCAGTAAATTGCTGCTTTAGTGCCCATTTCTTCCTATAGCTGCATCTCAGCATGCTCTCCCCAAGCTTCTTACTTGTCCCTGAAGGCATGTCAGGCAAAAGGCAGCTGAGCAGCGGGGAGGAAGGTCCAGATGCCCAATCACCGGGTAGCAGAGCTGCCTCTGTATGCTGTGACCAGTAACCTCTCCAGTACTGAGGAGAGATGCAGAATAGGAGCAGGCTGCCATGCACGCAGGGTTGGCAGCACTCACCCATCTTGAAAGGGGTACATCAGTGGGGAATTGCCACCAGCACAGCTGCTAAATGCAGGGCAGGTGGTGACCTCTATGACAGAAGAGCCTCACTGAATGCACTGCTGGAAATGTCCAGAGCATGTTGGAGGGGTATCAGACTGGCAGGACACTGCTGCTAAGAACTAAATAGCACCTCAGACTTCAGCCAAATCTCATTGGGAGAGCAAGCACTGTGCAGGCAGTTGGGTGTCAACAGTCCTAGGTTAACTGGTGTGCCAAGCAGCACGTTGCCATGGTGGAGGAAGATGTAGGAAGAGCTGCTTCCAGCTCACAGAAGCTCACCTCCCTGACACAGGGCATGGCTCCCTTTCATAAATATCAACAAATCCACTGCCAGAGGACCAAGGGGTTTCTGTTTTGAGTCCCATGTGTACTCAGCCTGACAACAACTGGATGGTGAGATCTGCCAGCTGGTGAAGTCAGCTTTCATATCTGGCTGCCAGTGTCAGGCATGAGAGAAAATGATCTAATGTCTAGGGTATTCTAGCAAGTAAGGAATGCTTGGGAAAAGAGCAGCAGGAGGTTAATTTGACATCTGATTTTAAAAAAGAGCAAGTTTAAATGCTAATAATGTGGAACAGGAAATTTGACAAAAATACTCAGTAAATCAGCAAAGTTTAAGTAAAGGAAATTAAATGCAGCCATTACAGGCAATGAGATGTCTTTAAGTATCTGGAAACACAGATAAATGGTGTTCAAAGAAACCACCCAGAAGGTGTTGAGTCTGGCAAAGGCAATGACAAGGTCTGAACGGAGTGCAACCAAATGCAGATGCTGTAATCCCAACCTCATCTGAACTAGTGATGTGAACAGCCTAGCACCTGTCCTTGCAACGGCACAGGGTCTTTCGTTCACAGCAGAGCACTGAAACGGGGACGTGAACTAAAGGAAGATTTGCCTGAGCTACCTGCACCATGAAAGAGAGCATTCATCACCCAGAGGAAGGATCTGAGCATTCTCCCAAATCTGGTTTTCTTCTGGTGTGAGAGAAACAAACACACTGAGCCTCTCAGCTCATCCTATTGCAGTGTGTGGATGCAGTTCACAGCCCAATAGTGAGTTCAGGAACTCAGACAAGCTTTGCCATACAACTAACAACACAGAGCACAGGAGGGCCGGGACCCTGTTCTGAGCTGCCTCTTGGCACCCCACAAGCAGCATCACTGCCACCACCCCTCCAACAGCAGCCTTGCTTCCCAGCTGCTCCCGCCATCGTCCCTTGAGTGACAAGCCTGGTGAGGATACTGAAGTACATCCTTCTGGGACATGAAATGCTCCATCTGGAAGTGGGAACCAGAGGCAGAGAAACAGAAAGCTGTAAAAGTTTTAAAAGGATTTCATGCTCCCCAGGGGAAGAATTCTATTCCTTATTTAGCACAAAATATCTCTTGTAAGACTCAGCTTCCCCCACTTTCTAATTAGGAAGGCACTTGCTTATTTCCAGTTGTATCTTCTCTGGGTTTAAGGAAACTTTCTGAGGCAACTCCACAAATGAGGTCGACTGGATAAAAAGCCCCAGTCCTGAAGGAGCTGGTGAGCAGCAGGTGCCTTACCATCTTGCACAGCTCTGAGAGTCAAATCTGGCCTACTGAAGTCAACATGAATGCTGCTGTTTGACTTCCAGAGGAGCAGGTTTTCATTCCAGGTGACTGAAATTGCTCCTGGTCATAATCATCATAGCATTAGGACACTGAATAATAAGGTGGTTTATACTCACCAGTGTGTCAAAATGGGAATCTTTATGGTGGATTTCCTCCTTTGTCCAAAAGGCAGAGCGCAATCCTACACATCACACTGTCTCATCTGCTGCAATTGTATGAGATCACTTCCAGGTGTAGTGCTGATGACATGAGAGGTACGAGCAGCAAACTCTGAACTGATTTCTTCCTTGATTCTGTCCAACATTTACTGCAGTTTTTAACCTTCCATGCCCCAAGACAATTACACTTGTGGGAAGATATATGTGGCAAACTCTTGGCTAGAAGCAGAGAATCTGAAAATCTAGTAGGCAGAAGCATCAGCCACAAACATACCAGCTATCACTTGTTTCTGCAGGGTTCCTGTGCTGCAAGGGTAAACTATCAAACTCCTAGTACAAAATGTGTATATCTCAAGTATCATTTTTAAATGCAGGAAGTGTTTCCCCAGGGTTCTTCTCTGGCTGCAGCAGCATTGGCAAATGTGCCAAGTACTCTGCCACTGATTTAGTGGGCTGGAAGCCGCACTCCATCATTGTACCTTACCTGCCATTACCATCAAGTTTTTGCTGTCCCTTGGCACCCTGCTTACAGCAGAAAATTATTCACTTGCTTGTATGGTACACAAAACCCACACTATTTTTAGCCACCTGCATCTATCACAGCGAGTTTACATCAAGACTTCAGGGCTGAAGAAAAGAGAGAAGGAAAAACCCCAACTATCCTTGTGGTTTCCTTTCTTGCACTTCTCTACCCCCTGCTCCCGCCGGCTGCCATCGGTCAGCAGATGCAGTGACACAGATAGGCACAGGCTGCTCCGTGAGCCATCACTCCAGCTTTGTCTTTTCCTGGAGAGCACTGCTCTGGGTGGACAGGTGATGAGCACAGTGCTATCAATGCCATTTTTCGTGGCTTTGGTGCCTCTGCTCAGTGAGCTTTTGCAGACAGTCAGGGGCTGTATTTTTCACAATGACTCAGGAGCATTTTGAATTATTTTCCTCATGAAAGTGAGCCTTTGGCTGGCAGTTGGACATCTCTGCCACAGACATTTTACATTTTTAGAGTCTAACTTTCTGACAGGAAGAAATCTAATTTGCCATGAGATGAAAAGTGCATTCAAGGCACTTTCTAGCAGCACTGTACAAATATCATTCAAGCCATGTCCTCTCTGAGAAAAGCTGCCCAGCTCTTTTCTTGCCATTCTTCCTGCTCCCTCCCCAGTAAGGGAGTGGTAATAACACAAGCTCAATGATCTGCAGGTCCAAGAAGTTTTGATACCCTGGTTCAAAGCAAAGGTTAACACAGCAGGACACAAAGGCTGCTCTCAGACACTCACAGTCAACATTGAAATATCTAATCAAATGCATTCAAGTCATCCTCTTAGTCTGAGGAAGATTAGCAGATCTTTAGATCTAAAAGACCCATTGGATCATGAACCTCCTAGGCAAGCCACGTGAGGGAACTTTCCAGACCATTTTCTTTCTTTTAACAATAGCAATTGAAATTTCCAGTCCACCAAAAGTCACTCAACACTGAAGCAGCGCATTCAGATCCTCTGCCTCTATACAGTAAGTGCAGCACAGACATTAATAGTGAAAATTTGTTGTAATAAAGTCCCTCTGCTGAAATAAATGAACCACATAAGCAGGAGTTCTGTTCAGCTTCCTCTAGAGACTTTCTAGACCATAACACAGCCAGCACAGGACACTAAATTAATACCTTGTGGCAAAAGGCCAGTGGTGCCTAGCTCCCCACTGATGTTCTGTGGACAGCTGCCTAGAAGGAGATGGCAGACAAAACGGAAAATCCTAAACTTAACCCCCTCCCAAAACGTTTGCCAGATGGAGATGGCACAAAGATTTCTCTGAACAGTCATCTTTCTTTCATTCAGAAGTCCCAACTCCGTTTCAGCTGTGTCAGTTACAACATTCCTGCCAACAAAGCCTTCTCTGCTGGATTGTCTGATGATCCTGGTGGCGTTCTGGAGGGAGTGCTGGAGTGTGAAGGAGTCGAGACAGAGAGGCATGTCAGACACGTTGTGCCAGTGTGTAGATCCTAAACATCTCCATTGCATCCAGGGTGAGGTGCAGCCCTGTCTTTAAGCACAGGGAAGCAAGAGGAGAGTGGAATGAATGACACATGGAGTACAGCATCCTAAGTTTGGATAGTAAGGGTCAGCTATCCAGGCTCTGTTGTGTACTCTGTAGCTGAATTTGGATAGCTCAACTGGTTTCTGACACCAAGAATGTTTCTCAGTGCAATGCCATGGTCCTCCTGGGTTTGACAGATCCTTTTGGAGCTGATAGTTTCTGGGAAGTTAAAATGTATAACAGAATCATAGAATTGTAAGGCTTAGAAGGGACCTCATGGAAGGGATCATCTAGTTCCAACCCCCCTGCCATGGGCAGGGACACCTCACACTACAGCAGGTTGCTCACAGCCACCTCCAGCCTGGCTGCAAAACCTCCAGGGATGAGGTTTCCACCACCTCCCTGGGCAACCTGTTCCAGTGTCTCACCACCCTCACAGTGAACAACTTCTTCCTAACATCTAATCTGAATCAACCCATTTCTAATTTGTTTTCCATTCCCCCAAGTCCTGACACACAGTCCCTCACAAAAGTCCCTCTCCAGCTTTTTTGTAGGCCCCCTTCAGATAATGGAAAGCCACAATGAGGTCTTCTGGGAGCCTTCTCTTCTCCAGACTGAAAAGCCCCAACTCCCTCAAGTCTATTCTCATAGGAGAGGAGCTCCAGGCCTCTGCTCATCCTCGTGGCCCTTCTCTGGACATGTTTCAGCACCTCCAGATCCTTCCTGTAATAGGGACTCCAGAACTGGATGCAGTACTCTAGGTGGGGTCTCACCAGAGCAGAGGGGGAGAATCACCTCCCTTGACCTGCTGGCAATGCTTCTCTTGATGCAGCCCAGGATGTGATTTGCTTTCCGGGCTGCAAGTGCACACTGGTGGCTCATGTTGAGCTTCTCATCCACCAGCACCCCTAAGTCCTTTTCTTCAGGGCTGCTCTGAAGCCAGTCACTGCCCAGCCTGTATCAGTGATAACAGTTGCATTAGAGCTGCTCTGTAGATGTTCAGAAGGGTGTTTGTTAGTCAATAAAGCCAACCCGAATACTCTGTTCCTCATACAAGTGCAGAGTCACAGAATCACCAAGGTTGGAAGAGACCTCAAAGATCATTGACTCCAACCCATCACCACAGACCTAATGGTTACTAAACCATGGCACCAAGTGCCATGTCCAATCCCCTCTTGAACACCTCCAGGGATGGTGACTCCACCCCCCCCACCCCGGGCAGCACATTCCAATGGCTAATGACTCTCTCTGGGAAGAATTTTCTCCTCACCTCCAACCTAAACTTCCCCTGGTGCAGCTTGAGACTGTGTCCTCTTGTTCTGGTGCTGCTTGCCTGGGAGAAGAGACCAACTCCCTCCTGGCTATCAACCACCCTTCAGGGAGTTGTAGACAGCAATAAGGTCTCCTCTGAGCCTCCTCTTCTCCAGGCTAAACAACCCCAGCTCCCTCAGCCTCTCCTCACAGTGCTGTGGCTCAAGGCCTCTCCCCAGCCTTGTTGACCTTCTCTGGACATGTTCAAGTGTCTCAATGTCCTTCTTAAACTGAGGAGTCCAGAACTGGACACAGGACTCAAGGTGTGGCCTAACCAGTGCAGAGTACAGGGGCACAATGACTTCCCTGCTCCTGCTGGCCACACTACTCTTAATGCAGGCCAGGATGCCATTGGCCTTCTTGGCCACCTGGGCACACTGCTGGCTAATGTCCTAGCAGCTGTCAATCAGCACCCCCAGGTCCCTCCCTTTCTGTTTGGCAGCTCTCCAGCCACTCTGACCCCAGCCTGTAGCTCTGCATGGGGTTGTTGTGGCCAAAGTGCAGCACCCGGCACTTGGATTTGTTGAATGCCATCCTGTTGGACTCTGCCCAGCTGTCCAGTCGGTTGAGGTCCCTCTGCAGAGCCCTTCTGCTCTCTAAAAGACCAACATCTGCTCCCAACTTGGTGTCATCTGCAAATTTGCTGATGACTGACTCAATGCCCTCATCCAGATCATCAACGAAGATATGAAGAGGATGGGGCCCGGAACTGAGTCAGTGTGTTAAAAACACAGTGAAATGGGAATCTTCAAATAACCTCTTCATCACAGCTCCTGCCAAACATTCTGTTGTGACCGCCGGCGCTGCCCTGCGCCATTACCCCGCGGGGTTAAGCTGTGCACAACACGCTCGTCTTCCGCTTTCACACCGTACGAGTAATTACTGTTTCTATTGGGGAGAATTGGCTGTGCTTTGCCAACATAACAAATCAGAACTACCACTTTGCAAAGGCCTTGGAGAGGGCATATTGTCACTCGCCTTCCTCTTTATTATTTCCCCCCCCCCCTTGAAAGGGTTGAAAATTTATTTCAGAGGCCTGACATTACACTTAGTAAAATGTAATATAACTGACTACTACAGGATTGGAAGGCGCAGACGTAAATCACAACCCAGCCTTATCTTCCTAGTAGCTACATCAGATCTGTTAAAAATTGAGAAGCCATTAAAATGCTAATGAGCGTGAAGGATGATCTATGTTTCGCACTCCAACTCCTATTTTCACAGAGGCAAAACATACATGAAAATCCCAACAGTTCTCTCCTGCTGAACGAAATATGAAAGCCTGTTTAGCTGGTGAAATGATGACAATGTTGTCAGACTTGTCTGCAAGATAAATTGTTACATTACTGCCAGCGCGATTACAAAAGAGCTTCAGGGCCGAAGTTATACCAGAAAAAGTCTTAACTAATTCCCTTTAATTTGCTTCCAAACACCAAATATGAAAGAGCAGTGAATTTGACTGCCCAAGCTGTGTCAAACTAGGAAAGATTCAAACTTCAGAGGGATGCCATTCACCTGACCTTCAGGAAAGCAAATCTTTTCATAAATGTCCTGAATGAAAAACCTCTCAAACTCGGGCCTGCAAGAGTAATTCTTTCTGAATAATGCTTCCACTGTGCAGAAGATCTGGCCCAACACACATGCTGATGCTCACATGCCCCTCTGCAGAGCTAAAAGGGAAAGAGATCCTTTAAAAGATACCAGAATGCTTTTAAAAGAGTTATCAGTGCTTTCCCAGTCCTCATCAAGGAATCTGTGAGCTTTCCCCCAGTGCACAAGCAATACAAACTCTGCTCAGGCTGTGGTGGAAGTACCACGTTTGGAGACGTGCTCAGGTGCAATCGTGTGTGTGTGTATCTGGCACTAAATTTGGGAACTCACTGGTCCCTGAGAAGCAGCACATGCATCATACTAATGCAATCCTGCCATCTCCTCTAGCCCCTTCATCAGCAAGCAGCTGTGTTTCACTTGCTTCCAGAAATATCACAGCCTTGGCTATCCCAGACAACATGGAACCCCCCTCCCGCCCCCCCAACACTTTCATGAAGGTTAAAACAAAGAGGGTGAGAGGAACACGCCCCAGGCAGCTCTGTGCTGTTCCCTTTAGGGTTACCTCATGTAATTTATTGCAGTACCATGTTTCTTTTGAAGCACAATTTAAAAAAGATTAATAACCACACAGTCTCCCCCAAAGATAAATTGAGAGCTTGAGACTTTTCCTTTTGGATTGCCTTTACAAACATGTAAGAGTGAACAAACCTCTGAGAACTTGCTTTGCTCATTCTTCAGAGAAAAAATATGGCTTTAATCTACCTTTGGGTTCCCTGACCTGCCTGAAGTAAACCAAATCTACCTTTGGGTTCCCTGACCTGCCTGAAGTAAACCAGCACTTTGCTCGGCCCTATAGTAAAGTAATCTATTACCCCACTACCATTTTTGCCCTTCACTGCATGTGTTAGGCAGCTGCTTTATTCCCCCCCCCCCCCCAGGTGGGCACATGTCCTGTTTGCCTCTCTGTAAGGCACCAGGACTTGGGGAGGCAGCTCCTGTGGAAACCACCCCCATTTAGAAAGAAGCTCCTGCGCCATCTAAGCTGGAAGGGATGTGGCTGTCGTGGCTCATGGAGCTCTATGCTGTAGCTTCAGGCTGCTCTCATCTCCATGGACTTGTTTCTATATGTCATCTTTACTGGCACAAAGATGATGGCAGATAATTCTGTTCCAAGCTTTACAAACTACACGAGGCAGCCTTGTGCTTTTCCACTAGCCTGCTGCTGTGCAACCTTAGCAGCATTTCATTTATTATGAGGCATTTGTATCCTAAAAGTCCCAGCACAAATCCCAAACTAGACACCTCAGACATACAACACACCAGATTTTACCTGGAATACAAGGAACAAGACTGTCACCTGTCCCACACAGTGTTGACAAGTGAGACAGGAGAGAGAGGAGCAAACCGATCAGCAGGAGCCAAAAACACCCATTAATACCAGTCAACTGCATATATGAACAGAAGAAATGTTTCTGCTTTCCTCACTGTCTCCTCCACGTCAGTGAACACAGCGGAATTCACAATGCAGCAAGGCACAAAGCAAGGAGCTTTCAGAAGCGATTTGGCTGCAGGCAGCAGATGATCATGAAGCTCTTACATTGCAAACCATTTTTTTGATACTGTGCTTTTAGCTCGCTCAATGTACATGTTCTGAATTATGTCTGCAAGAGACATCCTGGATTAGTGACTTTGTTTTAAGAACAGATAATCTCTGGGTAAATATTTGCACTGCACGAGTTAGCTTTGCTGGCAAAATTGTCTTGACAGTTTATCAGGCTGAGTACAAAACTGACTTGCTGATTCTTTCAGGATGTTGCTAAAAATGATACAAACTAATGATGCTTGCACTTGCATGGCAAGCAAAATTAATTAAAGGGGCAACTAGAGTGGCAGAATTTGAGTGAACTGCACTGTTTCCTAGCTCTGAAACTGCAGACTGAAAACTCCTTAACCTCATTTGCGTGCATTTTGAAACGTGTCTACCCATTCCAAGGGCCACACACGGGAATAAGCATCTGTAAAGTGTGAATGCACTACTGTGAACCTGCAACAGCAAGCACAAGCACACAAGATAAGGTTAGAAGCAAAATCCAGTTTCATAGAACCACAGACTGCTTTGGGTTGAAAGGGTCCTTCAAAGATCATCTAGTTCAACCTCCTGCCACGGGCAGGGACATCTTTCACAGGTTGCTCAAGCTCATTTTATGGCATTCACACACAGTACTTGGGCTCTGCAATGTCTGGCTCACAAAAAAAGTGTCCCACCATAACAAAGGGAGCATTAACTCACACTGAGAAAATTATGTGCCTTATGAGGAGAGGCTGAGAGACCTGGGAAGAGAGAAAACAGAGGGATTTTAATAAATGTTTACAAATATCTGAGGCTGGGGGTCAGGAGGGAGGGGAAAGGCTCTTCTCACTTGCTTCCTGTGATAGGACAAGGAGCAATGGATGTAAGCTGCAGCACAGGAGGTTCCACCTCAACATAAGGGGGAAATTCTTTACTGTAAGGATCACAGACCAATAGAACAGGCTCCCCAGAGAGCTTTTGGAGTTTCCTTCTATGGAGACTTTCAAGGCCCCTCTAGATGCATTCCTCTGTGACCTGAACTAGATTGTATGGTCCTGCTCTGGCAGGGGGGTTGGACTCCATGATCTCTTTGAGTCCCTTCCAACCCCTGACATCCTGTGATGGTGAATGTCACCAGGCACAGCAAAAGAATGTAAAGATACTGATACTCTTGGATCAAAAGACCACAACAGACTGTTTGCCCATTGAATTAATGCAAACAATTGCTTCAGCTGATTTCAGCCTTTCACTATCAGCTCCTTTCAGTCCCTGTACTGCCTCCATCTTCTGCTCCTTACAGCATAGAGAGCTGAGTGATTTATTGACTTACAGCTTTATTTTTTTTTAAGCTATGATGCCTCCTCAGAGGCTACTCAGACTCTTCCAGTGTCATTTATAATGGAAACTGCTAAGTTTGCATTGGATGAGCTTTTTGATTCTTTTACTTTAGTCAGCACTGTCATTAAGAGACTGTAAACCACAAGCTGATATAGTATTTGACACAGTGAGAGCTTCAGTGCTCCGGAAAAGGCTGTGGAGTACACTGGAAGGCAGAACAACAAAACGTGCCACATAACTGCTAGTGAGATACAACTTTTGCTGGTGTACTGATCCATGTTGTCTCAACTATGACCCCTGATGAGGCAGCAGTAGTTTCAACACCTAACACCAAACTACCAGTAACACCAGACTGAGAAGAAAATACTGATTGCTGCTTGTAAAGCACCTGCTGTGGTGGTTTGGAAGTGTCTTCCTTCTTTAGTTGAATTAATCCACAGCTTAATCAATTTACACAGCTTACAAGCTGAGTATGGTCAGTTTAGGAAAGATGTTGAGTTGCTGGTCGCATCCAGAGAAGGACAACAAAGCTAGGGAGGGGTCTGGGGCACAGCCCTGTGAGGAGAGACTGAGGGAGCTGGGGTTGATTAGCCTGGAGAAGAGGAGGTTCAGGGGAGACCTTACTGCTCTCTACAACTCCCTGAAGGGAGGTTGTAGCCAGGCGGGGGTTGGTCTCTTCTCCCAGGCAACCAGCACCAGAACAAGAGGACACAGTCTCAAGCTGCACCAGGGGAGGTTTAGGCTGGATGCTAGGAAGAAGTTCTTCACAGAAAGAGTGATTGGCCATTGGAATGTGCTGCCCAGGGAGGTGGGAAGTCACCATCACTGGAGGTGTTTAGGAAGAGACTGGATGGGGTGCTTGGTGCCATGGCTTAGTTGATTAGATGGTGTTGGGTGATGGGTTGGAGTCAATGATCTCAAAGGTCTTTTCCAACCTGGTCAATTCTATTCTATTCTAACTATGCAGGGCTTTCTCAGCTGTGGCTCCATCATTTGCTGTCAGTTGGTAGAAACAGGATTTCTTAAAACCAGCAAGTTGCTCCTGTCCCAAAGGGAAATGCTTTTGTTCCAAGGCCTTGTAGAAGCAAAATTTCTATATGAAGTACATATGGTCCTGGACAGAATTGACAGAAAACATCCTTAGCATAGTATCAGGATGGCACAGAAGAGGGCACATTGGGAAAAGGGGAGAAAAATCTTTTCCCCATGAACACGGCTTGGCTGACAATGGCAGAGCTGACCTGACTTTCAGGGACTCTGTCTGAATTTCTCTGCTGAGGTTATCTCAAGGATATTGTGCAACAGTCTCATTTCTCCTCAGTGTGACAAGGTGAACCACACAAATGCCTCCAATAGCTTTCAGCTATTCTCATGTGAGACAGATTGCTGAGCTTCTGTTTGGCTTTGGAGATGTTCGCGTGCCAGTCACTGGGCCACGGGATGACAAATTACCTCTCTGCCAATATGAGAGCTGGGACAGTTCTCTCCACAGCCTCCACCAGATGGGCCTAATTAAACTATTAGCCAATGAGTGAGGTCTGATGGCTCCATTAGGAGTCCTCCTGTGCTTAAATAAACAGCTCAAAATAAATAGTTCTCTCAATTAGAGTGTTGTTCACGTCCTTTGCTGGGATATTCATTAGCAAAGTGCCTCCTTTGTCTTCTTTTTCCTAATGGGACAGGACCTTCTTGCCATTATGCAAGAGTTTCCAAAGGCTACAATGACATGAACCAGTTTGTTTTAAGGAGTTACACCCTCTCCCACACCTCTCAAAGTATGCATTTGACTGGACCTTATGGCAAGGATTTCTCTTCCCCTACCAACTTGCCTTTTCATCCTGGCTGTAAGGTTTGCTACCCTGATGTGTTGAAGCCTGTCAGTGCCACATGTACCATCCTTGTAGCCTACACTGCCTTCAGAGCACCAGAACAAGAGGACATAGTCCCAGATTGCACCAGGGGAGGTTTAGGCTGGATGTTAGGAAGGAGCTCTTCATAGAGAGAGATTTGCCATTGGAATGGGCTGCCCAGGGAGGTGGTGGAGTCACCATCACTGGAGGTGTTTAGGAAGAGACTGGATGGGGTGCTTGGTGCCATGGTTTAGTTGATTAGATGGTGTTGGATGATAGGTTTGACTCGATGCCCTCAAAGGTCTCTTAACCCAGTTAATTCTATTCTAAACAAGCAGTGATCCCATCTCACATGCTGGCAGGGAAGGATACTCTCTTCTCTTTTTTTTCCTGTAATTACTGCCTACAATTAACTGCTCCACACTAACAACTTTCCTCACAGGATATACCTTTATCCCTCCCCCTCTCCACTTTCTCCCAAGATGGACTTTTTCTTCTTGATTCAGTTGTGACCAGTACGTGTGCTACCTAGAAATCTGTTCACCTACAGCAAGTACCTCAGCCTTTGGACAAAGAAAGCCCAACTGGAACTCAAAGTTTTAAACAACTTCTTCCCCTTTCTTCTCCCTTTTCAAAAGTTCCCTGTAAAAAGCCCCTCCTACACATCTCTCAAGTTCTCCTTGACTCTTAGTTTCCCAAAGACTCCTTCAAACTCCAGAATTTTCTCTCTTCCCTGCCCAATGAAGGCAAGGATGATGAGCTCTGCAGTAAATGCTGGTCGTGATTAAATACTTCTTCGTTCTGACTCATTCCCCCAGAGAGAACTGCTGCTTTGGGGGTGGGCGTTGGTCCCAGGGGGGGAAAAAAAACCTGGATACTTCACCCATTAATAGCATTCCCTGGCAGCAGTTTTTGACTCACTATTTGAAATGAGCAAACAGGGTTTTACATAAAACATGTAGTAGATGAATACTTCACCAGAGCTTGTGTCAAGCGTGGTATTATCCATGTAACTAATTAGAACTGTTTGAGCTCAGAAATAGTAAGATGCTAGCACCACAGCTCCACATATTTAATTATAACTCATTTGGCATGGATTCCTCATTTGCTCACGTAGAGCCATTTTAAGACACTCTTTGTCTAATTGCTCCAGAAAGAAATTGGCATTTCAGTGTTCTAAGTTATAAAACACATCGGGTTGTGAGCTCAAAATTGTGTCGATTTAGTCACTGAAAGGAAATGGGAAATGCAATTATGAACTCTGTGTGAGAACACAGGCTATTTCAGAGACAGATCCCGTGACAACCTGTACCAGCTAAGTATCTGTCCCTTGGTGACTTCATGTAAGACTGCCAGGTAGTGAAAACCTTCACTGTTCAAGTGAAATTAATTCAATGACATGTCACCACCAGGGACCCTATTTGTAATTTCAGCAGGATCCAATGTGCCTGTTAAATCCCACATCGGAGGTGAGGCATAAACAAAGTATTTTGCCATTCTGAATCAACTCCAGGGACCTTTATGGAGAGCACCTTTGAAACAAGTCCTACTCTCCCTCAGCTTCAAACCATTCCCCCTTGTCTCTAAACACCCTCATGAAAAATCCCTCTACAGCCTTCCTGTAGGATCCCTTCAGGTATTGGAAGGCAGCTCTAAGGTCCCCCCTGAAGTCTTCTCTTCTCCAGGCTGAACAACCCCAGCTCCCACAGCCTATCCTGGTATCAGAGGTGCTCCAGCCCTCAGATCATCTTTGTGGCCTCCTCTGAACTTGTTCCAACAGCTCTGTGTCCTTCTTATACTGGTAACACCAGAACTGGACACAGAATTGGGGGTGGGGGGGTCTCAGAATAAATCACATAAACCTTAACACTAGTAACAGAGTCCAGAACACAACCGTGTTTAGCACAACATGCTGCTGGAACTGTCACATTGCAAAATTTCACTGAAGTCCCACTTCTCTGCCTGAAGTGTCATCAGGGTAGCCAAGTGGGGAAAAGGGTCCTTCTGAGATTGATTTTTCAGACACTGCAGTTCTGTTCAATTGAATTCACACAAGTAGTGGTTAACACAAACACTGTGGAGAGTATGACATGTCAAATTAGCAGCTTTGCAAATCTCCTGTTAATTGTCAGCCTAATTAAAAAATTGCTAATTATAATGTTTATAACTTCAAATAACTGCTCAGCTATAAAGCACTGGCTGTCAGGTGTAAACAGGGGGACTGAAGGAAAGGGGGAAAAGGAAAAAAAAAATCAATAGACATCTGTTAATTTATCAGAGGCAGTGCAGTAAATTGAAAAATGGATTGCCTAATGCACTGTAAATCTGCACCACGATAAAAGACCAATTCATTTCAACACTTGCTTAATAAATGATAATGGCCATCTTTAGTGGCTAGCCCTAGGGTTTCTTCTGCCAATCAGACTTAGGGCCCTGCCTTTACCAACATCAGACAAGGAATTGATGGCAGCATGTTAAAAATGTGTCGAGTATCTCCTCTCCTCTTCATGGGCCTCAAAATGAATGGTCTTTGCAGACAATTTTGGTAAAAAACTCTCCTGGATTTTCTTGTGCCATACAGAGCTAATCTGTCTCATTCTTCTGTGGTTCCTCTGTTTTAGACAGACTTAAATGCACTGATGAACTAGAAGAAGAATGAAGTGCCATGTCCAATCATTCCCATCTATCAACCTTCTTCCATTAAATAAGGGCTACAGAACCGAAAGCCAGTCCCTCTGTAGGCTTTCCTTAAGTATCTCCTTGGGTCAGACAGATGGGGATCTTCACTAGCTTACAGCAACTATCACTAACAGCAGTGTTTCCAAACTGCCTCTTCCAAGCCACCATTTAGTTCAAAGACCTGCAGAGTTTTAGACAGTGGCTGCTCAATCTCTCCAAGGCAGATGGAGTTAAAAGGCTGGATTCTGGTAGATTTGATTTTCCTTGAGGAACTGCAGACTACTGATAGCCAACCACAGCTCAAGTTTGGGGGGCAAAAGAGTGAATGGAAGTAGATGGTTGTAATTTACTCTGACAACCTGGACTGGTCTTGACTTAGGAAGATGACAAGGAAGGAGTGGAGAAGATGCGTTGAGGAAAGGACTCCATTTTCTGGAGTTTGAGAAATAAACCTTCTGAAGATGCTGCTGCTTCCTAAGCCCCAATGGCAGCAACTGCCTCTTGAATAACCAACACCAGCCTCTTTCCTGCTCACTTCCACAAAGACACATTCTGAACCTGTGTGTCTGTCTGAACTCAGCAGCATCCTTTAGAACCATGGCCTTGGCAGTAAGGTGGCAGTTGCCACCTCTCTCTGAGATATATGTCGTGTCAGGACGTTGTATTAAGAGTTCTAATTTCATGGTGACATTTCCAGCACACAATTCTGCCTTCCCTTCTTGCCTAAGCACATTTTGAGGATTAGGCAGCTTCTGTATTAGATGATAAAATTCACTAATAGGTCTCTTACACATTCCTGAGACTGCAAAGCTTTCACAGCACATCATCAAGTCACAGCAAAGTTATTATTTAAGACTTTTTAAATTGCCGGTTGCAATGAAAGGGTCAAGTATGGCTTAGGATGAAATAAGATCATTGTGATCATGTTTTGCACTTCCATTCCTCAAACTCTTATTCCCCCTTCAACTCAGGATTAAAATATGTTTTTATTATTTTATAGTATGGCTTCATGTAAAAGCTTCAGACAGTACTAAGAGCAGTGCAAAGACAAAAGTGTCTAGTGCTTGACCCACGCAGGTAATAGGGAAATTAGGGCAGATTCAAGGAGAGAGGGGCTAAAGGAACAAGATGATTCATAACCAAACTCTGCATTCAGGCCAGAAGTCAGTGTAACTCTGAGCCTAACTTGGCCAGAGACTTGATAGGGTGCTTGGTTGCATGGTTTAGTTGATTAGGTGGTGTTGGATGATGTGTTGGACACAATGCTCTTGAAGGTCTCTTCCAACCTGGTCTATTCTATTCTAACTTAAATGTCTCTACACCAGCCTATGCTGCCCATCCCAAAGTTTACTGTATTTCCACAACACTCCTGACAATGCTTCTGGTAATGTTTAGGCTTTTCCTATGGCTTCCTCAAAAAGACTCCTGCTCATAAAACAGAAATCAGAGCCAGGGGCTTCACAGTGCAGAGAAGGGAAGAGGTGGTATGGGAGAAGCAAAATGCCCAGGGGTCCTGCTGCTCCTTTTACTCCCACACCTACCAAACCAAACCAAGAGGGGATAGGACATGGCACTTGGTGCCATGGTCTAGTAGTCATGAGGTCTTGGGTGACAGGTTGGACTTGGTGATCTCTGAGGTCTTTTCCCACCTTATTGATTCTATGATTCTACACAAATCTTGCGGTTGTGAGTCACAGGCTGGGAAAACGGGCCCAGACCTTGCTTTAAAGATTCAGTGTAGTTGTTTGTAAACCTCTTGTCATTAAGGCAGCAGTGCTAGTCTGCATGCCACGTCTTTGGTGGTTACAGAGTTCAGCTACAGCTTATATTTCAATTTCTTCCCACTGAATCATAGAATCTTAGAATTTCTCAGGTTGGAAGGGACCTCAGAGCTCATCTACTCCAACCTCCCCACCATGGGCAGTAACACCTCTGCTCAAGGCCTCATCCAGCCTGGCCTTCAACACCCCCAGGAGGAGGCATTCACAGCATCCCCGGGTAACCTATTTCAGAATCCCACCACCCTTGTACTGAAGAACTTCTTCCATTATGAGATCAGCATTAGTGATGTCTAAGAGTGTGAAAGCAACACAACTACACACAGAGTATACAAATATACCCAACCTGGAATAAAACCCCCACTATTTTATGTTGTGTCTTAAATTTCCATTTTAAGCCAGGTACAGGTACTGACAGGAATTTCCTTTATTAAGTGGTTTCCATAACACCACATGAATTTTTACAGTTCCACATACCTTTAAAACATACTTCTTGTGCCCAGCAGCTTTTTAATGTTATTGCTGCTTCCTCCTCCTAACCCCAGAAGTCAAACCTTCTGCTTTTCCTACTGCATACCAATGTTAGGTCTTTGGCACACCTAAGTGCACACCTTTTAAGGCAAACCCATTAAAATTAATCTAACAGCATGTACACCCATCTGGTGTACACAAGTCAGCCAGGAGCAAGTCCTTTGATGGATTTAGTCTGCCTTGTACATCTTATGAATGCAAATAGTTAAAAAATATTATGACCTTTATGGCCAATATTGTGCATAACTTTCGAGATGATGGAAATTCAATTTATCTGTCTCCTGAATTCATTTTTGATGCATAGTCCAGCAAGAAAACTTGAAAACTATTTTTGTAAAACAATGTTTTAATCCTTTCAAAAGTGAAGGACAATTTAATTACAGATGACAGGGCTTGATCTAAAGTTCCACACTAAACAGCCTCCCAAAATTAGATTAACTGCCACAAACAATAAAAGACCGAGGTAATATCCCATTTGCTTTCTGCCTCAAAGACACCAAATCATGGTGCTTGAAATGAAGTCACTGAAAGAGATCCAGAGGAAGGCTGCAGAGGGACTTTTCATGAGGGTGTCTGGAGACAGGACAAGGGGGAATGGTTGGAAACTGAAGGAGCACAGTGCTAGACTGGATCTTAGGAAGAAATTCTTCAGGAGGAGGTTGGGGAGACTCTGGAACAGGCAGCCTACAGAATTTTCATGAGGGTGTCTAGAGACAGGACAAGGGGGAATGGTTGAAAACCAAAGGAGCACAGGGTTAGACTGGATCTTAGCAAGAAGCTCTTCCGTAGGAGGTTGGTGAGACTCTGGAACAGGCAGCCTACAGGGAATATAAGGGAATGTATAAGAGAATGTGTCTTAACTTTTATGCAGGCTGCCCACAGATTGTAAAGTTTCAACAGCACAGTCAAGTATCTTTGGAAATGTTAATTCTGCTGACAAGAAAAATTGTTTTATGTTTGGGTGATGATGCAGTTCAAGTAATTTTCACACCAATAGTGATAAAAAGCAAGTTGTTTCCAGAGCTAAATCTCAGAGGAAAAATTACAACACTTGAAGGATATCTGGCCTCTAAAATATCCCTCAAAATATTACTGGAAACATATCCCTCAAAATAGCACTGGAAACACTCATTGCAGGCACAGTAGCCAAAGAAAAACCAGGACACTGGTCACATTATATCAGCTCAGACACTAAGCCATGTTTTAAGCATTTTTTTTGCAGATGGTAATCACAATTTTGGAAACCTTGGCTAATGTAGAAAGAAAATGAGTAACAACCTGGAAATGGAGATTCTAAGTGGAAGCAATCCAGTTTTCTGTGGGACCTGAAAGGATAAGTCCTTGTGGTATTTCCATTTAACTGGAAGGAAAAAGCTTGGGGAAAATTTGTGTACAAAATAGAGCAGGCAATGCTAATTCACTGACAAAATTCAAAGTGTTTCTTCTGGCAGTGGAGTTTTGTATTGAACAAGGCACAGAAGTGACTAAGAGAGTTTCAGAATATGAGTGAACAAAAAAGAACAACTGCAGATTAAAAACAAACAAAAAGTGGGGGAAAAAGATCCTGTTTAGATTTTCCAATGGTCCAATCAGTGTATCTTCCCTGACTGATCAATATCTCTGAAAATACATAAGATCCTTGATAGCTGAATCTCCCAGCTTTCCTCTCTTTTGGCTTTTTGATTTATTTATGTAAACATTGCCATCATAACTCCTTCAGACCTAATGAGAGTTTCTCTGGCATGGTGCTATAAGAGCAACATTTTTTTCCTAACATGCCAAGGGCCCTCTGCTTGAATCTGTTATTTTAATATCCATCAACTATGTACCAGAACAGTATCCATACTGTGAGCATACTTCTCTCAAGAAGTGTGTTTAATGCTGTGGGGATATATTCTACAGGTAAGAATATATGTGCATACCTAAAGAGAGCGAAATGCATCATGATAATTTAGGCTGTTACTGATTAAAGAAATTCAGCTGTAAAGAGACACATTTATTCTTATAACTGCTTGGTTTGTGGTTTGTTTTTTTCTTCCCTTGAATGTTAAAGGAGTGTTGAATACATCAGTTAAGGACATTATCCTGTTAGGCACCACATTTGGATAATTCATTTGCAATATCCAATTATCCACTCTGTTAATGCCACACATCTGTGTGCACACCCTGCCAATGAGACCACATTCACATTCAAAAACCACACTAGACTCTCACTACTGCAGAACAAAATACCATCATTTCAAGCCAGTATTCTCAGCCACTTGATTTTTCTACAGGAAAAACAAACAAAAAACCCCCAAACAAAACCAACCACAAACCAGTACAAACATCCCAGTCAGGCTTATTCACTTAAAGCATAAATAAAACCTCCTACAATTACTTTTGCCAACTTCCTGAATCCTCTGCGTTGCAAAGCAGAATTAAACATTTTGCATGCATTCTCCACCTCGCTATTTGATAATCTGTACAGGACCTGAAGGTTGGAATTTTACAAGATAAATGCTACTAACCTGGGTACATCATCATTCAGAGGTCAAAATAGCATTGAAGAATCATAAAATGGTTGTAAGGGACCTCAGAGATTATCTACTCCAACCTCCCCACCACAGGCAGGGACACCTCTCAACTAGACTTGGCTGGTCAAGGCTTCATCCATCCTGGCCTTCAACACCCCCAGGGAGGAGGCAGCCACAACCTCCCTGGGCAACCTATTCCAGAGTCTCACCACCCTTATACTGAAGAACTTCTTCCTCGGGTCCAGTCTAGCCCTGCAGCTTCAAACCACTCCCCCTTGTCCTGTCTCTGGATGCCCTCATGAAAAGTCCCTCCACAGCCTTCCTGCAGGACCCCTTCAGGGACTGGAAGGCAGCTCTATGGTCTGCTCAGAATCTGAACAACCCCAGCTCACTCAGCCTATCATCATAACAGAAGTGTTCCAGCTCTTGGGGGTTGATGAGATTGAGAGCAGCCCTGCAGAAAAGGACTTGGGGGTGCTGGTGGACAGGAAGCTGGGCATTAGCAAACAATGCACAGTTGCAGCCCAGAAGGCCAATGGCAGCCTGGGTTGCATCAAAAGCCATGTGGCCAGCAGGTCGAGAGAGGAGCTTCTGCCCCTCTCCTCTGCTCTAGGGAGACCTCATGTGCAGTGCTGTGTCCAGCTCTGGGCCCTCCCCACAAGAGAGACATGGACCTGATGGAGTGGGTCCAGGGGGCCACAAAGATGATCAGAGGGCTGGAGAACCTCTCTTATGAAGTCAGGCTGAAGAAATGTGGGCTGTTTAGCCTGGAAAAGAGAAGGCTCTGGGGAGAAGTCTCTGAAGGGGACCTACAGGAAGGCTGGGTAGGGACTATATAGAAGGGCCTGTGGTGATAGGATGAGGGACAATGGTTTGAAACTGGAGCAGGGGAGACTTAAGTTGGACATAGGGAAGAAGTTCTTTACAATGAGACTGGTGAAATACTGGAACAGGGATGTGATTGAAGCCCTGGTCTTTGCAGACATTCACGATCAGATTCAATGTGGTCCTGTGAAGCCTGACCTACTTGGAGGTGTCCCTGCTGACTGCAGAGGGGTTGGACAAGATGCCCTTTGAGGGTCCCTTCCAGCCCAATGCAATCTGTGAACATCAGTGAAGTAGATCATTTCACATTTAAATAAAGACACTCAGTTTGCTTGGCAGTCATGACAAACAGCAGCAGCTCCACCACGCTGCCTGCAACCTGCTTTCTGAAGTCTGCCGAGGCGGGCTGCTCAGAGGCAAGGGGTGAACGATCCTGTAGGCCATTGAGTAACAACGCAAAGAAGGCAACGTGTGAAGGAGATGATTGCTTAAATGTAATTACAGAATTAGTAAAGTGCAAGTTGCAGATGGAAATTGCCATAATGATTACTTCGCAGGGGCCTTCAGAGTACAGTCAGAGGAAGCAGAGCATTGACACACCAGGCTGCAAGGCTGTGATTATGCAAAAGGTCAAAGTTTTCCCTTAGATGATGTCTACTCTGTGAGTCATTGACTTTTATAGACTGAGGTGTTTAGAAAAAAGTCTCAGGAAATTTATGGCAGCATAATGTTCTGGTTATAGTCTGTAACCTTCTTTTAAAAAGAAAATAGAGCTCATTAAGTACAATATTCAGATGATATTATTGTTTTTCATTCCAATGGCACCATAAACGTGCACTGGGCTTGAGAGCCCGGCTTGAAAAATTGCCATGAAAAACTTACACCGTAAGGACTTGCTCCTTGAAATACCTACTACTCAAGTGGCTAACCCAAATGGCAGTCTGATAGGTATCAAAGGTCTTCTCACACATGTAAGGCCTTTAAGGCTCACATCCTACACCTTCAGGAGTTGTTGAGGGACAGCATACAGTGGTGAAGAAAAGGAAGGAGTCCAAGTTTTTCTTTCTTGCTGCCTTTGAATCTGTCAGTCACAGCATCCTACCTTCCAGTACCTTCCCCAGCCTTGCTCCCTTAAACCTTTATTCTCTGGCTCGTTCATTTCTTCTCTAAGTATCATACTGCCTTAGGATCTGATCTCCATTTTTGGCACATCAATTTCTTTATATCTTGTCATGGTTGAGCCCATTTCTTCCTGTCTCCCACATTCTTATTCAGCAGCTCCTTCCATCTGTACAACTCAGCTTCTCATTTTACCTCTACGAAATCTCCATCTGAAAAGTCTCACTGCTTAAACCTGGCATGTTCAGCCTGGAAAATCTTCTGAACATCGAGCACTAAACACTGCAAATAAAAGTGACTACCACATCTTCTTTTTTTTCCCCCTTTTTCAGTAAACACAAGGGTTTTGAGAAATATACAAATGAAATATGTAGAGCCTGATCTGACACATCCTCCACTCAAAATGCAGAACTTCCTCTACAGCATCTATGCCCACCACTTCAAAGACACATCCAGAATAGATCAGCCTAAACTATACAGTAAATATTTTCACCACGCAGCAAAGAGAATAGAATAGACCAGGTTGGAAGAGACCTTGTAGATCATTGTGTCCAATCTATCATCCAACACCACCTAATCAACTAAACCATGCAACCAAGCATCCTATCAAGTCTCCTCTTAAACACCTCCAATGACGATGACTCCACCACCTCCCCAGGCAGCCCATTCCAATGGCCAATCACCCTCTCTGTACAGAACTTCTTCTTAACATCCAGTCTAAACCTCCCCTGGCACAGCCTGAGACTGTGTCCTCTTGCCCTGGTGCTGGCTGTCTGGGAGAAGAGACCAACCCCCGCCTGGCTACAACCTCCCTTCAGGTAGTTGTAGAGAGCAGTAAGGTCTCCCCTGAACCTCCTCTTCTCCAGGCTAAGCAACCCCAGCTCCCTCAGCCTCTCCTCATAGGGCTTGTGTTCCAAACCCCTCCCCAGCTTTGTTGCCCTTCTCTGGACACGTTCCAGCAAGTCAATATCTTTCCTAAACTGAGGGGCCCAGAACTGGACACAGGACTCAAGGTGTGGCCTTACCAGTGCAGTGTACAGGGGCAGAATGACCTCCCTGCTCCTGCTGGCCACACTGTTCTTGATAAAGTTGTTTATTATTAAAGCTGAAAACAATCCATCAGAAATTCAAATAAAGCTCTTTAATTGAAACTTAGCATGTCTGAGGGTGAATGAATCTGTTCAGTTCTGGGCAGTTTTAAGGGATTTTAAGTGCAAATCAGACTCAGCCACTATCAGTGCAAACAAAACCCCAGATTTTTATTTCTTATCCCCCCACACACACACTTCTTTTTTTGCCTTGGAGAAGCCTTGTTGTGAACTGCCTCCAAAGTTGGGCTTTTCTCAGTGGAGGCTCTTCAGGTGTTTAAAGAAGCAGCAGGAGTAGAAACAAGAAAGGGAAGAAATATATTTGCATTGTCAATAATGCTAAAGGCTAGGAAGGATTTTGCCATTTGTAGGCTTTCATGGGCAGGTAGGAGTCACTACATGGGAACAAGCCCTGTGTGGAGAGGCTGAGGTAGCTGGGGGTGTTTAGCCTAGAGAAGGGGAGATTCAGGAGAGACCTTATTGCTGTCTACAACTACCTGAAGGGAGGTTGTAGCCAGGTGGTGGTGGGTCTCCTTTGCCTGGCAATCAGCACCAGAAGAGGACACAGTCTCAAGCTGCACCAGGGGAAGTTTAGGCTTGAGGTGAAGAGAAAGTCCTCCCAGAAAGAGTAATTAGCCATTGGAATGTGCTGCCCAGGGAGGTGGTGGAGTCCCCGTCCCTGGAGGTGTTCAAAAAAGGCTTGGATGTGGCACTTGGAGCCATGGTTTGTTGTCAGGAGGTGTTTGGTAGTAGGTTGGACTTGATGATCTCTGAGGTCTTTTCCAACCTGGTTGATTGGTGATTTGGCTATATATTCACAAGCAATTCTCCTTTCATCCCCCTGCCCCCTTCTTTAAGAAGCAAGGAATATACTCATGTACTGGAAGCAAGCAAAGAGAATTCAACTGTGGTACACTTTTTTTTTTTAAAGAGCATGAGCACAGCTTATAGCTTATCAGTCTTAAAATTACTACTACCAGAGTAACTTCTGCTTATTTAACAAGCCACTGATATCAAAGAGTTTTATGCATTTCCTTCTTTACCTTGCTTGGAAAGCTCCCTCAGCAATGATGCATTTGCATCATTTCAGTTTTTAAAAAACACCTCCCTGGCAAGACAATCACCTGCCCCTTAGAACTAAACCATTATGTGCCAAGCATCTCCAATCTCCAGTGATTAACAATAGCATATTCCAAATTTATAGGGTCTATTACAAGCCATCTGAAGAGCAGCCAGTGTGCCAAATCTCCCTCACTCTGTCTCCAGGGAATCCCTTCTCAGATGCTCTTTTCACATCCAGTAAACAGCATTTTATGTCTTTTGCACAGAGAGCAGATAATTACCATATGGTTAAAAACATGCTTGCTTCATTCACTTTCCCACTGTAAACTTCCTTCATTATGACAGCTAAGGAGCATCTAGGGAGGCAAACTCTAGAATTTAGCCCTCTGTAGGCTCAGTGGTTTCAAAGGTCAGGGTCTATTACAATAAAGTTAGAAGCAAGTGTAAGCGACTTCACAAGGAATAGTTTCTTATTCCACCAGGGCTGAAGAGAGAAACTGATGCAGGTGCAGGAGTGAGAGTCTGCCACACCCTGTGCTGAGCACCCCAGTATATTCTTACAGACTTATGGTGAGAGAACAGGTCAAGATTTGGGGAGATGTGGAGCTAAAACTGAGTTTTTTCTTGGTTTCCTTGTTGTTTCCCTGCCTTGTTCACTGCACAGATTGTGCCTGCTGCTTGGAAAAAGAAACTGGACCGAATCTTGGAGCAGTGGCTATGCAAGAACCTGACCCTTCCAACCTTGCCTGTCAGCTGCCCAGGGAGAAGAAGGAGGAGTTGCCCATGTTATGCACATAACGCAGCAGACAAGAGCTGGATCCCCCACAGGATGAAAAGCACAGATTCCCAGGGATCTGTGGCAGTCTCGGGGAGCCTCAGAGGCTGTGTTCCTGTGGAGCTGCTTTACAGGAAAGCTAATTACAATTTCTCCCGAGCTGAATGATCGATTTCATCAGGCCTGCTCTCTATTGTGGCTGCTTAATCTGTGCTCCAAACTGAAAGGCTGCTTGGCAAATGCGGTGACGCTTTTAACCTCTCCAAGATTAATTCTTTGTGACCTGGCTATTTACTTCGGAGGGCAGGAGACAGACGAGCCCATAGGGGAGAGAGAGAGCTTCAAGCACATTGCATCCTTTTGGTGTGACTGTGCCATTATAGTGCACAAAAACCTCAAGGACAAGGAGGAGTGAAGAGGATCCTGATTCCTGCTGAATTTAATGCCTTAAGTTTTCCAAAAGCATTTTTTAACCTCCATCCCCAGAATTCCTTTGAAATACGATTTGACCTTTAATTTTCTTTGTATGCCAATTACATCCTCATCACTGGTTGAGGTGGGAAAGAAGCGTTCATGTACACTCTAAGTACTAAACTTTAACATACCTGACATTAGTAGAGACCTGACCCCATTTTATACTTTATCACAAGCCTAGTGGCACCAGTGAAAGCAGCTGATAATTTGGAATGCTTTCATTTCAGCTACTTAGATGATCACTTTTGCTACCACTTCTGTTTAACTCCTTTTCCCTCCTTACTGATTACTATTTCATAAAGTATCAAAGCAGAACAGCCCTCCAAGAAGCAGCAGACAATATCAAGGACTATAGAGAGATACTCAGCATCTCTCATGAAGAACCAGAAGACTCAGAATTCAGTTACAACTCCCTCACATTCTGGATGCAGGTGATACAGACATGGTGGATTTTGGCTACCCAGAGAGTCCAAGATCTCACCTGTACCTGGAATTAGAATAGCATAATTGATACCTATAAGAGGCAGGCCAAGGCAGGTCAACGTCCAGAATGTCAAATGCTGGGCAAGCAAAAGGCCAAAGACAGTGACAAAGTGGAGCAGTCAGTGCAGTGCAGCTGCTGCAAGGTCCAGTGATAACACTGACTAATAGTTTCTAATGTTTTCCAAAGACAGAAATGAGAATGATGATTCATCTGTTATGGACATGTCCTCCATCAGTGGAGGCTGCCCTCTGCAAAGGACATGCTGTCAGCATTTCATCTGCTCCTACTGCTTAGCATGGGGAGGGAGCAAGATGAAACAAGGAAGGAAGTGATTCAGTATTCTGGGAAGGAAAAGAAAAAGCTTCTCCACCTAAGATATCCCTGTACATGTGAAGAGGGTCCCAACATTGTATAAGCCCGCTTACCAGCCTTCTCTTCTTCCACTTGCCTGGGCCACAATGTTCTCCAGCAAGTTAGAAGGGCTAAAATGCTTATGCTGCTCACAGGACATTAGGGACTCATGTCCTGTACAAAATCATAGGATCATTCAGGTTGGAAAAGAGCCTTGAGATCATCAGGTCCAGCCAACAACCCTACTCTTCCAAGTTCACCACTAGACCATATCACTAAGTGCCACATCTAAACAATCCCAATGTCCAGCCTAAACCTCCCCTGGTGTAACTTGAGGTTGATTCCTTCTTGTTCTATTACTTATGACCTGTGAGAAGAGACCAGCACCAGCCTCTCTCTATTGTCCTTTCAGGTAGGTATAGAGGGTGATAAGGTCTCCCCTCAGGCTCCTCTTCCTCAAACTGAACAGTTCCAGCTCCCACAGCTGCTCTTCATCAGACTCATTCTCTAGGCTCCTCCCAGCTGCTCTCTTTGCACCGCTCCAGCCTCTCAATGTCTTTCTTCTCTTGAAGTGCCCAAAACTGAAGCCAGTACCCAAGGTGTTGCCTCACCAATGATGAATACGGGGGGACAATCACTGCCCTAAAATGTTATAAGTAGTACTGAGAAATGTTTTTGGGGCCTTCAGTGTCTCCTGTTGGTGCCATGGTTTAGTCATGAAGTCTGTGGTGACAGGTTGGACTTGATGATCTTTGAGGTCTCTTCCAACCTTGGTGATTCTGTGATTCTGTTTTCTCAAGAACTTTATGACTTAAACCCCCAAACGAGCACCATCCTAAGAGCTGCACCTATGTCACTGGGGCTCGATAAAGAGGAGCCTGTTGATCCCATTCAGTGATTTAAACACCTAAGAGAACTTCTGCTACCATTCTCAGCCTTAAAAAGGAAGAGACTTTCTGTTGGAAACACAAAGCACACTGTTTAAACAGCATCAGAGAGCAATTTGGGCAGGTGGCACCCAGCTAATTTGTTTTATAGCTAAGTCACCTTTCATATGAGACGCAAACCTGTGGTTTTATCTACTCAGAACAAGTAAAACAAATAGCAGTACAGCATTACAACTGATTGCTTGCTGATTTACTTAAGAAATTACCTTCATACTTGATTGTGATTATTTCTATTGCACTGGAATGCAGGAACTCTGTCATGGTGGCAGTAAATACCACAAAAAATAGGCTTGCCCCTGAAGTCTTGCACCGTCAGGCCACGGCTGCCGTGCTCAGAGAACTTGGGAAGTCAGGCCTGGGGAAGCTTTTGCTTCTGCAGAGGTGGTGAAAGGGGACTGTTCTGCTCTACAGCTCAGCAGAAAAGATGGACCAGAAAAATCTCCCACTTTTGAACTTATGTGGCCATTGATTATTTTCAAGAGGGCAGATTTTACAGAAAAGCATCCTTCCTGTTAGCTAATAAAGGACCTCTTGAGGGGATAAGATCAGAGTAATGGACTGTTGCAATTAAGTCTAGGTCTCCTGCTGCAGCAGCAAAGGCTAAAGTGAAACAAAGACATTTACTTCAAAGAGGAAGACACTGAACATTTAGCTATATTATTTTCTTTAACCTCAAACCATCCAATTAATACAAATGGGTGGTGATGCTATCACCACTTGATGATGTTGCAGTCACAGAGGTCAGCAGCCAGTTCTTCAAGCCTTAATTTTATTTATTTACTGCCTTCTGAATGTTTCACAGAAGCCAGATGAAGTTTTTATTGAAGAAGTTCTTCAGTAGGAGGGTGGTGAGACTCTGGAATAGGCTGCCCTGGGAAGTTGTGGCTGTCTCTTCCCTGGGGTTGCTCAAGGCCACGTTGGATGAGGCCTTGAGAAGCCAAGTCTAGTTGAGAGGTCTCCCTGCCCATGGTAGGGAGGTTGGAGTAGATGATCTCTGAGGTGCCTTCTACCCTGAGCCATTCTGAGAGCCTATGATTATGGTAAGAAGGGTTAGACAACAAAATTTTGACTCAGTGAAATAACCTATGTTGTTTCTGTGCCAGTTTACATACCTGTTAAAATACTTCTTTTTAACAGAGAAATTGTTATATAATTGATTTCGGGGTGTATTGGACACAACAAGGCTCAAAAGATAGAAACCCATGAAAAAAAAGAGTCATATGAGGCCTTTGATAACAGCAGAATTAAATTAATAGTTGAATTGGCTTGAGCTAATCAATTGAGTAAAATGATGGGAAGGCTGCATGAGAGCTGAAGGAATTTTGCAGTAATCAGTTTCTGCAGTGCAGCTGCTACACGTTCCTGTAATAACAGAGCTGATGAGCAGCTAATTTGTATGAAACTAGAAGCAAGTTTAATGTTTGGATTGGAACAGGAGTCTGCACCTAATGCACAGAGTGTCTCCATTGTTTGCTGCAACATGCTGGACTTTCTCAAAGCTGTTCACGATGGGCTTGGCAGAGCAGTTATGTGGTCATAAGGGCACAGAAAAGTCAAAGCTTGCTTTTACCTTATCCAGTCTTGCACATTTCCTATGGCTTCTTTGGAAAGAACAGAACAAAGTGGGTTTTTCACTGTCCTCCACCATGTGGGGCAAACAGTGTCCCCGGCAGGGCAAGAATGGCTGAGTGAATTCAGCAAAGCATTGAAAGACAATGTCACAGACTCCAGCTCCCACCTTTCTAATGCTGCTGCATGGGAAATTCCGTGCTATTGAACAGAGAAGGTTACAAAAATGTTTGACTAGATGCACATGGGCTCTGTGAGCTAACAAGCCCAACACAACTTGTTAGAAATGGACACATTGTAAGTCAACAGTGTCCTGTTTATTTTGACAGGACTACGCATGTGGTCGGGTAAGAATAAAGCACATTATGGTACCTATGGATGCAGCTATGCTGCCTATATGCTAGCCATGGTCAACTGCCTACACATGATCTAAGTTTTCCAACAGTAACAAAAAGTTTATTCCACTCCAACACTGTTTTTAAAGCAATGCCAAGGTAAGGGGGATGTGCAATCAGCAATGGAAACAGGCAGAGCAGCCAGGTTACAAGGATAATTGGATACAGGGTCGTGTACAGGGTGCTAGGGCCCCCGGTATGCAAGCTGCAAACTCAGAGCTGCTCTTGCTCTATGGGAAAGTGACTTTGGTAGGCTTTGCCAGCTGGATGGACTGTAGAACTCTGGAGCAGGCATAAAAAGAGAAATACATGCATTATTTTTCCTCACACACTATGTTGTGGCAGTAAATAACAAAAGCCAGAAACAGAAAAGCAGTAAATTCAGAAGTAAACAGGATTTTGCCTAGGAGCACGTGCCAGCCTGCCTAGTACAGGACATAGCAGTCAACAGTAAAACAGAACAGGTTTTAAAGTTGAACTCTCTTATTAGAAAAACTAAAGAGTTAAGGACATTTTTTGCCAATTACTGGTAACTGCAGCACTGACATAAGTCACTACAATCTTAACTCCAACGGAGTCAGCATTTCCTCTGTGATCCCATCAGTTCCTCACCTTGTGACCCTGGTGAACATCATGGCAAAAGCAGTTGTCTTCGCTGCCTGGGTTTGGCAGTGTGGCTGAAGATGGAGGTGCTTTTGGTCCACAGTGTCCTGCAGCTCCCAATGGATGCTGGTGCATGGGGAGAACTTCTCACCTTCCATCCCAGTTTCTGTGGTGGCAACTAGGACACCACAGGGAGGGATCCAGGTGCCCTCCAGCAGGGCCACAGAGAAGAGTCCCACAGAGTGGGTATCTCAACACAGACCTGAGCAGCCCCCATGTGCTGGTTTCAGCTTGCCGGCAAAAGGAAAGGGACCAAAATTTGCTCTCACTATTTCTGTTGGTGCTGCACATGTACAATTTGAGGTGTGCTCAGCAAAGGACCTGCTGGCACACAAAGAATTGAAGAGTCCATTATGGATGTTATTCTGACCACCACAACTTTATCAAAGGGCACTGGCAGGAAAAGTCTGTATCTAGCAGACAACTGGACACTCTTCACCTTTCAGCCCACCCCACTGGCTTAAGGAAGACTAATCAATTATTCAGCTCAAAAGCCCACAAGCCACCACTGAACACAGCTAGTCAGGTGTAACTTCTGGCCCTGGCATTCTCGATGTTCATGCTTTAAACACACAGGACAGGATGGTTTCCTGTGTAGCTTGTTCTGCTCTTAATCCCTTCCTAGGCATCTGCCGTCGATTGCAGCTGGAGATAGGAGGCCAACTGGCTCCCAGCTCTGAGCAAGTTTTCCTCAGGGATGCGGGATCTTAAGCTCCACTCCTGAACTCAATGTCCAAATTCTCCTTTCAGCCCAGGAACATGCAAGAACATTATTTCCAATGAGATTTCATAGTTGAAGGTGTTTGGCAATGCTGACACTTCTAATATCCACCAACCTGAGCACCACAGACCTACAATTACATTTGTATGAGTGTTTTGATATAGACAGCTCAGGGTTTTTTTGACAAATTAAATGAGATCAATTCCTTTCTTGTACCATCTCTAGTCAATTATCAGCACTCACTGCAAGATGTCAGGCACTAATGATCACTGGGTAATCCAGGACCTACAGACAGGTAGGCAGATGGTCTTCATAATCCAGGCTCTGTAGCCACATTAAAATGTCCTCGCTTGAGCGCAGCCTCAAGGCTGGTACATTCCCTTGAAGGGAAATATCCACTCTGTTATTTACTGCATTACTTTAACAAACTGCTTTCCTATACTTGGAGAGCCTCATAAACAGGACACTTTGTTGTGCAATGTGCTAGCTGGTGTGCCCAGTCATACATCACACCACTTCACCAGGTGTCAGGATTTACAGCAGTCAGTGCTGCTTTCTTGCTGGGGAGATAGAAGGGAAACTGGCAGCCCATGGCACTGCAAGCTGAACTGCTTTGTGATTCATTCCATTCTGACTGCAGCAACTGTTGGTTACAAAACTATTCTTAGAGGTCAAGAACCTAAAGTGTCTGAAATCATGCCCTTTACCTATTTTGTTATTAAATTTTAATCACTGCTAATACGTTTGCTGGTTGATGGTGGTTGGTTGTTTTTTCTTTTGGTGAGGCTGGCAGGGGCTTATGAAAGGAGGGCACTGAAGGGGTGAATAAGACAGCTTCAGCACAAAGGCTTCCCATGTCACACAGCTGTTCCAGGTTACAAGAAGGGACAAGGCACAGCCTACAGAGAGCTTGTGGACCCGAGGGGGACTGTTTGCATGACCGTGAAAAGACTCTAAGACAAACACACTAAACGCTAATGGTTCCTCAGATGTGGTAATGGTGGATCTGGCACAAACCTCCACATTTTAACATGATTTAATCTGAGGCATGCATGTGAAATTGCTCTCTTTCAAGTATTATTAAGAAATGGCTGAGAAAAAGACAATGACAAAGTGCAGGAAAGAAATTTGTGTGGGTTTGTGCCTGAAGCTGAACAAGTTTTTCACCCTTTCTGAACAGTTTTGAGAGCTTTTTACTCTCTCAGAAAAATATGAAAAGCAACTAACTAAAATGAATCCAAATTCCTTCTCTTCTCACTTTTCCTTGTCCAAGGCCCTGTATAAGAAATATTAAGGTAATACCTTAACTACAAGAATAATTGCAAAATTATTAAAACCTGTGGAAGGCAAATGAAAAAAATGCAGGGGTGCTTCTGGGTGCACACAGCTATGGATGGTTATACACTGCTTGGAGATTTGCTTCAATAAATGGCCTTGTGCTAGTAACAGAATAGCATCCTCCCTATCTTTATTTCATAATCACCACCCAGCATTCCTGGTGCCACTAATCATCCCCTGGCACCTGGCTATCAAAATCATTAGGAGCTAAGCCAGCAAGTTCTTCGTAGCTAAAGCAGAACCAGGCAGGCTACAGCCAGACCATGGTAATCTCAAATATCTAATGACTGCTCTGAGAGTTTAATGGGAATTGGGACAGACTGCAGGGAGGACATTGTGGGTATCTCCTCAGTGTTTAATACTTGGTGTGAAACTAAAGAAGTGCATAAGACTTTTTTCCCCATGTTGCAGTTCATTTGTACCTTAGGCATGGTGCAAATGGGAGCTTCAAAACCAGGGTGACACGATGTTATTTAACAAACATTATAGGAACATTCCAAAGACTTCAAGCTTTATTTCCTGCTAGGTTTCTTCACCCCTTTATCATTTTCTAGTTTCTCTTCTGATCTTCTCTTCCAGTAATGCTTAACCAGCCATTATCTTTTATTAGTAAAGCTAAGATGAATGACATCAACGTGAACAGCATAAACCCTACATTGACCTACTTTTATGAAAGAGAATAGGCCTTACAGGTCTGGTAGGTTGTCCAGTTTCCTCTTCCACTTAAAATTACTGCTACTTCCTTACCAGGATCTACATGTACAGGTTATGCTTAACACTGAAAGTGACACAAATGAAATACCCAGCATATTGCTGCTCTCTGTTCTACATTATCAACAACTCAAGCAACAGGCAAAACTGATGGTTGCAAAAACTGTAAGAGGAAAGAAAAAATTGGAACAAGGTGGCAGATCATCAGCTTGACACAATTAAATGCTACTGATGAAGCCAGGATGACCCAATGACATTTTTAAACAGAATATATTATCCTCAGGCATTTTGCTGCTCAAGTGATTTTTCATTTTTCTCCTCCTCCTTGCTCTGTCCAATTTTAAAGGTCCAATCCTGACTGAACTGCTGAACACTCCTCCCTGGCACCGGTTTCACTGGAACAAAAATGCCCTATGTACCTCACTACGGTTTATCGAGCATCACAGATTTAGGCCAAATAATTAATGGCTGTCAGAAAAGATCAAATGTCAAAGAAGTAGCCCCTGGAAGTGCACCTGCAGGTTACACAAGCAGCATCCTCAATGCCTACAAATGGAACTTAACATCATTGAGTAACGCTGCTGCTACTTTCACACCAGTAACCAGGAGGTCCCAAATCAGATCAGGACCATGTCATTATAAACAGTGCAAAGAGATTCTAAATAGCAGTGATGAACATATTCTGCCTGTCCTCATGGAGGCAACTGGATCCCTACGGTCAGAAAAACAAACAGCAGAGCCAAAAGCCAAATCCAGGGTTCCTGAATTTAGGATCAACTCCTTAATGACCTCTGAAAGCAAGCGTGAGTCATGTGCAGCTACCCAAGTGCTTCGGTATTTATCAAGACGACATTTAACAGCAAAATGACAGAAGATCTGCTCTGAAAAACATACCCTGAAAAATCCAGTCTGGGATAGCAGGGGGGGGAATAAAAAAATCAATGCTCCCCACATCCAGCTATGTGCTGAAAAAACAGAAGCCAAGCTGGTATTCCCAGGTGATTATTTTTAAATCGTTTTAGCCTTGAAGCAGCAGCTCAAATTCCAAATGCAGGGAAGGAGGGAAAGCAGAGACTTATCAATCACTCAACAAAGAGGCTTGTCAAGGAGTGGGCATTTCTCTTTTGAGGCATTTTCTTCTCAGCAGCTGCCCAGGTATAGCCTATCAGGAGGTATCTTGGGTCTCCATCAGGGGAGTCTTCTGCGCTCTCTCTCCACTGTTGGCGCATGAGCTTAATTTACTTGTCAAGTTTTTCTTTGGGAGTTGGGGGGCAGAAACCAGGACAAATACTTCATTTCATCATGACACTGCCCCATCTCCCCGATTCCTGTCAGCCTGCAATTATTTATAATCAGATCTGCTGGATTTCTGTGTCTTTTAGGATTTTTGCAATTAATTCAGTCTCAATATTCTCCTAATTTCCATACTTTTCAAATGTAATTTCGTGTCTTTTGATCTGCTTCCACTTCTTTTCTCCCTTCTCCCTCCTTGCCTTCATGCTCTTTCTGAATTTTGAAATGGATTTTATTGGTTTGTAGACACATTTGAATTGCTTTCAGAGGCTGGGCCTTGGAAACACAGGATAGGAGCTTGCTTAATCACATTTCTCACCTAGAACCTGTATAATAAGGGTGATACATAGGGTGTGAGGTTGGAAAGCTACTAGTGAAGATGAGCTAATGGACCTTGGCCAGCCTTAATTACAGTTTCTAAGCCAAACCTTTTCCTCCCCTGGCCATGAGTGTGTCAGCCTATCAGTTTTATAACAGCTGTCAGCTTCCTCTGACTAGTTTATCTTCATCTTTCCTATTTTGTGTGCTGACATGGCACCAGAAGAGTTTTCCCTGCAGCAAATGGGTCCTTTGCTCTGCAAAGGAAAATGCACCTATTCCACAGGGCACCTGACCCTATCCCAGGAAGGCCCATGTATGGGATGAACCACTTCACCCCCACCCTGTACCTCCAGGATATGGCAGTCTGGCACATATATACACACAACAAAAAATCCCCACCCAAACCAAACACATGAAACCCACCCCCCAAAATGCCAGACAAACACCCCAAACAAAACCCCCTCAAAACCAAACAAACAGAACCAGCCAAAACAAAACAAGTAAGTCCCCAAACCAAAGCACACACACAAAACCCCCAAAGCCCACCATACCAACACCTCAATAAATCCATTACTGATGTTCTGACACCCAACATGAATTGCCTTGCCTGCCAAATCAGGTAGAGTGAAACAATGTCGTTTCCTCTTTCAAACTAGTTTAGGAAGGCTAACCAACTCTCTCTCTGTGTTTCCCAGTGTAAAGCTTCCAAGCAGCAGTGCTACATGTAAATCAAAACATGCTTTTTTTAATAACAAAGGCTGATTGTTTCGATCAGGATGGATTGATAAATTGCTTTCTGCCTGAGGCTAAAGAGCACTGGGCTTTAGGTATGTAAAACGGTAAGTATTTCTCTCTTGCTTTTGTTATTTCCCAGCCAAAAGTATCTTAAGAGAGCCATCTGTTTCCTTGCCACAGGAAGAAAAAAACAACCCAAAAACTAGGGTTACTGGGCTTCCTTTGCCTTTTCATCCAATTTTGCCTTGAGTTAAATGTTGGAGAACCATCTCCATTTGGGAAGCTTGTAGTGCTGCCACTGGCTACAATAAAGGATGCTGTTTCTATCCACTGCTTGGCTTGTTTGTCTCTGGGGTTTTTATTTCGGCTAGAAATGCAAAAGAAATTACACTATTCTAGTGCACAATGAATGGGATTTCCTCATCTCAGTTTATTATCTTCATCTATTTCCCTCCACTAAAGGAGGAAAGTCCCACCCAGCCTCCTGCCCTCCCCACATCCCCAGAGAAAGTGGCAATTGTACCATTAAGCCTGCAGTGCTTTACATATGCAAACGCAAACACGGTGCTTACAGGAAAGCTCTTCCCTATCCATATGTTCATCTCCTTCCCTTTACCTAAACCAGACGATTACCTCAGCAGCTCAGCTGTGTTATTGAGACATTTCAGCGTGAAATTTGTTTTTCCTCACTGAACTTTAAGCGGAATTTCAAGTGCCAAGTCTCCAAAGCCAAGTGGGGCTATTAAGAGATAATTACTAATTATGCTAATTTGAGAAGTTGTGCTATTTCTTTCCCTGGTCATTTTATCTGCAGCTCTCCTGAGAGAGCAGTCCCTATTCAATGTTAATAACCTTTCCAGGCTAAGCATTCAACGGAGGACAGTGTGTCCTAAACCCAGGAATACTTTACAGTTAATCTAGATATGTGGCAGTAAATTAGAAAGAGAAGTAAGCTGCACTAATGCTAATGACTTCTGTTATTAATTTTTTGCAGCAGCAGAAATATCTGATTCCTCTCCATTCATATATTGATACAGCCTTTTCCTGATAGTCTTATTTTAAATGAGAGTCCTCAGTGACTTGAAATATTCAGCACACCAACAAGAGTCCGCAGCGATCGTTTTCTAATCCTGCCTACTGCGAGCTCCCAGAATAATAGATTGACACAACAGATTTGATTTGCCTTTCTTATATGTCTCATTTAGCTTTTCCTTGTTAATGTCAGGGTAAGAAACAGAGCTTTCCCAAGTTCTACACACAGGGGGTTATTTATTTATTTCCTTATCCTTTTTTCCCCTGCTTTTCCAGTGCCAGTGGTTACTGGGATGATCGTGCCAGTCTATGCAGTATGCCGACAGAACGAGGGACTTTGTTATCTGTTTTAACTGTTTTATTTGCTGTAGAATTCCATCTGCTCTGTGACAAACCTACATATTTTATATTTATCATTTGTTCATGGAATGGCAGTACTCAGAGCCTGCTTGGCTTGGCTTACCTCCCCAAGACAGAGGTGCTGAGACAGCCCTGCTGCTGCACTAGCTGTTGATAAAAATCCTGTCTCTCTGTTCCTCAGAACGGATACAATACAATACAGTAAACCAGGTTGGAAGAGACCTTTAAGATCATCTTTCAGCTAAGAGCACAACGGCTACAGACAGTGTCCAAGATCTGAATGCTCTCTGTTAGCAGGTCATGGTGATTCTGGTGTGACTGTGAAGGCCCGTTCCTGCAACACCTGGGCTCGCAGGTATCCCACTGAATGGGAAGCCTGCAATGCCTAAGGGAGCCCCTGGGAGCGCAGGCTGCAGGGTGACCCTCCCTGACTGTCAATATGAATGTGGCATGAACATCATAAAAACCCAGTGGAGGCCAGCCACACCTGAAAGCAGCCAGGGAGAGCATGGCCACAACACCAAATGCAGAGCCAGTGCCAATGGAAGGGTGGCTGCATTCCCAGAGGAAACAGACTCCTGTCCTCAAGGGAGTTTTCACTAGTTTAAAACCATGCACAAGCCTACAACCAGTGGGTGCATTTTATACAAGGCAAGGAATGTAAATATTCAAAATCTTGGGTAGCACCTATTTCTGGAAAACGTTAACACAGCCCTCAGACTCCAGTTCAGTACTCTCAATGTAGGAGTGGGAGGACTGCATTCATAGGAGGCATGAATTAGGGCCTAAAAATATGTTCTAGTAATAAAGGAGGAGATAATTTTAAGTTTTAGCATTGCCAGTTTCAGAATAGAATTTCCTTTAGTGGCAACCCATTTTGCAAGTGTGTGAACCTGCTCCTGAATGCCGGAGAAGTATTGGAGTCTTCCTGCTGGCAGGGCTGGGGGGGATCGACAGGCCACTGCATTCCCACCATATCAGCAAGAGACACGGAAGAAACATGATTGTCTGCCTTCCTAGTAAGGCATCTCTATCAGGTTCATGCAAGCACGCAAACTGAAGCCCCTGACCTGCACCTGGACAGACAGAGTTCACAGAGCTCTTCACAAGCCAGACTTCTGGCCATGCCCTATGGAAAGTGTGTACAGCAAGCAACACAGGCAAGTGTCTCCTGGGAGCCTCACCTCAGCTCTGTCTGGTGGACAAACTGTCATAGGTGAGGTCTTACATCTCTGTTACACCCCATCAAGACACGGCATCTTCTAAAGAAACTGCTGCCCAAACATTCAGCCTAAAGTTACAGCAGCATCAGCTCATGGCTGCTACACTGCTGTCCAAAGACAGAAGCCAAGGCTCTGACCAGTCAGAGGCACTGCAGCCTGGGCAACACCAGGCTGTGAGCAAATAAACATCTCTGAGGGAGGAGAGCTCTTAAAGAGAAAAAAAAACCAGGGAAAAGAGGCAGTCAGGAGAGAAGGCCTGCTGGAATATTTAAAATTAGTTCTTCCTAGAGAAATAAATGAGCTCTGGAGACAATTTCAAACTGTGTCACGGACTCCTTTGGTCACAGCCACACTTGTTCTGAGCGCTGAGAAACTGGCAGGGTGGAATGCCCGCCCCAGAAAGGCACTTCACATCGCTAATTTGAGCGGAAATTAAGGGTTTTTGCACACATTATCGCTTATTCAGGTTTGAAAGTCTTCTTTAATCTGCTACCTACAAAGATCACACAGAGGTCTCAAAGAAATACATCAGTTAAAAGAAAAATTAACATTAGCTGTTTTCCTTCCTCTGATAGTTCTGGAATGAAAATATTTATATTATTTTACGATATAATTTCCAAACCTACGAGGAGAGGCTGAGGGAGCTGGGGCTGCTTAGCTTGGAGAAGAGGAGGCTCAGGGGAGACCTCATTGCTCTCTACAACTATGTGAAGGGAGGTTGTAGCCAGGTGGGGGTTGGTCTCTTCTCCCAGACAATCAGCACCAGAACAAGAGGACACAGTCTCAAGCTGCACCAGGGGAAGTTTAGGCTGGAGGTGAGGAGAAAGTTCTTCACAGGCAGCCTTGTTAGCCATTGGAATGTGCTGCCCAGGGAGGTGGTGGAGTCACCATCCTGGAGGTGGTCAAGAGGGGACTGGATGTGGCACTTGGTACTATGGTTTAGTAGTCACGAGGTCTGTGGTGACAGGTTGGACTTGATGATTTTTGAGGTTCTTCCAATCTTAGTGAATTCTGTGATAGAGTAAATCATGTTTAACCATAAAAGAAAAAGTTGTGTCAGTCGACTACCATGTGAACTGAAGCCCCTGACCTGCACCTGGACAGACAGAGAGAGTTCACAGAGCTCTTGGTGCCATGGTTTAGTACTCATGAAGTCTTGGGTGACAGGTTGGACTTGATGATCTTTGAGGTCTCTTCCCACCTTATTGATTCTATGATTAACCTTACTCAGAAGCATTTGGAGCTCTCACAGACTCTGAAAGGCTCAGAATGAACGAATTACAGAAACGGATATTTGCAAGAGGCCCCAGCAGCTGGCTGGCACCACCAGGCTTCTAATTGATTTAAGAAATTATGTATAAGAGAGTTTGAATACCCCTCTTTGGCCCAGTTCAGGCCAAAGAGAACATGGTCCTGTGCATGGGTAAGCCTATGAGAGTCTCAGGTGCAGGAGAAAGGAGAAACAAGTCATTTCTGCATAAATTATGTGACAATCGGAGACAGTTCCTTCTGGAGAAGAAATCCTCGCTGTGCTGCTACCTAGTGCTTGAGATGGTGACTAAGACAGTAAATGAGATAAGCAAAGGAATTATTTTATTTGCCATTCTTCTCTCTGTCCTGACAAACACACAACAACTTGGCAACCTTTCTTTTCCATTATTCCTTCATGCTGTGTGCCAGTGAGGGGCGAGAGAAGCTTGCCATCACAATGTTTCCAGCTGGAAACAGGTAATGCCAAAAGGATACTTGATCTTCCTTCAATCCTTCAAAATCTCAGTCCCAACTATAACAAAAAACCAGCACAGGTGCAGCCAAGAAAAATGCTCCCTGCAGAAGTTCTGAGCAAACTAATTTCATGTGGAAATCTGGACAAGGAGCTGAGGGAAGCTCAGGCCTGAACTTCTGGTAGAGAATGGTCCTTTCACTGCCACCAGTAGCAGGTACAGCTGCAGGTGCTGGAATGTGATTTTCTGAAAACCACAGATTTTGGCACCCTAAGGCTGGATGAAAATGTTGGATTGATTTACTTCTCATAAACACACAAATATCTGCGTGCTCCCATCCTGCATCTTTGCAAAGAGGTTCTGCAGACAGAAACTGATGAAAGCTCTGCAAAGGAAACAACTCATCGAGCATTACCCTTCCCCAGCCAGAGGTTCTTTTTAATTGACTCTTGAAAAAATAATCTGAAGTACTAAACTCTACAGAAGAATGTAAGCTGTGGACTCCTTGACTTTTACTATTTCCCCACAGCCCATCTGCATGGATTTATTTGCAGGCTAAGAGCCCAGACAATGGAGAGTGCAGCATTTCACCCTTAACCCCACCCCAGTTATAATAAAGAATAAACAATAATCATGATGGGTACAAGATGCAAAGAGATGAATTGCAAGGTAGATGTTCAACCTTGTCTTTTCAGCTGAGATTATAAATGGTCCAAGCCTAAGCAAAAAAGTAGAGCCTGAAACTAAGGTGTGTTAATAAGCCAGCTGTAATAGCATAGGGGATTAGAAACTATGATTACAGCCCACTGAAAACAAGACAAAGGAGGACGGCAAAGGAAGTACTGGAAGCTTTCAGTTTGGAGAAGAAGAGATTGAGAGGTACCTTCATTCCTGTTTACAAAGATGTGATGGGCAGTGTTGGAAGGATGGAATTAGCTTCTGCTCAGAAACATCCAGTGACAGGACAAGAGGCAATGGGTGCAAGCAGGAGCAGAGGAGTTTCCATGTGAACAGAAAAGGGAAAAAACTTTTTCCCTGTGAGTGTGCCAGAGCCCTGGAGCAGGCTGCCCAGAGAGGTTGAGGAGTCTCCTTCTCTGGAGACATTCAAAACCAGGTGGGTTTTGAATGTCTCTCACCTGTTCCTGTGTGACCAGCCCTAGGTGATCCTACTCTGGCAGGGGGGTTGGACTGGATGATCTTTCAAGGTCCCTTCCAACCCCTAACATTCTGTGAAGCAGCTCTGTCAGAGAAACATCTCTACACAAGCTGCTGAAAATGAAAATGTGCTAAGCATGAAAACCCAACTGCAACTACAAAAAGACAGTGTTGTGAACCAAATCAGCTCCTGGATACTCGGCCCAATGTTTATTAAAACCCTGAGGTTTGATCTAAGCTCCTTATTAAGCCTAGGACAAACCTTCCATTGAGTTCAGTCTCTGAGATACATATGCACATACGTTAATGTGTGCCGTGCTGAAGCATACCTTGGCCATTAATATGCACAGTGCTAGTGTCTCTGTTTAAGTATATAAATAGAAATGGAACAGAAACAGGCATTCACACCTCTGAAGTTCCACTAGTAACAACAGAGCATAGAGAAATTATTAGCATTTGTACATGAAGATTCCTGTTCAAGTCAGACAGTGAACTGCTACTGCTGCTTCCAAGGCATTCAGCAGCTGGAGAGTCTGCACCCTTAACTTTGGTGCTAACCCAGTCTATTTTTAAACCTCCTTTAATGTTAATTCTGCTGCTGTGCTGTAGGGATGAAATAAAGTACCTTTCTGAGTGTGCAGTTTCAACTTCTTTGTTTTCTTCTTTGAATCTCTCAATTGGCAGTGATCCAGTACTGTTAATTAATGTCAGTTAGCACAACCTGGCAAAAATTACCACCAAGGTCAATCTGCACTGAAGACAAGGTGATCACCTATGTGAGTATGACCTATGGGGTGAAGGTTCCTTAAGCAACAGGCCCTGGTGCTCCTGATAAAGATTCCCACATAACAGCTCAAGATTGGGCTCTTACTCTTACTCTGCTGCCAATCCTTCTCTCTTTTCTAGTAGAATCAAAAAGGGAAATTGTGCTTTTGTTCACAAATCCTTGGTACTGTTGTTGCATGCAAGTTTCTGGAATGTTACCCACTCAACAAATATTAACCTAGAACCTTAAGTGTAGAATGGGTGAAAAGCAACATTATGCAAATGAAGATGAGGAAATATTAGTTCTATTCTGCTTTTGGAAACTGAATGCAGGAAAGTGATATCCCTTTAGAAACAGCACTGCTTGCTATTGACACAGCTTTAAATTACTTGGGTAGCTTTTGATTGTGTGGTCCACTGCTTGCCCTAACAGGCATTCATTTGTTCAAAGTATGAACTTGTTCTAGATTTCTAATGGTAAAAGCAAACTCGTGCAAAAGCATAATGAAATCACCTTCCAATCTGCTTACATTCTCACTTTTCATACCACCACCACCCCCCCAACACAAAAACAATCCCCCAAATTTCCCTGAGATTATTCCAGCAAATCCTATGCCCAGCAAATCCTAAAACATGCTCCACCTGCTAGTGAAACTATCACAGTAATTGTCTGGGCTTTTATCTAATGAATATGCATTAGAGCAGGCAAAACAAAACTCTAACTTAATCTACATTACTGGGGAAAGTTTCAGAAACAAGCTGTTGTGGGGAAATTTATGTAACATGTTGTCAACATTCAGCAGAGACAAGCTGCCTGCTGGAAAGGGCTGATTGAAAACAGCTTCCTAGACTTGCTTAGGGCACTGTGTTGTTGCTACTCTTAAGCCGTGGGGCTGGCCACAGAAGTGCTGAGAGCATCATGTCTTGTGCTGCCTCTAGCATGCCTGCCCACCTGTACTTCACCTTGATGCAAAGCCTGTGCTCATGAGCACTGAGAAGATTTTTGCCACATGGTTTTTAGGGAGTCATCATCAACACTCCTACAATGTGCAAACTCACTTGGTACCACTGGAGAGTGGGGAAATGAGAAGGGGATATTCAATCTATTGCCTGTACCAGGTGTGTGCACAACTGCACCTGCAGAGAAGTGTATGCCTGATGCCAGTCTCTGCAACAATACAGCACAGGTCAAACCACCAAAACATGTATGTGAAACCAAGATTAACAAGCCACTCCTTTCAACCAATTGTCTGCATCAAGAGAAGTGTGACCAGCAGGGCAAAAGAGGTGATAATGCCCCTTATTCTGCTCTTGTGAGACCCCAACCTCCAATACTGTGACCAGTTCTGGTGTCCCCAGCATAAGGAGGACACGGATGTTGGAATGAGCCCAGGAGAGGCCACAAAGATGATCCAAGGGCTGGAGCACCTCTGCGATGGGAACAGGCTGAGGGAGCTGGGCTAGTTCAGCCTGGAGAAGAGAAGACTGTGGGGGGACCTTAGAGCTGCATTCAAATATCTGAAGGGATACTACAGGAAGCCTGCAGAGGGACTTTTCATGAGGGTGTCTAGAGACAGGACAAGGGGAATGGTTTGAAGCTGTGGGAGAACAGGGTTAGACTGGAGCTGAGGAGGAAGTTCTTCAGCACGAGGGTGGTGAGAATAGACTGCCCAGGGAGGTTGTGCCTGCCTCCTCCTTGAACGTTGAAGACCAGGCTGGATGAGGCCTCAAGCAGCTGAGTCTAGTTAAGAGGTGTCCCTGTCCATGGCAGGGGAGTTGGAACAGATTATTTCTGATGTCCTTTCCAAGCTGAGCCATTCTGTTTGCCATCTCCCATTTCTGTTCTAAAGAGCGCCGAAACCAACATTACAAGCCAGCGTCAGAGAAGCATCTCTTCAGCTTGGTGAGTGGTAAGAAGATCAGTTTGGATGCACTAAAACAGAACAAGTCCTAAGAACTACATGGTGGCAAGGAATTACACTGCAATTTTTTTATTACTATCATATGTAGAAAATCTCCAGGAAAAGAACAGTAACTTGGTAGCCACTTTCTGATCCCACAAAACATTTGAACACCTGCATATATGAATGCTGATCTTGTTACTTATTATTTACTGCTTTCCTGAGCAGCAATGGAATGACTGAACAAGTGATTTCGCTGAACCAAGGCCATATGTTGCTCCAAAGACCTCTGATGATATATTGGTGCTATCCAGCCACCAATTTCATAGTTACTTTCATTTCCTACATTTGTATGAATGACAGCTGCTGTGATAGGTGAGGACACAAACAAGGGGATTAAGACAATAACCACAAAGGGAGGAAAGAGATGGGTGTTTGGTGAAGAAAGGGAAAAAACTAAAACCAGAAAGTGCAAATACATGCTAATGACCAAATATGATCATTTTCAGGGTTGCATACACTAGGTTTATTTTAGGTGTAGTCTTTTGCAACCTCTGTGGTTATCTTTTCAATCGTCAAAACCAGATTGAGGCAGGTTCTGCAGTGTTTAAGTCATACTCCCACTAAAACAGCCCCGCACAAGATCCCAAACAGAGCAGAATTTGTTGCTGCTTGCTTTCAGTTAATTTCAGAGACTCTCCATGAAAGTTGAAAGGGGGGTTTTGAGACAAAACTGACAACAATATATAGTGAATAGAAATGTTTGTTGTTGTTATTAACTTACAATTGCTTTTGTAGACTTGGAAATCAGGGCTTGGTTCTGGGTTTGTTTGTTTTCATCTTAGAGTTGTCTGCCACCTTTTAGTCCAATAACTGTCTTATACTTCAGGAGTACAGTCGATTGACAGTGATTTTAGCTAAGGTGGAACAGCCTCCCAGCCTTTCAAGAAGCCCACAAATATAGGAAAATGGATGCACTTCAGGCAAGGCACAAGTGTAGGCACCACTACTAAGATTTTTAATGGAAATAAAAGCTTTAAAATTTAGGTAGTATTTAATCCTACTGAAATGAAGTGATTCACCTAACAGGAGAAACGTCATTTAAAAAAGTATCTGTAGGGGTTTCGGTCAATTTCGTAGGCAAATTCTGATAGCATCTGAAGGACATAATGTACATTATAAAAATAGATTTATTCAACAGACTTGTCAAGCAATATGCTAGTAATGGTGAAGAAAGAGTTGTCTTTTCAATGAAAACTTGGATCCCTAGAACCCTTGCCCTCAGCACGTATAACAAGCCATGCTGGGAGAAACCAAAAAGCCCTCCAGGAACTGAAGAGCAAATGTGATTTAACACTAAGGAATAATCTGATGCCATGCACTTGTTTACATACAGAACAGATAAATAAATAAAAAGCTCTCATCTTTCAAACACCACAAGGCAGAACTGCTTTGCAAACAACTGCAGCAGGCTGCCTTGCAGGCAAGGATTACACCTGCTCCTGCCGGCGTGCAGCCTGGCAGAGCCCACCCCGGAACAAGCGGCGCTCCCAGACACCTGCCACGCCAGGATCTGGCTGTGACAAACCCAGCTGACGTGATGCAACTACAGACCTTAAGATAGGCATGAACTAGAAACAGGTTCATTTGGGACTTTAAAAACAGAGCAAGAGAATCCTGAATTCCTGCTTCTTGCCAGTTAATTTGCAACAGATTTACTAGCTGCAGCTCAGTTTCCCTCGGTGCACCGGAGGAACATGGCCTCTGTTGTCCGTGAGAATTATTAACAACTTCCCATAAATTCTTTGAGCACATACCTAGTATGACAACACATGCACTGCTATTATCTCTGGGCAGTAAGAGGCCTTGATGGCTGGGATGAATTGGAATTATCTGAAGAGAAGGATGATCTTAATCACTGGCAGAGAAAAACAGCCCAATGTGCCTTACATCATAAAAGTATAAATTCACTAAGGAGGTCACTGGTAGCCTTCAGGAAAAGCTGCCCAAACTTCTTTTGTCTATGGTTTCTTACCCCATTTAAGCAGAATCTATCACCTGCTTAAAAACGTGCCTGGGCTACCCAATCTATAAAGCAGTGTTCTGTTAAACCATTTCTGTTACAAACCACATTGCTTAACTGCAAAAAAAAATAAAAGCTATTTCACTTGTGACTAATCAAAACCAGGGAACATTTTTTTAAATCCAGACCTTTTTTTTTTTCCCCCCTTTTGACACCTAATAACCATCCTTGGGTAACTGGTACCATGAGTATCTCACTGCCTGGCTCTATCTTGCAGTTTACACCTTGTGCTGTCACATGCAAAGATTCCCAAATCCTTCAGTGTTTTTTAACCAAACAAATGCAGAGCTAAAGGCTCATTTGAAAAAAAAAAAAAAGTATTATTGGCAGGGTACAAGTTAACCTAGAAAGAAGCTTTTGACTTGCTCTGGCAGAAGCCAAACGCTTCACATTTATGCTTGAACACTGAATATTCCCTCCTCTTCCCCGTGTGGGAAATCTAAAGGTTTCACACTTTTTTCCTTTTTCCCCCCCTCAGAAAAATCAAATGACTTGTGCTCCTGGGTTTCAGCTGAAAGCACAAAATGTGCTCTGTGGGCACAGCACCAGGTAAAGCAAACCTCTGTCACACAGCTGTAAAAACCGCTCTTTAGAAACGGGAACTGAAAACAAGGCAAGGATCTTGATTTCCGAAACAACAGATTTCACCAGCACACATCAGATGGTTTAGCATAAATAAATGATAAACAGATCAATCAGTGATCTTTGCAGCAGTTGCAGCTGGGGAGGCCTGCTGCCCGTGATATTAGAGAACACTCCCCTTTTCTACCCTTTCTTTTAAACTCTTAAGTCCACGAGCAGCAAGAGCTGAGCTCCAATGTAATTACTGTCTGCGCTGTTCAACAATGGAGGCAACTCCCACCACTGGAGCTCTGCCTTTCGCCTCCCCCAAATCACCATTTGTACTGACACACAAACAGCAATTCACGACTGGCATGAGGGAGTGAAATTACAACCTGGAAATCAGCTAATTAAAGTTCATTTCAGTTAAACATTGTTCAAGCATCCAAAGACATTTTGCCTGGCCGTTTGTGGCAGGGCTGCTGGCTTGGATGTAAAATAGAGCACGAGCTCAGGGCTGGCTTCTGATCCCAGTTGCCAGTTCTGCAAGATTCAGATGGAGAACAATCAGCACAAAAAAGTTAAGACCAAATTCACCTTTTTTTGGTAAAGGCTCAGGGTTTCCTGACATAAGTGTTACAGGCTCCTTCCTAAGCCTCTGTCTTCGCCATTCTGAATTACGTAGCTACTCAGAAAACATATCTACAAAAATAGAACATAGAAAAAGCCTTAAAAAAATTAAATCTAGCTTATAAGAAGTTTCTTTCATTTATCTCTCACTCTAAAATAATAATAATAATAAAAAATCTTCTAATCCTTGTGCAGTTGTGCCTTTGTGATTTGTCTGTAAGGCTATTACTGTACAGACGAAGATCATACACAAATCCTTCGAGGATGTTCGTAGTAGTTATTTTTTTCTTTAAATTACAAAATTGATACAGGGTGGCTATATGGATGTGCAGAAACACACAAATGATACAAAAATGATTGTAGTTTTACATCTCTAAGCAAAAGCCTTCAATATAGCAGGCAAATTAATCCCTAATGTAAGTACGTTGGGGTTTTTTTAACTCTACAGGCTTTAAGACCCTTTGTCTTCTGTAACTTGGAGTTTATTACAGTCATTCATTTAGTACAGCCAGACAGCTGAAGCAAAACTTTGTGTTTCATACAAAAATGTATACATTCATGTACATTTATGCTCAAACACACTTATCTACAGCAGCACACTTCTGCCACCAGCACACTTCTGCCACCCTACACCACGCTAAGAAGTTTCCATTTCAATTGTACTGTGAGCAGGGGAAGCAGCATCAGACCTCCTACAAAGGCAGTATATTGTTAGAGTTGCCTTGATAGCCATCATTTGATATTTGTTAAACCCCACAAATTGCCATTTCTCAGTCTCTGGGAAGTTGCACGAAGCAGGCAATCACAAAATTAGTTGTGTGCAAATCTCTTTCTATGAAGATGAAGGTAAAATATCTGTAAATTATTATTCTTTTTCTCCCAGGCTTCCCAGCAGCTTTGACTCTTCTTTCTGCTGTTTCATTAGCAGTTAGAGAAAGGGGACTCCGCTAATAATTTTCAGCACCATTTACAAGGAACAAAACTGACACGAAAAGGGGGGAGGGAATACCACACCATCATTATTTTGCTCATTTCTCAGTCCTGAACCAAAAACTAACCACCACCAGCACATACTGCAGGTTTCAGAAGCAGCACCCAAGTGAGACAACTCCAAAATGAGATTCAATAGTTGGTTTGGCATGGAGACCAAACTCTAACCCATCAGGAAGACCTTTGCAAAGACAGATGATGGTCTGCAGGGGTAATCCCCTACCACCTAGCTATTGGCTGATGATGACACACCAGCAATCACGGCAATAACTGGGTTTCTGCTTTAAAAATATCATGTGTTTGTAAAGTTTGCTTTCACCCTTTTTTATCCCAGCTTTGTTTCTTTTTACCAAGGAATAAGAAATAGGAAGCGTAATAATGTTTAGTGTTATCCTCCTAACCTCACTACAGCATCAAAGTAAGAGACTAGGAATCGGTCCCAGTTCCAGTCTATTTATACATGCATCTTGCAGGGCGTTGAGTGGGAACAGAGAGGAAGGCAATTTAAAAAGCAGCCAGGAATATTCCAAGGAAACGCTCCTGCCTTCCTCTCAGCTGTGTTCCCAGTTTGGGGAGGCACATGGGCGGAGGGATGTGCATTGCCACTCCACGAAGCCCAGCAGAGAGGTACATCCTGAACCACCGCAAGGCTGCTTCAGCTGTGCAGAGCACGCACAGCTTCACATTGAAGAAGGGCAATTAAACCATGTACAAATCACCTTTCCACACAAGCCAACTGAGTCAGGAATTAGACAATTCTTTAATATTGTCATGTCAAAAAAAAAAATAAATTAAAGAACATTAAATCCTTCTTAAGGTATCCTACCTACAGTCAAAGCCTACATTCATTAAGCAGCAAACTCTTCAGGGCTCATTTCAGCTGAGCTAACCAAATACCTCAACTCCCTACACACACCTAAGTTTTGTTTTGCCATACCTTAAGTGAATGCATTCCCCCAGGCCAGCTACAAACTGTCTCATCAGTAAAAGTCCTTCCAGTCCTATCAAACACGCTGAAATTCTGTTTCCATAAAGGCTTATAGATTTCTGTAAATAATAATAAAGTTAAAAAAAAAAGAAGGAATAAATCAGAGTAGCCTGTTTACTTTCTTCATAATCTTTCCTTTTTAATATAATTTTACTGTACTCCTTCTTAAAGCAAACAACATAAACCCTACCCATTTTCTTCCACTGAAATTTTACACACCTTTAATCCTTTTTTGCTGTGTGTCTCTGACCCCTCACTATTTCTAGTACACATCTGGGAGCCAGAACAGCCAGAAGGAAACAGAATATGTTCGGTGAAAATACACCTTTCATTCTTTGATGACACCGTAATACCTTCAATATTCACCATCCTGCTCTTCACGCCCTCTGCCCTGCTCCATGCTTCCCTCCTTACCACGCTTTACTTGGCAGAGATTTTTTTATTAAAGCAATGTCCAGTCCTCAGCCCAGAGCAAGTACTGCCTACACAGGGCCCCAAAAATACATCTTCATATTTCAAACCCAGCATAAGGAGTTAGAAATTCCTGACTGACTGAATGTCAATGATAACAGCATCCATTTAACGCTTTCTGTTAAAGCATTAAATTTGGTTATTTTACGACTCAGGGAGGGCTGCCTATTAGCACAGGTTGACAAGCTGCTTCTGCCAGTTAACAAAGCAGTCTTTTTAATAGATTATATATCACAATATGCTGTTAAACTCCTCTGGGTAGGCTGCTTCATTTCAAATTCATACAGCGGGGAACAAAGGTCAGCTAAAGCAGGAAGGTAAGCATTTCATTTTACTATCGGAACTTACAAATCTGCAGGCAAACCGTTCTGTTTTACACAGAAAACATCAAGTTCATTACAGATGCCTTGAGAACAATCCATCCACTGATGCATGTCAGCTTTTTTTTTTGTCTAGATAACTAATAGTTTACATGGAACAACCAGTAAACTCCCTGAAAGGTTGTAGAGATAGTTAGCTGCAAACATGGGGATCAATTCAGGTTCATTACTGCTCGCAAAACCTACACAATACTGGACAGCAGTTAATTCAAAGCTAGTGCAATTAACAGAGATCAGACAGATATTCTAATGTTAGCTACCTAAATGCAACTTGCTAACATAAGGGGCATCAAAGCAACCTAAGAACACAGTTTGCACAGACCTTTAGTAGTTGCTTTGATATTTCACAAGGCAATTTCATCTGACCTTTAATATTTAGCGCGGCGTTTTCCATTTGTAGGGTATCACTTCAGAAAGGGCTGCCGGTAAGGCTTTCCTAAGCTCCATTAATATAACCTAAACCGGAATTCACAAGCACAGCTCCTTCACGTGGGAGAATTTTCCTACCAAAACCACTAAGGAGAAGCCACAAAATTCTAAGCAGCATAAAGCAATTTCCAACAGGATGATACTTCGCCACTAGCTTTGTCTGCGCCTGCAGAAAGCACAACATCTGACAATTTCTGTGTTCAAAAGATGGCAATGGATGTCATTGCTCTTGTGAGATATGGTCAATATTTCAATTAGCACTTTTTTCTACTTACATAATGACTACTTGGAGGTACAGCCAAAATATTTTTCCTTTCTCAAAGTAAAACGTGCCATTGTATTGTCCTTACACCTACATGCTGTTGCTAGGAGGATACAACTCTGCTCTAACCTAATCGCCTGCTCTTTAGCTATGGACTCATGAAGCCTGTATTTTTATTCTAAATTTAAAGTTCAGTCATTGTAGCTAATGTCCTTGATGCTATCTCAAATTGCTGTCATTACACAGATCACTAGAAATTGGAGGTAATAGTAAAAAAAAAAAAAGGAAAGAAAAGAAAAAAAGAAAAGTACCAAATTAGATGATGGATAAAGGTTTAATCAATTTAATTTTATCACCAAATCCAGTCGCTGCCTCTCGAGCCATCAGGGGCCGAGATAAGCGGAACACGCCTTGAAGCACGGCGCAACCCTGTTGTGGGGAAGGAGTTGCGTCCCTGAACCTCGCCAAGACGAAACGCGCTCATTTATTACTTTGGCATTGCAGGATGATGAAGAACCAAGCTGGTTTCCTCCCTCCACCCTCAGAACAATCTTTCTATTTCATTAATTTTTCATGGGATTTCATTTCACAATCACTTTGCCTCTCTTACCTGCTCACTGCCCTCATTTAGCGCATTCTGTCAACTTTTTTTTTGCGTCTCATTGTATCAGCAGCGACCTCGGCCATGGCTTTCTACCACATCAGGGGTACCTGATTCCCCTTTCTTTCCAGTAATTAACTTTAATTGCTAGCTCTATAAAATGGCATTACAAATAAGGTGGCTTATTTGTTATATTATACTGGAAAAATAACTGAGAAGGGGCATATCTCCAGTCACCCATTTCATACTTGCTTTCTCTGTGTTGATTTCTAAGTTGCCAGAGGCTGCTAAAGTGTGGCCCTTTCAGTATTACCATTAAATGGCAGCTCCACTTTTGTTTGGACTATTTATAACCATTTATCTCAGAAAACCAGCCTTCTTTGCAAAAATCTATACCACAGGCTATGAAATCTGCACAAACCATCCTGAGGTTACTGTGCTGAATTGTGCCAGTACTCTGCCGTGTTCCAGAGCCCCGGAGACAACACAACTCACAAATCCAACTACTTCCTATAAAGCCTTAGAAATGTAAATGCTGTTTCTTTAAATCATGAGGCATCGTTTTCTAGCCTCTGGCCCTTCTATACACACAATAACACACACAGACACCCCCTCCCAAAAATCAAACAGAGAAATACAAAATACCTTTTACTGCTTTTACAAGGAATTAGTGTGCAGATAATCTGGTAAGCATCAGGATTTGGGTTTTTTTTTCCCTTAGGTTTGTGAGAAATGCAGATCTTTACTTCCCACTGAGAGTTAACATACTTATTTTCTCAATGACAACGAAAACATTCCTGCCAATATTCTTTAGCAAATGGCTCTGATTAGCCGCATTGTAGCTGCTTTAAACACACTTTTTGCACGTAGTGTAAAACAGAATGCGACTCCAGTGCACGCTTGCAATGTGACAGTCACCGCACTGACATCAAATGCTAAGTCTTTGAGGCAGGGTCGTTATAGTGAAAGGGTTTCTGGATTTCATAAACAAAAAATAAGATGTATGCAAATTGTTTACTGGACAATGTCACTGTACACTGGAATCGCTCTCAGTGTCCTACACTTTTCAGGACTCAGTTTGCAGGTGTGGAAATTCTGCCTCTTGCAGCATGTGGGGGTTTATTGGGTTTTAGGCTAAATACACAGGGAAATCTAGCTATTCGGAGAGCATTTTTGCTTTCCTTGCTTGAACTTCCTTTCTGCCTCCAGGACATTCCTTAAACAGAGCATCCAGGTGTAAAAGAAATGGAGCAAAGTGCTATACCCAGACACACCAAATTGTAATTCGCACTAACAAGGACAAAAAATATGACTGAAAATGTGGAAAATAAAAACAAATGGAAAAAAACAGCACTATGAAATATAGAATAGTATTTGCTAATACTGCTACACATTCCTAGGTTTTCTATCAGGCAATGTCTCAGCCTGGTTTAAGCATAGTAACTGTTCATACAGTCCACATGAAACAAAATATACCAAGTTGTACAAACAATTTGTTAAGACCATCTCTTTTAGGAGTGGGGAAGTGACAGATAATTACATTTCCTTACTCAAATTAGTACTCAGTTTAAGACTAGAGTGGATTTCTTGGTCTCCAGGAGTTCATAGGCATCTCTGTGGACATGTAAACGTGTGTGCGTAGTTACACCTTACAACATCTACTGAAAGTACTCCTGCTATAAAGAACAAAATATGTGCTGGAGAACAGATAAAAGCAAGTATCTTTGGTGTAACTCTCTACCAAGGTTTTTCACAATCTGTTAAGCATATAAAAATCTGCAAAACAGTGGAGGCCATAACAACTCTCATAAACACATAGCTGCCTATAAGCCCAACATACATCTTCTGGACTAGACCCTGGGATAGCCAGTTTATTAAACACCACCTTTACATTAGATTCCATTAAAATACCCACATAAATACATTAAGTAAATAAAATAGCATCACAGTAAAATCTGACAGGTTTTGTACTGTGTGTCTTAAGTTACTGGCATTTTATTGCTGGCAAAGATTTAAAGGCATGTGTATTTTCATGGAATACACTCTGAGTGTATAGAAAAGCATCCAAATTATATGCACACAAGCACTGTTCACTGCAATTAGCACATTAACCAACTACATGCTTTGGCAAGTGGTTACAAGAGCATGTTTAGAGAATAAAAATAATGAACTCCTCAAGTGCACTTTCTAACTGATATCGGTCAGTCAAGCACTTTCTAGAATGCCATCAACCTCCAGCTGTGTGTTCTGCAAACAGCTCTCATCCACCAAGTTATTGTTTAGCAAGTTTCTGTGCTTTCATTTTTTCCCCCCAAGACACTCAGCTTCCACCTTAATTTGGCAAAATAGAGCAACAAAGGACACATCAGAAAAGTCTTACTGAACAATTCTCACTTTTGTCTGGTTTGTAGAAACAAAGTTAACACTTATAATTTACCTTATAATAAAGCATCTTTTTGATGTTGCATGGATTAATGGTTTACTCTTTTCACCTGGCCAAGCACAAAGTAGCTAAGGCTAGGCTAAGTTTGTGATTCCCTAGAAAAGTAGTTCTGTCAGAACCAACGCAGCATTAAAAAGTCTACAGAGCACAACTTAAGCAGATTTAAAGAGCCTGAGCACTGGAGCTCTCCCTTTGCTTGGTATTTTCAAATGTATTCTGTAGTAGAGGCTTTATCACCAGGTGTCACAGCTTGCTTACAGATGCAGAGGTTTCACACCTCCTGGAAGTCCTGATGTATCTGCACCTCTGTTTTTTTCACTTGCTCACAGCTCACTGTTACTACGATTCTCAGCAGGGAGAGTTCAAAAGTGGAACTTAAAATATGACCCAAATGATACAGACCGGCACTTAGCACCTGACTGGATCGTACCAGTTACTAGACAGAACCTGCTCTGCCACCTCTCTAAAAAGCTATCAAGTACTATTCTTACTTGGTTTAACATCATCAATAATTAGAGCACAGTTAACAGCACTCTCCAAATTAGGATTTCTAGAGAAGAAACAGCATAGCCAGTGCATCAGCTTCAGCTGCCGAGCCAGCCGCCTAAACTTGTGTTGGTCCCACAGTGTTGTCAATTACAGCTGAGATGAGCTGGTATTTACCGCTTAGACAAACACCTGAGTTGGCACCTCTGCAATCAAATGCATTGCAGCTGGGCAGCTCTGCCACTCTGCTTCTCCTAGCAGTTCATTTTACTTTAAAGTGTTCACAGCCTGTTAACTTCGGCTTTTTCAGGCAAAACATTAAAAATAAAAAAATCCGGCAGCAGTGTGTCATCCCCTCTACAGGAGAAAACAGGGCAGCCTTGCGAGCTTTTATCTAGGACATATTCCCCGTTCGCACTGACATCCTGTAGCTTCACTTTCCATGCTTACGGCAATTAGCGCTTGCCTAACAAAGGTTTGCTTAGGGAAGAGGAATAGCATCAAACCCGCAAAACCTTATCTAAGAAAAGCAAGCAGCAGCGGTCTGGGGGGTAGCCCGCCGGCCTGGCCCTGCACTAGGAGGCTGCGCGCTGCTCTCTGCCCCGCCGGAGGCACGTCCTGCCCGCGGGCACAGCCGAACACAGGGGCACAGGGGGACGAGCGGCACTTCGAGGTCAGGCTAGCGGCAGTTCTGGGTCCGGAGGAGCAGCCGGGACAGCTTCGCCGTAACGCGCTACCTCGGACAGGGTCCGCCGAGCCTCTACCCGCCTGCACTTCAAGGTTCAACCTCAGCCCAAAAAACAAGCGAGGAGACCCGCAAACGGTACCGGCTCGCGGAGAAGAGCGAAGCCCCCTCACCCGTGGCCGGACCCCACCGTTGCGCGACCGGCACGGCAGGGAAAGCAGCGCCCGCCCCACACCGCCGTCGGGGCAGCGGTAGGACCGGTGCCGGCGTGCGCCATGCACAGACAATAAAAGCAGGAGCAGCCGATGTCTGCCGGGGCGTGCGTGTGGCAGGCAGGCAAAGAGAGAGCAAAACGAAAAAGAAAAAAAAAATTAAATTCCTCTTACCTTTCCTCTTTGATCTTCTCCTCCTCCTCCTCTTGGACTTGCATTTCAGCTGCCCGCTCGGCGCTCCCGAAGCCCTGCTGCTGCCCAGGACGGATGTCATGCCTGTACTTCAGCCAAACAGCACCGCGCCGAGATGTTTCCTAGCGCGGAGTTTCTCCTCTTTCTGGAGGCGGTTTTATAGCGGTGGGTAGGGCCGGCAGCTCGGCGCTGCCCAGCCCCGCGGCAAGGGGTCGCGCCTCCGCCCCGACGTGCCGGGCCCGGTCGGGGCGATGCCCGAGGCGGGAGGAACAGCGGCTCTGCCGGCCCTGCGCCCACTTTTTGCACCTCTGCGAGTTGCTGGGCACCGGCCGCTTTCAAGGCAGTGGTGCGGGGGTGGAGGGGGGGGCGGATTTGCTGCTGCAAAGTCTCCCGCGGCCCAATGGCTCCCGTCGCCCTGCGCTGACATCAGCTCCGCCAGCCCTCACCCCCAAACTCCGCTCCCCATGGGCAGCCGGCTCTGCCCGGCTCCCGGCAGAGAGCGAGGGAGAATGGCCCTGGAGGGAATAAAAACATCCTGCTGCTTGTCTGCGAGAAGCCGGAGGGGCAGCTTGCGAGAGGGAAGGCTGCAGACAGGATTGCCAGCCGTTCCCCCCCCCCCCCCCTTTTTTTTTTTTTCTTTCCCTCCCTCTCCTTCCCTCTTTTTCTTTCATTTTTCCCCCCTTTTCTTTTCTCTTTAGACCATGTGGACGCTGAACAGTCTGCTTCCAGAGACACAGAAATGCCACTGCCATCCTCCCTAACCCAACACTCATTTGCTAGTTCACTAATTTCAATGCTTATTATTCCCAGGGAAACACTATGAGTTACTGCTGAAGGATCTCTGTATCCACAAGCCTTCTGCAAGAGCCTAAGTGTAGCGATTCCCCTTGAATCTCCAGTCTTTAAGGTACGTGCTCTGCTAAATTCACTATCAAGGGCAAAAGCTCTGTGAAAAGAGCGTGATGTCGCTCGGGCTCGTACATTAACACTCTGCAGTGCCTCATTTAGGCAACCATGCAATTAAAGTGTCGGAGCAGAGGGGTTTTTACAGGGAGAAGATGACAACAGCATTCCTCTGAAAAGCTTTAGTACAAAGCATTGCACACTTATGACAAAAAGGCAAGGTATGCAAAAAATAAGATACTGCTGTAAGTTACAGGAGACCTACTGCTTCTCTGCTGTAGCCTCCTTCGTTATTATTTGCCTCAAAAATATGCATCTGGAAAGCTAGGCAGTGGATGGAAAACAGGAGAATATCAAGAAAAAATTATGCTAAATAATTAATGTCATCATTAGTGCATGCTGCATTTGTAGTCAGCTGGAGGAGCACAGTAAAACCCTGTTTATCAGAACTCCTTTAATCTAAAACTTCCTCTTGTTGGAATGTAGGTTACCTGGCTCCTGCTGCTAAGCACTTCCCCTGCAACTCTCCCAGCTATTAGAAACCCTCTGTGCTTGGCTGGTTTAGGCCTCTGTCAGTTTCAGACAAGCCAGAGCCACACATTATGTGGATTTGAAGAAAAATATTTCCGTAAGAGTCGCTGAAAGTACTCATTAAACCAGGTCTCGGATGACACAAGCATGCCAAGATGATGTATCCTCTTGGATTCCATCATCACTGGAGCAGGTTGCATATGGTAAGAATGCTCGGTGCACCCTCAATTCTAGCTCTGTGGCACAGTGCAAAGCACAGGGGAAATGCCCCCCTCTACTTCACCAGCTGAGGTAAGAGAGCCTGTGAATTTAGACCCACAGGACTTGCATGTCAGACATCATGCAGGAGGCCCTGCATACAAGTGGGTTTTTACATGCAGAGCTTTTGCAGGCTACTGGCTGTTACTTTGCAGCATACACCTCACCCTAGTCAAACCTTTGAACTACTACGTAGCTTAATAAACATCTCTTCAAAAGATTCTGTCTGCTTCTGGGAGAAAAACTTGTCTATGGGAAACCAGAGTCAACAATTTTGGTTTTACCTTGAGTCTTCGCTCTTTCTCCCCTTTTCCTTCCACTTTGTGTTGTCCTAAGCACAGCTGGCCCTCATTTATTCACATGGCAAAAACTTGCAGCTGTGTGTGAGCTAGCAATGCCCCTGCAAAATGCAGCTGCATATCCAACCACACATTAAACTTCTGACCAGTCTGGAAGTGAAGTCACTTAGTTTAGAAGCCAGATTTAGAAAAGAGTCTTCTGTGCTTCAATACCAATCCGTGCTCTGTCCATTAGGGATCTAAAAGAGAAGCAAGATCCAGTTAGAAAGAAAAGGAGCTTCCCAGGATATTCATTTATTTTTAGGAGTGGCCTCAAGTTCCACACATGCTTCAATGTTTCTGAAGATTTTCTTTCTGATAACATTTTCTTATACTCTAAAAATTACTGGAATCAAGGTGTTACAAAGACAGACTGGCATTGCCCATCCCTCCAGAACTCATGCTACCAAGCCAACCTGAAAAGCCACCAATTCTCAGAAACTGTTACTGGGTGCTAACAATTTCGTGAGCTGCTTTTCAGTTCTGGGCACTGTTACGAGCTGCGTCATCAAGGCAACATTGACAGCAGCTGAGCTCTACTGGCAGTACAGCTCCCTCCTAAACTGGTTTCAGGTGTGAGTTCTGATGTGAAAGACTCTTCCCTATGATGTCTGGAGAGCTGTGACTCCTCCTGTGACCCATCACAACTACTGATCCCAGCCAGTAGGTCAAAACTGACACTCCTGTTGCTGTACCATAGGCAGGTCTCTCTCAATAATAGAGGTACTCAAGCAAGGAGTCCAAGCTTTGTGACAATTCACTCGGGCTCTCTCAAAAGAGGAGAGTTGAAGGGCAGTCCAAATAGTTTTATTAACTGGAAAACTAATGGTGACAGAGTATGATGGGGAAGGAGAGTGTGAAGGTGGGTGCCAGGCTGCACACCTTAATTATACATTGCCACTTAAATGCCCAGGCCTAAGCAATACAAGGGTAGAGTTAGCAACTGAAGAAAATGGAGAAGAATGAAAATGGGTGAATCAAAAAAGCAGCCCACCCTTATTTCAGTTAAATACTTCAGAGAAGCAACTTCAGGAATAAATCTTTGGAAAAGTTACCCAAATCTGAATACTAAGCCTGTAAGTACTGTGGGTGGCCAGTACTTTTCCTGCACAAACATTTTCAGATGCAGTAGAATGAATATGAAATATTTTCCTTTTTTTATTTGTTGGTTCCCCTGATTTTTGACATTTCGAGTACCTTGATTTTGAATGACATGATTTTGCAAAGATTACAGGTGAAACAGTGGGAAAAAAAACAACACCCAAAACAAAGCAACAAACCCACAAAAACCCAACACAAAAGCAACCTACCCTGAACTTCGGGGAATACAAGTCTGTAAAATGAGGTTGAACATATCAAATGTGCCAGGGATGCTCCACGAGACTAAGTCAGCATTTACAAGGGGTGCACCTCCCAAAGCAAAGGGTCCTGCTAAGGGAGAAGCAAGCTCCAGACTCTGCACTTCCCAGAATATGCACAAACCCTTGAAGAAGAGGCCATCTGGCTGCTGTATTCCAGCTTCACTGCCCTTTCCCTAAGGAGCTGTGGATGCTGAGACCAGCAGGCCATGGTAGAGACCTTGGTAATTTGCTGCTTGGGAGCCGACATGCCCTATAGGCTCCTGGGAGGGGAAAGGACGTAGGTGGTAGCCAGCCTCTATTTTTCTCTTATCCTGCCCACCCTGTGACTGCTTGCTTTTACTCCCTTCTGCCTGCATAGGTAGAGAGAAAAATAAGGCCTTTAGAATCAGAAAGATAAAAGATGCTCAAGGGCATGAAAGCAGGACATGAACGCAATTGTGTGGCTGCGCAGGTGAGACTCCAGAGCCTTCTGCTGCAAAATGCCTGCACTAATCCATTCTTGCCCTACTTACAAGAAGCTGTCAGTGTGGCTATTTGCAGCAAAAGCCACTTCAGCTTTGGGGCCAAACGTCACAGGGTGGTGATGAAGCGATGAGGGTATGGATCCATATCCAGCGTATCAACTTTGCTAGAAAAATGCCTTATTGCAGACTGAGTTTCCTGTCTGCTTTGCATACTCTTGCACATGAAATAGCCCAGGGTGAGCAACACTCAGATGACAGGAGGCAATGCTAAAAGGATTTTGCCCCTTCATTAAATTGCAACAGAATGGAAGGGATTTGGGATGCAGTACTCTCTCTACTATGGGAAAGCCACAACAGCCAATTTTCAGCTTCCACAGGAGAAGCTCCCCCTCTTCCTCACATTTTTCCCAGGCTCCCCATCTACTCTGATGGGGACTCGCTGTGCAACATGCCAGCAATAAGCCAAAGCTGCTCAGACAATAGTCTCTTTAATGGGGAAAATATCTAGGTGCCAAAGACTGCAAATCACTGTAATTAGTAAGTCTGTAGATGCCACAGGAACCAGCAGTCACCGGGGATGAAACAAACCTTTCTGAAAGATGTTTGTATGGCCATATTAAAACATACCTCAGCAGCTGGGACTCTTGAGGGGAGCAGAGATTTAGCTCATCACCAGGAACAGCTTTGATTTGGTATGATTTTCTCTGTTTGTAATAAACTAAACCAAAACATGGAATGAATGTCTCCCCAAAGCAGAGATGTCTGAAACCTTATTCTGCCTTCAGGTTTTTCAGTTCTGGCTCATATTGGTCACTGTCAGTTTAGGGGATTAAGTTGTTCACAGGCCTTCTGTAAAGCCTCCACTGACTAGGTTTCTGTGGCTTGGTATCCCAATATCAACCACATCTTTCTTTAGGCACTTGAAAGTGCATCAAAATACAATAGCTAATTATTATTTGTAATTACTAAATATTCATTCACTGGAATACTGGAAAATCTTTTTGTCCCTCTACATCCTCTGAATAAACCACTTAATAAATCTGCTGGGGGAAAGCTTCGCATGGTGCTCAGTGCAGGGTGCTGCTGCCCTGTTTGCCTGATGCACATCCTGGCATCACCCAAGGGCAACGGCACAGACCAGCACTGCCTGGCTCTGACAGCACCCACAGGTAGAGGAGAGAGTGGCACCTGATCAGCTCTTGGTGGGTCTCCAGCCCAGCTCTTTGACTGGATGGCTGCAAGGAATTCCCAAGGGATGGAACTGCAGCAGTACCTGCATCACACAGTTGTTTTCAGGTTGGAAAATCTGGCACCTGAGAAGAGAACTGCCCAAAACAGTGATCAGACTTCAAAATTAAGACCTTCATTTCTCTGTGCTTTTTCATCTGTAAAATACAGATGGAAATACTTACTGCAGGTCCAACCTGGTTAAATTCTATTCTATTCTATTCTATTCTATTCTATTCTATTCTATTCTATTCTATTCTATTCTATTCTATTTCTATTTCTATTTCTATTTCTATTCTATTCTATTCTATTCTATTCTTGTTCTATTCTACTCTATTTCTATTCTACTCTATTCTATTCTATTCTATTCTATTCTATTCTATTCTATTCTATTCTATTCTACTCTGTTTCTATTCTATTCTATTCTATTCTATTCTATTCTATTCTATTCTATTCTATTCTATTCTATTCTATTCTATTCTATTTCCATTCCATTCCATTCCATTCCATTCTAAAGCCAAAATGACCAGGGGCTGTTTGTATCCCACACACATTTCACCCTAATATTTTCAGTTTGGAAGTAGTCCAAAAATTAAGAGATGAATAAATTCTCCCCCCAGCAGCCATGCAGATCGCCAAGACTTGAAAAGTTATTGATGAAAGACTGTACTATCTGGTGAAATGAATGCTGCTATCCTGTGTCATGAGAAACCTTAACCAACTTCTCTGGGACCCTAAAAATGTTTTATAGAGTAATCATGCAGTAACTGCATTGTAACAAAGCGAGGCAGTACTGAAAAATACTGCAGCAGAGTTATTGTGCAGCGTTATTTCAGTAATGCAGCGTGCTAAGGAAATCATTACAGAAGTATAATTTAACTGAAGTTTACATTTGCAGGCACACATATGTTCAGCACTGCAACATTTACCTTTAGACCTCCAGCACCAGTCACTGACCTTGTTAGTGACAGTGATTGAAGCTAAAGGGTAATAATAGCCAGTGTAAGAGAAGTGTATTAAATTGCATTAACCTCTGGTTAGCTTCCCTAGCAGATTCATTAGGTTCCAGTAATATCCTATTACTTTACAAAAGGTGTTTCATTGTAATTTTCTGTCACCTTATTTTAAAACATACTTTTGAAAAGGCAGTCTAATTTATATGATATATAATCACTGCAAAGCCAACAGCAACAATTCAGGATGTAAATGCAGAAAAGCTCATGAAAATAAAGGAGGACCTCTGTCTTTACATATTCTTTCCAACACTTGGCCAGCAGTGACAGTCAGCTACAACTTTCTAAGATAAGTAGGTCCCTACAGCCTCTACTGAGCACCCTATAACAGACAATCAGAATGAGGCCATTGATAAAATTAAATATTCTATTTTTTTAAAGCAAACTAAGTAGCCTATAACTTCAGAATTAAGATTTTAATTTTTAGCTTTTAATTTTTATTTGTCATAGAATGGGTTAGGTTGGAAGGGACCTCAGAGCTTATCTACTCCAACCTCCCCACCATGGGCAGGGACACCTGGCCTTGAACACCCCCAGCAAGTCCCTGTGCATCCTTCCAATAAACCACCTGATACAATTATTTACCTGGGGAAGGTTGCCTGTGTTGCACAGTCTGGCCATTCAGAAGTTAGAAACAGGATATAGAATAGAATAGAATAGAATAGAATAGAATAGAAGAATAGAATAGAATAGATAGAATAGACCAGACCAAGTTGGAAGAGACCTTCAAGATCATCACGTCCAACCCATCATCTAACACCACCTAATCAACTACACCATGCAACCAAGCACCCTATCAAGTCTCCTCCTAAATACCTCCAATGATGGTGACTCCACCACCTCCCTGGGCAGCCCATTCCAATGGGCAATCGCTCTCTCTGTGTAGAACTTCTTCCTAACATCCAGTCTGATTTCCAGCAGAGAAAAACAAACAGTATAATATCATCCTGGAAGGAGTGCAGTGCTTGAACATCCGCAGTCTGGAGTTAGGCATTAGCTGATATTGAAGGCCATGACCATAGCTAAGGACCCGTGGGGAGATTTTCCTTTCCTGGGTGAGCGTGTGCACGTGTTGGTCCATCTCTCTCCAAACAATTTACCTGGTTGTGCAGCAGCATTTCCCAACTGACAACCAAACCTGTAATTTTATTTTGTCAGAAGGGGAGGTTGTGAAGTCTTCTCTGGAGACTTTCGAGACCACTCTGGATGCATTCCTGTGCAGCCTGCACTAGATTCTGTGGTCCTGCTCTGGCAGAGGGGGTTGGACTTGATGATCTCCAGAGGTCCCTTCCAACCCCTAACATCTTGTGAGCCTGGGAGAGTAGATTCAGGCTGGACGTGAAGAAGAAGTTCTTCACCATGAGAGTGGTGAAGGCCTGGAATGGGTTGTCCAGGAGGTGGTTGGGGCCCCGTCCCTGGATGTGTTTAAGACCAGGCTGGATGAGGCTCTGGCAGCCTGATCCAGTGTGAGGTGTCCCTGCCACAGGCAGGGGGGTTTGAACTAGATGATCCTTGTGGTCCCTTACAACCCTGACTGATTCTATGATTAACTGCCATATATCCAGAGTTTTCAGGTGCCTGCTGCTGTCTGTTTTATTGGTGTCTCCACAACAATGCCTTTCTCTTCTTCCAATATTGAGTGACTATTGGGAATATGAGGTTACTCAGCATTTTGAATCCCCAAGCTGATCAAAATTGGTAAAAGGAGACTTTGTCTTAAAAGTAGGTAAAATTTGATGGCTGTGGCTAGTTTCTCAATAGATTTATTTTTAGTAACCAAAGCTGGTATAAAAATTAAAGAGGTACAAAGGAGAGGAAGGTTGAAATGACACCAATGTAAAGTACAAAATATGCCCCTGAAGCCTGGGCTATAAAATATACATTTCCATTTATAGAATCAATTTAATAAACATTCTCTTCAAATGCTCAAAATCCTGTTACATCTTTATCAAAGGGGAAAACTCTTAAAGAAAATTATACATCAGTGCCTGACTTAATTTTCTTCTTCTTTCTTTTTCCCCAGCAACAAGTATTGGTATCATTTGTGAGATGCTTTACTTAGAATCTGAACATTTGTTTTATGTTTTCCTGTATTAGTATCATTTGTAAGATGCTTTACTTAGAATCTGAACATTTATTTTATGCTTTTCTGTTGACAACCAGAAGCACTGAGTGTAAAAAAGAAAAAAAAATAGCAGAACAAAGAGCTCCCTAGAGATATTTCACATTTGCTGACTCACTACATCATCACATATGACACTGAATTATTAGTTTCAGCAAATACTGAAATAGCACCAGAAAGCTTTCTTGCTCTTTTATCTTCACCATTGTTCTTGGATATAAACAACTTATAGAAAACCTTCTGGGTAAAACTGCAAATACTGAAAAATCATAATTTAGAGTAGTGTTTACTACACAGGATGCCTCCTTTATCATACTGAGATAGAAAGCTGTGAGTGTAGTTTCCTTGAGCTCAGAGGACAATTTGGATAGAAAATATGTTTGATGCTGATAGCCTGACACAGAGCCTGTCAGGACTTTAGGAAGTTCTAGCAGGATTCTTCCTCTCTCTTTCTGCATCTGCTTGAGTGACTCTGCTCATGCAGAGAGATCAAAATTGTGGCCTGATCCGTATCAGGATGAGTTCTGCCATTGTCTGAGAAGCCCATACATAGCACAGCTCATTTTTAAATCATACCTTGCTTTTGAATGAACCTATTTTCAGACTCCTTCAAAAACATAAATATTAGTGGCTATCAAAATTCGGGTCACCATGTGCAGGGTCTCAAAAGAGGGGTGAGCAGCTTACCCTGGCTCTGTTGCATGCACTTTACCACTGAGAGAGGGATGACCTCTCCTCATCAGCCTCTGTGCTTCACTGCTTGCATGGACTTAGTTGACTCCTTTGGCCTTGCCCTTAGCTGTACATTTATATAGTGACACTGTTGTTCTGTATTGCAGGAACAGTGAAAGGTAAATGTCTGGCTTCTATTATGACTTTCATGACCTTTTGACTGGCAGTAGAGGTGTTATACTTCACCAAACCAGAACAAGAACTCCAGACTCAGCTGTATATAGGAAACTGATAGCTTAATTTCACCTCCTTTGGTGCAATAATAAATAAAATTGTAATACTTTACATTACCATAGATACTGAATATTTATGAAATGACCATTTTTATGTATTACAGTATCACAGTATCACCAACGTTGGAAGAGACCTCGAAGATCATTGAGTACAACCTGTAACCACAGACCTCATGACTAGACCATGGCACCAAGTGCCACGTCCAACCACGTCCAGTTCTGGGCCCCTCAGTTTAGGAAGGATGTTGACTTGCTGGAACATGTCCAGAGAATGGCAACAAGGTTGGTGAGGGGTTTGGAACACAAGCCCTATGAGGAAAGGCTGAGGGAGCTGGGGTTGCTTAGCCTGGAGAAGAGGAGATTCAGGGATGACCTTATTGCTCTACACCTACCTGAATGGAGGTTGTAGACAGGCAGAGGTTGGTCTCTTCTCCCAGGCAGGCAGCACCAGAACAAGAGGACACAGTCTCAAGCTGCGCCAAGGGAGGTTTAGACTGGATGTTAGGAGGAAGTTCTATACAGAGAGAGTGATTGCCCATTGGAATGGGCTGCCCAGGGAGGTGGTGGAGTCACCATCATTGGAGGTGTTCAGGAGGAGACTTGATGGGGTGCTTGGTGTCATGATCTAGTTGTTTGGGTGGGTTGGATTGGTTGATAGGTTGGATGCAATGATCTTGAAGGTCTCTTCCAACCTGGTTGACTGTATTGTATTGTATTGATGTCATTTCTTTAAAATGCTGTATTAGACAGTAAGAGAGAAAAAAAAGGCAGAACACAAATGAAGTGAGTGGATCAGTGTGGTAACTGAAGTCATAAACTGAAAGGAAGGGCTAGAGAATGATCAGGAATATACACAATTAAAGAAATAATTAGGATTATTTTAAGCTCACGTTACAATTTACTCTGTACAGTAAATTCATGTTACAAGTGCTGATCTCGGATGCTTGCTTCTTTCTTTTCTTCCCATAGCCACTGAAAGATTTAAACACCTTACTTGTTAGTAATAAGCATTGATTCAGTATCCTTCATGAAATGATGCATGATTTTACTCCATCACAGATAATTTCAGAAACATTTTGCTGCCTGCTTTTATCTGCACTCTGCTTGTGGAGAGGATTTGAAAAGCTTTGCGTAGTTGCTGCTCTGCAGTAATGTGAGGATTTTGTTATCCAGCTGAGCTACCATCGTTGGTTCAGATAGTTTGGATTCCTTCTTTCTGCAGCCAAAATCTCACAAAACCTCTCCCAGAAACACAAAGGTACAGGAGAGAGAGGGCAAGTGAATCACCAAACCTTTCAAGAGGCTATTTATATTCCTCCTCAAACTCAGCAATTAGCACTTCTCTCAGCTGCATCTGATCCCCTTGTTGTCCTCTGCTTGTGTACCCACTGGAATAGTTTTTACACAAAGATCTTCAGCTGCTTGTGATATCAGATCCAGTCCTGCTTCCAGCCAAAGCCAACAGATCTGTACTTAAACACAAATGGAATTCAATGTTGCATTTCTTTGGTTCCAGCAAAATACCCACGTCTCAGTCAGGTCTGCACATACACGTAAGTGTCCAGAGCGCAGCATCCCAAGCTCAGGACATACAACCCCCCAGCTGTGGGATGTTACCTCCCTTGCAGGTGCCAGCTGCCATACCAACTGAATTTATGGGAGGCACCCTCACATTCACTGATACACTTGCACCTTTGATAGTCTCTTCCATTATGGCAGGGAAATAGAAGCCAAGTGCAACACAGACAACACTGACATTCCTCTAATGCAATTCCCTTTTCTTCTTCCCTGTGTCTGTCTTTTCTCAAGCCTCTAAACTAAAACACCAACCCAGTAACCACAGAGGTTAATGCCAAACAGTTGACAGAGGGATCTGGACGTTGACTTCCTTGTGGTTATCTGTGATGCACTCACACTGACTCGATTTTACCAAGTGTGCTTTTTCCAGGGCAAGGACAGTCTGTCTGACATTCTCATGTGCCACAGAATCACAGAATGTTAGGGGCTGGAAGTGACCTCGAAAGATCATCCAGTCCAACCCCCCTGCCAGAGCAGCATCACTTACACCAGATCACACAGGAATGCATCTGAGCAGGTTCTGGATATCTCCAGAGAGGGATACCCCACAACCCCCCCAGGCAGCCTGTTCCAGTGTTCTGTCACCCCCACAGTGAAAAAAATTTTTCCTCCTGTTTCCATGGAACTTCCTATGCCTCAACTTCCACCATTGCCCTTTGTCCTGTCATTGGGCATCACCCAGCAGAGGCTGGCTCCATCCTCTTGGCACTCACCTTTTCCGTAGTATAAACATCAATGAGGTCACCCCTTAGTCTCCTCTTCTCCAAACTAAATATATGGGGTTTTCCATGAGGGTCTTGGGATTCTTATCTGGGGTTGCCAGCTGCTGGGGAGAGCCACCCTGAGCCCTCAGCAAGGTCCTTCTGGCTTCTATCCCCTTGAAAGGGACCTCATTCATGAGGAATCAGTCCTGGCAAAGTCCTTGGCAGGGGTAGCAGAATCTACAACGGGTATCAGTTGCCGGTGGGCTATCAGCCTCTGAAAGGGGTATCTGTCCCTATCAAGGGTACCAGTCTCTGCAGAGGGGTCAGCCTCTGCAAGGGATATCAGTCCCTACGAGGGGCATCTGTCCCTGAGAGGGGTATCAGTCTGGCTGAGGACAGTGATGAGTGATCTATGCAAATTGCAGCTGGAGTACAATCAATAGATGTGACAAGCAGCCGGTGCTGGCAACCAGGGACATAATGAAGGTGTGACTGTGTAAACGGCTAACAGATAACAATGCTATAGGAAATTATAGGGCAGCGCTGTATTGAATAAGTGCAGTGCGAAACGAGCTGCGGCTCGCAGGTCATGCTTACCCGCTGCTCAAGTGTCTCCTGCTCTTGTCCTTTGTAATTGTAAGTGGCAGCAGTGGCGGCTGAATGCGATGAGGGCATGTATCCAACCCTCATTTGTTCTGCATTACAATGCAGCCCTCGCAGCCGGCAGCTGATCCGGAGTGCTAGTGTCCGCCTCCCAAGTGGACCAAGAAACCAGTGAAAACTCCATTTACTTAAGAATTAGGAAGGCTGTCATTGAAAGGAGCCTGTCCTTGCAACCATGCTGAATCTCTGAGCCGGTCCTGTGAGAAACAGGGAGAAACCTCTGGTTTGGTTTTAAAAAGCCATGCTTTCCCACCAAAGAAACACGGCATCCTAAGCCTTTTCTTCCACAAAGTGAAAGCTCACACGTAGAAAGTACAAAACTCTCTAATTTTACGATTCTTAGGTTTAAAGAAGTATTTATAATATGTGAAGCAAAAGTGCAAGACTCTCTAATTTTATGATTTTTAGGTTTAAAGAAATATTTATAATATATGAAGTAAAATATTTATAATGCACAGAACAGAAGCAGCTTTCGGCTCCATACAGTTTTAATAGGGCAAATTCTCCAGATGTTGCTATTCCTCTTACCCCCTCATTAATAATCAAGGGGAGAAAGGATGGCTAAAAAATGGTCATTGATTTTTAATTTCATTTCCAAGTCCAGTGCTATAAGGTCCTTCTTTGCAATTTTGCTCTGACATTTGGATCAAACTCAGTGGCTGTGTTCTGAAACCTCGGGTCTTCAAGCCTCTCTGGTCTGATTCCCATATAAAGGTTTACAGATTAAGTTTAACATTTGAACCTAATCAAAGGCAAGGAGGTAACTCAAAGTGCTCTGCAGAGTTCAATGATATTTCACCATCACTGATCGATACTTTCTGCTATTTATGAACACTCCATACAGCCCTTCCCCCCTGCTTCATAATACCAGGCAATTTTATTTATGGCTTTGTTCACCTTAGCCCTGGAATGTCCATTTTTCTGGTTAAAGGAGCACCTACACCAAACTAAAGGCTTGCTCAGTTTCTGTACTAAAGCTCTTTAAGCATAGCTCTGTATTTATTCTGTAACTTTGTTTTCAGCCATTTAATATGGCTGCCTGCTTTCACCATTACAAAGAACCAATCTGACTCTTGCAAATGCATCTACCTACAAAGGAATTTAAGGAAAACAAATTCATAATTCACAATTATTATTTCCCCCCCCACACCTTTTCTGTACAGTAAACAATCCCTGCCTTTTTTATTCTGGTTTCTTTAAGCCAGACAGCTTTCAGATGGATCAAGGTGGGTGTCCTTCCCAAGCTCTGAGGAATCTGCAGAAGGGTTTGCATCCTCCAACATGATGCAGAACGCCACAAAAGCTCAGTTTTGGCAGGGGCCCACATTTTCTGACACAGGAAGGTGCTCTGTGAGTCAAGCTGACAGCTGATGGTGGATTTGGTATCTGCAGAACCCACTGTTTTTATTTTTCCATTGTTGCCTTGGTTATGTAAGAGAAGTTAGGGATTGCTCATTTTCTAAAGAGGCAGCACTTAGAAAGGCCATGCAGCTGTCCACAAAGTCTCACTCCTCAGCCCTGGATGGGAAGGAGAAATTTTGGGAGCACATAAAGGGGTGCAGCAGACCAGACCTCCACTGGGAACAAAATCAAGGGCCTGTCAAAATGAGTCCTCATTATCTCCCCTGCACATCACTGTGCTTCCTGGCTAGCCCTGGATGGCTAACTGTGCTACAAAAGTGTGTAAAGAAAGATGCTATCATCCCATATCTGTCTAAGCCAGAAACAGGCAATACCAGAAGAGCCTGGCTTGTCCAATTTCCAGCTCAGCTTTGCAGACTCCAAAAGTGCAGATAGTTTGGACATGCTTTAGATAAGGAGCTGAGTGTCTGGGTGTTTTCCTGAGCACTGAACGCCACGCTTCACACACTTTACTAAATTGTGTCACTACAGTTTTACCTTTCCTGGTAATAACTTCCCCCCCCCCCCCCCCAGTGTTTCTTCTCCCTCCCTCTCAGCAACACTGTTGGTAAATGCACAAATACCTGTGTACAGCCAGCAGTGTACACACTTGAGTGGCACTGGCACTACAATGTACATATTTGCTCAGTGCACTTGGGTTCGGCAGAAATAAATGTGTGAAGCCAACAGCAAGCTACTTGTGTGCTTACAAAGCCCTGCAGCCACAGTGAGAGTTCACTTTTAAATGTATGATGAAAAAACAGACCTTGCCTTCCTGTCTTTGTAGAAAAATCCCCTCTACTTGTGTAGTCCAAATGCACTCAGATGCAAAGATGAAAGTAGCTATTTTGTTTCATTCGCACACAGCCACAAAGGGAAGCCAGCATCTTTGCCGAGCTGTAATTGCCAGGTGCCTGTTTCAGAGACAGGAGGATAGATAGAGGTAGCTGGTTTGACATTGGGCTAATCTTTTGGAAATGTAGGAAGGAGGAAAAAAGGGATGCTTACAGAATGCTTTGTTTCGTGAACCTCTCTCCCATACTGGCCAAACAGAAATGCTCGTGCTCACTGTAACCTGCTTCCACACAGCCCGTTCAGCCAAGGCAAGGCTCCTTTCCCCCCCCCTTTTTTGCCCTTTTTTTTTTTATTTTTCCTCTTTTTCTTTTCCCCCCCCTCTATTTCCCTCCCTCCCTCCCTCCCTCTTTCCCTCCCTCCCTCCCTCCCTTCCTTCCTTCCTTCCTTCCTTCCTTCCTTCCTTCCTTCCTTCCTTCCTTCCTTCCTTCCTTCCTTCCTTCCTTCCTTCCTTCCTTCCTTCCTTCCTTCCTTCCTTCCTTCCTTCCTTCCTTCCTTCCTTCCTTCCTTCCTTCCCCTCCCTCCCTCCATCTCTCTCTCTCTCCCTCCATCTCTCCCTCCCTCCCTCTCTTTTTCCTTCCTTCTGAATTCCTTCCTTCCTTTTCTTTCTGAAGCATGAGTCTTTTCCTTAGGACTGGGAGGTCAATCAGTGCAATGCTGATCTTCTATCCCGTGAGCCGTAGGTCAGCATTTAATAGCTGAGGCAAATACTTACTATTCCAAATTCACTGTCTGCTAACATGTTTCAAAATCCCCTTTCAAAATTCACAGTCAGGGACCAGCTGACCAAGACTAGAGGTGAGTAACCTTAAAATGACAGTGTTTTAGGTACCCTATCTTAACAACCAAACGCATCACCGATAGCATACTGAAAGCACGGGAAGCTTGTTGCAAGGTATAAACTATGTGAGTTCAACCTCTGGGCAAGGGGAAGAGATGGGGGAGTGAAGGACACACACAGCTAAGGTCCAGCAAGTGCTTTTCAGTAAGTATTTCCAGGGCCTTTTGTCTTCAGCACCTTTTGCAGTTAGATGATTATCTCCCTTGTTATCTTGCCATGGAACCAGACTTTTGTATCAGCAAAGACAGAAGCCTTGGTCACCAGCAGGTTTACAGAAAGTGAAGATGAAGGAAGTAGGGACAGAGAGAGCGATGGGTATGGGGACACAGGGACAGAGATGGGGTAAGATAGGAGAAGCAAACAGCTGAAGTGATGCCTAAACCCTGCCACGCAGACTCTGCACAAATACTGCTTTACTCCACCAACACCTGCAATGGAACCAGTAAGGCAACTCGCAACTGACATGCCTTTTCTGCGTGAATAAGAGTAATACAAATGCTGCTCAAAACCTGAGAGATCTTCCAAGTGGTTGTTTCCCACCTGGTTCACTTTGTTCTTATACTAAGTCTCCTGAAGATGTGCAGTGTCTTAGCTTTGTAAGAACAAACTGCACGAGACCTTCAGTGTCCCAGCACAAAGGAAATTCTCAGGGGTTCTGCAGGAAAACCTGTCAAAGGTTTGGATTTCTGGGATTCAAATATATCCTGGTTTTATCTTTTTCATGAAGATCATGATGGATGCCCAAGGTCAGCAGCAAATGACTGCGTTGTGAAATAGCTATTTTCTCACAGACAGCTTCTTGAGCAAAAAATGGCTCTCCAGTCTTCATGAACCTGAGCTGACAGCATATTCAAAATAGTACATTCAGCAACATGCAGCAGAAGTGGGAAGCAAAGATTTGTGTGGTTCATGGTTTGTTTTGTGTGGGCAGAGACAAGGGAATACACTGAAAGTAATCACGAGGAGTGTTTTGTGTTATTGTTTATTTCAGTGCTCTCTGTTTTCATGGCCACAGCCTCCAGATAGACCAGAAGGAATAATTTTATTAAATTGAATAACAAAAATGCATGCTTTCCTCTTGCATGCCACTTCTGTGTAAAGTCCACTTTCCCTCTTAGACATAGAGCACTGCCTCGTGCTTTATCTATTCTGACTTTTTCAATCAGAATGTTCAGAGATGACAGACAGAAGGCTCAGAGCCTTCTGCCGTGGTTTAGTTGTTTAGTTGTTTAGGTGGGTTGTATTGTGTTGTACTGTATTGTATTGTATTTATATTTAGGTGGGTTGGATTGATTGATGGGTTGGATGCGATGATCTTGAAGGTCTCTTCCAACCTGGTGGTGTGTTGTATTGTATTGTATTGTATTGTAAGATCAGACTCTAGGACCAAAGCTAAGTATTAACTACCAACTGCTTACAACACGAGGAGCTTAGAAGCTGCAACTGCTGACCTTGCCACCAGCTCCTCCATAGCGCCGAAGAGGAGCATTTACCACGCTGATGCATTGTTTTTTCCATGTCAGATTTGTGCTTGCTCTATACAAATCACATGCTGACACAAAATGTCTATGACTCAGTCTCTTCCCTTCATGTATTACTCATGTAAGATCTGTAATAAATTCCTCTATTTTCTGCACATAGCAAGGCCTCGTTACATTAATCACACTGCAAACTGGAAGGAAGAACTATGCCATTTCTCTTTAGAAAAATTAAAACTTTTGACATTTAAATGGCATATTTACCAAAGAGCTTTGAGCAATACTGTCACCAGTTCCCTGTCTATTAAAAAACATGTTAGAGTGGAAGAACTGTTTTTATCTTTGCCCCCGCAAAAGTGTGGCAAACATTCGTTCCATTTAACATTTTATCAGCTGAACTAGGGAAGAGATATTACCTCTCTGAGCACCAGCCAGAGGTCTTGTAGTTAAAGCTGACCTCTGTCAAATCTAACACATTGCATAGGAAGGATTGACAATTATAGTTCTACTGTATTTTGCAAGACACCAAGGGTCGGAACAACAGAATTGTTACGTTGCAGCAGAGTAATAATTCAAAGCTTGTCTGGGCTGGGTAAAGGTACTAGGGTCAAAAAATCATTGTTGTGTTGCAGTACAGTCACAATGCTAAGGAATTAAGCCAGCTGAATGTGAGTCAGCAGTGTGCCCAGGTGGCCAAGAAGGCCAATGGCATCATGGCCTGCATCAGAAATAGTGCAGCCAGCAGGAGCAGGGAAGTCACTCTACCCCTGTACTCAGCACTGATTAAGCCTCACCTTCAGTCCTCTGTCCAGTTCTGGGCTCCTCAGTTTAAGAAAGATGTTGAGATGCTGGAATGTGTCGAGAGAAGGGCAATGAGGCTGGTGAGAGGACTTGAGCACAGCCCTGTGAGGAGAAGCTGAGGGAGCTGGGATTGTTTAGCCTGGAGAAGCTGAGGGAGCTGGGATTGTTTAGCCTGGAGAAGAGGAGGCTCAGGGGCGACCTCATTGCTCTCTACAACTACCTGGCAGAAAGTTGTAGCCAGGTGGGGGTTGGTCTCTTCTCCCAGGCAACCAGCACCAGAACAAGAGGACACAGTCTCAAGCTGCACCAGGGGAGGTTTAGGCTCAAGGTGAGGAGAAAGCTCTTCACAGAAAGAGAGACTTGCCATTGGAATGTGCTGCCCAGGGAGATGGTGGAGTCCCCATCTCTGGAGGTGTTCAAAAAAAGGATTGGATGTGGCGCTTGGAGCCATGGTTTAGTTGTCAGGAGGTGTTAGGTACTGGGTAACAGGTTGGACTTGATCTCTGAGGTCTTTTCCAACCTGGTTGATTCCGTGATTCTGTGAATTTGTAAATAGGCTTGTCGTTTTCCCAGTCATTTAATTTGTTGCTAGGAATTCCTCCCTGCTGAGGGTTGGCAGGTATTCCAAGTCAATCCACTGTCCTCCAATGACAGTGTGATCCCTCTTGTTAGAAAGTAATAAATCAGCCTTTTAATCTCAAAGGTTCAGATTGCATGGAAACTTTATTGAGCCCGCTGGGAAGGAGAGGCGAGGGTCCAAGTAGAAAGGAAACAGCTTTCTTCTTCCTTTGAAGCAGGTATACCATAATGAAATAAGATTTACAAATTCATTAAAGGCATTTTGGGTTGCTTAATTTTTAAGGCTGTTTGAAATAAAAGGGATTCCAAGATGTCTGTCTGTGAAGCCCATGGTTACACCTCCCTGGGGTAAATGGCCTTCTTTACACTGCTAATTTCTAGTAACAGCATTCTGCTTAGTTGAAAGAGCATCAATTTCCATTTTGGCATTGAAAGTAATGAGTTTGATACCTTCTTATCATCTTACATGGATGCATCCACGGTTCATTGCAGATGCACTATAAAAAGAAAAGTATAACTAAATGGCTCTGTATAATCAACAGGAATGACAAAACCATTCCCACTGATGTTGAAGTCAATAAGAGTTTATTGCAAAGCTTCAACAGGAACAGAATTAGATATAATACAGAATATAGGCATAGTTTATATCTATATGAATAAGTATTCATAACAGAGGAAAAATATGAAGAATATCAATGAACTTGTCTAGGTCATCCCTTGCCTACTGTAAGATCGTTTTCTGTGGGATAGTTGCACTATTTTGGCTCCAGCAGCCTGTGTTTGTCAGCAACAGTGCTCTGCTGCAAACAAGCAAATATTGCATTGAACTATCTAAACAGGAGTACCATCTACTGGGCTCAGAAAGCAATCTTTCTGACCTACTTAGCGCTGCTAAGTCCTCAGGTTGTGTCTGTGGCTTTGTGCACTGCACGCTCAGAAATAAATGTGTGCCGAGGGGGTAAAAATTCTACAGTAAAGCTGCCAAAATGGAGGGATCTGGGGAATGCATGGAAAAACTGAATGGGTATTAGGAAGGAAGACATGCAATGGACCTATAGCTGAGTTAGGAATGGACTCAAGAACTGATGCTGAGTAGTAAGTTTGAGTGCTACTCAGGAGAGGAAGAGACATCGATATGTCTCTGAATGCAAGTTACAAAGCATTAAGAGTTGGGCTGGATTTCAGAAATTGAAAGTCAGAGCAAATGATTATTGTTTTCCTGCTGGGAGCATTTATGCATCTGTAAGACCTAACATTTACATGGCAAGCTGAGAGTCAGGAATTGGCTCCGTTGCCACAGAGTCCGCTACAAATCAGGGCCCACTTTTAGCGAGCATTGTAGTGACCTTCTGAGCACACAGTAAAAGCGATCTGGTCTCTGCATCCATGAATTAAATCACACAGCTATGTGGGCTGCAGGAACAGATCAAGAGTGGAGATTTTCTTTCTTTGTAAAGCAGATGCTGCAGCATGCAGTCCTCTGCAGCTACTGCAAGGAAAGGAAGAATCTGCTGTGTGAGAAAGGAGTCACCAGTGTTCAGTAATAGACCTTATGAATTAGAATAAATTATGATTCTAAGTGCTTCAAAAGAGAAGCAATTAATCTAACTAAATGACTGAAAACCATCTATCCCAAACCTGAGTCTTAAACCAGGATGACTTCAATGAAATTCCAAGGCCTCAAAATTAGAGCATCAGGTCTTATCATTCTGTCACCCTTCTTGTATTAACAGTAACGTCAGACAGAGCCAGTGAGTGTTACAGTTCAGAATAAAAGCATTGTTTCTTCCAGCAGGTGACAGGATGGAAGGAAGGCTTGGCAAAAGATGACCATCTCTGGGCTCCCAAAGTTAAGAGTCAAATGCTTCTTGATAGCATCTATTGCTTATATGCAGGAGGCACTCAGCCTGTGGAGAGAGAATGGGCTTCGGTCCTCAGAGAAGCCCCTCTAATTTTTCAGGGATAATATGCTCATACAAACACTTTGGAAATGCCCTTAGAATAAAAAAAAACCCAACAGGAATATAAGACATGAAGTAGTTACAGAACAGCAGAAGGACAGCCAAGATGCTGATGTGTGCAAGAGTCTGCTGTATATTGCAAGCTACATCCAATATCCTACAAACACATAGAAGACCCTTTCTTTTCTTTCTCTTTCCTTCTTTCCTTTCTTTCTTGTCTTTCTTTCTTTCTTTCTCTCTTACAGCTTACCATCTAGGAGATAGGAGTCTTTATTGATGAACTAATAGAATGCATGATGAAGTGGTCCTAGCTTTCAGCTGTTAAACATCACCCAACAAATTAATGTTATAAAATATGTACAAACTACAGCGTGCTTCATGTTTATTGAACCGTGTACGTCCTTGCCAGATGAGCAGTCAGTAAATATTTTATCAGATACACATATTTAAATTAATGCAATTAAAGTGAAAATCAGTTCATCAAAGCATTGTTACATCTAGGTAGAAAACAAAACCAGCAGTAATTATCATTATCAGCTAAAGCATACAGTGTATGACATTGCACCAAATGGAATTCAAGTCAGGTGAAAAAAATTCTGTGTGGAGGTTCCTTAGACAAGTGAAGAAGAATTAAAGCCTGGTCAATTAAACCAGTCTGGCACAAGTTCTGCGACATACTGGGTTTGAAACTTTCACTTTTTTTCTCACCTACCCTTCTCTTATCTTGTCTGCCTATAAGCATTTTGGGAGCAGAAACCTTTTATTTTGGGACTCTGAATGCAACTGAAAAACTTAGGATTGATAATTACTACCTTGTTTATTGCCAACCACCACGCATTTGGTTACCTCAGCTGGTGCTTCCCAGTATTTTTCTCTTCCTATTAAATATCTGGGGTCTCAACTCAAGAGCAGATTGTCCTCCCAAGCAGCATCCCAGTTAGTAAGTCTTGCATGTAGGTGTGTGCAGAATGCATGCAGCAAAATGCAGTTGGGGTAGCACACATGAAGGACACTTCATTCTGAGGGCCCATCCATCCACTACAAACTTAAAAGCAAAACGTCCCTTTTCCCTTCCTCTGATGATGCACTGGAAACAAACCCACTTCCTTCTGCCATTAGGAATGAAAAAAAAAAATCATTCTATTATTTAAAATTACCTTAACAGGTGGGAACCAAAGGAATGAACATTTCCCAAGTACAAATAGCTGTGAAGAAACAGAGTGCACATTGAACAGATCTCAGGTTCCAGTCTTGCAGACACAAGACTGCACTGTACTTCACAAGATCAGTGGGAGGAGGCAGATTGCCAGAGGTACAAATACATTTATAAGGCCTTTAAAAGGCCTTGAGGCCTTGAGCAGCTGAGTCTAGTTGAAAGGTGTCCTTGCCCATGGTGGGGAGCTTGGAGTAGATGATCTCTGAGGTCCCTTCCAACTTAAGCTGTTCTATGGTTCTGTGAAAAGGAGTAGTCAGAAGAGATTGTGGATCAAAACATGAAAGAAAACACAGGGTTGTGGCACTTGAAATGAGCATTAACAAAGCTTTCATATCTGTGCTTTAGAATAGAATAGAATAGAATAGAATAGAATAGAATAGAATAGAATAGAATAGAATAGAATAGATGAGGTTGGAAGAGACCTTCGAGATCACTGCGTCCAACCTATCATCTAACACCACCTAATCAACTAATCTTCCTTGTACTCATCAGGAACATATAACATTTTTGTATTACTGATTTCCAACAGGTTAACTACTTTAAAATATTCAGATTTTGCTATTGCTACCAGTGCTGAACAGCACCTTAAACTCTGTTGTTGCAGAGCATGGGAAAAAGGATGCCACAGTTAAATTTTAATGCAAGGCCCTAGTGTAGTACATGAAATATGAAGAACGTGGTGTGTAAGAACTGAGCTAAAATCATAGCTCAGAACCGCTGCTGCTGTTCACTGAGTTTGGAGTATGTGTGAATCCCCCCAAACAACATATTTTCAAGATTAAGGACACTATGCAAGCTTTACTTTTATCAAGGACTTTAAAGAGATATTTAGAGCTAATACTCCACTTTATTTATGGCATATTTTGGTTTATGCTAAGCAGAATCCAAAAAGATCCTATTAATGAAGATGGTTTAATGCCTGTGCATTATTATAATGCACTCCTTTGTTCTACACTTTCTCTGTGTGTCATAGACTAAGTCATTAATCAATGGGTGCTGAAAAATAATTGTCTAGTTCTCAACAATCTTCTATTGTTGAAACATTTGGAATTTTAAGATAAAGATGTACTGGCTGCTCAGAAAAAAAATGTGGTTTAAGATTACCCTTCATGGAAGTGTGGTCTTATTGTTAGAAATGCAAAGCAGATGACCTGGTTTTAATGTGTTTTAGTGCACTGTTGTTCAATTGCCTATTCACACTGTGCTCAAAAAGTAGACTTCATTAATGTCACAAAATAATGATTTTGTGTGTTATTTTATTGTACTGGCACATTAATCAAAGGGAGAAGCATCACAGAATTACACAGGCTTTAAAAATAAAAGTACAAAATCTTTTTACTAATAATAATGATGACAACAATAACTCTCAGTGCATTTAAAATAGTTTAAGAATTAGTTTGGTTTTGGACTTCTGTCCTTGATGCCAGATGTACACAAAGGTCATGCACAAATCACCTGGGAACATATGTCTATAGCAATCCACTTTGTTGAGTCACCTGGGAAATCTGTCTCACAACCTTCACAGAGATTTGGGACATTATGTGGAAAACCTTATAAAGCTGCAGGTTTCACAGAATCACAGAGTGTTAGGGATTGGAAGGGACCTCAAAAGATCATCCAGTCCAACCCCCCTGCCAGAGCAGGATCACCTAGAACAGGTCACACAGGAAGGCATCCAAGCAGGTTTTTGGATGTCTCCAGAGAAGGAGACCCCACAACCTCTCTGGGCAGCTTGTTCCAGGGCTCTGGCACACTCACAGTGAAAATGCTTTCCCTTCTGTTCCCATGGAACCTCCTCTGCTCCAGCTTGCACCCTTTGCCTCTTGTTCTTGTCATTGGACACCACTGAGCAGAGCCTGGCTCCATCCTCCAGACACTGTCCTTCACATCTCTATAAACATGAATGACAGAAAATCATGGTAACAACTATTCCCCTAATGGAAAGCTTGAATAGAGAATGGAAGGCTCGAGCATACAAGCCCAGGGTGATCACAGAGGTCTTTGGGGTATGAATACAAGTGGTCAGTTCTTGTTCAGTGCAGGAGCTGGGTGGATGTGGGTTTAAGGGCAGAGAAAACAATGAATGCGTGCATAGAGCATCACATTTATGGTGAGGAGGCAAAGAAGCTGAGAGAAGTGTACAAAAGAGAGTAAAATCTTCCTTAAGGATAGAGTTAGAAGAGGAAGAATGGGAGGGATTACTCCAATGCTGCCTCCTCCAATTAATCCCACAGTTTCTGCACAGTGATGTCTCTCACAGCTGTTTGATTTGCCACTCAGCACTGCAAACACAGCTATTACATGTAAACTATCATCCTGTACCATATAACTGGGTGAAACAGGGGAGGATTTGAAAGGCCAGTGTGATTTCTGCCTCAGCCTTCCCACACCCAAAATTACAGGTGCTGCAGCACCCAGTCAGAGTAAACCAGGATGTAGCCCTCCGTGTCACCGTGCAGCAGCCAGTGCAAGTGCAAATGCTACAGAATTGTCTTGCATGATTAAAAGTAATGAAGGTCATCTGGCTTTGCTCTCATGTGTTGTACTCAGCTATATAACAACTGTTAACAGGGAACTGAAGAGCTACAGGCATGGGTGCAGTTTTTGTTAACTGCTTCCCTCAGTATGACAGCCACTGTGGGAGATTATTGAGTTAGAAATGGCATGTGAAAAGAAACGAGAGCAAACAAAGTAGGTGGGGAGAGAATACTCTCAGCCTGCTGGTAGCTATTTCACAGGGTGGGTTGGTTATTTAATCAGAGTTTTGTTTGCTTTTTTGATTATTTTTTTTCCTTTTTAATTCAGTTAGAATTTTCAGCTGATACATTAGAGCTTTTCAAGTAAGGGATGAATTTTCACTAACCACTGTATCATGAGAAACAGAACCAGTAGCACTCAATTTTACTGCCTGTTTTATTAGTGGTGAGCACAACTTTAGTAAAGTCCTCAAGCCAGGGATTGCACAGATTATTGCAGACATGCCCCAAATTTAAAGAAGAATGGATTTTAAATTGCATACACATGAGAAGAAAAAAAAAGAGCAGAGGGTTTTGTTAACATTCTCAAATATTTACTGCTTTTCTTCTTCCTGTTTATTTTCTGTGATTAAACAGTAAGCTCCTTGGGACGAGCAAAGTGCTTATGTCAGTGCCTGGAAACATATAGCATGTTGTGCAGGTTATTGCAAATAAATATTAAAGCCCATTAAAGGAAGATGAGTCCTGCCAGTGCATTTTGTCTTTCTATTTTAGCTTCTTGAGGAATGTTTGAGCTTGGTTTTCATTTTCTGCATGTGTTTATATAAATGCTGGAGAGCCCAACTGTTTATATTTGTACCTGTCCACACTAAGGGCTCAACATGCAATAAAGCTGATAAGCTTATTTTCTAACATGATGACTATAACAAGGTAAATTCTATGCCCAGTAAAGAAAGGGGAAGGCAAGGCCTGCTGTCCTAAACATTCTCCCCTTCTTTGTACTTCCAACTCTGTCTTTCTGTCATAAATCATTGAGAGATGAAGAAAAACTGTTGAGTTCTTAATCATCTTCTATTGTTGAAACATTTGATAGAATCACAGAATCCTAGAATGGCTCAGGTTGGAAGGGACCTCAGAGACCATCTACTCCAAACTCCCTGCTGTAGACAGGGACCTCTCTCAACTAAATGCAGCTGCTCAAGGCCTCATCCAACCTGGCCTTCAACACCCCCAGGGAGGAGGCAGCCATAATATAGCATAGCATAGCATAGCATAGAATAGACCAGACCAGGTTGGAAAAGACCTCAAAGATCATTGAGTCCAACCTATCATCCAACACCATCTAATCAACTAAACCATGGCACTAAGCACCCCATCCAGTCTCTTCCTAAACACCTCCAGTGACGGTGACTCCACCCCCTCCCTGGGCAGCACATTCCAATGGCCAATCTCTCTTTCTATGAAGAACTTCTTCCTAACATCCAGCCTAAACCTCCCCTGGCACAGCCTGAGACTGTGGCCTCTTGTTCCAGTGCTGGTTGCCTGGGAGAAGAGACCAACCCCCACCTGGCTACAACCTCCCTTCAGGTAGTTGCTGAGAGCAATAAGGTCTCCCCTGAGCCTCCTCTTCTCCAGGCTAAACAACCCCAGCTCCCTCAGCCTCTCCTCATAGGGCTTGTGCTCCAAACCCCTCCCCAGCTTTGTTGCCTTTCTCTGTACACATTCCAGTAACTCAACATCTTTCCTAAACTGAGGGGCCCAGAACTGGACACAGTACTCAAGGTATGGCCTAACCAGTGCCGAGTACAGGGGCAACCTCCCTGGGCAGCCTATTCCAGAGTCTCACCACCCTCATATTGAAGAACTTCCTAAGCTCCAGTCTAACCCTGCTCTCCCTCAGATTCAAGCCATTTTGAGCTTTAAGATAAAGCTGCACAGTCTGTACCCAGCAGAATGTTGTTCCTCCTCTCTGAAAATGGGAGCTCATTGTTACAAATGCAAAGCAGCTGACCTAATGTTAATGCATTTTAGTGCTATTTTAGAGCTACCTATTCAAACTCTGCTAGAAAATAGACTTCACTACTGTCACCAAATAATTATTCTGTGCCTTATTTTATTAAACTTAAATATTAATTAAATTTAGAAATACTTTGGATCTATAAAACATCTGAAAACAGAATTCTACCATATTGCTGCAATAATAGAAGGGAACAGCTCTGAGGCCGTTGAAAGCTTCTTCTCTTTACTTTCTCCCAGATGCGTGCCATAAATAAAAAGAATACACTGCAAGTGATTACAACTCAGCCAGGAATACACAGCTCTCTGTAACTCAGTTTTAGTGTTCCTGTAAGACAAAGGGAATAGCTTAGCAGAGTCCAATTTTATTATTCCTTCTAATTCTAGTAGCACGACAGAACTTGAAACACAGATTTGCAACACAGGCTGCTGAGGCCAGAGAGAATGCTTCTACTTCCAAACTAGTCAAGTCTATGTATGAAAAAATAATGTGCTGTAGAAAGCAAGATCTTGTCTTTCAAGAAAGCCTCAATAGAGTTCTGCAAAAGTGTAGAGAAATGGCACCCTGATTTGCAAAATAAATGACCTTGGTTGATTTTTGGTTTGGGGAAAATCTCTAAAGGGTACTGGGATGAGCAAGTGGAGATAAATCACTTGGCTCATTACAAACTTACGTGCATGCAGCAATAGGACAAAGGGTGATGGTTTGAAACTGGAGCAGGGTAAATTTAGGTTGGACATCAGAAAGAAATTCTTTACAATGAGAGTGGTGAAATACTGGAACAGGCTGCCCAGGGATGTAGTTGAGGCCTCATCCCTGGAGACATTCAAGATCAGATTCAATGTGGCCCTGGGCAGCCTGATCCAGTTGGAGGTGTCCCTGCTGAGTGCAGGGGGGGTTGGAGAAGATGACCTTTGAGGGTCCCTTCCAACCCAATGCCATCTGTGAATCTGTGATAACAGAATCCCTGACAGTGACTTTCATGATGAAGCAAACCTTGGATAAGTGAACAGTGATATTTTTTTTCCTCTTTCCCACCCCTTTGCTCCCTCACTGTGTTCATTTACTGTGTTTATAGGGAGAGAATTATCCATTCACAACTCAAATGTTATTCAGATCACACACATTATGTGAATTCCAGAGAAGACTACAGCATAGCACCCATAATTCTCCTGACATCCATTAATTCTTTCTACAGCTAGTTTTGCTATGAACAACAACTAATTAAAAAAATGGTGCATGATGGAGGGGATTCTGGAAGAGGAAAAGATTGTCTGCTAAACCTACAAGCAGTCATACATAGGTCTTGACCTGCTCCTACTGCAGAAGAGGGGAAAACCCTACAGCTCTAATATGATAAAAACTGCAACTATGAGCATACAGAGCTCATTAATCAATCTGAACTAGCCCTTAGGGCCAGTGTTGAGGAGCAGGAAAAGCAAGCTGATTACTGGGAAAGAAAATACTAACTCTCACTCTTTCTTATGCCAAATATACTTACAACAGATGAGAATTTGGGCAATCTACATCACATTTCTCTTCCCTGCTTATAATTTGCCCATATAAGAAAGGTCCAGTCAGCTCATAGCTTTGGACAATCTCTGCTACTAGCGCCTGGATACTGTGGAACAGCTTTGCAAATGAGGCAAGGAAGTGGAAATTTGTGTGCCACATGCATGTTTCTTGTATTTTTTCATCCGGGGCTGGGGGGGAATACGACAAAACACTTATGGATTTCCTTGTTTGAGACACTCTGTCATGAAAAGAAGTGTAAAACTTTGACTTTTACCAAAATGGAAAGGCTCAACAAACTGACTCATCCACCTGGTTCTTGTATTGTACCACTGTGGGATGTAACCCCATAAACAGGTATAAACTGCTCTGCACCTGTTTGCACTTGGAACTCACACTGCCATTGACCTTATCAGATGTATCTTACTGGGAAGGGTAAACCCACTGGGAAAAATGGTCGAGATGGATCCAGCTGTGGATTGAGCATATGGCAATCAGAGAAGGGGAGGCCTTAGCACAGAAGTTCACAAGTAGAGGTCTTGGAAGTGCAACACAGTCAGCATTTGACTGATGGCTCTCTTGTTAGACCATACCAAGCCTCAATTTAGTTCAAGTACTGAACTAGCACCTGTGGCAGCAGAATGCTCAGGGCAGATTCAGAGCTATGCTACAGCACAGAGTTTCCAGAGAAGCCTTCTGCTAAGGATGAAGAGGAAGAGGACACGATCTGCCTGTGACTTGTTTCACAAATCCACCCGTATCGCTCCTTCAGTCACAGGTGGGAAGCGTCCCACCGGCACTTCAGCCTGGAAGAACACTTCTGGGTTTCCCACCTGTCAGGTGCTTTACTACAACCAGCAGATGTCTGCCCCAGGAGAAGGCAGAGCTCTTATATAGCATGCCTGGCAGAGGGAGCTGGCCCACAGCACATTTTGTCTGGAGTGCTCTATTTTATGCCTCTTCAATTTGACATCAGTAAAGTACCTGCTGGGGAATAGCTCTAGAGCTTGAGGGTACTGTAGCCACAGGAGTATTAGTTCCTTGAGGGAACCAAACCTGCTGAAAGGAGGACAGAAAATTAGTGCTGAAGGAATGTCAGCTTGTGAATGCACAGAGGGATGGAAGGGATGAAAAAAATCGCTGAGTCAGCACAATGTATCTTTCCATCCCACGCTGCTGTCTCTGTCAGCTCCCTCATTAAGATACATGTTTTAGACCCAGAAGTCTGAGGTTTCAGAGTTTGATAGATAGACAGCCTTCTCCCCAGATTTAATGATTTGGTGAGTCTGTAAACACAGTGTATGACACAAATTATTTTCCACTGAGAAATGAATAATTTCCATCAGTGACAATTCTTTAATGTGTGAAATATGCAGACTGAGATGCACACAGAGCAGGATGTAATGATTGGTAAATGTGGACACTTCACTAGCTGACCTTTGTAATCCCATCTAGAAGATGTGTCCTGGATATTCAATTCATACTGCACCTAATTTTGCCCAGAGTCTCAATTCCATAGTTCAATATTTTTCATTTCTTTCAGGTTTTCATGCTTTGTTTGTACAATTCTAGAAAGCCATTTAAGTTATTCTTCATGCTGCAGTTCTCATTTCAGTATTCATCAAAAACTTCTTTTCCAAACAAACAGCAAACACCCAAAATCCTAATCTGCTTTTTACCCCTCCAGGGTGTGAAGAGGAAGAACTCTATAAAGAAGCATTTGCAACTCAGAAAAGCCCCCATCTGTAGAAAGCATAAGAACTGAAGGGAAGAAAATATCTTTCATTAAGTCAGGACAGATGCATTTTGTATTCTAGACATTTACATAGAACTGGATTATGTTTCAGCACTAAATAAGTGGTAAAGTAATACTTGGTAAAGTACATATTATCTGCTTAAAGATAATCTTATAATCAGATGTATCAGGCTCTTAAACAAATGCATTCTTCGGTAGGTGATGTTGTACCATGCAAAGGAGGGGAATCAGCTCCTGGCAATCTGATACACTGTTGGTGCTTTTATCTTGTTCCTAAGGCACAGCATTGTCTGGGCATTAGAGGAGTATGAAGTCCAAAGTTGCAAAATGCAGTTTGTAGCCTGTTTAGTGCTGCTTGCCATGCTCTTCATGCTTTGGTTTGCAATTCCTTGTGATAGATTTGAAAACAAGAAAAAAGAACAGAGTCCCTGTGACAGAGCAGTTTCTTACTCCTTACCAGCAAGATACTCCTTATTTGGAAGAAATTCTTCAGAGAGAGAGTGATTGCCCATTGGAATGTGCTGCCCGGGGAGGTGGTGGAGTCACCATCTTTGGAGGTGTCTAGGAGGAGACTTGGTAGGGTGCTTGGTGCCGTGGTTTAATTGATTAGATATTGTTGGATGATGGGTTGGACACAATGATCTTGAAGGTCTCTTCCAACCTGGTCTATTCTATTCTATTCTATTCTATTCTATTCTATTCTATTCTATTCTATTCTATTCTATTCTATTCCCATGGTCCAGTATTTAAAGGGTTGCTACAATGAAGGTGGAGACTCCCTTTTTACTAGGAGATGCATGGAAAAGATGATGGGTTATGGGTGCGAGTTAGTCTTGGGGAGATTCCAAAAAGCTTTTCCCAATGTGAACAATCAGCCACTGGAATAATCTCCTGAGGGAAGTGGTGGATTCCCCAGTGCTGGATGTTTGTAAGATTCACGCAGACAGGGTGCTTGGCCATCTTGTGTTGACCATGCTTTTCTCAAGAGAGGTTGGACCAGATGATCCTTGAGGTCCCTTCCAAACTGGAATTCTGTGATTCTTATTAAGCTACTACACATTTGCTTCTATTACAGGAAGCAAATTTTTTACAGGATTAAAGCTGAACATGAAGAAAGCAAAGCAGACCATGGGTAACCAGACAGATGTGAGGAAATTCTCTTTCCAAATGAAGCCTGGGGGACACTGTGAGGCACAGTTTTCTGGGATGTGAAATACTTTTGCAGTTTGGGCTGAAAGAATTGGAACTGTTCAGCCTGGAGAAGAGAAGGCTCTGGGGAGACCTTAGAGCTGCATTTCAATATCTGAAGAGGACCTACAGGAAGGCTGGGGAGGGACTGTATAGAAGACTTTATAGTGGCAGGGTGGGGGGCAATAGTTGAAGCTGGAGCAGGGGAGATTTAGCTTGGACATCAGGAGAAGTTCTGCACAATGAGAGTGGTGAGACACTGGAACAGGTTGCAAGGATGTGGTTGAGGCCCTGGCCCTGGAGACATCCAAGATCAGTCTGGATGTGGCCCTGTGCAGCCTGATCCAGTTGGAGGTGTCCCAGCTGACTGCAGGGGGGTTAGACAAGATGAGCTCTGAGGGTCCCTTCTAGCCTAATGCAAGCTGTGAATCTGTGAACTGCTGGCTTTTACTCCATGGCACCATGGACACTTTTTGAGAGAAAAGTAATCTGCATTAAGTGTCTTCAGTAAATTTGGCATCAAACATTGAACAGCAATGACACTCTGGCATCATCACCTCATCTACCTTCCCATGCCAAATAGTCTTCATCTAACTGACACAAGGCTATCTCCTTTCATTAGGCACAAAGCAAACTTACTACATTGATGTGGCCCCTACATTTTGTGTTAGTGCAAAGGAAATCTCTCAGCTGACTAAATAAGAAAACCTCAACATCTGAAGCTTTTTAAAAGAAAATCTTGGAGCACTGCATGAAAAATACCAAACTCCTCTCAGGCACCTCTGGGAGCCTTGGCATGTTTTGTATGGCACACAGAGGCCATGGTTTTGTGGTTCAAGGCGTACAGCTGAGGAGGTATCAAAGTACCTTAAATATGACCAGTTTGAGCTTGAGTAGAAACTTGGCTGATATGTGAAAGGAAGAGAAATGCAGAAAAAGCAACCAAACCAACCCACCAAACACCAAGAACCTGCAATCTTGCAGCAATTTGGTCTCCATGTCCACATAGGTGTAACTCACAGTGTTTGTTAAATCCCTCTCTCCCATTTACCTTACTGCCTGAGTGCAGTGATTGCTCCTAAACAATAATCCCAGCAGCAAGAACAAGAATAGTTTCTGCAGTTCACATTATTTTTTCCCTCTTCAATAAAATTCCCATAGTTATTTCCCATCTAGTGGTCTCAGAGTGCAGCAGACATTATTCTTATTTTCAGTAGGGCTTTCTTCAGATAAAGACAGGTAAATACAGTTACAAGTAAGTACTAAACCCACTGCTGACCAAGTCAGAAGGCAGCACAGGCTTTCTATAGAGAAATATTGCAATTAAGGCCTCTGCTTTGCTAACACAGTCTGGTCTAATTTTAAACATGCAGTTCTCCCATCAATGTCAGTGGGAATACTCTCATCCTAAAGATATGAAGATGCTTAAGCGTTTGCAGGATTGGCTATTTAGTTAGTAGTTAACAGTTAATTGATTCCACCACCTAATTAATAAAGGAGGCACCATTCCATTTCCCATTTTGAAATCCAGTCATGAAGGTTACTCAGTTAAAGGATTAATGAGATTTGTGCTGGCAATTCTGCATGCTTATTCCTGTTCCAGTGCAATGTTTCTTTCCCCAAAGGAGCTGAATCTTCGGGGTAAGGATAATTTTAGAACCACAAAATCTAGGAAGGGAAAGGTGTGCACAGGGAGGAGACAGAAAGTCTCACATTTATTATTTCCAGTCTAGAAAGAATCAGTTTTATTTTAAGGAAGAAGGGTCAGTGGGAAGATAAACAAGAGATTCTCCACGTAAATAAAGGTTTGTGAAGAGTTCCAATCAGAGTGGACAATAGCCTCACTGACTTCAGAGGAGCTCTTTAAGCACAGAGCATCTGCAGTTTGGGCTAAGTATCTTAATTCTTTATCAAACAGCACTAACTTGTTTCCCTGTCAATATCTTCTGGCTGCAAATTGTACAGCTTATAGCTGTGTTCATTTCTCATCCACTTTGAATTTGCAGGGGATTAATTTAATTGACTGTTTCACTAGCCTTACGATACAGGAAAGGATAAAGAGTAATCCCTATCTGCCAGAAGATCACTGCAATGTGAAATGCACTTGCACTCAAATAAATATATATTATAAACATGTGAGTATAATCGTGCAGTTAAGGAGAGGGGTTTGGTATGAAGAGCCCTGTTCACAGAGAATTTAGTTTCTCTCTGTCATTCCCCATTGTTTGCCCACTTTTGCCAGTCAGTGGAGGAGTGCAGTGCTTAGCTGAGATGCTCCAAAACTGCAGAGTGGGGCACGGTGAGCAGCATCTGCTCTCCTGCTTTGAAGGTGTGCGTGGAGGCTGACTTCACTTGGTCTGAAAGTTCTCCTTTGCAGATGTTCATATCTCAAAAACTAGAAGAGCTAATTATTTAAAAATTAGGCAGCACTTTCATCAGTCAGTCAGCAGCTTAAGAAGTGCAATGTTTCTGAAATAAGTTCATTTGTCTAGACTACATCAAAGGCACAAACCCAATTTTTTAGAAGCCTGATGTGTGTGACAATTGCATATTGTTCCTCAGATTCTCCTCTCAGATTGAAAATCACTCAGTGGTTCAAAAGAAAGATTCAAAAAACATCTGAAGCATAAAGGGATAAATTAAGATTCTCTGTAGAGATTCCCAGTGCAGTTAGTGGGTTTTGAAAAAGCATCCATTTCAAATGACTTGCTAAACATTCTGCCTGCCAAAAGTAATAAAATAATCATCTGCACTGGTGAAATATCTTTCATCAAAGGACCACAGAATGCGCTCTAAAGCTAGCAGTAAACTTCTGACTAGAAAGAAATTAAGATACAGAGAGGTTTAACCCCAAATATCTGTTGCTGTCAGTGAGGTGATGTCAATCTGTGCTAGAATAGAAGAGGTGGACTCTTTGTATACCTGCAGGAGGTGGCAAGCTTCCCCTTCCTTCTGGTGCTTTGTGTGGGTTGACAGGACACTCTTCACCGTCAGCCCCTGTTGCAAAGCAAAACACTCCTGCAATCCACAGCATATCCACGGTGTTTCTTTCCAGAGATACAAAAATAGATAAGCATTAGCTGTACTGCTAATCAGAGCTAGAAAGAGGGCAAGGGAAAAACAAAGGGTTGTGCTCTGCAGCATCCTTGGCCTCCTTTGGAAGGGGAAAAAATCTCTTGACTCTGCAGACACAACAGCAAGCCTTGCACCACAGATGTGGAATCTAACTCTGTAGCTTCCTGTTCTGTAACATTTATAGAGCAAGGAGTGCCAGCTGGGAACAGGTATACGAGCACATGAAGTGTGGTCAGGTGGGACTGTTCCTCCAGCAGGTCTGGGTCACTCTGCTCAGCACCTCTCCTTGGCCAATAGTCACAGACCTGTGCCAAACAGCTGCCCCTAAGCAACCAGAGGAACAAAGGCAAAAGCACTCTACTGCTCACATGCAAGATGCACAGTGTGGTGGAAGGAACCTCCAGCTGGGAGTTAAGTGTCACCTTTAACTTCTGATGGTTTAGCAGAGTTCCAACTGTGTGGAAAACAGCTCCATCTCACTGAGGCAGTGCAGGTCAGGTTCCACGGCTGCTTTCTGTAAAGAGGTCCAGCAACCAGGAGAAGTGAGAGCACCAAGGGCTCTGTGGACTGAGCTTCTCTCATGAAGATAAAATGTATTCCCCCACTATCTCTTCCAGAAGAGACAGAAAGAAAAACTTTTGCTTTCATTTAAAAAATAGGTGTCTTCTTCTGAACCTTTGTTTGAAACAAATCTAAAACCCATCTTGCTTTTGCAGACGTGCCTAGATCCACCCACCTACAAAACCTAAGAATTAGAAATCACAGATATCACCAGTTAGAAAGGAATCTGAAACAAATTGCTTTGTCCCTGTACTCAGCACTGGTTAGGCCACACCTTGAGTCCTGTGTCCATTTCTGGGGCCCTCAGTTTAGGAAAGATGTTGACTTGCTGGAACGTGTCCAGAGAAGGGCAACAAAGCTGGGGAGGGGTTTGGAACACAAGCCCTATGAGGAGAGGCTGAGGGAGCTGGGGCTGCTTAGCCTGGAGAAGAGGAAGCTCAGAGACCTTATTGCTGTCTACAACTACCTGAAGGGAGGTTGTAGCTAGGTGGGGTTTGGTCTCTTCTCCCAGGCAACCAGCACCAGAACAAGAGGACATAGTCTCAAGCTGTGCCAGGGGAGGTTTAGGCAGGATGTTAGGAAGAAGCTCTTCACAGAAAGAGAGATTGGCCATTGGAATGTGCTGCCCAGGGAGGTGGTGAAGTCACTGTCACTGGAGGTGTTTAGGAGAAGACTGGATTAGGCACTTGATGCCATGGTTTAGCTGATAAAATGGTATTGGGTGATAGGTTGGACTTGATCTCAAAGGTCTTTTGCAACCTGGTTAATTCTATTCTGTTCCAGGAGTCCACTTTAAGACTTTGAGCTGAAGACTGCAGTTGGCAGCTCTGTCCTGGCAAACCTAAGCAAAACGCTCAGGTCACACAACCTTTGTTCTGTAGATTCAAGCATCATCGCCTTTAATTGTGAAGTTGTGAACACTTGGTGAAATAAGATAAAAGAAAATAATTTAGCACTGGACTAAAAGAGGATAATTTAACACCAAATGCTGCAGGATTACAGGCCCACTGACCTTCAGCACTTGTGCTAATCATCCCTATTCACTGCCAGCTCATTTTGCAAAGAATATAATGCATCATATCTACTAATATATTCTGAAGCATCACCTTTCACAAGCAGTGCAATGTAAAAAGCATCTCCATAAGTCTAAGTGTCCTTTAAACTGTTGCTTGTTAGAGCTCAGGTCACCAGCAAACTAATTGCCCTGAACAAATGGTCTTTCCCATTTCTCTCATCTTAGAGATCTAAATTCAAACCCACTGCAGGGCAGTTTTCTTTCTCTGTGGCTCCTACCAACCAAATTCAAATCCTGTCAAAAACTGCCTACTATCATCACCAAAGTCCTGTCCATTTGTATTTGGAGAAGCTTAGGGCCTAATGAGGGGGAATCAACTGGTTCAGGTGCTGGGCAGCAGGAGGAAGAGGCAGTTGTGTTTCTGATGAGTTTAAACACAAAGCAAGGGCAGCTCAGAAGGCAGGAGGGAAAAGACAAGAAGGAGGTGAAATAGCTGCCATGAGATCACACCGAGGTCAGCAGAAGAGTTAAGAGAGGCCAGGCTCTCAGCCTGAAGTGAAGCTCTGATGCTGTCAGAACATATTTGGTGCTGTTCTGCAAACCCCTGAACTTAGGAAACCCATATTAAAGGCAGTGAATGCAATACACACACACAAAACTGACCCCCAAAACTCTGCCTGTGATTAGAATACCTCTATCTAATTTTTATGTCACCTGAGTATTCCAGATAAAGACAGCTCTGCAACTTTATTTGCCTTACAGTACCTTTTGCCCTACATTGGGTCTGTTTAAGCAAAAATTCATTTGTTTGCACATACTGGCCTAACAGACTTTTTAAATAAGGAGAGTCTTATAAACAAGCTAAACCCATAATTGCAGGCATTATAGTAATAAAACAGAACTGCAACTAGCTCCCTAAACGTCCTTTGCAAAATTAGCAAGACACACTCTGTTTACATTTCACTCCTTGGCTGCTTTTCCCTCTGTTCAATATGGTTATTTTTAGCCTCTTTTTTTTGCAAGTCATGAGAATACAGGTCTGAGGTTGGGTTTATTTATTTATTACCCAGTTGTCCAGAAACTGTGATGCATTACCCATGTGGGAATCCTGGCATTACTTGGTAATGGAAGGGAAAACAAGACTTAGGAAGAGAAAAATCAATTTATCCACCAAGCATAAGGGTCATAGCCAAATTAATTTCAGTACTGATGGCAAGGTGCTATGATTTGAGAGAGAAGGCCGAGAAGGTAAGAACGAGGTAATAGTCAGCAATGTTTTAAAGCAGCTGGAAATACCATGGGCAATGACACAGCACTACAGGCACTCTCTTTTTCTATCACAGCTTCACATTTCCTTCAGAAAATAGGTAGATTGAATGTTTAAAGACCCGAGTGCAAAGGGAAATATGTCACGCAGCAAGACATCTGCCAGCTTTGTGTTTCGTAGCGTTGCCAGAGCAGAGGACATGATTTGAGATAGAGCAGAATGAGAGGGGAGGCCAAAGAGAGAACATGACCACAGCAATGAGACATCATTTATTCATACTTCTGCTGCCAGCAGTAAATAAAGTTATGCTTGCAATTATTGCAGCATATGTGGAGCTAGAAGGAAAGCTGCTGAAGCTTTGTTGTCCAAACAGCACTTAAAGGTAGTTAATTTATACACAGACACACGAAAGAAACTGTCCCCATTATCACTGCTGTCCACTCTAACACATTCCATCCTCAGCCAGATTTAATTTAAAACCAAGAGCGTCAATCTGCTGCTGCTGCAGTCCCTCTCTTCTGCACTTCACAGCCTCTTTCATGTGTCTGAGGAGAAGGAAATGCTGTAATTAGCTGCTGATATTAACAGACTTGCTTCTGCTTTCTGAAGCTGGAAATAAACGGTCACATTAGTGAGCAGACTGATGGATGCCTGTCATAGTTTGTGTTAAAGGGTCATTTAAACTGGGTGTGAGAGCTGTTGGCTCTGTGCTTCTTCAGAGGTGCCTCCTGCCTTCATGTACTGACATTTCCCATCTATCTCAAAGTAAATTGGGGCCCCAGTTCTGTTTGTGTTCGCAGCATTGCCCCAGCTAGGGAGATGACAATCCCTTAACATGCAAATATAAGGAGCAGACAGTGCAGCAGCACAGACATGTGCACAGCTGTCTTCCCCAGCAATTTACAAACTTGAGACTTAAACACTTTTTATTTTTCTATTATTTTGTCTATGCAAAATCAGACAAAGCTTCCTAGAAAGCAGGATGCTCACAGAAGTGTGGCAGCAGTTTCATAAGTGTCATATTGTTACTGCTTTTCACAGCGCTTGTAGGAATTTAATTTTCTCCAGCTGCTATCTCCAAGCTGGTTGGAATGGGCCAGAAGGCTAAAAACTTATTGGACAGGTGAGAAATACAGGGGAAGGGGGGCAGAGTAGTGGCGGAGAGCTCCCATGAATGCTGAAAACAGCGCAGAAGGCAGCACACATGGTAGAGGTACTGAAGTCTCAGCAGCCAGAGGCTCAGGCCATGAGCAGGGCAGCACAGTCAAAGCAGCAGCTCCACCAGAGCCAAAATTTCTCCTTTATCCAGAGAACATCAACATTTCTTGAAGTTTTGTGAAATATCTGCCACTGATCTCTGAACAGTTCTGCCACCACATTTTCTACCTAGGATTTTTTCCCCCTTTTTTCCTCCCTGCCTTTTTTTTTTTTTTTTTTATTATTTATCATTATTTGAAGAGAGAGCACTACTCCGATTTAAGCCACAGGAAACGTGTCTAGAACATTAAATGAAACAACCAACACAGCAACCCAACCCTCTTTCCTAACTAACGGCTGTCTCCTTTACATAAGGGCTGAACTGTGTGTGCCAGGGAGGACACTGGCAGAGATCAGGAGAGAGACATCAGCAATCATTTCACAAAATCACCAAGGTTGGAAGAGACCTCAAAGATCATCAAGTCCAACCCATCACCACAGACCTCATGACTAAACCATGGCACCAAGTGCCACATCTAATCCCCTCTTGAAGACCTCCAGGGATGGGGACTCCACCACCTCCCCGGCCAGCACATTCCAATGACAAATGACTCTCTCAGTGAAGAACATCCTCCTCACCTCCAGCTTAAACCTCCCCTGGTGCAGCTTGAGACTGTGTCCTCTTGTTCTGGTGCTGGTTGCTAGAGAGAAGAGGCCAACCCCTTCCTGGCTACAACCACCTTTCAGGTAGTTGTAGAGAGCAATAAGGTCTCCCCTGAGTCTCCTCTTCTCCAGGCTAAACAATCCCATCTCCCTCAGCCTCTCCTTGTAGGACTTGTGCTCAAGGCCTCTCCCCAGCCTTGTTGCCCTTCTCTGGACACATTCAAGTGTCTCAATGTCCTTCTTAAACTGAGGAGACCAGAGCTGGACACAGTACTCAAGGTGTGGCCTAACCAGTGCAGAGTACAGGGGCACAATGACTTCTCTGCTCCTGCTGGCCCCACTATTCTTGATGCAGGCCAGGATGCTATTGGCCTTCTTGGCCACCTGGGCACACTGCTGGCTAATGTTCAGCCGGCTGTCAATGAGCACCCCCAGGTCCCTTTCTGTTTGGCAGCTCTCCAGCTACTCTGACCCCAGCCTGTAACTCTGCCTGGGGTTGTTGTGGCCAAAGTGCAGCACCTGGCACTTGGATTCGTTGACTGCCATCGTGTTGGACTCTGCCCATCTGTCCAGTCGGTCGAGGTCCCTCTGCAGAGCCCTTCTGCTCTCTAACAGATCAACATCTGCTCCCAACTTGGTGTCATCTGCAAATTTGCTGATGACTGACTGAATCCCCTCATCCAGATCATCAATGAAGATCTGTTGCTCACACCAAGTACCTGAGGAAGCTCCTTCAGGGGGTTCTTGGACAATAAGCACCATAACCTTCCAGGCTGGCTGCAGCAGGAACCTTAGGGACAATATTAATGACTTAATGGATCCTTGTATTTGCTGTACCTAACCCGTTTTCACTCCTGCACAAATTAAACTCAAGCTCTCTTTTCAATGCTTAAGTTTTCTCTCTTCTTCATACTTGTGAAACTGTCACAATACTGCAGGTATTTTATCGTCCTATCTACTAATGTTAAGGCTTTGATAAGCAATGCTTGATGGAAGAGCTTCCTGCAAACTCTCTGGGCGATGCTGCTGCTTTTTAGCAGCCGATCAGTGGAATCTCTCCACATCCTGCTCGCCTGCGCTTTAGAGATGTGGGAGTGGCAGCGAGAACTTGAGTTCCCTACAAGCGTGGAATAACACTATCTGCAGAAGTTTTTAATAGACTGAGTCCCTGAACATCCCTGCTTTTTTTTTTCCCTCCAGTAAATGATAGACATCTTCTGAAACCCCAATTTTTATCCTTAGTTATAAGGCAGTGCTTCAGCTGATGATACCATCTACCCTTTCTTAAGCATATTTTCTGTGCTAGAATGAAGAACAAGTTTAAAATTGAAGATCCTTATTTTACATAATTATATGTAAAGGCAGGAAATGTATTTCTATCATTTATGGAAGCTTTTTAGAAGAATTCATCCCTGAATTCTGAAGGAAAGTACATTTTATATGTATAGAAAATACCAGCAGTAGCAGTCAAGAATAGCTCTGGTAACAAGTTGAAGGGATTTTGACTCATATCATACTCAGTGAATAAAATCCCTTCATGTGAAATATCCCTGAAGACTTTTTCTGAACAAAATTATACAACTGTTTTTCCCAGACTGTGATGCTGTATCACACAGCTGACAAGACCTAGGAAACTGGTAAATTGCTGAGGGCTCTTTCCACAACACATGCTTAGCAGCGTGGATGCACACGGGGTCTAAATTCACTGTGTGGCTAACAAAAGGAACTGCTTTAGTTAAAGGGAATTTGTTTTCCCATGTAATCTTCCTCTAGAAATTACAAGTGAAATCATGAAAAGGCACAGAAAATGCCTTTGGAAAGAGAGGTGCTTTCAAACTGGGATCTACTAGCTCAGTAGTGTGTTTATTTGACATACAAGACTCTCAATATTGCAATATCAGAGAATTTTGACAGGCTTGTTCTCCTTCTCAAATTGTTGCTGTAATTCAGAATTTTAAGACAAGAAGTTTTCCTGGATATTACTGACAGCCTGCACTTCAATGTCATCTTCTCTAGGATTCAACAGGGACACAATCCATTGCTGAAATGTCTAAGGAAATCATTACTGAGTAAGCCAAGGAAAAATTTTATGACAGTAAGGTGATGATAGATTGATAATAAAAAGCTATTTACACGTATTTTCATTTGAAGTTTGAACTTGTTTGCTGCATTCAGATAATGCCTCAGAGAGTGAAAATCTGTGCTTTTCCTGATGGGGGTGTGTGTGTTTCAATGGTGATTGGAATACTCCCACATTTGTAAACATTTTACTTTGACTTCTGCTGCATTTCATCCGTGAGTGAAGCCTGAACTAATGGCAGCCTACACATGTGGCATTGCCTCTGTTCACTTCACATTCTCCCAGCTTATTTCCTGGGGATTTGCAACCTCAACCACTCAAGTCTGTGTAACAGAGTTATCTTAAAAGAGAAGTAAACATCATCACATACGGCACTTTCTATCAAATGTCAAAAAATGAGAACCTGCCAAGGACAAAACTCTTAACCCAAGGCTTGCATTTAGTAGATGTAGCAACGCTGTGGCTGTTTTTCTTCGCCTCCTTTTAGGAAGCTGTAATGTACTTCTTGGCTGCTCCCATGATGTGTGCTGTGATAGGAGCAGCCCAGGAGGCAGGCAGTCAGACACACTCTGAAATTTTCTCTTGAACTGTCATAGCATGTCGGCTGCAAAACACATTTCTATGTCCTTTTTCTGATCATGACTGGCAAATAATTCTCTTCTGAGGATCAGAAACCTTCACTTGCTTCTGGTTCCTAGTGCAACAAAGATCATTCTTAAGTGATCCCTTTTGGTGATGCCAGCACTTAGTGGAGAAAGAGCAATGTTGTCCAGACAGACACCTCCAGCCTGCATTTTGAATGCATCATTAACACACTCACTTTCCACAGCTTTGTGACCCATCTAAATACTGAAAAAGCAAGGCATCTGATCACCAAAAAAGGTTCCAAAGTAATCTTCCTTAGGCAGCTATAATTTCGTGTTAACTATACAGTTTTCCATTGGAAAATTTTACCATGGGTCAGTGGAAATTCATTACACTTTTCTGGTCTGTTCTGTGGCAAGAGAAAAATCTGATTTATGCTCTCTGCATCAAACTGCAGCCTTCTTCCATCTCCTCTAGATAGTGTGACTAAGCTTTCCCCTGCATCTTTCTGCTTACAGATTCTCCTAAAATATCAGAGGACTTCCTCTTTTATCTCCTTCTACCTGTACCCATGTGGAGAGAACTAAATGGGGTGGTTTCAATGCAATTCTGGTCCTCAGTAGTGTCCTACCTTTTTTCATAGTTGTGTTGGGTGGCATCCACAGGATCTTCAGATTGTCTCAGGAAGTGCTATCTAGGCAGTTGCACTCTGCTCAGTGTCCCTGCTGCCACCTTATTCTGAAACACTCCTCTGTCTTTTTCCTTGTTTATTGTCATGCATATTGGTATCAACTCTTAGACCTGAGTCCTACTCTCTTTTCGAGGGCTTTTTGTTATCTGGTGTGCATTTCCTCCAGCTCTTTCTGTATATCCTACAGTGAAGATGCTTAGAAAATTATCAGAACTGGACAGAGTCACAGCAATGCCTTCTTTGTCCTGCTCCTACCAGCCTGAGTCTTTGATGGATCCTCAACCCAATATTACATTCCACCACTCTGTTTCCATCTGAGTTACAGAAGTGAATAATGTACAAGCTGCCTTTGAATTCTAGCAGACAAAAACCCCAAACCACCACCACCAAACATAGAAAACCCACCTGGAAAGAGAATTTCCTAAGCTTTGATTTATTATTGTGCAGATACTTCCACACTTTAAAACTCATTCACATGTGGCTGTTTTGGACTATGGTTGCTGACCTCATTACAACTTATGGGAGTCAAAATCCCCCTAGTAAAAAAAATAAATCTGTGGGAAATTCTATTTCTGAAGTTACCTTCTACCACCTTGTCCCAACAGTCTGCTGCCCTAGACAGCTGCCTGCTTTGCCAGCCAGGGCCAGCTTTGGTGCATATTTGTTTTCTACATGGACAGGGTAAATACATTCTGCAAAGCCACAAAGGTCTGACAGAACAAGCTGAAAATACCTCAAGGTTCAGTCATAAGGATTAGAATTGTCTTGTATTTTGGCAGTTTAAGATGTGTGCGCCACATTAAAATCTATCCTTCCTTTTATCTCCTCAAAATAAGAATGAATTAATTATCAATTTCCACCTGCCAGTTACATGTTATTTCTAAGCATTGAGGAAAGCCAGAAAGCAACCATTTAGTAGGACGTAGGACAGGCTGACTGGTTTCTGTGACAGAAGAGTAACCCATGGTGCACACATTTCAGTTCCATCCTGCAGTCTCCTAATTACTGCATCCAGTGCAGGGACAAGAGTGTGCAATTAGCAGAGAGGGGAGCAGCCTCTTTTGACAGCAGTACACCTCAGATGTAGAATGAAACTACTCACACAAAATTTACACACACCTCCTGTGAGCAGAGCTGCATTCCCGTAATGGATGAGCGCATTTGATGTTAGCTCCTCACATGCATCACACAGTGAAAATCATGCTCTATTTTTTTTTCTGGCATAACATGTACAGTGTAAAGCCTCCTATTCAAACCATTGATCAAATTAGAGCCATAAATAAAACCATGAGTTCAAAGCAGAAAGGAATTTGGCCCAGTGATGGATTTTATCTGGGAGATAGATTTATCACGCAGAATTTGATCATGCCAAATCCTTAACAGTAAAATAAGTAGTTCAGACTTATCACCCGGTATTAAAAGTTAATCTGGATTTCACTGTTCTTCATGCACAAGTTTTCTTGGCCTCTGTGGAGCTACACATTTGAGCAAAATGTCAGTGAAAATCACCAGTACAAATATCAGATGTGTCAGTGGGAATCATATCACTAAATTTATGCAGTAATTGACACTGACAAGAGCTTCATCTCATTCTTGTAAGGCCCAGACTGTTTTGGGCAATCCCATCTTCCACCCAGCTTGCCGAGAATGCTGTATGTGTTTACTCCTCACCTTTCACAGAATCACCAAGGTTGGAAGAGACCTCAAAGATTATCAAGTCCAACCTGTCACCACAGACCCCATGACTATTAAACCATGGCACCAAGTGCCACATCCAATCCCCTCTTGAACACCTCCAGGGATGGGGACTCCACCACCTCCCTGGCCAGCACATTCCAATGGCGAACGACTCTTTCAGTGAAGAACTTTCTCCTCACCTCCACCCTACCCTTCCCCTGGCACAGCTTGAGTGTGTCCTCTTGTTCTGGTGCTGGTTGCCTGGGAGAAGAGACCAACTCCCTCCTGGCTACAACCACCCTTCAGGTAGTTGTAGACAGCAATAAGGTCTCCCCTTTTAAGGCCCCTGGGGTTCTTTGGCCAATTTCAGCCAAAGTTAATGGGCAAAATTCCAAAGATCATATACAGCTACATATTTTATGCAAAAAGGTGATCACTACAGATCAAAAACCTTACTACTGTGCTCGCAAGAGAAAGGCAACAATGTGAGCCCTTTGTGCACAGCAGGGCATATTTGCGACCGTGAGCCACAGACCCAGAGGGAATCAGATTTTCACTGTGTTTCATGTGTTTGCACAGTGCTTCAAAACCAATGAAAATTGCCTGTGTCACACAGTGGCCTCCTGTATTGAACTCCCACCACTGCATTTCATTTTCCAAGTCTTTAATGATGGCTATTATGGATTCCTCATTTATAATTATCACATAGCAGAAGAAGTTAGATGCCTGTATCATAAAACTACTTTTCTTATTTAATAAAAATCTGATTATCTTGCTAAACACCTATTCATACATTCAATTGAAAACGATAATATTGAATGCTTGCTTTCAAATCACCTTTTCAGTGAAGCAACCAATCCACTGCAAATTGCTCTGCTGCTTACAAACTTATTTCTGTGTGTGTCTAACTCCTCTTAATTAGGAAAAGGTAAAGGCTAGACTGATTCTAAAGAAACACAAGTTTGTCTACTTAATTTGAGCATTGTGGCTCTCTCATATGTGCTATGGGGGACAGCATCAAAGGCCTTGCTGAAGTCCAGGTAGACTACATCCAGAGCCTGCCCCACATCCACCAGGCAGTGGCCTGGTCATAAAAGCAGATCAGGTTGGTAAGACAGGACCTGCCCCTCCTAAATCCATGTTGGCTATGACTGATCCCTTGGCCATCCTGCAGGTGTGCAGTGATTGCCCTCAAGGTGATCTGCTCCATAATCTTTCCTGGCACTGAGGTCAGGCTGACAGGCCAGGAGTTTCCAGGTACCTCCATCTGGCCTTTCTTGTGGATGGGCATCACACTGGCCAGCTTCCAGTCATCTGGGACATCTCCAGTGAGCCAGGACTGGTGGAAAATAATGGACAGTGGCTTAGCCAGCTCATCTAGCAGTTCTTTCAGTACCCGAGCATGTATCCCATCTGGTCCCATGGACTTGTGACTATCCAAGTGGCTCAGGAAGTCCCTAACTACTTCCTCATGGATTTCAGGGAGACTATACTGCTCCCTGACCCTATCTACCAGCTTAGGAGGCCAGTTACGCTGAAGCTCTCCTGTCTTACTGTTGAAAATTGAGGCAAAGAAGGTATTTACTACCTCTGTCTTTTCCTTATCTTTAGTTACAATATTCCCATCCAAGTCCAAAAAAGAGTGGAGGTTCCGGCAGCAAGGTTGGAATAGATGAGCTTTGAGATCCCTTCCAACCTGAGCCATTCTAGGATTCTATGGTAATGAAATGTTTCCATTTAATTTATTTGTCCCACATTTTTATTGATGGCCATTGAGTATTGTCATGTTAGAATTGTGCCAGACTGCATTAGGCAGTTCCCTTACTCTTCAAACAAACCTACGTTATCCACCCCAACTCTTATTCCTATTTCTAAATGCAGTATGATAATATTGAGTAGGATAATATTGAACACTTCTGAAGTAAACAGTCTTTTGTTTAAGAAAGCAAAGCAAACTTGTCTCCATTTATCCACTGTAAAATAAACTACATTTTCCTCACAGCTGCTTTTGTAGGGTAGGAAGGGACTTTGTCCACCAAAAAATCCATTAAGTTTGCTGTGATAGCCAAGAGAAGCCTTTCATAATCTAGTGGCTCGACACCACTGAGACCATCTTCACCAGAGATCTAGTACCTCAGATGCCTTCATTACACACCAGCTAAGATTACTACATGAAACACAGTGCTACATTTAATAAAAAACAGGAGAAAGATGGAAGCATAAAAAGTTAATGTAATTTATGTTTAGAAACTGGAAAGAAATTTATTTGACTTCTGTAATCCCTGTGCTGTGCTATAACACTGTGTTTCTGGCATCCCCTAAAACAATTCTGCAAGAAACATTTTCTTTGAAGACTTAAGGGATGTAAATAGATTTTTCAGCTTAAAAACAAACCAACAAACAGACATCCTAAGCAGCAAATCCATATACTAGATCCTCTTGTCTGCAACACCCCCAGCAATTCTAGAGAACAAAAAATCCCCATGGCTTTACTGGTTCTTTACTTTATAATACATTTTCTTCTTGGTTTAAAACAATATCTTGCTATTATTTTTCTATACTGGCTACCACAAGCGCTCCATTTCCACTGAAAGGTCTCCTCAAGAGTAATAAAAGGCCTTGTCCCACTTGGGCTCAGCCTCCCTTGGAGGAAACGCTGTCGTGGTGCCAGGTCTGTGGGGAGGAATCACACAACATGAACTGTCTGAAATAAGATGTACGACAGCCCTGCAACTGGACTTGCCTTTTTTTCTCCTGAGGAACAAACCAGTTACAAAATCCTCACGAGATGGTACAAGCTTTGATTTGCTTGGGGAAACAGCAGTCGGATGGAAAAGAAACAAATAGCACTATGAATTATTTACCTTTGTGGTTACTTCGGGACTTTAATTTTATTAAGCATACCACGCTCCATAGAGATATTCATCTGAAGGCAGAGCATGGTGCGCATTTTAAGACGAGTGCACTCAGGATTTATTCAGTTAGCTGACTTCAAATGCAAATCTGCAGATAATACAGCTTTGCTTTGCAGGATATTACCAAAGAGGCAAACCTCACTTCACCTTGAAGCTGCCCTTTTCTCCTTTCACAAATGTTGCTTTTCCTCACCTAGACGTTTTCCACTTCAGTTTGGTGGAGGCCTTTGCTCAGTCACTCATCCCCTACAGCTCCCAGTACCACTGCAAGCATTTCTCATGATCTCACAGTATTTGTTAGCCTACAGCCTTGTTGGCTCCATTTTTTATTCCTTGCTGTGCTCGTGCTTAGAGCCTACCTCACTCTGATCACCCATCAAGTTGAAAGTTTCTGCTCTTCATTCTTTGGTTCTGGAAGGGGTATCTCATTCTTTTCAACATCTTCCATATCATTTTATTCTCTAACTTTGCACCAATTTCACAACCCTGAGTGAAATTATTACTTTGTCATTTCATCAGCACAACATTAAATGATGGGGAACTTTTCTCTTTTTGAAAACCTCTCTCTTAACCTTCAACAACTCTATTAAGAGGCAATGATCATTGCTATAGAATTTTTATCACATATATTCATATCTTATGCTGACTTCCAACTTCCCCTTTTCCCCTTAACTTCAGTTAAAGTGCTAAATATGAATTACGTTGTGGCAATCTGTAACTAAATGAGGGTAAATAGACAGTTCATGGTCTAAATCAGTGCCTTGCCTGTGATGTAGATTTCCATCAGAGATGTTTCTGTTCAGGAGATGAGTTTTTAAATGGAAATGTTCTATGTAGACCTTCACTAGATATTATAAATTCACTCAATGAATTGATTAGAACTTAATATTGGTACGTGTGACCTGGGCAAACATGGGCATGGATGGACACGGCCCTGGAATCTTTTCCTTATGAAGACTTTTAATCAATTAATTAAAAAAAATAAAATCAGCATACAGGTTAGCAGGTGATCTGCTAGGGAGCAGTCCCATGGAGAAGGACCTGGGAGTCCTGGTGGACAACAAGTTAGCCATGGGTCAGCAAGTTGCCCTTGTAGCCAAAAGAGCCAATGGCATCCTGGGCTGCATTTAGAGGAGTGTGCCCAGCAGATTGAGGGAAGTTCTCCTCCCCATCTGCTCTGCCCTAGTAAAACCTCATCTGGAATATTGCATCCAGTTTTGGACTCCCCAGTTCAAGAGTCTCCAACGGAGAGCTATGATGATGATGAAGGGACTGGAGCATTGCCTCATGAGGAGAGGCTGAGAGACCTGGGGCTGTTTAGTCTGGGGAAGAGAAGACTGAGAGGGGATTTAATAAATGTTTACATATCTGAGGACTGGGGGGTCAAGAGGGAGGGAACAGGTTCTGCTCAGTTGCACCCTGTGTTAGGACAAGGGGCAACAGATATGTGATAACTGCTATTCAAACAAAGCTGGTAACATTTTGTCCTCTGCCTTGGTTGTTGCTAAACACGTCGCACTGAACAGATAATTTTCACCTTCAGGTTCTTCAATTATCCACATCAAGAAGTGCTTTAAAGAGAACAATTCCTTTTGCCAGTGCCATCACAAATGTTTCTGGTCCTTAGGAAAATAAGCAACTCTTGGCTTGGTGGGGCAGATCTTGTTTGTATTAAAGGTTACAAAGAGAGAGGGGCTCCGGAATGCAGCTACAACCCAATTTAGAGTGAAACTGTCCTCATTTAGAGGTTTGGAAAAAGATCTGTATTTGTGGCCTTCAGGTAGAAGGTGAGGTGGAAAAAACATCTACTTTTCAATGATCTTTAGTAAAGTTTATCAGAGTTGCACTGACAGTATCTGAATCCTGGGGAAAAGGAGTATTTTTTTATCTTTGTTTCAAGCTTGGATTTGGGTTTTAAGAGGCTGGAACAACATAAAACCAGGAAAAGTTCATTCAAGGTAGAAAGAAGATGATAAAGTAATCGGAATATCTAAAAGCCTCTGCAGGCTTTTTAAGAAGTCAAAGGAGAAAGAAAATCTTATTTTTTGAAATCACTCTCAAGCAATTCAGTTTTTCCAAAAGCAAATATATAAACAAAGTACAACAGCACAAGCTTTTTCACTTCCCAGTTTTCTTATCGGATGCATTCCCTTCTGTGTAGCAACCAAGTGTAACACTAAATACCTCGGTACAGATTTAATGCCTCTTCCAAACTAAGCCATTCTATGATTTTCTCTTTCATTTTAGACAAAATTAAAAGATCTTTCTACTCCATGAGAAACTGAGAACAGAATATCTCTTAGCCCAGAATTTTACTTGTCTTTTAACTTTAAGGAAACACTCAGCTTTAGTAATGAATTAAATGCTATGTTAATCTTGCCTAGGCTGCAGCCACCCTTCGTGATTAGGATTCTGTTCACTGTTGCCATTCTGCAGGTATTGTAATTATAGCCTGCAAACTGAGAGCATGAGATAATCATTATCTGCCCATGTTTACAAGTCAAAGGAAATGCTGAAATGTATTTTATTGCTCCACACTGAAAGTGTGGATACCCTCACACATTTGGTATCCTACTATGTTATAGTCATATTGGGTGTTGTTGCCCAGCCTCCTATTCAAACTTATTCTCGTGCAATTTCTTGAATCATGGAATGGTCTAGACAGGAAGAGACCTCAGAGATTAATTTCCCCACCATGGGCACAGATACCTCTCAACTAGACCGAGCTGCTCAAGACCTCATCCAAGCTGGCCTTCAATACCTCCAGGGAGGAGGCAGTCACAACCTCCCTGAGCAGCCTATTTCAGAGTCTCACCACCCTCCTACTGAAGAACTTCCTAAGATCCAGCCTAAACTTGCATTCCTTCAGCTTCAAACCATTCCCCTTATCCTCCCTCTAGACATCCTCATGAAAAATCCCTCTGCAGCTTTCCTATAGGATCCCTTCAGGTACTGGAAAGCAGCTCTAAGATCCTCCCAGAGCCCTCTCTTCTCCAGGCTGAACAACCGCAGCTCCCTCAGCCTATTCTCAAAGCAGGGGTGCTGCAGCCCTTGGATCATCATTGTGGCCCTCCTCTGGACTGGCTCCAACAGGTCTGTGACCATCTTATGCTGGGGACACCTGAACTGGATGCAGTATTGAAGGTGGGGTCTCAGCAGAGCAGAGTGGAGAGGCAGGGTGGCCTCTCATGAAATTCTGCCTTTTTTGTGGACATTTTACAGGGACCTTTGCAGATAGTTTTTGGAAATGAGGTCACTTACCAGCCTTAATGCTATGGGAAATACTTTCAACTAACATTCCTGCTGGCAAATTGACTATCCATTTCTTCTCAAAGATGACTAAGATGTAAATGGTCTTTTTCAGAGTACGGAGGCTGTGCCTTGAAACCTGCTGTTCAACAGTCTCAGCTGCGTGCATGTTATTATCCCAGTACTGATTACAAGATCCCATTGACCACAAGCTGCCTGTCTGCCTGTCTAGATGGTGTGATTAGTGTGTAATCAATCTTTAATCCAATCAGAAAACTCTCTGCCTGCAACTGATAAAGGTCTCGGCAGGGTACTGATGAGGTTAGAGCCTTGGTATCTCTAAGGGGACACCTGCAGCACCTAAGGTGCAGAAGCTAAGCAGGCTGATCTAAGAGAAAGGAATTAAGGTGGTCTGTGAAATATCTGATAAACAACATTCTAACAGAACAGACTGTTAGTGAGAATGCATGGGGTTCAGCAGTCTCACAGACCCTGAAGCTGAACTACCACACCTTGCTGTTCTAAATCTTTACAAGTGACCAGAAACACTTCTTTTCTTGGGGAGACCATTCAAGACAAAACATTGCATTTCTGGTCCTTGAAAGACACATCCAACAAAATAAATTATTTGACTGTGTTGTTTCCTAAAGCACACAAATTCCTCTGTGCTGCTTCAGTTTTGTACTTCATTGTCAGTATATCTTCACAGAATTCTGGAAAGGAACATGACTCTGACTTTCAAATTGTGGTGCCATGAAATGATTGCCTGTTCTCTCTTCCTTGTGTTTAATTTCTTGACCCAAATTTATTATTTTCCCCCTTTTCTCTATCTCAGTATTCTTTCCATATTCTGCAGATGGGATACTCATAATTACAGCTCATATTAAAGCTGTTAAAATATAGCACATTATTATGTGATAAAGCATGTGGGTTTATATTAATCCTCATTGCTCTGCTTCAGGGCAAACAGTTTCTCATAACATCCTTTCTATGTTGTGACCTGTTCCTATTACATTAACACTCAAAATTAAGAGACAATCCGCACTAACTACTGTATTAAAAGCTAAAGAGCTTCCAGAGTACCTCTTTTGTATCCACACAAGCATCTCTTAACTGTTCAAATGGAAACCATTGTTTTTAGCAACTGTGTCATTATCACAGTATCACCAAGGTTGGAAGAGACCTCAAAGATCATCAAGTCCAACCTGTCACCACAGACCTCATGACTAGACCATGGCACCAAGTGCCACATCCAGTCCCCTCTTGAACACCTCCAGGGATGGGGGACTCCACCACCTCCCTGGGCAGCACATTCCAATGGCAAATGACTCTCACAGTGAAGAACTTTCTCCTCACCTCCAGCCTAAACTTCCCCTGGTGCAGCTTGAGACTGTGTTCCCTTGTTCTGGTGCTGGTTGCTAGTGAGAAGAGACCAACCCCTTCCTGGCTACAACCACCTTTCAGGTAGTTGTAGAGAGCAATGAGGTCTCCCCTGGGCCTCCTCTTCTCCAGGCTAAACAATCCCAGCTCCCTCAGCCTCTCCTCACAGGGCTGTGCTCCAGACCCCTCCCCCACCTTGTTGCCCTTCTCTGGACACATTCCAGCATCTCAACATCTTTCTTAAACTGAGGAGCCCAGAACTGGACAGAGGACTCAAGGTGTGGCCTATCCAATGCAGAGTACAGGGGCACAATGACTTCCCTGCTCCTGCTGCCCACGCTATTCCTAATGCAGGCCAGATTGTGAACATGGTTCTCTGAATTATCCTTATTTCTATAAATGCAAATTATTTCACAACACCTCATGGATTTGCTTTTCTTTGTAGCTTCTGGGTGAGCTGCTCTCCTACCTTTCAGCTTTCCAGGGTATCTGGCACCCATCTGAGATACCTGCAGCAAAGCTTACATTTGTGTGTGTTCACAAGAAGCTTAAGATCAAAAGAAACATAATTACTCTGTCCATAAGGTCCTTTCTTCCCCCCCCCACCAAATTATCTTTTCAGATTCAATAATTTCTCTGATTTATAAGTCTGTAATCAGTAAACAATGCACAGCACCATAGTGAAATAATCCAATTGTCACAGCTCTGGCTTTCAACAAAACTTTGAAGGCTACTCTAGACTTGACAGTTTAGGCAAACCATGTTGATAGGATGTTAATGAGACTACAGCACCTACAGGAAGATCAGTGGCTGATTATGGTCAGGTACTTGAAACGGGCACTTCAAATTCAGCAGGGATTACTGTAAACAGTCTTACCTCACGCTCAGAGCACAGCTCAAAGATTCACCCAGCAGTGCCTTTAAAGATATATGGAAAATGTCTGCTTCTCATAGGATATGACCTTCATAACTCAATTTATGGGTCATTCCCTCACTTGTGGGATATTTCCAATATCATAATTGTAAAAAAAGAGACAGAAAAGAAGCAAAAATGTTCAGTTATTCATTTTGCAGGGCCTTTTTATTAAAAGCAGAAATAACATTAGATGAAAATCATTTGCCTGATAATTTTAATGAAATATGAAGTGCTTAGAATATATTTTATTGCAGGCAATATAGAAAAAAGGCACTGCCTGCTTAATGTGTCATTTAACGAATGGATTCCACATTGCTTTACTTTGCCACATTTGGAAGTGAGGGCCGTGCAAAGATGACAGCAGAAGTGCTCTCAAAAGGGGGCTTCTTCCCACATTTTTAAATTACACTTCACCTAATGGAAACTGTCAAGTATAATGCAGCAGAAATGAGGCTGAACCAAAACACTGGAGTGAAATGCCTAACAAATCTCACTGAATTTCATCCCGTAAGCCCATCTCTAATATGGAAAAACCCCTGATGTAGTTAATGCCCTAGCACACTGAAGGTCAGGCTGCTATCAGAAGGATCCCACAAAATCAGAAATCTCATCTAGTTTGCAATAAGTTAACATCACAGTTGCTTGGTTAGCCCTGCTGAAGGTGAGGAACCAGGGTGGAAGCTCTGCCTACAGGCATGTGGCAATCACTGCAGGGAAAGCTAGTAGGTGTCACTTATTTACATCTTTTCCCTTTCTAATGCCAGCTCAGAGAAAACCAAGTGCAATTGCTATAGAAATACACTCTAATCTGTCTGTTTTTTTTCCCAGCAGTGACATGCCAGGTGGCCAAGGTGGCCAAGAAGGCCAAAGGCATCCTGGCCTGCATTAGGAATAGTGTGGCCAGCAGGAGCAGGGAGGTCATTGTGCCCCTGTACTCCGCATTGGTTAGGCCACACCTTGAGTACTGTGTCCAGTTCTGGGCTCCTCAATGTCAGAAGGACATTGAGACACTTGAACGTGTCCAGAGAAGGGCAACAAGGCTGGGGAGAGGCCTTGAGCACAGCCCTGTGAGGAGAGGCTGAGGGAGCTGGGATTGTTTAGCCTGGAGAAGAGGAGGCTCAGGGGAGACCTTATTGCTCTCTACAACTACCTGAAGGGAGGTTGTAGCCAGGAAGGGGTTGGCCTCTTCTCCCTAGCAACCGGCACCAGAACAAGAGGACACAGTCTCAGGCTGTGCCAGGGGAAGTTTAGGCTGGAGGTGAGGAGGAAGTTCTTTACCGAGAGTCATTTGTCATTGGAATGTGCTGCCCAGGGAGGTGGTAAAGTCACTGTCCCTGGAGGTCTTCAAGAGGGGATTGGACATGGCACTTGGTGCCATGGTCTAGTCCTGAGGTCTGTGGTGACAGGTTGGACTTGATGATCTTTGAGGTCTCTTCCAACCTTGGTGATACTGTGAGGCCTCTGACACACTAAGTTTCCTAGTCTTAACCCCAAGTACCTGAGGTTTTCTCTGGGAATAGCTACTGGCTCTCACCTCAGGATTTTTTTTCTTCCCCCCTCAAGATGCAGGTTCATTACCTGTGTCTGAAATGAATAAAGCACAAATGATAATCACACATCTGCCCTGAGACCATCTAGCACTGGCTGACCGGGTCTGCATGCTGTAGTACCTGCCCCTGGCTCTGCCTCTTCAGCACCTGGCATCCTGTGCATGCTGCCCTGCTGACTGCCTAGGAGAGGTGAAGGGGGACCTCTCAGACTCAGAAATGCTAACACTTAAGCAATAAGTGGTCTGGGACTCAGTACTCAGGATTATTTCCTGACACTTTTATTTCACAGGGCAGGTATAGGTATTGGTCCACTGAGAGCAGCCCTCCCCAGCCATGAACCTTGCTTTTAAACTAGCAAAGAAAAATTGCAGAAATCCATCAGAAAACATGCAGACATCTTGCTTACTGAGCATAACCCTGTTAGGCTAGATATAGAGTTTACAGAGGAAAGAAAGGTGTAAGGAGGTTCTGAAGCTGGCGTTGTAAATGAAGGCTATTTTTCACAAACCTGAGAAACTTCTGTAGCAATCAGGAGGATTCCACATGCATTTTATGGTCATGAACACAGAAGTACAGGAAGAAGCTGAGAAGTATCCCAGATATTCAGGGTGGGTTAGGGAAGTGGCATTGTAATCCCAGAATATAATGTCCATGAATTTGCACACAACAAAAATAGATGCAACAAATCAGGTTCTCACCATAATCCTAACTGCAAGGACAATGGTGGGCCAGGGAGCAAAGGTGTGACTGCAGAAAAACCAAGGACTGAAAATCTCTCTGTCATTGTACCTGATATGGTTGTCCGTGAGAAAAAGGATAAACCGGAAGGGGAAAAACTGCAGACAGAAAAAACCAAACAAAACACCCCCAAAAATCTGGCAATGGAGGGGGGTCATGTAGATCATAGTATCATCCATATCCCTTTTGTAATAGTGGCTCCATAACTGGACACAGTACTCCAGGTGGGGTCTCACCAGGGCTGAGTAGAGGGGGAGATTCATCTCCCTTGACCTGCTGGCCACACTTCTCTTGATGCAGCCCAGGATCTGATTTGCTTTCTGGGCTGCAAGTGCACATTGAGAGCTCATGCTGAGCTTCTCGTCCACCAGCACCCCCAAGTCTCTCTCCTCCAGGCTGCTTTCCAGCCAGTCACTGCCCAGCCTGTATTTGTGCCTGGGATTGCCTTGACCCAGATGCAGGACCCTGCACTTGGTCTTGTTGAACCTCATAATCCTTAGCTTTCCCTGATCTGCTACAAACAGTTTTGTATATCAAAAGACCTAAGGTAGAAGTGACAAACAGGCCACAGATTTCTCATTGGAAGTATTTTAAATGTCTTCATTCGAACAACCACCACCACAAGATCCAACACCCCCCAAAAAACCCCCCCACAAACAAATAAAAACTACAAAACCAGCCAAACCAATCACACAAGCAAAAACCCCATACAAAAAAAAAAAAAAAAAAAAAAAAGAGAGATGGAAAAAAAAAAAAAAAGAGAAAAGCAATTGCCAACCACCCAGAACGTGATGGCCCAGCCCGTTTGAAGCCTTGATCTCGCCTCCCCAGCCAGCCTTCTGCTTTATGTACTGAGCATGACACACAGTATTGTTGGCTAACTTGGGTCAGCTATCCTTCTCCAAGCTTCTTGTGAGAACTAACTCTCTCTCAGCTGAACCCTTTAAAGGAGGCCCCTGGTGCACACACACGAGGAGGGCTAGTCTCCTTCAGATCTGGGGGGATGCTGATACCGCATCTGCTAAAGCCCTGCAGCAAAGCAGCAGCATATCTCCTCTGTTGCACAGGATGGCACCAAGTGGATTGAAAGCAGAGATCCAAAATAGAAAGGAGGGTGTCTCCACCAACAGAACAAGAGGACACAGTCTCAAGCTGCACCAGGGGAGGTTTAGGCTGGATGTCAGGAAGAAGTTCTTCACAGAAAGAGAGATTGGCCATTGGAATGTGCTGCCCAGGGAGGTGGTGGAGTCACCATCACTGGAGGTGTTCAAGAGGAGACTGGATGAGGCACTTAGTGCCATGGTTTAGTTGGTTAGATGGTGCTGGGTGATATTTTGGACTTGATGATCTCGAAGGTCTTTTCCAACCTGGTTAATTCTATTCTATTCTCTGGCCTGCAAGTACAAGGAGCAGAGGCAGGGAACAAACTTGTACCTTGGGACGTTTTCCACATTTAACATTCTGATGTCCAAGCACCATTGCTAAGTTACTGGCTCCACATTAATACTAATGAATGATGGAAACAGTAGAAAGGTTTGTGTAACAGACATGGATTATGAAGTCAAAGAACAGCATTCTTCCAGCTCCTGGTAAGGAGGAAAGAATGCATGTGGAAGTATAACCCACCTGTTTAAAAAAAAAATCACTTTAAAATAGCTTTTTATTAACACAAAACCTGCAAGTGTAACACCATATGGTCTTAGAATCCAAATCAGTCACATGCAAGTGTCAAGTAGACATCACATTACCATACAGATCCATAAACAAACAGCTGCATAACTTCTCAGACAATTATCACCCTTATACACCAAGTGTGCCTGCTAGATCTAAAAAACTAACTAAAGAGAGAATTTTCCTATACTACAGCGCTGTCATGGTAAATTGCACCACCAAAATCCAATTGCTCAACAGCTTTAGGCATCAGTGTGAGGGAAGGACTGCAGTATATAACTGTAGAAACAGTGCTCCATTAGATAAGATGTGAAACAGGCCAGTCTGGAGCCCAAAAAAACCCAGGAGGTGCTGAAGGCAATGTAATAGGACCCAATGGCCAAGAGTATCAATGGCTGCTGATAAATCAAGACAATGAAAGAAGGAGCTTCTCAGTTAGCTTGAAGCAACAGATCCTCATTACAAACCCTCACAAGAGCAGTTCCAGCACAGTGGCAATATCTGAAACAAGACTGAAATTTATTAGAAAGATTTTGTGTATTGAAGCCAGTCTGTAACGTCAGAACAGCTCTGTCCAGTGTGCAGAAAAATAGGGGTTAAAATCGGGTAAGCTGAGAAATTGCAATCACCACACTTTTTAAATTTAGTGCAATTAAGAAAAAGAGATTGTTTTGACAACGTCTCACTCCTCAGAAGCATTTTTATCTGCCTATTCAATTTCCTCCTTGTTCTGACATGTAAGAAAAAACTAACCCCCCCATCTCCAAAACACTCAAATGATTTTGGAGCACTGTGACTTAAGACTGATCAGAATGTGTTCACTGCCTGTCTGTCCTCTTGATCTCAAAGTTCCTCTCCCACTTACCTGTTTTCTTTGGGATCTACAAGCTTATTCTAACTCAAGAAGCCATGGACTCTGGATGTCCCTGGACGTCATTAGGATGCAGAGGGTAAGTCTAAAAAAGGGGTCAACATACTCTAGCAGCTCAAGCCTCATCATAACTGCTCTTCAAAACACAGCTGAGAAACAAAATCAAAGACCTACTAGATGAAGTCTTCACTAGAAGACAGAGGATATGCATGCCTCCAAAGACTGAGGTACGTAATCTCCCTCACGGACGGAGGTTTTTAATGATACTGCTGGAAACAGAAAATGGACTCCAGAGCTCCCGCAGCACTACCTTATCTACTGGGCTGCAGATTTCTCTTCCTCTTAAGGGTTAGTACCTTGGTTTCAGTAGGACAGGTAAGATCAGCACCAAAAGCAGTTCTCTGGGAAGTGAATGCTGTGGATTCAGATCCCAGGATTCAATCCCAGCCCTCAGAAAAAAAACTGTCACAGAAATAACCTGTTGAGTTCTCACCCCAACATGTCAACCTCAGTCTCAGATATCTTCACAGGAAAAGTGAATTCTGAAGCATGACCAGGTCAGCATAATGGAAGGAAAGCAAGTGGAACCAGAAGACCCCAGGATACCACTCTCTTTTTCACCCTCCATCCTCTTCATGATTGCTGGTCCAGTTTGGGAGCCTATGAAAGCAACAAGGGCACTTCTGGAGCACTGTCGCTTAAAGCCCAAATAATATAGGGCCCCACACAGACGAAAAATAGGCCAAGCTCACACTACAAAATACAAAGTGATGCTAGGGTAGGATCTGAGACACTAGATATATCCATAACTACGTTCAATAACAAGGGACAGCACAAGGCATGCCTATGGCTTTGCACATTAAGTCTTAAGTTTAACTTCTGTGGTGAATATTTTAGCTTAGGAGATCAACTTTTAAAAATGGCTGTTGGGAGAACTTCTGATCTCTCAAGTACAAATCATCTCTCTGAAGCTTAATTTATTTTTTTTTCCATGGGAACTGACACCCATTTACTATAAAAATTAAAACTGCATTTTCACAACAAATCAGATTGAGACATATGGTGGGAATAAATTATAAATCCATAAGGCAGGGATATACAAAGTCAAAGATGCAATTCAAATCCTCTGCTAGCATGAGTTACTTCATGGCAGTATTCAAATGGGGCTCCATGGTGCCTGAGCAGTTTGAGTTTGGAATATCATAGTATCAGTCAGGGTTGGAAGGGACCACAAGGATCATCTAGTTCCAACCCCCCTGCCATGGGCAGGGACACCTCACACTAGATCAGGCTGGCCAGAGCCTCATCCAGCCTGCTCTTAAACACCTACAGGTATGGGGCCTCAACCACCTCCCTGGACAACCTGTTCCAGGGCTTCACCACTCTCATGGGGAAGAACTTCCTCCTCACCTCCAGCTTCATTCCATTCCCCCTAGTCCTATCACTACCTGATGTCCTGACAAGTCCCTCCCCAGCCTTCTTGTAGGCCCCCTTCAGATACTGGAAGGCCACAATGAGGTCACCTCGGAGCCTTCTCTTCTCCAGACTGAACAGCCCCAACTCCCTCAGTCTGTCCTCATAGAAGAGGTGCTCCAGCCCTCTGATCATCCTCATGGCCTTCCTCTGGACACCTTCCAGCACCTCCAGATCCCTCTTGGAATAGGGGCTCCAGAACTGGAGGCAGTACTCCAGGTGGGGTCTCACCAGAGCTGAGTAGAGGGGGAGAATCACCTCCCTTGCCCTGCTGGCCACACTTCTCCTGATGCAGCCCAGGATCTGATTGGCTTTCTGGGCTGCAAGTGCACATTGAGAGCTCCTGCTGAGCTTCTTATCCACCAGCACCCCCAAGTCTCTCTCCTCAGGGCTGCTTTCCAGCCAGTCACTGCCCAGCCTGGATTTGTGCCTGGGATTGCCTCGACCCAGATGCAGGACCCTGCCCTTGGTGTTGTTGAAGCTCATGAGGTTGGCTTGTGCCCACCTCTCCAGCCTGTCCAGGTCCCTCTGGATGGCATCCCTTCCCTCCAGTGTGTCTGCTGCACCACACAGCTTGGTGTCATCAGCAAACTTGCTGAGGGTACACTCAATGCCACTGTCCATGGCACCCACAAAGATGTTGAACAAGACTGGTCCCAGGACTGATCCCTGAGGGACTCCGCTTGTCCCTGGCCTCCACTGGGACATGGACCCATTGACAGCCACTCTTTGGGTGTGGCCATCAAGCCAGTTCTTTATCCATCTAGTGGTCCACCCATCAAACCCATGTGTCACCAGTCTGGAGACCAGGATGTGGTGTGGGATAGTGTCAAAGGCTTTGCTCAGTTCCAGGTAAACAACATCAGTATCCTGCAACAGGCTCCTTAGCACACAAACTGCTAAACATCCTTAGGCTCCCTGCATAAATATGAGACTAGGAAAAAATTTCTTTTCATGAAAGTGCTCCTCAACATGAAGGATTTGCCTCATGCTCCAACAGCTATGCATTTCCAAGCATTTGTCAGCTTGTCATAAACATGATGTGATAAATCTAAACTCAAGGTAATACAGGAATTATACCACAGATGTTCTTTCAAAAATATTTCTCCCTCTAAACCTTGAAATGGTTCAGAATTTAGCAGGCAGCAAATTAAAGTCACATTTTAACTGTGCTTAAATTAAAGCTATTATCAATAGGCTTGGCCCAAAAGATCCAGCTATGGTTTTATGGATTGGGATATGTTCAAATGATAAACAAACCTGACAGAACATTAGTATGCTTTTATTTTCTGTCATGTTAACACAGAAACCTCTTTACCCCAGCATATTTTTTATCTCCTAAAATCATGTCCTGTGTTCAGCTGGTTTGTTGTTTGCCTTACTCAGCTCTAATGAAGTTACTGCAAATGATGTGGCAAATGGCCTAAAATGCCTCATTCATGTTTGTCTAGGCTTAGCTTGAAAATGCCAACGTTTTCCTTCTCAAACCAACCTCTAGCATTCTAAAATAAGTAGGAGTTTAGGTGTTTCTATGAATATGAAACAGCAAACCATTCCCACCAGGCCAGATCCATTTTTGCGTATAACCTCAGTGAAGATTATTTGGAAGAAAAACATTTCTTTAGTAGGAAATTTTCCAAAAACATGTCAAGTGCAATGAAAAAAAAATAATATTCAGGGCTTGACTAATAGTTCTCTGCTGCTGACAGAAGATGGATGCAATGCATCTTTTTACTCCTCTTATCCTCTATTCACACAGAAACAATGAGCCTCATTTTTATTTAACTAATCTATGAGTCTAGGTTTTGGCAGGTAAAGTGATGCCCTTAAAAGTACTTCACTGATTGGAGGGCACTGAAAAACACTGCTGGATAGCCGTCTCCTCTCTCATGAGATGCTCTTCTCTGCTGGGTTCTGCATGTACTCAGTCATCTTTCTGGATACATGTCACAATTGTCTTTTATCTATGCATCACTTAACCAATGCAGAGATAAATATTCTGAAAGCTAGGACTTGTGGCCAGAAGCTTATTTGTTAAACAATAATAAAAAAAAGAACCCAAAACACCATGCTCACCTTTCTTTCCTCTTAAAAGCAAATTAAATGACATGACCCCATGCTCTGAAATGTCATCCATCAAAAGTTTGCAACATTTTCTGAAGCAGTAATGATCGAACCTGCTGTGACATCTTCATTGCCTCTAGGGTGCCAGAAATTCTGCTGCTTTCCCAAACTGACAATCATATAACTATTTAGAAACTCTCCAGGGAGGTCAGCATTAAAACAGACTGGAAGGAGCCAAAGTAGCATATTTGTGAATTGAAAAATCTGCTAAAACCAATATATGCATAAAATGATTATTTTTCAGTGTGCAAAAGCAATTATTCTTAGCAATAGTGTGTCGGTAGTGTTGGCTGGACAGCTGAAGGTGTGTTTAGGAGGCAAAGGATTTGTGTCTACAGCCTTCCTCACAGTCACTGGCCAAAGAGTTTGCAGTGTAATACATGACATTCAGGTTTCAGCTACTTATTAACTGTGAGACAACCTGTGAAACTCAGGTTTATCACTCAGCAGAAATAGTTCAATCTTAGGAAAACATGGAACATCTTAGGAATAAGTGGAAAGACAGTTACCCTTCACCAGGACTCAGAATTCCTCAGACAGCTTGGTAGGTATATGGAAACAGCTTCATAAGGACATTAGCCTGGGTTGAATTCTTCAGCTCATAGAATAGAATTCTAGAATGGTCTAGGCTAAAAGGGCCCTCAGCACTCATCTACTTCCAACCTTTGGCACTGCAGCCTCTCAACTAGACTCAGCTGCTCAAGGCCTCATCCAACCTGGCCTTCAACACCCCTAGGGAGGAGACAGCCACAACCTCCCTGGCAAGCTATTCAGAGTCCACCACCCTCCTACTGAAGAACTTCTTCCTAAGCTCCAGTCTAGCCCTGCTCTCCCTCAGCTTCAAACCATTCCCCCTTGTCCTATCTCTAGACACCCTCACAAGAAGTAAGCAGCCTTCCTGTGGGATCCTTTCAGTTATTGGAAGGTGGCTGTAAGGTCCCCCCCAGAGTCTTCTCTTCTCCAGGTGGAACAACCCCAGCTCGATCAGCCTATCCTCATAGCAGGGGTGTTCCAGATCACTTGACTTGCTGAGATGCCAATTGACAGTTCATCTCTCAGTCCAATTTTCACAGGCAAATCAAAGCTTTTGGTTCTATAGAAGTTTGAAGTAAGACTGCAAGAGAGAGTTTTGTTAAAAAAGCTGAAAGCACTTTTAAGGCATGGAAGCTCAGAGAAGACATCAATCAGATTTTCTTACATTGATGTTGTATTTAAAATACATCTTTGTGTATTTGCCAGGTTTTTGTCTTTATTTTAAAGAAGGAGTGATGCTAGAAAGGCTGACTTTTGGAGCAGAGACGCATTTACGACAGCCCAGCTCTATATGAGCCACTGGAGATCTTTTGTTAGACACTAGCAATTTCTGTTTCACATTGATGAATCAAGATCAGGATCAAATACTTCTACCAGAAAAATATCCAGGCAGAAGAATCTGTCAAGGTACTAACAGCTGGATGTGTGCATTTCATTTCTCTCCTAGAGAATTCAAGAGTGAATTTCTACATGGACTTATTCTGAAGGGCAGATGCTCTTCCACAGGCTGGAAGAGGTAAGTAGCAAGACACCATTCTATGGTACAGCTGCATTACTGTAGTTATTGGTGGCACAAAAAGCAGGAGAACCACAAAAGTATCTAATAATATTTTTTTTTCTGTACTCCAACATCATTTTCTACACTTTGGCAGCTTTATCAGAACAAAAGAGACAGGCAGCAGCAGTAAAATCAAATTCAGATTCCTCTCATACTTGTGCCCCACGGACTGCTACGCTCAGATTTATCAGAGGAACCAGAGGTGCGTCTCATGTATGCATCCCAGGCTGAAAAGCAGTCAGTTGTTATAGATAAACAGAAATAGAACATCACAGGCAAGAGCTGAGTGAAACCTTACACTCAAATTAATAGGATCATGCTATGCTGTCGTTGCATGCTAGACTTGGAAAGACCAGCTGTGAGCTTCTGGGAATGTCATAAGCAGCAGTCAGCATGAGCTTAATGATGATGCTGCTCCATCCAAAGAGCTCTGTTTTGATGACAGTCACAACCCTTCATGCCACAGGCTGAGGAGTTTTACCACCCTGTGCTGCAGCCCCTCAGGGGTGTACAACCAGCAGCAGCAGCTGCCTACAGCAAGGTATTACCTACAGCTTGCAGATGGAGGTTAGCTGGTGGAAAGCAAGCACTGGGGAGTGGAAAAACTATAGTAGAGGCACAGATGAGACTCAGGAATGAGTAGCAGCAAGAAGAGGAGGGAGGAAGGAGCAGGCAGAAGAGCAAGATGGAGCACAGTTAAATTGCAGGAGTAGTGTCAAGGGTGCAGCTAAGTGTGGGATAAGGGTAGCACTCACAGGACTGAGAACTGTGTATGGCTTTGGAGGAAGTATGGGCCATGAACTAGATGGCTAGGTGTGCTAGTAGGGAGCTAGAATAATAAAGAACGGGGAGAGGGGAGCTAGAACACTGTCATGAAGGTCAGAATGAGGTTGAAATGAGACAGGAAGACATGGAAGTCATATCAGATAATCAAAAGCACGGTAAGAAAATCCTTGTGAGGTTAGGGAGAGCGACATGTGATATTCTCAGGCCTACAGGAGTTACAAAATGTGTCATATCCCACAAAACTACTTGTGTCTGATTTTTCTTTGCCCAGACAGCTCCAATCTGCTCTTGTCTTGCACGTACTACTCACTTCAAACTCACAGTATCTCCAGAAATGCAGATGTCTCTGTCAGTAATTGAGGATCCCTGCAGAGTGACTGCTAATGGAAAAACACCCCACTTCTATCCTGCACCTTAAGCCATGCAAAGTATTCTTTACCACCTAATTCTACTTTCATCTCAAAGTAATATTGCAGTAAGCCCCATATGACTGGAGACCACCTGACTGTCAGGTTACATTTAACAGGTTTAATGAAAATTTAATGTTCCTACAATTGATTTTTCTCTCAGTGGCACTGAATTACTTATGAATATCCTCATCTCTACTTAAACAAAACATGCTCCTCTAATGAGGTACAGCTAAACAAAGATCAAAATGATCTAGAATACACCATCTAACTGGCAATGCTCTGAACCTGACTCTCCACATTCTGGGACAAGCAAGCTCCAGAAGAAGGGGACAAGGAAACACGGTTCCCATCCAGGAGGGTCAAAAAGAAAGTAACTGGGCTTGAATGAAAGCCTTGACAAGCACCCATGATAGAACAGGGGACTACTTTTGCTTGTGCTTCCTTTTCCCACCTGCATTTTCTCTAGTGCCCTTTCTCCTTCTGTTAATTTCCAGTCTTACACTGAATAGTCTTGAAATGAATGAAGGAGTGAAAGCATGGGCTCTATTCCTTCAGAAAGAGGATGTAACTGTTCCTTGCCTTCACAAATTGTTTTACACATGACTGTGCAACAGAAAGGACTGATTTCATGGGGTGGAAAGGGGATCCGGAACACATATACCAAACAATAGGGTATCTTGACTTGGCACTGATAGCTTCTGTTTTCATCCCTTTACAAGCAAAAGGGAAAAACTCCACTTCCTAAGGGCTTTAAATCTCCTACTGGTATGGCTTCTACATCCTCAGAGGGCTTTGAGGACAAGCTAGTATTCATTCCATTAAAGTTCCTTCATAGACATGTTTTCTATTAGAAAGATAACTGAATCTAAGGCTATAGAGCAATGAATAAATAAATCACTCAGTGTTCCCTGAGGCTGTTGATTCCCACCCCTGGAAGCTGTCACCTCCTTGCTGTACTGCATACCCATGGGAGCACCACTCCAGGCCTGCAGGAAAGGAGCCGTTTTGGAGAGTACCACGCAGATGGCAACTGGTTAAAAGTACTGAAACGAAGGCTTCCTTTAAGGCAGGTTGTTATGAAACACCAATCTGAATGCTAAAGATACAGAAGGAACAGACATTAGAAATCATGTGTTTACAGTAAAAACCAAGACAAAGCTAAGTCACTCAGACAAGAAGTAGCAGCAGGGCAGAAGTTAGTATGCACACAGAGTGCTTGGACAGAGCTGTTTACATTTTTCATAATGAGCTAGTTTCAGAAGATGAAGCACATCTCTCACTGCTGGATTAATTAGGGTTCACTTTACATAGGAATGCAAAAGCCAACAGTTATTGTAATACACTCTGAGAACCCACATTCACTAAGCAAAACCCTCCCTTGAGACAGAACAATCCACTCTGTTACTGTACTGATCGCTCATGATGTGCAACGCGGGATAACTGTGCCAACTACTTCAGAAGCAGCTCAAACAACTCAGCTTTCAGTCAAGTACTCAATTGTGTAACAAAGAATGAGAAAAGAGCAGTGATAAAGAATTAGTTTATCAAACAAGAAATCTAATGAAAACACTTCCTCTAAACCTTGTCTTTCCCATTTGAAGCGGAGCAGCACTGCATTGTGTTTGTCAGAACCATCAACCTTAAATTATGATGTATAAAGGTAAAGCTCTGAACTGCTATTTCTGCACCACTGAATGCCAATCCAGTCTATAATGACTAATGACATTTCCTGGCACTTAGGTCCTTGTGACAAGCTTATTAAACAATAAATTGCTGAAGTATGATGCTGCATGGATCATCAAAGATAAAAAACAGCTCTTTAAAGTGTTCTTCTAACAACTGATTATGGAAACAGAAGACAAACAGATAGGAACTCCATCGAAGAAGCAGGAGTAAAAGTGTTTTCCAGGACAGCTATGCTGACCTTTTTAATGCATCAAGATGCATTTTATAACTACATGATTGTGCAAAATAAAAGAATTTTCTGTTAATACAATTACAATTATTAATGTTATAATTATAGACTGTTCTGCTGAACTGCTTTAGCTGAAGACTGAATCCTGAAGTGGCTCAGGCTGGAAGGGACCCCAGAGATCATCCACTCCAACCTTCCCACCATAGGCAGGGACACCTTTCAACTAGAGTCAGCTGCTCAAGGCCTCATCTAACCTGGCCTTCAACACCCCCAGGGAGGAGGCAGCCACAACTTCCTACTGAAGAACTTCTTCCTAAGATCCAGTCCAGCCCTGCTTTCCCTCAGCTTCAAACCATTCTCCCTTGTCCTGTCTCTAGACACTGTTTAGAAAAAGTCCCTCTGCAGCCTTCCTGTAGGATTCCTTCAGGTACTGGAAGGCAGGTACTGGAAGCTCCCTCAGCCTGTCCTCAAGGCAGGGGTGCTCCAGCCTTTGGATCATCTTTGTGGCCTCCTCTGGCCTCACTCCAACAGCTCTATGTCCCTCTTATGCTGGGGACACCAGAACTGGAGGCAGTATTGGAGGTGTGGTCTCAGCAGACCTGAGTAAAGGGGCAGAATCGCCTCTCTCGCCCTGCTGGCCACACTCCTCTGGATGCAGCCCAGTATATGATTATGAAACTTATCCTACCACACCCCAGATGAAATATGAAATGCAAAATAGGATAAGAGAAATGAAATACAGTTTGGTCTTTTTTTAGATTTGTCTATGAAAAGTATTTTGTGGTAAAATGATGGACAAAACAGCAAACAACTGTATGAGAAAACCTTTTCTATAAATCAAAAATAGCAGTAGCATCTACTTACACTTCCAGTCCAGAGTGGCATCTTAAAGAAAGAAGTCCTCTGTAGCAGCTTAGAGTAACAAAAAGACATTTGCAGGATCTACTGCGTTTTGTCTGCAAGAAATTAATAAACATTAGATGTTCACCAAAATGCCAAAAGCCATATTTTCTAGGCTATCTCAGACTGTCCTCTGCTCCAAAATGAATTATAACAAGTCAAGCCCTGAACTGCAATTATTGAAGAGTAGTTGCAGAACCTGATGTTAAAAGAGGAAACAGAAGAATGAATCAGTCCTGCACTGGCACTCTCATAGCTTTAGCTATGATCCAGTCCCAGCTGAAGGACATATAATTTAAAAACATGACAGCACACACAGGCTTTCAGGAAGTATCACAACAGACACTACTAGAATTGAAAGCTTTCCAAGAACTGGGTCAGATACTGTTCATGAAAATGCAGGTTTGTTTGAGTCAGTTTGTCACCAGAAGTCAACATGACCTACAGATTCAATACTACTGTGTGAAGAAAGGGTGATTTTATGTTCTACTGCTAAAAAGGATGCAATTCCCTACTACAAACTAACTAAAGAACCGTTGAAAGTAACTCAGAAGGGTCTTCTGGAATTGAGGAAGATTTCTGTCTGTAAACAACAGAAGGTGCTGCACTTCACCCTAGTTCACAAATGCACCTTATGCAAAAGGCTATCAGAAGCCACAGGAGTATATGATGCTATTGGTTAGCTCTTCAATGTTCCTGTGACAACACTAGCAGTGTCAGAATCAGAATGATGTCAGTTTCCTTGGCTGACATGGAAATTAAGGACACCTCAATGCAACTGCACAGGTTTGCATGTAGTTCAAACCAGAGATTTGCAATACTTTTGTGAAAGAGGTGATCCCATACAGAATGAGCACCAGCTTCTAATGTCAGCACATCTCATCTGTAGTAGCAGAAGAGAACACCAATTTCCTTTAATTAGGCACAGGAAAGTATTAGGCAGACTGTTTCTGTATTTTAAGAAAACCCAACAGGGATGTCCTGTGCTGTTCCCTGGCTGTATCCAACACATCTCTAGACAAATACACCACTCTCAATGTGACAGAAAGCAGTAGAAGAATGAAGTTAATTCAGGAGTTCTGCTTGCTGAGGTCAAAACAAAGGCTTTGGGGCAGAAAGATGTCAGCCACCTTTTTAAAGAGGGGAGAAACTTACAAAGTATGAAAATCTTTCTCCAAGCTGTAGAGTGGTAACAGACTACAAACATTTTCTCCTATTGTTTGGTCTTGTGGAAAGGTCATTTTCATTTCATTGGCAAAACTTTTCATTCAGGTCCTAGAATGAAAATACTCCTGCTTCACATGCAAATTGGATAATCCTAGACACCAGATTAACAAAGCCACAGTGTTAAGTCAAGCAGGAAATGGGTTTATAATTCTGAGGTCGTTGCTCGAATGAAAGATTTCCCTAATGTAAGAGGAGAAGGAGGTCTGGGGTGAGTGTATATTATACAGTGATGTCCCAGCAGACCACCTCAGGTTTTGCTGAGTGCTCCATCTTGTGCAGGCATCAACAGCCTGCAGTTGGATTCTCTGTGAACATTCTCCACGTGTACACAGCACTGCTCTCTCCATTGCTGTGATGTGCAAACATCAACAATTTGATAAACAAAGCTCTTAATTATGAAAAATCAGAGCATTTGAGATCGTAAACACATCTACAGAATTCCTCTACATATGATAAAAACAGAAATTAAGCCAACATTATGGAGTAAATAGCAGTTTCTCCATGAAAAATTTCATTTAATAAGAAGAGTCTTAATGCTGAATGCCTGGAAATTTGTCACTCCAGACTGAGTGCTGCCAAGCAGTTTTGCTTCCCCCTGGAAATACAGCATGGGAAGTACCTTGCAAAGAGGTGAAAAACAAAAGGGTGAATTATACAACATTGGACCAAAAAACATAGGGCCAGCAAACACATTTTCACTGAGGAAGGAACCCCTGTTTCCCTATTTACACACATTGTTTCCTTCCTCCATTGATTCATACCTGTAAAGTTTAGGTTTTTGGGCTGTTAATAGCTGAGGAAGTAATCAAAAAGCATAAAACAAGGAACAGCTGAAGGGACCCACCTTTTAGGTAAAGTACTCTGCTAGCAACTGAACCTGCCTCTGCTGTCCTACATGCACTCTGCATCTTGCAGTCAGCCTTATGGGTGGCTCTTGAAAAGAGTTTCAGCTGCTCCTGAGGCCACCGACATCTGTAATTGGCCAGGTAATCATGAGGTGGGAATGGCAAACAGCTGTTCTAGTTCTTGGGCCACAGAAATGGGACAGCAAATTTGCTTTATGCACTTCTTACAGCAATGATCTCCTCTCTCACCTTCTGCTTTCTTCATTCTGCCCTGAAGAAAAAAAGCTGATGTTATGGTCCAAAAAAAGGTCTAGCATTGTTTGGTTTCAGTTTGTTGGGAAGTCTTTTTCCCCTCAATAGTCATTGTATCTGTCATAATAATCTATCTATCATCAAAAGAAGGACTGATTTTTTTTGCCCCCAGTGTCTGACAAGGATGGACTGAGAGGTTGCAAAAGAAATGGTGAGAAACCTTGGTGTTCCTTCATGGCTTAGGAAGCTGTCAAATTCCCCCACTGCCTCAGTGGGACAGAAATATATCACATGCTAGCTGAAACATGTAATGCAAGAGAAAATTGGGAAATGTTACCAGGCCATTCACTAGTGGGGATGAAAAGACCCAAGGGAGAGAGTTCTCTCAGATTTACTACAGAAGTTGTTCACATTTTACGGCAACTGTTCACTGAAACTTCTATTAAGCCTTAAGTTAAAACTATAATGTGAAACCAACCACAAAAAATAGCTTCTTCCCTTTTGTCTTTATGTTCCAACATGAGAAGTCCCTTGTCAGAGTCAGCAAGGTTGTATCACTGCACCTTTTCTCTGGACACACCAGACCTTCTCCATATCCCCCATTCACAAGAGTTTCCTTATGGGAAGTGAAGGAGGCCACAAGCAGGCAGCACTTGTGAGCAAACACTGTTTTGTGCTAGGTAACCGTGTTAGGACTGGATTTGACAGCCTAGCACAGCACCTTTGTTTGGTAACAATTTTTACCAGCACCAGTATAGAAGGGCAGTTTTATCCCTTGGTGTGCACAGCTCACATGTAGCCTTGAGTCTCCTTGCAACTTTGGGCAGTCAAAGCTCCTTCTGGTTAGCAGAGCCTAAGATGGCATGGAGTTTGTAAGATAATAATGATGGTGAGGCTCAAAGGGTGAAAAAGCAGTGTGGCCTGGCCTGCTAGGTTTTTCCTGTTGGAGAACACCAAAGCCAGAAGTTTTTTCATGATCTAATAAGGGATGTTTTTTCCTTCTGTTCCACAGTCCTCTGTTATGAGAGCTGCAGACACAGGATGTGCCTTCCTTTCCTGGTGGAGCCGAACACGCTGCAGATTTTAATAGATGCTGCAAAGTGGCTATTATTTCATTTGGAAAGTTCTCAAGTGGTTGCTGATATTTGCTAATTAGAGCTGCTGTTTGTCAATCGCACCAGCAGTTCCTGAACTGCACCAACTGCTTCCCTCTGAACCCTGTAGGTGGGAATCAGAACAGAAATCATTTCTGGAATGGCACAGAGGACTGCAAGTCAAGCTGACAACAGGACACATGCTTCTTCCCAAATGATGCCTGTTCCACCTGCCTGAGCCCCCTGCCAACACACCCTTGGGACACCTCCGTACACCAGACGTCATCTTCTTGAGCAGAGCAGGGAAGATAGAGGAAAATTGGATGTGGTTGTGAGCCGGAGAATTTGAGAGTGTGGTGACAATAAACTTAAAACCCATGGTGCAAACCACACTCGTAATGCAAATTCACCAGAGGCTTACAAAATGACAGCCTCCTGCTGTATATTCAAAATGCAAAACTGAAATTGGAAAATGCTGTTAAGATGCCTGTACATAAATAGGGGGAATATGTTCAAATAAAAGTTGCTCCAATTCCAGAGAGGTTTCTGTTTCATCAATAATTCATGAATTTGTAAATTCATCATTTGTAATACTTAAATGCTTCCGTGAAACTAAGTAGCTTTCATGTCTCCAGTTAAATATAGTGAGTGCAGGTTATTGCAAGTCTCTCAGGGATTCTATATTGACCCTTATTTCCTTATAATTGCTGCATATTTATAGCTGAACAGCTGAACTACATTTTTCAGTTTTGATCTGAAGCTTTGGAGCCACACTAACAGCTTCTGGATTTAAATCCTCAGATGATGCCCATAATACAGTGGGTGAAATGCCAGGGGAGAAATGAAAAACTTACAACATAATAAGTTGCTAAACAATCTGAGAGGATGAAATATGCACCAGTGCTAAGAATGAGGCCCTTTTCTTCTGCAAATTGGGGCTGGCTGGAGAAAGGCAATTAATAAACAAGCAAAACCGGAATCTTTTGAGCCAGGCCTGCCTTGTCTCTGAATTACACCAGAAGAAGGAAGAGCTGTCCCAGGAATCGAGCAGGCGTCAGATGGTGCTGCTCACTGCGAAAGCCTGAAAGCTTTAGGAGCCTTTTGGTGATGTGACAACACCAGAAATATCCTGCCAGTCATTTCTATATAGCTTGTGATTTCGCCTTTCTGTCAGCTGCCATGACCTGTTTGATTTTGTTCTTAATGTGAATTTTGCATTTCCAACAGGAAAAGGGATCAATCCTGCAGGCACTTTGGCCAAACTCTTGAAAAATGCCAAAGGAGGAGACAAGCTTCAAGCTAAGCAAGTGTGTAAGCCTGGGCTGGCACACAGTCAAATGTTAAAGCACCTGATGGGGTTGGATTTGCAGAGGAATAGAGCCTACATGACACGCACATCTTCTGCAGGACCAGGGCTGGTGTCAGACTCAATTGTCTTCAACTTTCCTATTACTCTCCTTATTCCAGCTGACATAAGGTCAGGTCTTCAGCTGGTAAAAGTTGCTCCATGTCCCATGAGGTTAATGGAGCAACTTCATCAACTTATGCTGTACTGCAGACCATAGTTTTGGGTTTGGATCTTAGCTGGAGAGGACAAACCCAATTATATGTATTTTTAAAATCCTCTCACTGAATATTTCAGTGGAACAGTGAAATGTGACCATGTGATCGTATCTTAAGAGTCTGCTAGCCTGCAGGTATGCTCCGAACACACAGGCAGTGGGAAATTACTGTTAAAAGTTATTCTCATAAAAACTTGCAGCTCTGTTTCTTCATCTTAGTTCTGCCAAATCTCTTTTCTTTAGAGGATAGTGATGTATTTAAGGTAGGTTCAGATATTCTGAGTCACACTGATGCACTGATGTAGGCCTGCAGATTTCCCAAGATGGTAGGGGGATGCTAATGGATGCGAGCAACTGATGTCATTTACCTGGACCTGAGCAAAGCCTTTGACACTGTCCCACACCACATCCTGGTCTCCAGACTGGTGACACATGGGTTTGATGGGTGGACCACTAGATGGATACAGAACTGGCTTGATGGCCGCACCCAAAGAGTGGCTGTCAATGGGTCCATGTCCCAGTGGAGGTCAGGGACAAGTGGAGTCCCTCAGGGATCAGTCCTGGGACCAGGCTTGTTCAACATCTTTGTGGGTGACATGGACAGTGGCATTGAGTGCACCCTCAGCAAGTTTGCTGATGACACCAAGCTGTGTGGTGCAGCAGACACGCTGGAGGGAAGGGATCCATCCAGAGGGACCTTGACAGGCTGGAGAGGTGGACACAAGCCAACCTCATGAGGTTCAACAAGACCAAGTGCAGGGTCCTGCATCTGGGTCGAGGCAATCCCAGGCACAAATCCAGGCTGGGCAGTGACTGGCTGGAGAGCAGCCCTGAGGAGAGAGACTTGGGGGTGCTGGTGGACGAGAAGCTCAACAGGAGCTCTCAATGTGCACTTGCAGCCTGGAAGGCCAATCAAATCCTGGGCTGCATCAAGAGAAGTGTGGCCAGCAGGTCAAGGGAGGTGGTTTTCCCTCTCTACTCAGCTCTGCTGAGACCCCACCTGGAGTACTGCCTCCAGTTCTGGAGCCCCTATTCCAAGAGGGATCTGGAGGTGCTGGAAGGTGTCCAGAGAAGGGCCACGAGGATGAGCAGAGGGCTGGAGCACCTCTCCTATGAGGACAGACTGAAGGAGTTGGGGCTGTTCAGTCTGGAGAAGAGAAGGCTCCGAGGTGACCTCATTGTGGCCTTCCAGTATCTGAAGGGGGCCTACAAGAAGGCTGGGGAGGGACTTGTCAGGACATCAGGTAGTGATAGGACTAGGGGGAATGGAATGAAGCTGGGGGTGGGGAGATTCAGGCTAGATGTGAGGAGGAAGTTCTTCCCCATGAGAGTGGTGAAGCCCTGGAATGGGTTATCCAGGGAGGTGGTTGAGGCCCCATCCCTGGAAGTGTTTAAGAGCAGGCTGGATGAGGCTCTGGCCAGCCTGATCTAGTGTGGGGTGTCCCTGCCCATGTCAGGGGGGTTGGAACTAGATGATCCTTGTGGTCCCTACCAACCCTGTCTGATTCTATGATTCTTCAATCTGTGAAAGTACTTCTTGTTAATCTGCTTTAAGTAGTCTGTCTCCATACTCAGAATATATACCACAACTCTAGATGCTTCTTCCATCTTTCTGGATCAGCTTTGCCATGTTATACTTAAAAAAAATAATTGAAAATTCAAATTTAAACCTTCTTTTAATGACTAAATATTAACATCTGGGAATACTTCATTGTCCTTGCTTGTCTGAGTTTTCGTCAGATCAAGACTGGTGTTACTGACTGCAGTAAGTTCTCAGAGTGACAGAATCATTTAGTTTTCTTTCATGGTTTTCATGCTTTAAGTACATCAGATTTTTAATCTGACAAAAGCCACTGAAGCACAGCCAAAAAGTAAGAAGAGATTTTTGCAAATCCAGGGAAATTTAATCTGTGACTTTGCTTTTTACCAGCAGTACAGCATCATTTGAAAAGAGCACCAAACACAACCACCACCACCAAAAAAACACCCCGAAAGCCTACCCCCCCAAAAAAACCACCCCAAGCAACAAAAAAAAACCCCACCCCAAACCCAAAAAATCCCTGAAAACCAACCAACCAAACTAAAATAAAAAAAACCCAAACAAACAACAGCCTCTCTGAAAAACAGAAGCAAATTTACTTTGGAGAAACCTGTGGAATTTTCATTGCTCTAATTATTCTCTAATTCTTCTTTCTAGTATACTTTTTTAGCTTTTGAAGATTGTAGAATCCTAGAATGGCCTAGGCTGAAAGGGACCTCAGAATTTATTTATTCCAACTTCCCCACCATGGGCAGGGACACCTCTCAACTTGATTTGGCTGGTCAAGTCTTCATCCAACCTGGCCTTCAACACCCACAGTGAGGAGGCAGCCACAACCTCCCAGGGCAGCCTGTTCCAGAGTCTCGCCACCCTCGTATTGAAACTTCTTTCTAAGCTCCATTATAACCCTGCTCTCCCTCAGCTTCAAGCCATTCCCCTTTTGTCTTGTCTCTAGACACCCTCAGTCCCTCTGCAGCCTTCCTGTAGGATCCTTTCAGTTATTGGAAGGCAGTTCTAAGGTCCCCCCAGAGTCTTCTCTTCTGGAGGCTGAACAATCCTAGCTCCCTCAGCCTATCCTCATAGCAGAGGTGCTCCAGCCCTTGGATCATCTCTGTGGCCTCCTCTGGAACAGCTTCTACAGCTCTGTGTCACTCTTATGCTGGGGACACCAGAACTGGAGGTAGTATTGGAGGTGGAGTCTCAGCAGAGCTGAGTAAAGGGGCAGAATCGCCTCTCTTACCCTGCTGGCCATGTTCCTCTGGATGCAGCCTAGGACAGGATGTTGATAACATTTATTCCTCAGAACCAAAGTAATCTGCACAGAAAAATCAAATTTGGTAACACAAAATCCAAGTTTTAGAATTTTGCAGCAGAAATAAAGATCACTCTTTTTGTTTACTCAGCCCAGCAAAACAAAGATTCATTTCCGTACTCTTTTTTGGCCATTGCTACACACCATGATTGGATCTTTGTATAAATTAATTTGAGTAAATCTCCTGTGAGACCACATTTGACATTTTTTCACTAATGTGTTTCCTGCTGAGCAGGAAGACGAGCACATTAAAACTATCAAGAACAGAATATGTCTTAAACACTACCCCATGACTGCCAGTATTTCCTGGAGAGGCATCTGTAGAGCACTCAATTACTTGACATCTCTGCCTCTTGCTTCAGTGACCGTTGCCTTCTTTCTTTCTTCATTCTCTCCTTTATTTTGATTGGAAAGTATGATTTTTCTGAATGCACTTCAGTGTGTCTTACTGCCTAGAATATCTGATGCAGAGTACTGGCTTCATTTCAGTCTAGGGTGGGCTCCAACTGAGCCCATCATCAGAAATCCCCTCGTGGTCACTGAAGATCTGGTCAATGTAGTTAAAGGCAAGTGGGATTCGCTCTTTGCTACAGCAGGTCAGATGATTTACCCCTTAGAAAGTATCTTTCTTTCCTGACAGTAACATTAAATGGTGATTTGTAAAGTTTTAAAGTGTCTTTAATACAATTTTCTAAAATTAGGTGAGAGGAATTCAAGTGCCGTAGGCCACTCTAAGAATTCCTTGGATGAGTTATGATAATCCACTTCCACAGTCCTTTAATCTAGAAAACATAATTCTTAGCATGAATTCTCTATTTCAACAGGGATGAGGAATTTTGCTCAAAATGTACAGTTTAGCACTTTCTCTATGAATTTCCTTCTGCTGATAAGCAGTTAGGGTAATCCCACTACAGAGATACAATTCAGCTATTAAATTTTTGGAGACCTTCAAGCTATTGAGATAATGTCTGCTGTAAAATTGGATGCTCCAAAGTCTTGAATTTACATAGGTTTATATGTTTAGAGATGTATAGATATACATTTGGTTTCTCATACTTGGATTATGTACAAATTTTTATCAGAAGGCATCTTTCAGACAGCATTATAGGGTGGTCATAAATCTCTCAAGGATTGGGGCTGGGCTGACCACTAAAAAGTGGCATACACACTATATTAATGCTTCTTTCCCAAAAGGGAAAGGAAGGGATTTAAGGGAGAGAGACTTATGCTTTGGAAAATAGAATAGAATAGAATAGAATAGAATAGAATAGAATAGAATAGAATAGAATAGAATAGAATTAACCAGGTTGGAAGAGACCTATGAGATCATTGAGTCCAACCTATCATCCAACACTATCTAATCAACTAAACCATGGCACCAAGCACCCTATCCAGTCTCTTCCTAAACACCTCCAGTGATGGTGACTCCACCACCTCCCTGGGCAGCCCATTCCAATGGCCAATCACTCTTTCTATGAAGAAATTCTTCCCAACATCCAGCCTAAAGTAGAACAGCTTTAAAAGTGCAATCTATACACATCTATACAAAACAAATATTGAGCTTGACCCTCTGATGGCATTTAGTCACTGTCACCACTGATGATATGTCAGAAGTCCCAGACTGGACTCAGTGGCAAACAGGCATCACAATCAGGAGACAGATCAGGAACTGGATTCAGGAACCTATGGATTGAGATTGAAGGCAGAATTGACAGAGTCCTTCTCAGATTCCTGCTTTGAAGAAGAGGCTTGACCCTCATGATCCTTCAGTTCTATACCAATATGACATAATGGAGGCCCTTGTTGGTGAGTTTAGGGTCATATCTCCTGTCTGCTCCTCCCCACAGGTGGAGCCTTTTAATCTGTACTCCCAGAACAGCCGACAAGATTGAGCAGTGACCTTGGTCTCCATGCCAATCCTTGGTACTACCTAGGACCGTGGAGTGTTGTCACTGCTGCAAGCAGACCCTGTCACACTGCCTGTGGAACAATGCTGTTCATTTCAGAAAGTGCAGTTCCTTAGGAGAGACCGAGCTGAAAGGTAAAGTCCCTGAGCAGAAATAGTGCTGTTCTCACTCAAACAGAACATTCTAATAGGAGGATCTGTACTTTTCAGTAGCACCATTCACAGTCACAAGGGGGACTGACAGGTTATCTTCATGCCAACTTGGAATCTGCAGATAGAATTTCTATGAAGAGAAGCCCTGGAAAACCAAGACCTACACATTTGTCTCTTAAGATTCTTTTTCCTACATTCTTCTCATCTTGGTCTTATCCCACTGCCGTAGGATGTAGTGGGTGCAGAGGGCAGAAACAGGGTTCTTTTTTAAATGTGATCAAAATGTGGTTTTACAAGAGCAGATTGATCAAAAAGAGTGTGACTGTTTATGTTACTGAGTAAAGGCATAAAATTGAACTAACTGGCAGATGAAATTCTGTGTTCATTTATTCAAAGTACTACATTTGCTAAAACCCTAACAATATAAATAAACACACATAGTCTATACTGCAGATTGCAATGTGGGGAAAAGATGTCAGAGCTGTAGTTGACAGTTTTATGAAAATAACAGCTCCATACTGAACAGCAGTTGAAAGAGCAAAACAAATGGTAGAAATCACTAAGAAGCACCAAACAATCATAAGCACTACACAAAACAGAAAACGTTTTCATGCCACACTAAAGCTCAATTATTTGCCCACTCTGAGTATCTGTGTATAGTCCTGGTGTCCCTAAGTATCTATGTCACTTTATTTGTTTGCAGTTTACTGGTTTTGAAATCTTTTGCTGTCTACAACTACCCGAAGGGAGGTTGCAGCCAGGTGGGGGTTGGTCTCTTCTCCCAGGCAGGCAGCACCAGAACAAGAGGACACAGTGTCAAGCCACGCCAGGGGAGGTTTAGGCTGGATGTTAGGAAGAGGTTCTTCATAGAAAGAGTGATTGGCCACTGGAATGTGCTGCCCAGGGAAGTGGTGGAGTCACCATCACTGGAGGTGTTTAGGAAGAGACTGGATGGGGTGCTCAGTGCCATGGTTTAGTTGATTAGATATTGTTGGGTATGATAGGTTGGATGACCTAAAGGTCTCTTCCAACCTGCTAAATTCTATTCTATTCTAAATTCACTCATCTGCTGCCCTGAGGAGTATTGAAACATGCCCACAGTAAGTTCTTTTTCAGAGATATCTGTATCGTTTCTGAGTTATGCTTTGCAATGATGTTGAACCCTCCTGCTACACCTTTCCCTCTTCCCCTGCTTCCTCAATACTCTGTCTCCTTTCACAGTAATCTCTCCATTCCTGTTATTTTCTAGCCCACTCAGGACATTCCCACAGTATTACAAGTTCCAAATGTGTGTATGCTGTCATATGCTGTCAGGTTTCTTGATTTGGCTGCTAAGCTCTCTCCATCTGTATGTAAGCACTTTAATAACCATCTTCTATTTATTTTTTATGATTTCCCCCTCTCCCCCCCTTTATATTAGTGCTCATAAATCCCAGAGTTAATCTGGCCTTCCATTTAACTCCATTTGTGTAAACATGATTTATTTCTTCCCTTTCTATTTATCATCTTATGTTCCCCTTTTTGTTTTCATTGTATTCTGGCTCCTCTTCTGCAACGTAGTTTTCTCTCATCCCTCCTTCAGCTTTAGGTTATAATTATTTATAGAGGGAGATCAGTGATTGTCAGAGTGACTATAATAATGATTACTACTTTCCAGCACTGCTCATTCAAATCTCTTCAACTCTGGGATTTCCTGAACATTGTGTTTCTTGGATGACTGTTCAGTGCTCTGCATTCAGTGCTTTGGTATACTTAATGCAATTACTGAATGAAAGGTCCAAAAGGCAGGACAGCAACATTATGGTATGTTGTGAGTGAAGATAACCTTTATAATTATAGGAGAACAGCAGAAAATACACATACTGAAACTTTCTGTCCAGCCCAAAGTGTTGTGTTCTCTGTTGCAGTCAAAATTAAAAGATACTGAAAAGAATTGCTGAAAAGTCAAAAAATGTTATGGGAGGGACATGAAAACCATGCAGGCATTAAGTGCTCAAGAGTGTATAGGCTGTGGTATTGACTGCTAAAATGTACTGAATCATTAGATGAAAAGTCTACTCAAGTGGTTGAAAAATGCCTTAATTTGATGGAAAAAACCCACCTAGAATCACAGAATTGTTAGGGTTGGACCTCAAGGGTCATCTAGTTCCACCCCCCCTGCCATGGGCAGGGACACCTCACACTAGATCAGGTTGCTCAGAGCCACATCCAACCTGGCCTTAAAAACCTACAGGCATGAGGCTTCCACCACCTCCCTGGGCAACCTCTTCCAGTGTCTCACCACCCTCATGGGGAAGAGCTTCTTCCTAACATCCAATCTGAATCTACCCATTTCTATTTTTGTTCCATTCCCTCTTGTCCTATCATTACCCGATACCCTAAAAAGTCCCTCCCCAGCTTTCTTGTAGCCCCCTTCAGATACCGGAAGGCCACAATAAGGTCACCTCGGAGCCTTCTCTTCTCCAGACTGAACAGCCCCAACTCTCTCAGTCTGTCCTCATAGGAGAGGAGCTCCAGCCCTCTGCTCATCCTCATAGAATCACAGACACTGAGAGACAGCAATGCTAAGGCAGGAATGAGGATAGAGTCCATGGCAAATGATCACTATTTCTTCCCTTGGTGGCTGTTTGTCTGGATTTAATTACCAAGAATTATTCTACCTTAGCACATTTTCAAAATTTAAGACTCACTTACACTGTCCTGAATATCCAGAAGGTCATTTCTGTTATTGTGCAGCTACAAAAAGGATTTGGATCTGAAATTGGCATTATTTCCAGAAGCTATGAGCCCCAGAGAGTTTTTCAGTCATGCCAGCAGCAGAAAACATTGGGTGTCTCTTGCCTGGTGACAGGGCTGGTGGAGGACTGTAAAGAGAAAAGCACAGCTTTGCTAGGCCCTGAGGACATTTTGGTGCCTCAGCTTTCAGCAGGGGTGGAAAAGGCCTTTGCCTTCAAGTCCTGTTATGTGTCCCTGGAGCCTTCTCTTCTGCAGGCTGAACAACTCCAACTCTTTCAGGCTGTCCTCATAGCAGAGGTGCTCCAACCCCTTGATCATTTTTGTGGCCCTCCTCTGGACCTGCTCCATCACCTCCATGTCCTTACAATAGAATCATAGAATCATAGAATCAATAAGGTTGGAAAAGACCTCAAAGATCACCAAGTCCAACCTGTTACCCAACACCTCATGACTACTAAACCATGGCTCCAAGTGCTGCGTCCAATCCCCTCTTGAACACCTCCAGGGATGGGGACTCCACCACCTCCCTGGGCAGCACATTCCAACGGCTAACAGCTCTCTCTAGGAAGAACTTTCTCCTCACCTCCAGCCTAAACTTCCCCTGGCATAGCTTGAGACTGTGTCCTCTTGTTCTTTTGCTGAAGGCACCAGAGCTGGATGCCCTGGGGAGACGTTATAGCAGCTTTCCAGTACCTACAATGCCTGCAAGGCCTACAGGAAGGCTGCAGAGGGCCTGTTTCCAAAGGCCTGCAGGGACAGGATGAGGGGCAGTGCTTTGAAATGAGAGAAGAGCAGATTTACATTGGATATGAGGAACAAGTTCTGCACTGTGAGGGTAGTGGTACACTGAAACAGGTCACCCAGGGAGGTAGCTGAGCCCCCATCCCTGGAGATACTCAAGGTGAGGCTGGACAAGGCCTTGAACAACCTGCCCTAGTGGAGGATGTCCCTGCTGACTGCAGGGGGGTTGGACTGGGTGACCTTTGGAGGTGCCCTCCATTTTTTTCTGATGAAAATTTAGCAAGAACTGTTACCCCATGTTACCAAGGGATGCAGTTTTCATTTGTTTTGCCTGTAAGAGTTCCAGGATTTGGTTGTGTTCAGCTCGGATGTTTTGTTTTAATTGGTAACAACTAGAGCCTCTTTCAGGTTTTAGAGGCTTCCTGTTTAAAAATCCCAGCTAGAGACGCACATGAAACTGTTATTTTCTTACAGCTATTTTCAACTAAACATTTTCTAACATTCTTGCTGAGAATGACAGGGAATAATTTCTCCAACCTAAGTATCTAATCTCAGTACTTGTCCTTCTTTCAGACTCTTCAGGAAATTGCTGGCAGGAGTAAAAAGGCAGAAGCCTACACTGATCTCTTATGCAGAGAAGAAGGCCCTTCAGCTGTAGTTGAGCTGAAAGCAGTATCTGTGACACTGGTGGACCTTAGAATTAATCCAAACCAAAAATTATACAGGTAAGAGAGATCAATAATGTCTTATGATGTGTGTGGATTAGATATGTGGGTTTGAGTCATTTCAGGCTTCATATTGCTGTGGTTTGTTTGAAGAAGTACAAGTGCAAAAATATTTAGCCTTATGTTTATTTATTATAATGTTGTTTTCTTAGCACTCTTTATACTACTTCATTGTGTGTGAGCATTAGAATTGCTGTATGATAGGTGTGGAATCAGTATTGCAGAGCTGTAAGAAAAGAAAATTCATGAAAGAAATTGCAGTTTAATGTCCAATTCACAATGGAGAATATTTCAGAGCCATTTTTCACAGAAAATTAGTAATGCCTTTATCACCCTACATTAGCCATCCTTCCTGGTAAGCCCTAATAAACATCATAAACAAAGGCTCCATGCTCAGTGTCAGACAAAAAACACCTTTCCAGACAAAGATATAATTTCACATTAAACACTAGCATCAGAATGATGATGCTTTTTTTGTGTGTGTGTCCTCAGGAACTGAGCTGGATATTGCTCCCAGATCGACTTTTTTTAACAGCACCATTGCAGTTCCAACCAACAACATTTTCTTTCTCTGTCTAAACTGATACAAAGGCACCTTTCCATTCACCTATCCTTTCTTCCTTCCTTCCTTCCTTCCTTCCTTTCTTTCTTTCTTTCTTTCTTTCTTTCTTTCTTTCTTTTTTCTTTCTTTCTTTCTTTCTTTCTTTCTTTCTTTCTTCTTTCTTTTTTCTTTCTTTCTTTCTTCTTTCTTTTTTCTTTCTTCTTTCTTCTCTTTTCTTTCTTTCTTTCTTTTTTCTTTCTTTCTTTCTTTCTTTCTTTCTTTCTTTTTTTTCTTTTTTCTTTCTTTCTTTTTCTTCTTTCTTCTTTCTTTCTCTCTTTTTCTTTCTTTCTTTCTTCCTTTCTTTCTTCTTCTTTCTTTCTTTCTTTCTTTCTTTCTTTCTTTCTTCTTTCTTTCTTTCTTCTTTCTTTCTCTCTTTCTTTCTTCCTTTCTTTTCTTTCCTTCTTCCTTTCTTCCTCTCTTTCTCTCTCTCTTTCTTTCTCTCCCTCTTTCTCTCTTTCTTTCTCTCTCTCTTCCTCTCTTTCTCTCTCTTCTTCTTTTTTTTTTTTTAAATGGCAATAACCTAAATCTGTCCTATTTACTTCTAAACAGGTTGCATTCACAAAATGGTACTCCACTGAATCTAAAAATGCCCTTTGTCCACCCCGAGGGGCTCCAACACAGAGAGCTCATTAGCAGCATTAGACACAACCCCCGACCTTCGCCCTGCAATGCTGCAGTATGCAAAACAGCCTCTTCAGCTCATGCAGCTCACTCTCTTGTTACAAAACCACAGATTTCTGAATTATTGACATTTTCTTGGCTCTTAGCTTTAAAAAAAGTCAAGAAAGATCCAGTCTTTGCTGCCAGAACCTACATTTACATCCTACATAGTTTTATTATGAATAACTCTAATGTATCATGTAGCAGATAGTCCTCTTAAAACAGTCCTAAAATTGGTAGAGACCAGGGCCACATTTTTTTACCTTGTCTCCTCTGAACACTCCCTGTGTATATTTTTTCCTGTTAATTTTATTGTAGTCTGCCATTGCACAAATAGAGTCAGAGCAGACAGTTGAGGTTCCTCTGCTGTTGCAGCATGGCAGAGCTCAGCTCATCCCTTCTGTGCTGATGGTGTCACATCAGGCTGTGTCCATTTCTTTCAGCTGATGCCACTCTGAGGACAACAGCTTTTGACACATGGGGACTGCCTCCCATCTCATAGGTGAATGTGGCATACTCTGGCAGGGGCAAGGCTAAGACTGATTGTCCTAGTGAAAACTAAAGGATGCATTCACTGCAGAAGAGCTGACCATATTATATTTTCATTGTAGCCTTTTATTTTTGCTCCACATTTTCCAAATACAAATGCTCACAGGCAGGTTTATGCACAGTGCTAAGACAATTTGTTGTACCTCTGATGAGTGTGCCATAAAAATTATGTCACTTGTGAATGCAGCATTACCTCCAGAAATAAGTAAGAGCAAGTTGTCTCCCAGTGTGTTTCAACTGCTAGCAAGTCTTAGAATAGAAAGCAATAAGTTGTGTGGTTTTTTTCCCTTTCTGCACCCTAGACTTAAACTCTGTCAGAGGAAATCTTTCACATATGCTGCTGTACTCAGTATCTTTTACTAATTACTGTCTATCTTATTTCACCAGTAAAGTGAAAACAGAAAGATTTGTTTTAAAAATGTTTAAAAGATTTTTTTCTTTGTTTATCAGAATGAGGTCATAAAAGAGCTCTTTCACATAAATGAAATGCTGCAGAACCAACTTTACCCATTTCACTCCTTCCATTTTACATTACTGATGGCATATTTTTCATTATGCATTTTCCTACACTTCATAGGAATTCATAAAACATTTCTTATCTGAAAGAAACAATATGTTCTTTGCACTACTTTCACTTACTTTCCCCCGCCCCCCATGATATACATAACTAAATGCTGAGTAAACCCATCAAAAATGTGTCCTCATTTCTAAGTTTATTCACCCAACTATTCTGGGAACTCTGCATTATAAACCCAAATTGGAAGAATAGATAAAAATAGGTGCTCTTCCTTTGCTGGGGTTTCTCATCTGCAAGGTGAGCATTCAGCACAATATGGTTCACTAGGAGGGTGGTGAGGCTCTGGAATAGGCTGCCCAGGGAGGTTGTGGCTGCCTCCTCCCTGTGGGTGTTGAAGGCCAGGCTGAAGGAGGCCTTTGATGCTGGCCCCCATAGCAAACTCCCAGCCAAGATGGCAGCTCACAGCTTGGACAGGTACACTCTGTGCTGGTTAGCAACTTGCTGGAGGGCTGAGTCCAGAGAATGGTGGTGAATGGGACCACTGCCAGCTGGAGGCCAGCCAATAGTGGTGTCCCCCAGGGATCAGTGCTGGGCCCCATCCTGTTCAATATCTTTATTGATGATCTGGATGAGGGGATTGAGTCAGTCATCAGTAAATTTGCAGATGACACTGAGTTGGGAGGAGATGTTGATCTGTTAGAGGGTAGGAGGGCTCTGCAGAGGGACCTTGACATGGTGGACAGATGGGCAGAGTCCAATGGCATCAGATTTAACACATCTGAATGCCAGGTTCTGCACTTTGGTCACAACAACCCCATGCAGTGTTACAGGCTGGGGACCACCTGAAGGGTGGTTGCAGCCAGATGGGGGTTGGTCTCTTCGCCCAGGTAACCAGTGACAGAACAAGAGGACAAAGTCTCAAGCTGTGCCAGGGAAGGTTTAGACTGGAAGTTAGGAAGAAATTCTTCACATACTGATTTGCCATTGGAATGTGCTGCCCAGGTGGAATCACCATGCCTGGAAGTGTTTAAAATAAGACTGGACGAGGCACTTAGTGCCATGGTTTAGCTGATTAGATAGTGTTGGATGATAGGTTGGACTTGATGATCTCAATGGTCTTTCCCAACCTGGTTAATTCTGTGAGTCTGTGGTTGAGCAGCCGAGTCTAGTTGAGAGGTGTCCGTGCCCATGGTGGGGAGTTTGAAGTAGATGATCTCTGAGGTCCCTTCCAACCTGAGCCATTCTAGGATTCTGTGATTGTGTAGGCATAATCCTGCCTCTTCTAAGCTCCCTCAGGATCCACATGAGCTCTGTCTAACATTTACTTGGTATTTACCAGTAAGCCAAGAACTTGCTTCCCTGCTGTAATTTCATTACATTTTACTGCTAAAACCTAATGTAATTTTTTAAATTGCTTGTTAGTAACAAGAAAAATAAAGGCTTTACTTTGTTTTCCTACATCTTCATTAACAAATTATGAATTAGCTCTGGAATCACTAACTACCTCTGTTTGCTGTTGTATTGATAGAGTGTGTGTACCGCAGACACAATTACTTCACTAATTAGGTCCTCTAGAAGTTCCCTAGTCCTAACTAGCTTTCCCTGTGAGAGACAGAAGTAACTCAAAATTCAGCCCCCAGAATCTTACATGCCTGTCTTGAGGTGGGATGCATGGTCCTTTGGAGATGCCTGACTGCCTGCCTTCAGAAAACCTGGCTAGTAGGGAAGGTCGGATACATTCTGGGCTAGTGAACACCCTGCTTTCACTCCTCTCTATTAAGGGAAGTGAGCTGGGGCACAATGTATGACTTTTGTAGAATATGGAATACATATCCTTGATGGGTTTTGTGGGGATTTTGTTTTGTTTTTACACTTTCTAAACAATGCTTTAAAATTTAATTTTGATGCCAGGAGTTTTAAGGACTTGAGATCGACCCAGTCATGAACATGCTTCTTGATACAACAGAATGAAGTTGAAAGGAGATGAGCTTTTGAAACTTGGCTTTTTAAAAGCCAAGGAGTAGAAACGTTTTGGGGATTTTGTCAAAAACAGCTCTTAATGTAGGGAAACACTGCAATGTTTTGACTTTCAAGGAGTCTCTGTTAGTGGTGGTTACGTATATCTTAATTCCTTCTGCTCTTTTGGGTTGGTTTTTGGTTGGTTGGGTTTTCTTTGGTTTTTTTTGGGGGGGGTTGTTTTTGTTGTGTGTTTTTTTCTCCTGTTCCACTCCCTCTCCACATAACTCAAATGTTTGGGCCTTCAGAAACTGTTTGGATCTTAATCCAAAGGAAATGACTTAATCTGTCAGTTCTCAAATTTAAGGAAGCTGTTACCATCTGTCCTCAATCTATCATCACCTATGAAGTAACTCCTACGTTGTAAATCCTGACTTGCCTTGGTAATAGCTGACAGGCAGCTCTTTAATTGAAAGGTGTCCCTGCCCATGGCAGGGAGGTTGGAGCAGATGATCTCCAAGGTCCCTTCCAACCTGTGCCACTCTATGATTCTATAATGATGATTTTATGGATTTACCTTAGTTCAAATAAATTTATCCATTCACCCTAGTTCAGATGTGTGATACCTTAGAAAGAATAAATGCCTCTGATTTATGGCTAAAATGAGATAAAAACTACAAAATCACTCATTTCTAAGCACAAAATAGGTATTAATATCTAGTGTAAGAAGTCATTTGGGCTCAGCTCATGAGGCAACTTCACACAGACATGTGGGGAACTTGACTTACATCCAGGCATGGTGTCCATTCACACATGATGGCCTTTTGGGGGATTGCCTACACTTTGCCACACTTTGGGTATGTGCTGGTAGAGCACTTAAAGTATTTTGCTGTCACCCTGATGAGCAAGTTTCAGTCTTGCTTAGATGGCCTAAGAACTGTTATCTAACCTAAATGAATTTTACAAGACCTTGGTGGGTGTTTTTTTTAATGTTTGGGTCTTTGCCTTTGCTAAGAAGAGTTCTGTGTATGTAGGAGCTGGAGTAGAAGTCAGGTATGGAAGGAATTAATTTCTCTCTATTAAAAAGGGGAAAAAATGGACAGAAAACTTCAGACCCATTTAGTTCTGTAGGTTTTACTTCCGTTGCTGGTATGACTGCAGTATCTGTTCCACTACTGATCTCTTGTAGAGTTGTACTTTCTTACTCTCAGTGCATTTTTCACTCTCTTAAAAGCCTGCCTAGCAATTTCCCTAACCTTTCTGAGTTGCCAAAGGAATTTTTGACTCTCTCTGTTGTTCTCTTTGTCCTCTTCTCAGTCCTCATTTTTGTCATTTTACTTTTAAAATACAGTGACCAGATATAGAAATGTTTTGCTTGTGGTTACATTGCGCTGTATGAATAATTTCTTCACATTTACATTTGCATTTGACATCTCTGTCTGCATGCAGGAATTTTATTTGCCTCTACAAATTGCTCTTAGGTACTCTAGCAGAGGGCTCTCAGCTACCACAACTTGTATTCAGTCACTGTTTTCTTGATCAGTCCTTTCTGTCTTTTTTTGCTTTGCAAGTGTTATTTCCTTTTCATTACTGTTTTTATCTCTTAGCTTCCTACCCAGATATATCTGAACTTCAAACTGCTCCTGTAGTTTTATTCAATAAAATAAATTAGATGTGGAAATAACTCTGGGACTAAGTCTAGCATCTGCTCTGTTTTAGTTACTCTGAGCAACTTGGGCATTCTGCACAGGTGATGCGTTTTGATGCATCTTGAAGACAACCACAATGCCTTCAGTGGAGAAAATAATAATCCTATAGATATCAGAATCAGATGCCTTATGTTAACAGGGTTGTTTTTAACTGCATGCTACTGCCCTGGGCTACACATCAAAATGAATGTTCAATCCAAGGGAAATTGAGAAATGTTTCCCTTTATACACAGAGATCCCCAGCTGTGTTCCCTGCCTCACTGCTGTTGCTAAAAAGGAATGTTCATAAAACCACACCTGTGTTACCAGAATCAACAGATCTCATGTGTGTGTGCATATATGTAAGGAAGACCAAAGTGACTGTGGCACACATAACCCCTCACAAGACATGTTCATATAACAGAAAGGCATCTATTGATCTACAACCCCCTGTCCTACACATCTGTATACAGAAGATCTTACCCCTCGCAGCAAGCAAAAGACACGTCAGCAGGCAGCACTGCTGATACATGACAAGCCTTTACTTTGCTTAAAGCACCTTTGGAAAGTGACAGTCTTATTGTTTATAGTGCCAGAATTTACTAACATTTCCACTGGGGTATGATCAAAGTCTTGTTTTCTAAGGCATTTCTGTATCTTATAGATGGGAACATGTAGAGAAATATAATTCCTGCTTTTACCTGGCTGCTGCTTTGATGCAAACCAGATAGTCACCTCAGCAGTAAATCCCACACATAGACCAGAAATGGGCCAGGGTGTAAACCCTAAATACATTATTGATGCTCTCCTGACTATCCTGTGGAAGCTTTCTATGTTCTTAATTCATGTTAAGTATGACTTGTACTTCTGAGATCCCTGAACTTCAGCAGTATAGCTGTGAGCTGGTGCACAATAGCTGGAGTGTGGATTGCTGGTTCTGTGTTGTTTGACTAAACAAAGCATCGATGTAGCCAAAGAAAGCAAGACACAGAACATCAACAGTTTGGGAATCTAATACTCATCCAAATTCCAGCTCATTTCAATAAAAATAAAAATCCTGCAGTGTGCACTCCTGCTCTAAGCTTAAGCTATCTTTCCTCTAAACAGAGATAAATAGGTACTTCTGGGGTGTTACACATATGACCTAGTTGAGATATTGTTTTAGGGTAAGATGAATTGCAACCTAGCGGTCCTATTTCTACCCCTTCAGTATAATGGGAAAAGACACAACTACCTCAGATACAGATCTCAACCATTAGTCCTGCACAACAAAGCCTGCATGAGGCACTTAGTGCCATGGTCTAGTTGATAGGGTTGGGTGATCTGTTGGACTTGATGATCTTGGAGGTCTCTTCCAGCCTGTTGATTCTGTGATGTAAACCTGTACAGAGAGGCCAGACTGAGGCAAAAGTTGTGGATTTATTGCTGGCATATTCCAAGTGCTGAACTCATCTTCTAAATTAACTCCCACCACGAACCAGCCTGCGTAGCTGGACACCAGTGGTGTGTCAGGCCTGTAGAACTATGCCACTGAGGCAGAGCAGTGGCCCAAATCATGAGGTGCCACTGTAATTTTTGGGGTGATGGAGTGTGCAGTTGTGCCTTTGAAAATGCTGGGCTCTGCTGCTTTAGGTGCAGCCATTCCTAATCCAGCAGAGTTATGCATTAGGTATTACTCTGTTTTTATAATAAGTTTAAGCTGTTTCATCCTGGTATCCTGCTTCAGTGCTCTGCCTGCATTATTTAATTTACATTTTAAGCTTGGTTAGAAGGAGAGGTAACTGACAAATTGTCACCAATAAAGATAATCTAGATGAAGGGTACTACAAAACTCCCATTTTGAACAGGATAGGAGTTAATTAAGTTCAGATATCCCATCAGGCATACATTAGACATTGGTTTATACATCTGCTTGATGTAAATGCACTTATGCCCTCTCTCCTTATCAACTTAATTGACCATTCATGCTCTTTATTATTCAGATGGACTGTGAAACTGCAAGAAGTTGCTCCCCATGCCCAGCAATGCAAAGACCCAAGTCTCTGTATTATCTGCTACTCCCTTATTGATGAAGATTATGCTAAATTTGGCTTTCAGTAGAAGCCTAGAATGTCTCCACATACATCTTGTGGGATAATAGTGGACAGATTGCCACTTCCAAGGACTTTCTGTCCTTGCAGATGCTTCACATGCTCTTTTAAGTGAAAGGACTACCCTGTGAACAGTGCATTTATTCTATTAGTGTGATTACTCTCCCTTTAAGTGAGTTCCACTGTGATGGGCACAGGCCTGTTCACAAACTGATAAGTGGATACTAATCAGTTACAACACATAGTAATAGTAAATCATAAATTCATCTAACACAAATACCATTCTATAAAGTTAAAATTAAGCAATTAACTTCCCTGCTCTTCACCAACCTGCTGAAAGCTCTAAGTGCAGTCTGTTCAGGGTTACATGGCTGTGGACTGCACACATTATGTGTCCTGTGAAAAGAACTGAGGATTCTTTTGTTTTGAAAGGCCTTTCCTGAAGGTCACCTTGCTAAAATGATGGTTCCTATTATTTCCTTTTTATATTATTTTAATAAATCCTGTAAATGGGGATGAGGGCTTAGTAGCAGCCTTTGCCTCAAGGTGCTTGTCTTTTTAAAGACTTTTTTGCTGTCATAACACATTGACCAATTCCTCTGGAGTCAGTAGGAAATAGATTCCTTCAGAATCTCTTCAATTTAGATTAAGTTATATTCTATGTACAAACCATCAGTCTCATCAGCTTTTCCAGAAGTATAATACCTCAGAAGTTGATGTGTTTTGTGAAGGACAGGATCAAGTGGCCACTGTTCTGCAAGTCCTTTTGCCTTTTGTCTAACTGTAATCTCATTTGCAGTCCCCCAGCTCAAACTGAACCTCCCTGTTCTGTGTCACTGCAGGTCCTCTCACCACTGAAATTACAAACCTTGTTGGAGTGTGAAGTGGCTTTTGTCTCCTAAGGAGACTAGAGTGACCCAGTTAAGATTGTGTATGTTACTATGGTCATGAGAGGACATTTATTTCAGACCTAAATGTCATGAGCAACAGCAGAAATACCAGAACTGTTCTGCAGCACCCACGTGCTTTTAATACAGTAACATTTTAATATAGACAAAGAATGAGCAAACAGGAATGAAAAGTCTTCCAATACTGGCCCAGGGCTACTCAGAATACGATTTTTTTCCTGAGTCAGCTGCTCTGGGCAGGGTCAACAAAATCCATATTTGCACTATGTGGTCTAATAAACCCAGATAACTCTGATTTATGTCTGTCTGTGTGCAACCTGCACTCTCATGCAACACCTTACGTACCCTCCGCATCAGTGGATTTGGTCTAGCTGACTCTTCAACATTTCCTGGAACTGGAAGAATGAGTTTGTGGGCCAGGTCTGTCTCACAGACTGTGTTAGAACAAGCTACCCTTGAGCTGAATATTTACTAAATATCTAGGGAAGCAAAGCTAATGTTTGCAAGGAATAAATCAAACAGGGTGTGCCAATAGGCCTTGATTTGGCTTCCATGTTGATGCTCTCACTTAAACAGCAGCCATCATTCTGGACCAGGCTTGCCTGAGCAATGCAACTCTGCATGTCTGTTCTTGTGTTCTCTTTGCACAGGTTTTCATGTCTGTATAACACAAGAAAATGCAGCTCCAGACTGGGCAGGAATTACAAGATAGAGCTTTACAATGTATAGCAGCTAAGGAAACCAACCAAATGTATAGCAGAGTATTTTTCTTCTGAAAACATTTGTGGTATCTCAGCATCAGGTGTTTCTAGAAAGCTTCAGGGCTTTATGTTTTCACATAAAATATATTCAAGGGACTGAATTCTTGGATCTTTATCATGAAAACAGTTTAGACCCTCAATACAGTGTGCAGGCCCACAAGGAATTTTGAGCTCACCATTGTAGCCATTTTCATGGTCTTATGCTTCCTGTAAAGAGGACTGCAGTAAATGACCCTCTTCCAGTACTCTTAGAATTCACACTAAGGGAGGGAAAAAAGAAACCCCACCAACAAAAAAAGAGTTAGAATTTTTTGCTTCCAAGTTGTTTAAACAAGATGAGCGTTTGGCTTCATTTCTTAAATCTGATATATGCTCCTGATTGTTCCAGATCTTCAGAGCTAGAACTTTACAGTAAGAAGAATAGTGCCTTGCTAATCTTTGACCATTATAGAATAGAATAGAATAGAATAGAATAGAATAGAATAGAATAGAATAGAATAGAATAGAATAGAATAGACCAGGTTGGAAGAGACCTTCAAGATCAGCGTGTCCAACCTATTATCCAACACCACCTAATCAACTAAACTATGCAACCAAGCACCCTATCAAGTCTCCTCCTGAACACCTCCAGTGACAGCGACTCCACCACCTCCCCAGGCAGACCATTCCAATGGGCAATCACTCTCTCTGTATAGAACTTCCTCCTAACCTCCAGCCTAAACCTCCCCTGGCGCAGCTTGAGACTGCATCCACTTGTTCTGGTGCTGGTTGCCTGGGAGAAGAGACCAGCTTCTGCCTGTCTACAACCTCCCTTCAGGTAGTTGTAAAGAGCAAGAAGGTCTTCCCTGAGTTTCCTCCTCTCCAGGCTAAGCAACCCCAGCTCCCTCAGTCTCTCCTCATAGGGCTTGTGTTCCAAACCCCTCACCAACCTTGTTGCCCTTCTCTGGACACGCTCCAACAAGTCAACATCCTTCCTAGACACAGTACTCGAGGTGTGGCCTAACCAGTGCAGTGTACAGGGGCAGAATGACCTCCCTGCTCCTGCTGGCCACACTGTTCCTGATGCAGGCCAGGATGCCATTGGCCCTCTTGGCTGCCTGGGCACACTGCAGGCTCATGTGCAGCTTCCCATCAACCAGCACCCCCAAGTCCCTCTTTGTCTGGCCACTGTCCAGCCACTCTGACCCCAGCCTGTATCCCTTCCACTCCAGCCAGATGGCTCCTGCAGATGCCTGCATGCAGAGGTTATACATTCTAAAGAGAAGCGGATGGGATGGGCTTTCATCCCTGACAGGAAAATAAACAAATAAAACAAACCAAAAACCAAAGCAACAGGAAAGCAAAATTCCAGAATATAAGAGTTTTCTACAAAGAAAAGTTTGTGAATCAAATTAAGGAACAGCTGCATAAAATACTAAAGAGTCCTTCCAAGTAGACACAAAAAGAATTCTTCTTCTTTGCTAGAACTACTTAGGCAGACTTTGAGAAAAGCATGGAACACTTTTAGCTAATTCAAAGGAACAAACCTTCATGTACCCCATCTGTTACCTCAACCCTATCATTTCACTTGGTTCTATGGAGATAGTGACAGAATCACTAACAAGAAGGAAATTATTTTAAAAATAGATAGAAAACCAAATGATGACTTCAGTGGTGGCTGGCAGATTAGCTCCCATCTTATATTGAAATTTCTATGTACTAAATTCCTGTAGCAATGGTAGACTAGGATTGAGGAAGACAATCTGCATGACCTTTGTATCACGGGGAGGATAGAAGATCCTTTCTCTGATTGTTAGTCTGACAAAAGTTCATGTACAAGTCCTGGCCCTGATGGTAATTTTAAACCACAATGGAATGAAGTTTTTGGTGCATTTTACTTTGACTAAATAACAGCATATTGAAGCACAACACTTTCCAAGAAATCCAGCCTGCTCTGAATTCAAAGAGGCTTGCTGGAGGCCGTGCTAATCCAACCGTTCTCCTAGACAGAAATTCCATTTTCACTGCATGTATTCAGAAAAATATTTTGATATAATTATGTGATCAGGACTGCCCCTGATTTAACTGGCTGCACTGTCCCTTTAAAATGTGTGCAGTGAGAACATACGGATGAAATGCTGTCACTTCACACGCTGGGATGGAAGCTTTGAGGAACATTTCAGTCTCGCAGCCTGTCTCTGGCTGCGGCGCTGCGAGCAGGTCTCTGTCGCGCTTGGATCGCGGCACCAGCGTTTTGCAGATGAAGACATTTTGGGTTCCTGTACTTGGTAGGGCAGCAGAAGTGAGGTTATCTCTTTTGCACTTAAGATCTAGCACCGGGAGAAATGATTGACATTGGCACAAGCCCTCATGCTGCCGTTGGTGGGGAGTGTTAGCTATGGAAGCAGCTGTTCTGTTACCCCCACGTACTGCAGGAGGTGTGCTGTGGGGGGCAGGATTAGTCTGGTTTCATTCTGTACCTTCATCCTCCTTGGTAACCAGTTTCATAGGCAGAGCATCTTTTCTGGCACTTCCATGCTCCCAGTGCCATACCACACAGCTTAGCAAATGCAGATATCTCCTATCCTGTTTCATCTCAAGCATGAGAGAATCATCCACTAATTTTAGACACAATTTCAACCTCTTCACTGGGTAATTTTTTTCCTTCTTTCCCATGGCACTTGGTAAAATTCCATGCCATGCCTCTCATCAAGCCAGTGGTTAAGAATGTTGCTTTCTAGTGGATTTGGTTTTCAGCTTCCTGGTGTAAACACGAAGTGAAAAAAAGGCAATGGGTGTCATAGGTAAAATTTCAAACTGTTCATCTGTGTTTGTTCCACTGTCCAAACTAAAATCACTTTAGGGCCAGAGAGCAGGGACAGATATGCTTTACTGCTGGAACAACAGTGCTAACTCCCATTGGTTTCATTGACCTAAATTGTGGCTTTTGGACAAAAGCTGACCTCACATTGTCTTTCAGGGTCAAGGCAATGGAAGTCAACATTTTAAATGCCAAAATTCTCTGTTAAAAATCAAAACCCAAGTAAAAATAATCATCTTCAGGAGCTAGTCAGGATGCAAATTCACTTCCTACGAGTAGGACAGAGCACCCCATAATGAGGTGATGGCACTATCAAAGAATAAATGCAAAAAAGGGAGACACAGTATCATAGTATCATAGTATCAGTCAGGTTTGGAAGAGACCACAAGGATCATCCAGTTCCAACCACCCTGCCATGGGCAGGGACACCTCACACTAGATCAGGCTGGCCAGAGCCTCATCCAGCCTGGGCTTAAACACTTCCAGGGATGGGGCCTCAACCACCTCCCTGGACAATCCATTCCAGGGCTTCACCACTCTCATGGGGAAGAACTTCCTCCTCACCTCCAGCCTGAATCTCCCCACCTCCAGCTTCATTCCATTCCCCCTAGTCCTATCACTACCTGATAGCCTGAAAAGTCCCTCCCCAGCCTTCTTGTAGCCCCCTTCAGATACTGGAAGGCCACAATTAGGTCACCTGGGAGCCTTCTCTTCTGCCGACTGAACAGCCCCAACTCCTTCAGTCTGTCCTCACAGGAGAGGTGCTCCAGCCCTCTGCTCATCCTCGTGGCCCTTCTCTGGACACCTTCCAGCACCTCCAGATCCCTCTTGGAATAGGGGCTCCAGAACTGGAGGCAGTACTCCAGCTGGGGTCTCAGCAGAGCTGAGTAGAGGGAAAGAATCACCTCCCTTGACCTGCTGGCCACACTTCTCTTGATGCAGCCCAGGATCTGATTTGCTTTCTGGGCTGCAAGTGCACATTGAGAGCTCCTGTTGAGCTTCTCATCCACCAGCACCCCCAAGTCTCTCTCCTCAGGGGCTGCTCTCCAGCCAGTCCCTGCCCAGCCTGGATTTGTGCCTGGGATTGCCTCGACCCAGATGCAGGACCCTGCACTTGGTCTTGTTTCTACACCTATAAAAAACATCTCAATCAACCTCTCATCCTGTGTTCCTTCTTCCTTACACCAAATTCTTCTGCTGAAATTTGCACTAGAGCTTTACTCCTTGCCCACTAGCAAGGACTAGGAGCAGGACCATAGACCAATGCCACGGATGAGGGAGAGTGAAGAAAACCAAATGGAGGTGTTAATGAACTGGTGAGCAGCACAAAGCCAGCTCACATCTGACTTGTTCCCTTCACCAGTGACGCCTGAGAACTTGCTGTCTTTGTAACCTTATGAAACAACATCTGTAGCCACATAACCTTACAGCTCCTTTTATAATTAGTGTTATTACATAGAACCTAAGCTTACACAAATGTCCCTAGTGACATGATTAACTTCAGAGATACTAGTCAGCAGGAGTCACTCACAAAGCATAAACTAATTAATGTTTGAGGACAAGGATAGGACGAGAGAGGTCGCCCATCTGACGTGCTTTTGAGGATTGCCAAGTAAAAATGGGAAGGAAGCAGAACACAGCATCTTCAGGGAGTTATTTCAGCAGCAACTGGAGAAGCTGTGGTTACTTTCCTGAATGCTTCTGTGTTCTTGGTTTTCACTTCTTTGGTCATATATTAAATGTGGTAAAAGGAAAGGGAAGTACAGATAAGAGAAGGTAACCGAAATCTTTGTTCAGGACATTTCAGTCTACCAACAAAATAAATTTACAGAAAGCATTGCATCTATAAAAGCACATCAAAATCAGATGGTTTGTCTGCTATGCTGATATTCAGTTCTGATGAGTGTTGTGTGACAGAAGAATGAATGTGACATTTTTATCTCTTCAGATTTCTTCCACTTTTTGCATAGCAGATGACTTTTGTTCTCAGGCCTAGATGCTTCATCCTAATTCTATTATGGTAAGCATCTAAACATGCACTTATATGCTGACCTCTGTGATAGTTAAACATCTGTTGAATACTTTGCTAAACAAATATAGATGATTAATACAAGCCCTAATGCAGTGGTGGTTGTGTTGGTGATCTCATTTCATACACAAGGATGGGAAGGTTGGAAATAAAAATAGTGGAACAATGCTGATTTTTTTTAAACTGATGATTCTGTCTAGTGTGGTTGGTTTCACTTCTGCATCTGCCAAAGAACTTGTTTCTTCTCTTTCTCTGTTAAATATACTGCAGCCATCTCTGAGTCTCTGTGGTGGACTAATTGTGCTGCTCATGCCTGGGTAGGAGCCTGGGAGCTCCTGGTGCAAAAGCCCAGCAGTAGCAGGCTGGCAACTAGCTGTTTACTCTTGTACCCAGCCAGCAGTGAAAGCAGGGCAATGGAAGCAAATGGAGACAGTGTGGTCAGCAGGGAGAGCAATGATGTGAATGGGCTAGGAAAAGAGTTGGGAAACAATAGCTAGTCCATGGGAAGGACACTATGAGATGAGGTTACAAAACCTGGGCAAAGATTCTGAGTGCTGAAGACTCTCAAATGATCCATGAGCAAGCTGTGGTTGGGACTGCTCTGAGGCAGATTCAGGCTGTGAGTCTGGCAAGACATTAGACTGGAATAAGCTACATGAGAAGGGTAGAAAGGTGGAATCACTTCTTTCAGTGCCACTCAAACAGGATGTCCCTGTGAGAGCTGGTGTCACTTGAACAAGGAACTGAGGTGTAGAGCAGTGAAGAGGTGAGTGAAATAAGCAGTGGAGAGCAAAGTGAATTTAGAAAGTGCAAGGGTAGTGCAGATCCAGTATCATGGCAATGGGAAGCAAATGGTGCCACAAGAGGCACAGGTGATCTGTGACCAGAGGCCATGATCCTAGGAGCTGGGGCAGTTATATACCCAAGGATCTTCTGGAACACTCAGACTAATGCAGACTGAAGAGGTAGTCCACTAAGAAGGTAACTATTCCTCCACTGACTTATATTACAGATGTGCAGATTGATCAGATCTACATCACTTTTGATCCATGTCACAGATGCACAGATTGATCATTTTTTAATGCAAAGCAAAGCGAATTTTCCCATTCACACAGCAGCAGCAAACAAGGGCCAATGAGCGACACCCTAATTGCCCAGTCAAGGTGCAGAAAGCTCTGAAAAAAACCAGAATTGAGTTTGTCCAGGCCATCTTAATTTGATCTCAGTGTGCATACACAGCCAGCAATTTTTTCCAGACTCACAATTTATACAGAAAAGCATTAACTCCCTTACATCTCCATTTATCTCACCTTCCTGAGTTGTTCTGTGGCAGAAAAAGGATTGTTTCAAGTGTTACTTGGCACCCAGTGTACATCCCTCTTTTGTCTATAATCTCACCCATTTTACTCTAAGCAAATGCGACCTTATACTTCAATGGCTCCCTTGGCTTCTGTATTTCCAAAATAAATAACAAGCAGGATGTTTATATAGCATACCTGCTCATTAAATGGAATTGTTCTACCTTTTCCTATGGCTTTTGGCTAACAGAAAAACTAATAAATACACATTTGGTAAAAGACAGGCAATGGATCTGAGAGATGCTCTAAGCATGAACTCCTGGCTGAAGTTCTGCTTGAAGTGCAAAAGCTGGGCTGTTTGACAGTGTCTGAGAAGAAGACAAATTTGTAGTGGATAAAGTTGTTGAAGGTCAGTGAGCTGTAGAGATGTTTTTGACAGTCGTAGATGCATTTCTGTTTATTGAATTAGAAGTGACACCGAACAACATTCTGATATAGGGAAATAACCTATCCCCTTCAGCCTTAAAGTAACAGTACAGGAACGCTCTGAGAAGCCAGGGTAGCTTTAGGATTTGACCTGATCAAGGGGATCCTGCTCTGGTCTAGATGATCTTTGGAGGTCTCTTCCGACCCCTAAGACTCTCTGTGCGTATGTGTGTGTGATTTCACCCTCACCTTGCTTCCCTAGTACTCACCTGCTTTTATTCTCAAGGCATAGAAAGAGGCAAACCAGCAGACACTAGGCACGTGTGCTCTTGTGTGTATCATTCACTGGGCAAAATAACTCCCTTTAAGCAGGAAGGGCTGTCACTCATATTCACTCTAATAAATGTACTGATGGGTGAGGCTTCTGTCTTTCACACCTTCTCAAAACATTCCTTCTAGTGCATTACCTCACTATGTGGAGCTCAGGCACTGGTACATCATTGCAGGCTGCTAGAAGACAAACTGCCTGGGTCAGATTGTTACAGAAGCTTTAATCCTTTACAACAAGTTTTCAATACTGTTTACACCAGGGACTTCCTTGTACAAATCCTCTTTACACAAGACAAGAATAACACAGGAAGAAACTATTTGTCTCTGATCTCTGCAAAGAAGGAGAGCAAGTCCAAGTCCTCAGGGGGCTTTCCATCACTTAAACTAACCAGGAGGGGATTAATCAAAGATGTCTTTGCTACATGATGTTCTGCCAGCTTCAAAGCTACAATCACATTGATCAGTGTACAGCAGAACAACACTCACAGCATCTTATGTTTTAAGCTGAGGTGGAGCAGAGACTGAAATGCCCACTTTATGTCATCATTCCTTCTTTCCCATCAAAACAACAGCAGGGAACTGAGATGTCCTGGAATCTAAAGTGCACAGGAGCTCATCCCTGCATCATAACAAATAGTGAGCTCTGGGTCTTCCATGGGCATTTTGTGCACTGGTTCCATGCAAGCAAATCTGACCTCATTTTACAGGGCAAGTGAATAAGTTTTGTTACATTTGAAGGAAATACATGCATTGCAAAATAGACTCCACCTCTAATACTGTGCCCAGTTCTGTCCAGTCCCCTGCAGAAAGAGGACACAGAACGGTTGGAGGGAGTCCAGAGGAGGTCGCAAAGATATTCCAAAGGCTGGAACACCTCTGCTGTGAGGACAGGTTGAGGGAGCTGGGGTTGTTCAGCCTGGAGAAGAGAAGACTTCAGAGGGCCCTGAGATAAGCTGCCTTCCAATACCTGAAGGGATCCTACAGGAAGGCTGCAGAGGGACATTTCCTAAAGGATATCTAGAGACAGGACAAGAGAGAATGGTTTGGAGCTGAGGGAGAGAGATGTGATCTTAGGAAGAAGTTCTTCAGTAGGAGGGTGGTGAGACTCTGGAACAGGCTGCCCAGGGATGTTGTGGCTGCCTCCTCCCCAGGGGTGCTGAAGGCCAGGTTGGATGAAGCCTTGAGCAGCTGAGTCTAGTTGAGAGGTGTCCCTGCCCATGGCAGGTAGGTTGCAGAGACAATCTGTGAGGCCCTTTCCAACCTGAGCCATTCTAGGGTTCTGTGAAACACTTATCCACTTTCATCATTAACTTTTCATAAAATCTAGCTTTCTCCACAACAGGTTAGAAATGTTTCAGTGAAGACTCTTCTCATTAGAACTTCCAGGGGAAAAAAAAGTAGCATCTTCTGGGTGATGCATATCATTTTGAGGGGGAATCAGGGATGGGGTTTTATGGAGACAAGAAAAGGTGACCTTCATCACAGGACAACCATAATCTGCTGCCTACAAAATTCAGTTGAGTCTTATGGATAGATCAAGTTTCTGATTTACATAATTAAGAAAAGGGCATTTTCTGTTAGCATCTTGCAGTCTAGCCAGGGCCCTTTATCATCATCCCATAGATAGCTAATCTCCACTTTTCTAATGCATTAAGTGTTTAATTATTTATACAAACAGAAACAGAAGCAAGAAGCATTCTTGCCCCTACATGTGACCAGATTATCCAGGCTGTTCCTGTTTCCAGCTTTCTTTGCCTTTTTTTTTGCCTTCCCTCCCCCCCATTGTGAAACTTAAAAATATTTCAGTTCTGCACCAATGTTGTATGAAACCAAATGGCAACAACAGAAAACTTTTCACTTGAGTGGAGTTGCTTTGCTATAGATAATGAAGCTATTTCTGAACTCCCAGAAGAATGGGAAGGTGAAGCTGAGAACAGCATCACAGACTTTTTGTCTTTGTTAAAGGTGATACCACTTATTTATTTATTTTTAAATGAGATGTACCCATTTCCTCTTCTGCTGGTCTGAGGGGATGGCAGAACAAACTCTAACAGAGCAGCAGCTGCAGCTCAGGTTGCTGTTTCCCCTGAGATACAATTGCTGCCTTATGCCCCAAAGGGTGTTTATTGCCCAGGCAGTGGTTAAAGCACAATGGGACAAGGCACTGCTTGTTGTTTACACTCATTAGCTGTCATGTTTGATTCTCTTTCTAACAAGTCTGATACTTCTTAGTAGTCCACTGCCAGTTCTGGGCTCTCCACAGACATTCTTGTCCAGCCTCTCTATGTCCAGTCTTTTGCTGCCCCTCGCCTTGTGGAAATCTCTCCTTTAGGATGTTTTTGTCTGTGATGATCGGAGGAAATTTTTTCTGTGCTTTAAGAATGCCTTCATGAAGTGGAGCCAGCCTCTGCCATCACCCTGTTCTCTGCAGGTGCTGAGCCAGTCACCAGAACAGCAATGAAATCAACTGAGCTACACCCTGAATAGAAGAAAGGAGTTGTTCAAGACCCCAGCAGAGTTAAACCCCTTGGGAAACGTGGAAGACAACTGGAGGAAGTTTAAAAGGAGCAGAAAGCAATGGGCAGCAGCAAAAAGGAAGACAGAAGGCAGCCTTGTTTCTGACAGTGGGTGGTTTTGAACTGCTTGATGTTTTAATGGTTTTCAGTAGCTCAAGCAGAGAGACTAACTCTGAAAGTGCAGTACAACATTCAAGGAGTACTTCACACTCCACATAAAAATGAAGAATGTGAAGCACAATTTTCAGACAGACTCAGGAAAAAGGTTTACAAGAATTTGAGGAGGAATTTGTAGAATTTTGAGTTGTACAAAGCTATTTTTTCTGTTTTGGAGTTGACTGGATCCTTAAAATATGACTGACTTATGGGACTGTATAGGGCATTGCACACCAAAAGAATCTACTGAAAGATTCAGAGCTCACCATTGACAAAGTAATTTTTTTCCAGGCCAGAGAAATTGTCTGCAGAAGAACCTGAGCTGTGGTAAGTGCTTGCACATGTTAGAGGTGATCAAAGATCTGAAGAAGACAAGGCTGGATACCTGAGGCATGGAGACATCTGGAGCTGTTCTCAGTTGAGCCCACAATGGTGGTACACAGGAGCTGGAAAACTGCAAAGCCCATGCTGGTGAATTATGTCAGTGGGTAAGAGCTCCTCATGCCAACAGGGGAGGCACAGCTCAGACAACAAAGATAATGGTAACATTTGTAGTTTAGACAGACTCTTCCCCTATGAAGATCTCGGGTGACTTGGTGCTTGAAACTGATCTTTCTTTGACCTTTTAGAAGTGGAACCATCTAGAATAAACCTGAGTCCAATGAAATATGCAGTGCAGGTGAGAAATAGGCAGGGCCCCATCAGATGGTGAATTGAACATAAGGGTACAGATCCAAACTTGTTGAAGAAGCCTAGAAGATGCCATTTGGTCATGGGAAAATTGTCAAAAGAGCTTCAGAAGCCATCCATCTTTCCAAAGGTGTAACTTTAGGTCACAGTCAATGGACACATTTTTCTGAAAGTTGTACAAGAAGCTGAAGATCTGGGTGAACAAAACATTGGTCATGGCAGAAAGACAGGGGGAACAGGTCACTTGAGCAGAGCTAAAGAGCTAAAATGTGCAAAATATTCTTCACCATCTTCCAGAACAGAAATGTTTTGAGCGATGTTTGATGTCACACTGTTTTTATGTGCTTCTCCTGTCTGATGCCTCCCAGGATTAGATGAGGCTGGAGTCAGTTCTAGAGCTGAAGTAGGTGCTTACCTTGTGAAGAAAGAATGGTGCTCGCCTTTCTTAGCTGACAAGTGAACTGAAGCTGCAGAGAGCATCCTAGACGTAGATCTATTAACACAATGCTGCTGAGAAAAGATGTTTGAAGGCCACATTTTCAGTCTGAAGCATATCTCAATATTATGCAGGACTTTTTTAAAACAGATGTCAAAAAAGTAATTCCAAAGCAGCTTCCTTGTTTTCTGGTGGCACCTACTGTGCTTTACATTGAATTTTGCCAGAAAGAATGTCAGCTACTTTACAATGTCAAAATATGTGACCATGCAGCCTTTAATTTAATAGGAAAACTCTTGGATTCTCCATGCAATTATTATCCATCTAAGTGAAAATTCCCAGGCTGTCAGAAGTCTCAGATGATAAATGGAGTCCTTTTCCTCCTTGGCCAGTTCTGATAGTGAATGTGTGTCATACATGACCTCTGTATATTTAGTACTTCAGAATAAGCTTTTTAGAATCATAGACTCATCGAATCAACACGGTTGGAAAAGACCTCAAGGACTTGTCGCCCAAGACCTCATGCCCACTAAACCATGACACCAAGTGCCACATCCAATCCCCTCTTGATCACCTCCAGGGATGGTGACTCCACTACCTACCTGGGCAGCACATTCCAATGGCTAACAACTCTCTCCGTGAAGAACTTTCTCTTCACCTCCAGCCTAAACTTCCCCTGGCACAGCTTGAGACTGTCCTCTCGTTCTGGTGCTGGGTGCCTGGGAGAAGAGACCAACTCCCACCTAGCTACAACCACCCTTCAGGTAGTTGTAGACAGCAATAAGGTCTCCTCTGAGCCTCCTCTTCTCCAGGCTAAACAATGCCAGCTCCCTCAGCCTCTCCTTGTAGGGCTTGTGCTTGAGGCCTCTCCCCAGCCTCATTGCCCTTCTCTGGACACGTTCAAGTGTCTCGATGTCCTTCCTAAACTGAAGGGCCCAGAACTGGACACAGTACTCAAGGTGTGTCCTAACCAGTGCTGAGTACAGAGCAGAATGACTTCCCTGCTCCTGCTGGCCACACTATTCCTGATGCAGGCCAGGATGCCATTGGCCTTCTTGGCCACCTGGGCACACTGCTGGCTCATGTTCAGCCAGCTGTCAATCAACACCCCCAGGTCCCTTTCTGTTTGGCAGCTCTCCAGCCACTCCAACCCCAGCCTGTAGCTCTGCATGGGGTTGTTGTGGCCAAAGTACAGCACCTGGCACTTGGATTTGTTGAATATCATCATGCTGGACTCCTTGGCCATCCTTCAGGTGCGCAGTGATTTTCCTACCCTTTTCCTACCCTTCCCTTACAAATTCTATCATAAAATACGGTAATACATAAACTCTATGTCCTTATGTGTTGTATGCAGAATTTGTATTAAACAGCTGTGAAAGCATAATAAATCCTGTGCACATGGCTGGAAAATAAAATATAGGAAAACTGCACCCCAAGACTGGAAAGCTTTGCTTCCAAATAGCCCTGGAGGTAGAGTATGGCCCTCAGGCTGGTAGCAGCTAATGACTGCAGACTGGAGTGCAATCCACAGCTTCCAAGCTAGATTTGAATTTGAGCTCCTGAGTTTGTAACTATAAAGCTAACTACCCTGCTAACAACCCACAGAGACCAGATGGCCCTGTAATTGCTTGGGAATGTTTGTGTGCACTCATTTCCAAGGTGTGGCTGCTGATACACATTTATGTATGTGTGATTATACCTATCTAAACTTATAGAGACAAAAAGGAATTTTATTAGAAGATGGGAAAATTCCTCAAGTTCCATGAAGCTTCTATGAAAAAGTATCTCTGTTTTGATCTCTTGCTCTCTCCTTGAGAGACCATGTGGAGTATTAATTAGACCAAAGAAGTGATACTCGAGGAACATGGCTCTCTTTTTCACCTGCTTGTGGTGTGAATTTGCACAGCTCTTGGTGAGATGTGCGTTTGTGGGAGCCACTGATAAGCAGTGGGGAACAGCAATGGCTTGCAGCACAGCTAGACCTGGGTGAGGGCATCTGGTCAAATGGAATATGAGTGAGCAACACAGGTTTGTGTCCTCAACCTTACTCCTAGGAGAAGGAGCAAATTAAAATACTTCTAAGTCATAGAAATCACCTCCAGATGTCCATGCTGCTGCCTTGTGGGCCCCGTTCTTTGTAGGCAGCTGCTGAATTCAGACAGGTGATCCCCAAATTGATCAGTAATAGGTAGTTACAGGAGCTGAGTCACTCCCTGGGGTTGTCTACACTGAATAAAGGGAAAATTTAGGAAGACTATGCTCCTGATTTAATACCTTTTGGTAGGTAATAGTGGGTGAGATGAATATGAGTTCAAATTCATTTAGATGGAGAACTCACACAGCTCTCACGTATGCAGTCCTGTAATTTGCCCACTAGTTGAACTGTCAGAAATCCATCTGCCATCTTTTCTCCTTATGTAAACTTGTAAAAATTCTGGAGGGACAGGGATCATTTATAACACAATTTTGGTTGATTGCAATGATTTTTGCAATGAAGGTCTATAGAAATCTTAATTTATATTTTGTCATATGCATTGCAGTGGTTGCTAGGTGCCGTTTAACACCTAAGACTACATTTAATCTACAGCCAAAGTTGGAAGGATTTTATATAGGGAAAGAAAAAAAAGACAATAGGAGACTGTCTCTTTTTGCCTGTCCTCTCTCTGGTTGCAGATAGAGGAAAGCTATATGCAGGGCCTTGGTGGAAAGACCAGTTTCATCCATCTGTCCTATGTGACCTGCCCCAGGTGATCCTGCTCTGGCAGGGGCGGTTGGACTGGATGATCTCTGGAGGTCCCTTCCAACACCTAACATTCTGTGATTCTGTGCATGGTGCATAAAGAGTGACTGGAGAGGAAAGGATAACAACTTTCATCTTAGTGTTGCATTCCAGCACGAGTACCCTTACTCTGTTGCTCCAGACAAACAAGCTCATGTCTGTATCACTCAAGTGTAAAGCTGTATGCAGTAGGTTAGTCACGTCCATACTGCCTGGATGGTTCAGCCTCCTGAGTAAAACTGTCTTCTGGCTCTTTTTTTCTAAGGAAACAACTTTGGTTTGCAACATACATGCAGAGTTGTTTGCAACATACATGCAGTGCAGATGACTTGGAGACATGTGCCATCAAGTGAATGAGGCACGGAAGCCACCTGACAGTATAGAGGCACAGGATGAAGTCAGTGAGATTTGGTTAAGCTTCTTTTTCCAAATATAAACTTCACAGGGTTTAATTTCCAGAAATGTTCATTTTTCTGATAGCTGCAACAGAGGCAGCATGAATCTGTGCATTCATTACCTGCAGACAGCAGCTTGGCTTTTATAGAGTGACTCATTGAAGCCTGAGGTCACTGAGTAGGAAGATTTCAAAGACCTGCTATGGAGGCACAATCCCTGTCAGGAATTTTTGATATAGATTATCTCTACCTTGTGCAGTTGAGCTCCTGACAAAGTGATTTCACAGGAGATCTTTATATATGTTTAAAAGGTGATTCACTCAGCCTTGGAGACAACAGACATTGAAGGCAGTCGACTGCAACACTGGAAAATCACTCCATGGTACTAAATACTTTTTTTGTGACTGACAGAATCATTATTTTTTGGTGTGCACTGTAGTTCCTCTGTGTCATGCAAGCACTCATTACCCTATACTTTGTAAGGTTAAAAATCTCTACTGGATAACATAGGGAAACCGAAGCAGCCAGGGTAACAATTAATGGACCTCAGAAGGTTTTGAGGCTCCACCTGGATAAACGCAGGTGGGTTGGAAAGTTTTCACCCCTGCCTGCAGAAGAGAAGATTCCAGGAGGGCCTTAGAGCTGTATTCCAATACCTGAAGGGATCCTACAGGAAGCTGGCAGAAGGACCTTTCGTGAGGGTGTCTAGAGACAGGACAAGGGGGAATGGTTTGAAGCTGAGAGGGAGCAGGGTTAGACTGGATCTTAGGAAGAAGCTCTTCAGTAGGAGGGTGGTGAGACTCCGGAACAGGCTGCCCAGGGAGGTTGTGGGGGTGTTGAAGGCCAGATTGGATGAGGCCTTGAGCAGCTGAATCTAGTTGAGAGGTGTCCCTGCCCATTTAAGGATTTAAGGGAGAGAGACTTTGTGGTAGGGTGAGAAAGTTCCCCCCCCCCACATGAAGAAACCACAGCTAACTCAGCCGGAGAAGCAGATGTTTTGGAAAATTAGAAGAGAATAGAATTGAATTGAAAAGGTTGGAAGAGACCTTTGAGATCATTGAGTCCAACACCATCTACTAAACCATGGCACCAAGCACCCCATCAAGTCTCTTCCTAAGCACCTCCAGTGATGGTGACTCCAACGCTTCCCTGGGCAGCACATTCCAATGGGCAATCACTTTCTCTATGAAGAGCTTCTTCCTAACATTCAACCTAAACCTCCCCTGGTGCAGCTTGGGACTGTGTCTTCTTGTTCTAGTGCTGGCTGCCTGGGAGAAGAGACCAACCCCCACCTGGCTACAACCTCATTTCAGGTAGTTGTAGACAGCAATAAGGTCTCTGAGCCTCCTCTTCTCCAGGCTAAGCAATCCCAGCTCCCTCAGCCTCTCCTCATAGGGCTTGTGCTCTAACCCCCCCACCCACTTTGTTGCCCTTCTGTTGGAGTAGATGTGCTCTGAGTTCCCTTCCAACCTGAGCCATTCTAGGATTCTATGATCTAACAATCCCAGATTCTCATTTGCTGTATGAATCATTACCTTCCTACCAGCAACCTTACTTTGGAAGGTTTTCAGTTCTGGTTCAGATGTGAGTTGAAATCAATAAATGCTCCCAACTGTCTCTCTCTCTCATCAATGGCTTGGAGATAGAGCTGTTAAGGAATTCACTGACCATGTCCTGACTGAAGAACATTACTTTTTGAGATATAAGATCTTGACCTGAAGATTTTTTTGATGTTATTGAAGCTTTGGGTGTCTTTAGGCACTGTTCTGTCTAAACTGTGGTTTTGTGGTGGGAATCCATTTGTAATGTTTCTGCAAAATTATACAACCTATTTTTAACAATGCTCCTGATCTCCAGCCAAACTTCAGCTCTCATGGAATTAGGCTGCAGCTCACTTGAGAGAACAAGTCAGGGCTTTGGGGTACTGTTTACCTGGCATGTTGAGTCAGAAATCATGGCATAGTCACTTCTAAACTCCCATGCCTGGAATTCAGCTTCTTTTCCTGAACCACTGGGTCTGGGACAGGCTGGAACTGTGGTTCACCAGATTTTCTTTTTCCTTACAGATTTAGGCAGAGATGAGGAAGTGTTTCTCCAAACTGAAGTAAAATGAAATATCTGCTTTACAAATTCACTGTAAAGTATTTTGACCCAGATGTTAAAAAAAACCTCTCAGATTTCTATTGACCTATTTTTAGTTTATGAATTACTTGCAAATCCCTTTGAAATTAATTATTTATCTTCAAGAACCTCATCCTTCTCTCCTACCTGATATTTTCCTTCAAGTGGTATATTTTAACAGAGAAATGGCTTCATTTGCAGTGACATAAGTGGAATTTTACAGAATTCACTGCATTGCCATGGGAACAAATGAGTTTCATCATGGTCAGACTAACTCAGATGAAATAGGAACAAGCCCTAACCTTTGCCCATTCTTCAGGCATACATCAAAAGTGATCTGTTCTGAATGTTCAAAACATTGAGAAGGTTCTTGGGACACACAGGTGGATTTCTAAAGTTATTTATCTTATTAGGAATGGTAAGAGGCACTTGCTGGTTTATTTGCACCCTTTCACACTTAAAAACTTGAAAAATACTTGGTTTCCAGGCTGCAAAGAATAATTAACAGTTTACAAAGGAAGCTGGGAAGGAAGGCTCTTCTTTTTGATAATTCTTCCTCTGGGCTCACTCCATGAGCTCTGTGTCATTCTTCTGCTGGGGATGCCAGGTCTGGACACAGTATTAGAGGTGGAGGTCTCACAAGAGCAGATTAAAGGGGCTGAATCAACAAACAATACTAGGGTCCTTATCAGATTCTTACATCACTCTCTAGATCCTCAACTGAATGTAACTGTGTTAAATGTACAGTGCTGGGATCAAGGCTCTGCAAAGTGTGGAGACTGCTGGGCCCCCACAGAGGATAAATTGATGCAGTCTTTAGAGATATCCACCTAGAGAGAACCATTCTCTCAAGGCCAGGTGACTTGGTAAATAATTTCAAGATACTTACACTGGGTTTCTGTGGTCTACAGCATATTGCAACTGATGGTGTCTCATTCACACTTTTTACTATCTGGAGCTAGATGTATTTAGATCAATTGCCTTGAATTTCTCTCAGAACTGCTCTTCTGCTTTATTTCATGTAACAAAACCTCCTTCTAAAATTTTGTTCCTCCCATCTCACATTTGTATAAAAAATCAATTATATTCAACAAAGCTGATTATGATCTTAGTCTAAAATTATGTTCTCCTTTGTCTTCTGTGACTAATTTTGGGTTGTGCCTCTTTCATCACACATTCAGAATGACTTTGAGAGGATCCTTCTCATTCATGTTTCTCTGGACGCTCCCTTAGGTTATTCTTCTTCAAAGTCACAGAAAATGTGACTTTAAAGGACAAAATTGGGACTTCTTCGGAGTGCACATGATGATAAAGCACACGCTCAAGGGCTAGAATTTCATTTCAGTTTTCCCCTCGGATTTTGTTGCTAAATTGAGGAATGTAAGACCTTACTAAATGTTGTTCCTTGTCCTATCACTGGGCACCATCCAAAAGAGCCTGGCACCTTCATCTTGACACCCACGCCTCAGATATTTATAGACATTGATCAGAGCATTCTCTTCTCCAGGCTACACAGCCCCAGGTCTCTCAGTCTTTCTCCATAGCAGAGATGTTCAAGTTCCCCAATCATCCCCGTAGCTCTCTGTTGGACTCTTTCCAGCAGATCCCTGTCACTCTTGAATTTAGGAGCCCCAGACTGGACACTGTATTGCAGGTGTGGTCTCAGCAGGACAGAGTATGATGAAATATTTAATGACTAAAACTCCATTTGTGTTTAATTAAATCCCAGTAAGAATGAAATTGTCATTAGCTATGATAATTCATCGCATACCACAGTGGTCTGTTTTGTATCCATCTCTCTCCTTTGTCTTCTGATGCTTATACGTAAGGACTTTTAACACAAGTTCTCATGCTTGTGTAATGTAAGCAAGAACATCACTTCAGGGCTTCACTTTAGTATTTGCACAGTGATTTGTCCATTCTAGAATATAGTTCTTATAAGTGTGCCTAGCTCCTACCCCAGTAAGAAATACAAACATTACCAACTGCAGCCAGTAAACTGAGAAGCTCCTTCTCACCGATTCCCCCCACACATTCTTTCTTCACCATTTTATCTGAGCACTTTCTCTTGCTTACAGAAGCCAGCACTTATTGTGAAGGATGCTAGCAGATGTACAGATTATACTTCAAAAACTGCTGTTCCTGTCAGCTGACAGAATTCTGTTATCATTTCAGATATTGGCATGCTTTATTTATGAAGACAGCTTTCCTATCTGCATCAGGGCCAATGGAGAAGTATCTCTGGTTTATCCTGTCTGCATAAGACAGCCTGACAGCCACAGTGCTCTGGAACATCCACAGGTGCAGCTTACAGGGATCTCACTAGGTTAGGCAGACCAAATAACACAGTTTGGTAACATGTGTGAGCAGCACTGAGTCCCACATGTTTTCAGAAATTATTTTCAATAACCAGTCAGACAGTGCTCAAACAATCAAAGGCATCTCTTTGCCTGTCAGAGAACTGCTGAAAGGAAGGAAAGCCTTGGCTACCAGCAGACTAAAAGATGTTTTTTATTGAGTTTTGGTGTTTTCCTTTGGTTTGGTTTTATTTTTGTTTATACTCTGCTCACCTCCAATACTGCTTCCAGTTCTGGTGTCCCCAGCATAAGAAGGACACAGAGATGTTGCAATGAGTCCAGAGGAGGGCACAAAGATGATCCAAGGGCTGCAGCACCTCTGCTATGAGGACAGGCTGAGGGAGCTGGGTCTGATCAGCCTGGAGAACAGAAGACTCCGGCGTGTACCTTAAAGCTGCTGAAGGGATCCTACAGGAAGGCTGCAGAGGGACTTTTCCTAGTGGATGTCTAGAGGCAGGACAAGGGGGAATGGTTTGAAGCTGAGGGAGAACAGGGTTAGACTAGATCTGAGGAAGAAGTTTTTCAGTAGGAGGGTAGTGAGACTCTGGAACAGGCTGCCCAGGGATGTTGTGGCTGCCTCCTCCCTGGAGGTGTTGAAGGCCAGACTGGATGAGGCCTTGTGCAGCCGAGTCTAGTTGAGAGGCATCTGGGCCTATGGTGGAGAGGTTGGAGTAGATGAGCCCTGAGGTTCCTTCCAACCTGAGCCATTCTAGGATTTTATGATTCTATGATTTTTGGTTTTGTTTGGTTTTTCTGCTGCAAAGTATGTCATAATGTCTTTCCTTTTCTTATTTTAATCTCAAAGTGCCTTGATGATAAATCTCAAGCAATCAGGAGCACTGATTTACTCATTTTAACAAACCATTTCCAGTTCTGAACAATGCAGATGCTTTCCATTAGTAAGTGAATGCAGGACATGTAAACTCTCCCTGTGCATTTTGACAGCCTATGAATGCAGGCAGGCTGGATGTTCTCCATCACAGCAGAGAGCACATTATGCAAGTTTATGAAAAGCATACATATGTGTGCAGCTATTCTGCAATGTAGTTTTTGTACAAAATATATTTTTGGGGGGTGGGGAAGGGGAAATGAAGACATTTTTCATTTCTGATTATTTTTCAGTAAACATCATTCCATGATAAGATCAACCCTGATTAAATAGAATCATAGAATCACATACTATCTCAAGCTGGAAGGGACCCATAAGGATCACCAAGTCCAACTCTCTGCTCCTTACAGGGCTACCTAAAATGAAATCATATGACTAAGAGCATCCTCCATGTATTCTTCCACCTTCAGATAACTTGATATGTCTTCTAACTTCTGTCTGCTAACTGGCTTTTTCTAACAACAACAACAGAAACAAAAAAGGCTTTCCCTTCATTTAGCAAACAGATATGCTTTCTGGTACTAAGATGCAATGACTTCGAAGAGTTATTTTCCTTTTCTCAGGTTTTAAACACACTGCCTACCACTCCTTGTTCCTTGACAAAGGACCTGCTAAAAGGTACTGATAGAAGAGCTAAAGAATACTTGAAGAATATGCAACTAATGTTCATATAGGTGACCTGGAAAAATCCAAATCTCTGAAAACAGACACTGATGCTACCAAAAAAGGTAGTGAAGTGAAATACTAGACTATTAATCTCAGGATTTCTCTTAGGTCATTGAGTGCAACCATCAACCTAACACAATGATGGCCACTAAACCACGTCCTAAAGTGCCGTGTCCATAGAGTTTTCCTTACATTGCTGGTAAGCACTGTGAGGACACTGCTCTATGGAGAGCACAACTGCAGGTGATTCCTCTTGCCAAGGAGTTATGAGACGTGATGCAATCTGCCAGGGAGTGTGCAGGCAGTCAAGTTAGAACATGGCTTTGCGTAAGCAGGCTGTCTGATTGGTTTACAGTGTCAGGATAAAAGAAAGCAGCAAGAGTAGAAGCAAGAGACTAGCTTGAGTTTCCAGTAATTTATTATCTTGTGTGGCATACATTGGTCAGGAAAGAAGGTTCTCTCATCATCTGTAAATATTTAAAGGTAGTTACCTTAATGGTTGCTGTTGACAGTGAAGGGATAGACTAAGCCTCTGCAAAACTAGAGCTGCATGAGAAAGTTTGAGCTCCTCTGTTGAACTGTCTTCCTGGACTTAGCTGTAGATACTAAAACTGCCTAAGCCTGCTCTTGTTTTTGTAGATAAGAGAATAATTCTATCAGACAAATCATACAGAAGCCAGCAACGCAGCTCATTCCCTCATTCTGAATCTCCTGCATAAGAAATTAATGGCAGTGTGCATGAATAATGAGAAATGCTTCAAACCTGAAGATTCATCTGTTTGGACAAATGGTGTTGACTCCACTGCGACACTGGGATTATACTCCAATAACTAGAGTGCTACTGCTGTTGCTGTTACAGTTCCTGCTGCTACTACAGCAGCTGAACTGAGGTCAATGAGGCCAGCAAAAGACAAGTCCTGATATGTAAAATTTAAAATTTCTATAGATACGACAGTGAAGGTTTTCAGCTGATAAAAAAATCAAAATAATATGGAAATAGAATTACCCAATATCAGGAGGATAGCAGCTGAGCTAGCAACAAAGTACCTACTTCTTTACTATGATCTCTGAGATCACAAAACTGCAGAAAATTAGACTTTTATCTTTTTTTTTTCCCATCTGCCTTTGAGAGAAAAGTACTGAAAAGAGAAATTTCATGTAAACTGCTCATCTTCTAAGCTTAAATATTAACCAGCTCATTATAGCAATTAATTGGATTTTATAGTCAGTGGACATTGATACTTTTTTCTTTTAAAGCTGTACGTTTCATGTTTAACTTCACATAATTGCAGAATCGCAGAATGCTAGGGGTTGGAAAGGACTTTGGAATATCATCCAGTCCAACCTCTGTATCATAGAATTATAGATGAATAGAATAGAATAGAATAGAATAGAATAGAATAGAATAGAATAGAATAGAATAAGATTGAATAGAATTGGATTGAATTGAATTGAAAAGGTTGGAAGAGACCTTTGAGATCATCGAGTCCAACCTACCATGCAACACCATCTACTAAACCATGGCACCAAGCACCCCATCAAGTCTCTTCCTAAGCACCTCCAGTGATGGTGACTCCAACGCCTCCCTGGGCAGCACATTCCAATGGGCAATCACTTTCTCTATGAAGAGCTTCTTCCTAACATTCAACCTAAACCTCCCCTGGTGCAGCTTGGGACTGTGTCCTCTTGTTCTAGTGCTGGTTGCCTGGGAGAAGAGACCAACCCCCACCTGGCTACAACCTCATTTCCGGTAGTTGTAGACAGCAATAAGGTCTGCCCTGAGCGTCCTCTTCTCTGGCTAAGCAACCCCAGCTCTCTCAGCTTCTCATAGGGCTTATACTCCAATCCTCTCACCAGCTTTGTTGCCCTTAAGTGGCTCAGGCTGGAAGGGACCTCAAAGTTGCCTACTTCAACTTCCGCATCATAGGCAGGGACACCTTTCAACTAGACTTGGCTGATCATGGCTGATCCAACTTGACCTTCAACACCCCCAGGGAGGAGGCAGCCACCACCTCCCTGGGCAGCCTATTTAGATAGTCTCACCACCCTCATACTTTGTTTTTTTTGGACTGTCACTTTTACAAACTCAAAAGAATAAGCAAAATCAAGAAAGAAAGAAAGAAAAAAATTAAACCTGCTCTTTGAATACTAATTGGGCACTGCATGAAGGAGATGATGAACCTTTGCCCCAGAGCATAATCGAGTAATTACAAAAGCGATCTTTGACTAAAAATAATCAAGCTTAACAAAAAAGGTAAAAGAAATAATGACATCGTTTTTAAAAGAAATGCAGCAAATTTGTGAAGACAATGGGAATAAATCAGTAGGTTAGAATGCAGACCATGAATGAGAATAGGGAAAGGTCAGCATGAAGGCCTGATGATGTAAATGGCTCAGGATATGATCTGATGAAGAAGCAGAGGTAGGAGCAGTGACATGCACAGGGCTCATAAAAACAAGATGCCTTCAGCTGGCCTTATGGCCTTTAACTTTAAATATTCTGAGGACTTTCTCTCCTTGCACCCTTCTTGCTGACTTCTCCACAAATGCAGTGAGGAGGAATGTTTAAACATATCAGGACAGCATGAAATCTCTTACACAGGTGTGAGTCCAGGAAGAAGATGTTAAATTATGTGTCACAAGGGAAGAAAGCCTGGAATATTTACGAGCTACTTCTCTACAGCACTGTGGAAGAGGCAAGGTAAGATACCTACTGGTTAAACATAGAAATGGTCTGGAAAAGAAAGGACTTTTGTGTCTTACTTAACAAATTTAGCCACCTCATAAGTGAATATGAGAAATGATGCTAATGAAGTAGGGTTTTTCAATTTTCTTCTTCCATTGGTTAAAAATAATATCAGGCCACAGCTACCATAGTTAAAGATTATATTCTCAAGAACAGAAAAGCATTGTGTCTGACTTTCCTTCAAAGTGGAGCAGTGGAGTTCTAAAAGTCTTGACATTGATTTGTGAGAAATATTGGGGAACAGAATATTCCAGGACACAAATAATTGCTTATTAATACCTAAAAATATAGAAAATGGGAAGAACAAAAGTGAGAAAGCTCATTAGGAAGGATGTTGACTTGCTGGAACGTGTCCAGAGAAGGGCAACAAAGTTGGTGAGGGGTTTGGAAGACAAGCCCTATGAGGAGAGGCTGAGGGAGCTGGGGTTGCTTAGCCTGGAGAAGACGAGACTGAGGGGTGACCTTATTGCTCTCTACAACTACCTGAAGGGTGATTGTGGCCAGGCAGAGGTTGGTCCTCTTTTCCCAGGCAGGCAACACCAGAACAAGAGGACACAGTCTCAGGCTGCAGGTTTAGACTGGATGTTAGGAGGAAGTTCTATACAGAAAGAGTGATTGCCCATTGGAATGGTCTGCCCAGGGAGGTGGTGGAGTCACCATCATTGGAGGTGTTCAGGAGGAGACTTGATGGGGTGCTTGGTGCCATGATCTAGTTGTTTGGGTGGGTTGGATTGGTTGATAGGTTGGACGCGATGATCTTGAAGGTCTCTTCTAACCTGGATTTATTGTATTGTATTGTATTGTATTGTATTGTATAAACCCAGTTCAACAGATGAAAAAAAAGGGGGAAAAAAATACCCAAACAGGCAACTTTCATTTTCTTTTGGTTCAAATCTGGCATCAGCTGTCACTAGCAATCCTTTGATATGTATAGATTTCATGTTTTCCTATTTCAGCACACGTTGCAGACACATAGGACTGGTGCACTGCTGACAGACATGGTAATACTGACATATTAAGCAATCATTAATTAAGCTAGATGAAAATATCCTTCCTGAAAGCTTCTCACAACACATTCACCTCACAAGCATACATACATGACATAGCATGTCTTGCTTATATTAAAGAGCCACCACACCTCTCTTTGCCCTTCTGGGGCAGCTTCTGATTTTGGGGAAGCAGAGAGGGGGAGAGAAAGAAACAGCTCTCGGGTGCAGCTGAGGCAGATCAATATTACATGAATGTCTGAGAATCCAAAGTATTTCTTCAAGTTATGAAAACAAGTTGCAATGTTGAGATGGTGAGACAGGTGGCAAACTGAGACTGCTGTTTTGTGCAAAAGATATGTCTAGTTACACAGCTAGTTCTGTAACTACCTGGTTACTCGCATGCTCTCTGCTTGTCTTCGCAGCCCATCCAAGCTTCTATGTGTAAGCCTTGTTTCTGGGCAAGTTTGTTCAGTAACTGCCATAACGAAATATTAATCTCTGTGGTGATGCCCACATTGCAACAGGTGCTGATGTAATACAAATAAGAATAATAATGGATTAAAAAAAATCAGGTGTGATTTCCATAGTTTGAAAACCATCAGCTTTTCCCTCTGTCTTTCAAAAACTGATAAAGTCATAGAAAGCCTCTCAAAAGCTGCATTTGTGTTCAGACGAGGCGTCTGATACATATTTTACAGAGCTGTGAGACTTTAGGCAAAGCTTCAGAAGCAAGTCAGTTTGCTCATATTTATTTTGAAAATGCACTCCACACTCACAGGCTTAGAGGGAGCTTAATTACAATCAATGGAATAATTAAGTTGAGGGAAATATGCAACCGAGAACAGAAATGAATAGCAGACATATGCACAAGTGTACCTTTGGGCAAATGCATTATAGGCACAATATTGTCATTATGCCTCTCAAATCACATAATTATTTGCTCTGGCATATGTGTGAGGAACAGACTGGATTGAACATGGGTTTTATATTCTTACCCTGATCCGTATTTAAACATTATACACAGTGGTGCTGCCTACACTAAGCACAGGTTTAATTCTGCGCACAGCTGAACTTTCACCACCTATTCCTGATTCTGGGGAAGTGCTGCTGTTTACAAAGCTCTGCTTCTCTCCTTCCCCTCACAGTCCACATGTTTCAGGAGTACTTCCAGCAGTTTGTTCACCAGAGTTTGACTCACGGTGAGCAGCTCTTCACAGAGGCGTTGTTTGCTGGTTCCAGTCTAGGTGCACTAGCCAATTGCTACTGTTTCACTGACCACAGCTCTCTGATAAATAAAATGCACACCCGGAAAAAGGTCTCCAAGAACAGATAGTTTCAGAGAGTGAAATGGTCTTAGAGAGCCTTATCATGCTCTTTTTTAATTCTGAATTCTTATCTCTTGGTGCACCTTGCAGTCCCAAAGCCATAAGTCCTGTAATGGGAAACCTGCTTTTTTATCTCTTTTTCTAGCGTTCACCGTGATAGGCACTGAAAAGGGAGGCAGAAGAAGGAAGCAAAACAAATAAGTGAAAAGACCAAACCCAAATCCTGAGCATTTTCAGGTTACAATTAAAGTCACTGAAATATTTTAATGTGCTCACCAACATTCACATAATTCTGACAGTGTTAATACAGAGCTTTGTACAAATACTTAGAAACAAATAGTTCTGGTGTACATTAACAGGAGAAATTCCTATAGAAGGGGGGGAAAGTCCCTTCAATATACCCAGACAGGTTTCAGAAAGCCCAAGGGTCATGCCAAAATTTTTGGTTGCTCAAATATGATAAAAACCACCTAGGGTCAAAACATTTTATGTAGAATATTCTAGAATATTCTATATTCTATAGAAAAAGCTCTGACCCTAGGTGGTTTGTGTGCATATAAGGATAGTCTTACTTCTTGCTTAAATTCTAGCAAATAAAAGCAGCAACTAATTTTTAGCCATTAAGGGAGAAACAATGGATGCCTTTTTTTCCCAGCTGAAATATGCAATATTCTTGGTATTACTCTGAGTTGGTGAGTTCTGAAGTGAGGAGCAGATGATCATCTATTCTTGCATGGTAAAGCCAATTAAACAGTAACAAATACAACTGCACTACCAATGCTCATAGCTATCTGAAATGCAAAATTTTGCACAACCCAGAAATTCATCTTGAACTCTGAGGCATCCAACACCTACAGAAAAATTAGTGTGTGTGTCTAAGAAATGAAGAAGGAACTTAGGTGAGGAAAGGAAAAAACAGGCAACATATTTCTTTTTATTTTGTCCAGGTTCTCTGTATATTTAATACCAAATTTCACTGAAGTAGAACTTACTAGCAATGCAAACCTGTTCTATCCTTTGGAGTTCACTAATAATGCACAGGTAAGAAGGTGGAATAGAATTAGAATTTGGATTAGAATTAGAACTAGAATTAACCAGGTTGGAAGAGACCTTTGAGATCATCAAGTCCAACCTATCATCCAAAGCCATCTAATTAACTAAACCATGGCACCAAGCACCCCATCCAGTCTCTTCCTAAACACCTCCAGTGACGGCAACTCCACCACCTCCCTGGGCAGCCCATTCCAATGGCAAATCTCTCTTTCTATGAAGAACTTCTTCCTAACATCTACCCTAAACCTCCCCTGCTGCAGCTTGAGACTGTGTCCTCTTGTTCTGTAATCTATGGGGAGATCCCTCGGTTGCCTGAAGCCCCTAGGAGGGTTGAAAACCTCTCTATATCTCATTTGATCTCTGATGGCCATTCTTTGGTTTTATTCCCTCTGCTCCTACCTGCACGTACCCATTTTGCCATGTCCTTTGCTTAGAAACAATACAAATGGTTCCTGGAACCTGGTTCCTGGTTCCTTATTCATGGACACTATCTAAATGCATCATATAAATGTAAATATTGACATTTACAACCTCTATGCATTAATATTTATGGCTCAGGGCTGCAAAAACCACGGGCTCTTGATCTGCTTTTGCGGTTCTTTTCTGGATACCCTGAATGGAACCAAGAAGGAACCAAGCAGCTGCTTGGGAAGAGCACCTGAATTTCACTTTACATGTGCAGAAGGAAGAGTTAGAAATACAGAAAAGAAGGAGAAAAAAAAAAAAAAAGCAAGAGAGAGCAAGAGCATAGGTAGTCACCATTGCTGATCCTGACAATGTCTGGATGGTCCTGAAGGCCTTGATCAGTGGGGAAGCTCCAAAGTTCATGTTAGCTTTGAGGTTTGATACTTTTTCCAATCTCAGATGTGGTCACAGTTCCTCATTCTGTTGTCATGGTTATAGTACGTTCAACTGGAGTCAGCCCTGGTCCCACAGTGAGTTACGTGTGTCAGCTCTTTTGGCTCCAAATTATTGTGTCAGTCATCTGTGAGAGTTCTTTCCATCAAAAGACCCATAAAAACTGTTATAGTGAACCCCAGCTTGCATCCCAGCACTCTTGAACTCAACTTGTGGCTTTGGTTATCAGCTGCTATAATCATAGAGCTTGTGGTCTTGTAGATAAGTAGCTACCTTCCCTTGACAATGGTGTGAAGACCTCTGAGGACAGGCAGTGTTGAAGCACTCATGAGGAAAACAAACTTAACGCCTTGCACATGGGCAGCAAAGAATAATGGGAACAAAACAGAGATGGGAAACAATATAGACAGAGACCCTCTGTGTTAGCAGAGGGGTTGGACTAGATGATCTCCAGAGGTCCCTTCCAACTCCTACCATTCTGTGATTTGTTTCATTTAGTAAGAAGGAATTTAGAAACTTCATATAAAAAGAAATTATATATATATATATATATGTAATGATAATAAGAAGTTTAGAGGAGGTAAACTGTGAGTTTGTTTTCACCCAGTCTAGTAATCCAAGGACAGGAAAGCATACAGTGGACTTAGAAGCTGGCTGGCTGGAAACCGTGTGTTTTGTTTTGTATGCTGCTACTGGTACTATGGATTTTAGCAGGACTCTTAAATATGACTTTTCAACAGCTAACAAAATGACCAAGAACTACAAGAACAAGAACAGTAAATTTCAACAGAGCTTTTCATTGATTGCAGTTTCAACATACTTTGAGGCATGAACCTGTCTTTGGACAGCACGAGCTGCAATAAACTTACTGTAGCAGCTTTAAGGACACATTATTTTGTGACTGGTTTGTGCATGTCTTCTGTAACATCTAATAAGTAAGACAGGGTGATGGACTGTGAGAATAACTGGTCTGATCAAGAAACTTCCCTTATGCACATATATGACACATGGAAACAGAGAAACCTGGGCGTTCTGCTTTTCCTCATTACCTCTGAAATTAGTATGACAACAATGTGTGCAGACTCTCAGCACAGACGTGATGAACAGGAATGTGTTCACAAGGCAGCATTGCAGCCTCTCACTACAATAGACTTCCATGAGATTTTTTTCATCCATCAAATCAGCTGTTTAAAAGAGCCTGCTCCCACCTGCTCCTCGGAGTCGGTGTATTTTCCAGTGTCACATGGGAGCAATCTGTCAGAGCAGCCATGTCATAAAACCAGCATAGAGCTGGAGACTGCCACTGATAAAAGCTGCAATAGGATTGACTAACAAACTGACATAAAAAACTTAATAAGTGGTGAAGATCTTAGGAAGAAACAGAAGTTAAGGGAAGAAGCCAGACAAAAGTAGCTAAATTGAAGAGAAAATTCAACATGCAACCCAGCCTTTAAACAATAATAATCTCCAGCATTAATTCCCAATTTAGTCTTTCAGCTACAGCTAAATAATTAGTTATCTGGGCCTTGTATTTTGGTCTGTCAGGCTTCTACCTGCATCTGCATCACAAGTGTTTTCTCTGACTGTATGATGTGAGCAGTAAAGAGTATAGGTGGCCTTCAGGAGCACTTAGTTTAGTCAAGATCCCCTACTGCACATGCAAATGCAGGTGAATATGGTTAGTTATTCAGGCTGGCTACATGACACTGGTCATGCAGAGTATTCCTCTCCTGAGTCCAGAAGAAGTAATGAGCTTTGTCACCCCAGAATTGACTGAAAAGCAACAAGGATGACTTAGTGGAAAGAAAACAGACTGGAGAAAGAAAAGTGAAATGAAACAGAGCAAGTGAGTAACCTTTGAAAATTGATGTGTTGGCTTGAAATTTCCCAGGTAAAAGATCCAGTCAAATTACTAAATCTTGTCCTCAACATGTAGCAGGATGGTCAATTTGTTTGGTCAAATTCAATGAGTGTTAAAGCCTTGTAAAGCTTCCGTGCGAAAGGATTGGAGGTGACATCAAGGCAGATAATAAAGTTACCCAGAGCACAGACCTGTGGCAATTTAGCAATTAGCTTTGTCAGCAGCTCTGGAAGATCTGTAACAAATCATAAGTTTTTAGTTAGCCAATATAATAAAAAAATTTAATAGTGAAGGAAAAGTAACAGAGGCGATAAATGCGTTTCGGCATGGAATATTGCCTTCTTGTGACAACTGCATGGACTGGAGGGAAAATGTGGCTTATGATGTATGATGTTCTTCTTGATGCAGAATATTAATATTCTGGCAAGTGAAGAAATATTTATCTTTTTCACTTTCCTGAAGCCTCACAGATCATAACACCACTGGTTTCAGATGGAGGTTGAAGAAAAGTCATTATGCAAATTGCACTAACGTCAGACTGAGGGGAAATAGAAACAATTACTATAGGCTGAGAAATACAGCACAAGTATGAAGGACAGAAATGAGGCAATGGGGAAGGGCAATCTATTTCAGAAGGAAAAAGTGCCAGCTCTTCACTACAAAAGTACAGTTTTGGTGAGCAAGTCTGAAAAGAAAGGAAGAAAGCTTGGTAACTGTCATCTTGTAAACCCAGGTTTATCAAGTAACATGATACACAGCACATCCAGCAGACATAGAAGGCAGTGAAGTCATAGGGTAGGGCATTCATGTCCACAAAGTTTAGGCATCTGACTGGAGTACCAAAATGAGCTGCCCAAACACCCTGTATAGTTAATGGGATAAGCAGGCTCCTCTAGAGAGCAATATGAAGCACTTGGGTTAGGTGGCTACCTTTTGCCAGTGACTATTTAGGCCAGCTGCAGTCAGACGGTGTGGATACCTCCTGGAGTGCCTTATTACAGCATATCCAGGAATACACCTCGGTGTAAGGCAAGATCATTGCAGGGCACCAATTATGTACTTTAACAGTGCATGCACCACTTTTACCAAAGTGGTATTTATACATAACAGTCACTGATTGCTCTCACTACCCTGAGGCTATGCACAGCTGTAATGGAAAGGTGGATATCCTCCTTAAAAAGTCAGGTTAATGCTCTGATCAGCTTTTTGAAACAACATCCCCTCAGTGTGGCAGAGGAGGCTATGGCAGAAGTGAAGGGGGAAGCTCCATCTGTTGAGATATTTAGAAATCAGATGGGCTACAGGAAAGAAAAATCTTGTACTGGGCAAAGGTTGAGAGGACTGCATGATCTGAAACTTGTTTTCAAGGCCTTTTTCGCTGAGAGGTGACCTCATTCATGTTGATAAAGACGTGAAGGGCAGTGTCAGGAGGACAGTGCCAGGCTCTGCAATGACAGCACAAAGGGCAATGGGTGCAAGCTGGAGCAGAGGAGGTTCCACAGGAATAGAAGTGAAGTCTTTTTGACTATGAGGGTGCTGGAGCCCTGCAGTAAGTTGTCCAGAGAGGTTGTGGAGTCTTCTTTTCTGGAGACATTCAAAACCCTCCTGGGTGCGTTCCTGTGTGAGCTGCTCTGGGTGATCCTGCTCTGGCAGGGTGGTTGGACTGGATAATTTTTTGAGGTCCCTTCCTACCCCTTAAATTCTGTGATTCTGTGATCTAATTCCCCCTCTAGCTTGCACAGCTATTGACATGTCTGACCTTTCAGAAAAAATGGGAACCAGCAAAGGGCTCAAGTTTTCACTCTTGTAAATGCATTACTTGTCCTTTGAGAGTATTATGAGACAGGAGATCACACAAAGAGAAGGAATATGTAGGAAAAGAATTAATACATAGGAGAAGGATTAGTAGGGAAAAGTAACTAAAGTAGCATGTAGCAAAACTGCAAAGCACAGTAACAGAAACCCCAGGTCTGGCAGAAGTGTCCAACCAATGCTAACCAGCATCCTTACTTTACTGGTACAGCAGCACTGTTTGCACACAGCATTCTGTCTAGCTTCTTCTCCAGCCAATCTTGCTCAGTTCAGCAGCAAACCCACTGAAATGTCTGCTGTTTTAAATCACCAAAATGGTAAAATAATAGATATACAAGAACTAAAATAGTTGCAAAATAATTTGACAGTGAGCCTGAAGTGACAGCTTCAGCAGTCTCACATGCAAACACAAGCAGAATCACATGAGCGTTTAAGAGCGATTATATATTTGCCTAGTACAATTCGACTTGAAGCTGATCTAAAGGAGTAGGTAGCACAACTGGCTTTGAGTGCATGTAGGAATCTCCATCAGCCTGTTTGCTTGTTGAAGGATTCATTCCAACATCAGAGATGCATAAAAACCACACAGAGAATATTATTTTTTCAGCTGCTTGAATATATAGAAAACCATTAATGGAAGTAAAGTCTGTCTGAACAAATACAATGAATCTAATTAGAATTTATTGTGTCTGAGGCACCAAGAAAAACTTCTTTTCTCAGTTTTCTTTCTTTCTTTCTTTTTGGATTGGATGAAGGGTTCTGTGCAGACAGCCAGGATGTACCTGTTCTCTTTTATACATGTAGAGGGGACAGGTCCACAGCTCACTGGGAGTGTTCATCAAGCATTAACGGTGCCTAGGTTTAAGCAAGGTCCACAGCCTTGCTTCACTATCATCTTCTCCTTGCTTACCCCATTCTCTCCACACCTACACTTCCAGCAAGCTAAGAGTGGGGTAACCCTGCCATGTAATGATACCAGTTTGAGCTGTTCTGACTAGATGGTGATGAGGTAAAACCCCTCAAAACATGGCTGCTTGCACACAGAATCAGTGGTAAAATGATGATGTGTACACAAGGGCCATGTCACACGTGTATTGCAGGAAGCAGGGGTATAGCAGATTAAAAAGTGTCCAATGATGCCCCTGAGTACCAGGCACTGACTCTCTGTATTAAATTTTAGAATGGCACTGGTGTTATTTTTGTCCAGGGTAATGGTCTTTCTCCCAGACTAATTCTGGGTCAGGCCTGGGAGCTGACATGGGCTGGTCACCATTTTCAGTTGGCAGTCAGAATTCAGCAGCACAAACAGGCCCTTTGGGACAGCTGGTTGGCATGCCAGGGAATTCCTGGGCATGTGTCCTTGCTGAGGTATGTGGAATCTTCCCAATTTCTGCATGCTCAGCCTCTCTGCTCCGTGCTTGGTCTGTGTTTTGCCCCCCACTCATAGCCACTTTGAGAAGCAGCAAAAGATATTTCCCTGCACACCAGTGGTACAGTATCACCCCTTTGAAGCTCCTCATCAAATGAGGATTGGCACCACAGCCTGATAGCAAACAATAGTATTTCTGAGCAGGAACAAGCAGTGTCTTCTAATGCTTTATAATTAGCTTTAGGAATGTTTGACAGCAGGAAAATGGCAGTAGCAAATGACTGTGCTTTTGTGCAGTATGACTCCTGTAGCCACATCCTTGCAGATGCTGCTCCTCCTGGTAGCCTCCCTCTGCTGCTGTGGAGTACTTTACACCCACGTGAGGCAGACACTAATGATCTTCCCTCTCTCCCTCATTTCTGTGTTTCTGGGTTGGAGGAGGAGGGAATAGCAAAGATCAGGGAAGCAGTGTATCTGCTGGGGAGAAGAAACACATCATTGGGGAGCGGAGGCAGGGCCTGTTAGAGTGCAAGCTCTGGCAGTCACCTCTCCTTGATTCTCCCTTATTAATATATAGCCCACACAGCTCTTGAACAAAAGTTCTTCTGATAACTCATAGGTTAAGCATATGAAAAATCAGTATTTTTAGCACTGTATGTGTACATAGCAATTATTTTTAAAGGTTGTATAACCAGGATGTTTCAAGATATGCATCAAAAGCATCAGCAAAGAGGGACCCTTAGCTGGTGTAAATCAATGTCACTTGTACCAGTCATCCACCTTATTTCTGTAGTTCTGAATTCTAGTAATATTCCCCTCTTTTTCCACACAGTGCTTCTGTGCAGTGTTGTCTTTTGTGATGATCTGACATCTCCAAAGGCAGTAGCACTCTTTGTGGAACATGAATCAAAGAACACACATTCTTTGTGCATGTTCACTTCTTATGGTTTTGTCTTAACTCCATCCTGTCAGAGCAGAGCCTAAGAAAGGGCATCTAGAAAGGTCACTGTCCCAGCAGTGTTTACCTTGTATGAATATTTCGTTCACTGAGAGGCTGTCTGGAAAATTCTGAAGATTGTTTCTGCCTAGGAGTTCTGAGGAGGGCCACAAAGATAATTCAAGGGCTGAGACTCCTCTGCTATGAGGATAGGCTGAGGGAGCTGGGGCTGTTCAGCCTGGAGAAGAGGAGACTCTGGGGGAAACTTAGAGTAGCCTTCTGATACTTGAAGGGATCCTCCAGGAATGCTGCAGAGGGACATTTCATAAGGGTGTTCAGCAATAGGACAAGGGGAAATGATTTAAAGCTGATGGAGACAAGGTTTAGACTGGATCTTAGGAAGAAGTTCTTCAGTAGGAGGTGGTGAGACCCTGGAACAGGCTGCCCAGGGAGGTTGTGGCTGCCTCGTGCCTGGGGGTATTGAAGGCCAGGGTGGAAAGCCTACAGTTAGTTATTTCCTTTCTCCCCCTCAAGGTAAGTAGCTAAACTTGATGTTTACATCTTGAGATTTCACTGGTCCAGAAGAATAGCAGGATATTAGAGCTCTACCAGTGACGGATTTTTAAGCACTCTGTTGGGACTTAGAAAAATGTGGACAAATACTCTGCTGTGTTCCCCCAAATCAGTACAGATGGAACAGGGAATTATAGAGTCCAGTACTTAGAGCACACAGCTGTTTTTACAAAGGTAGCATATGCTAAGATATAAAAAAGATCTTCAGGGCAATGCCGGGGTCCTTCTGCCTACTTCCTCTTGGCTGGAGCAGCTAGGTCCTAGCAACCTGGCACCTAGATTCTAGCAGTTCTCTCACATAGGAAGTTAGAGGATAGCTACAGATTCACCATTTGATGAAACCATGTGGCCAGTCCAAGGTCGCTGGCTGTTTGCCAGGGTAAGCCTGAGCTGGGCAAAGCTTGGGCTTCCCTGCTGTGGTTGCAATTAAAGAGCAGCACCAGGTCCAGATCACTCTTGTTTGATGACCATGTGGGTGTCAGAGCTGTTATGGCAAAGCCCTTTGTATTTTATTCCCTTACTCCCTGGGCTTTCTTCAATGAGAATAAAAAGCATCACATTGAAATTCTGTTTTTGAGGGACATGCTGTGATACACACTTGCATTAATTGTGCCACAGACTGAAAGCTTCATGTTCAGGTGAACAACCCTTTACAGCATTTGGCAGCAATAACAAGTACCTCAAGGTTATGCCCTATCTCCTTTTTTCTTTATGTCATCTGTAACAACTGTGGACTCTGACATTTAGTTAATTAAATTTGCCCACACTATCTGAGTTAGTTGTGCAATTCCTCTTGAGAACATAATTTTTGAAGGTAGTAGGCAAGAAGAATGGTTAACCTTGATGAGTCAGTTTGCCACAGTAGTATGTTATTCAAGAAGAAAACTTAGGAGTTTTCACCTATTGTATAAAAAAAACTCCTCAGGACAGTGCACAGGCAGGAAATACAGAATAGCAAAACATCTTTGAGGCCAGATATCAGAATGAAATAAAATTATCACACAATTGCAACTCCTGCTGCACTTCATCTACAAGTCTCTGCTTTCTGCATTTTTCTTGCACTAAGTGAGGTTTCTCAGCTAATTTTACTTAAAATGATTCCTGTCAAATCCGTTTGAAAGGGCTTTAACTGTCTCTGGCACTTTATATTTCAATGTGGATGTGCAAAGCTGCTTTTTAAAGTTGATTCTGATATAGTCTCTTAGTATTAGTCCAGAGCTGGATCCTCATGTCTGCTATTGATACCATGATTTGAAAGAAGTCCTGTTTATGTCTAAGCAGCCTTCTATTCCAAGAGCTGCCTTACAGAGGTCCCATGGACACTCATTAGTCTCTCTCTGGTCTTCTCTCTGAGCAGGCTTAGTGTGCTCCCTGAACACTGAGTGGGTATATGGGGCATGCATGCACTGAAGATGGGCCTCTAGTTGGGCTCCCCTGCTCATAGGCTGTGGGAGAAACTGATGCTCTTTCATCCTTGGAGGCAGAACTGACAGACAAGGCAGAAAAAGCTTTTGAACTGATTTTTGTTTCACTTTAACACCTCTTTTATCTCATTACTTGAGGCTCTACAGATGCCTTTTTTCATAAAGGAAGAATAAACTAATAGAACAACAACAACTAATAATGGTAATAATAACAACAGCAACAACAATAATGCTGCCATGAATAACACTTTTCTCATAACACAGTGATATTACAAATTCATTTCAGGGAACAGAAACTCTGTATAATTTAAACTTCCAGAATCTCCCTCACTACAAGTTTTAGCATACAGATCAGAATGAACACATTCATGGCACTAGCAGTCAGTGTTAGGAATTTTTCCCCTGTACTTTACACTTACCACCCTTCAAGTAGCACAGTTTGATCTTCAGAGCTTCACCTTGGAGGAAGAGATGGATGCCATGGCACAGAGAGTAATTAATTGCAGGATGGACAAGGGAACACAGGGCCAAATTTGTTCCAGCCTAGCATGAAGTGCAGCACATCTGAAGACACTTGGAAGTGGTTGTAAATCAAGTAATATTTGGCCTCTGGAAGGTAGCTGTAAAATAAGATGCAGCTGATAAAATGTGTGTCAAACCACATTAGAAATTTAAAGCCAACCTGTAAGAATCTCCTGTTAATCAGTGTATGGCAGTTAAATGTATGCAGGCAAGCAGTCATTCTAAGGCTGAGATTAGGCAGATTGATACCAAGTGTCTGACAAATCTCTAGCACTAGATAAGGCTGGAAGTGGAGAGGAGAGCTATAAATTGCATGCACTCATTAATGCACTCATTTAAACATACAATTTAAATGCTAATTGATGTTAATTCAGCCCAGCCAGCAATAGTGCAGTTGTGTTCAACTGTTAGTCAAATACGGTAACCTGGCTAAAGGAATAGTGGTAAAGGGCTCAGGAGAACAGTTTAATTAAAGCCAGAGAACAATTGTCCCCCCCTGGAGGTGTCCAAGGCCAGGCTGGGTGAGGCCTTGAGCAATCTGCTCTAGTGTAATGTCTCCCTGACAGCTCCAGTGGGGTTGGATCTGGAGGATCTTTAAGGTCCCTTCCAAACCCAACCATTCTATGAATCTCTTAATTCAATGTGTGATGTTTGTTTGTTTCTCTTCACATAACTTCTGGGTAATTAGAATTAGCTGAACACAGGCAAGTTAAAAAATTGTGACCATTCTGCCACAGCATACTGACCACTCATCTAACAAAGCACATTTTTGATGTTGTACACTGCCTGAAATCATTCCATGTCTCAAAAATACCATGACACTCCTCATTAAAATGCTTAGACTTCATGACTGAAACAGCCATGAAGTCCCAAGGAAAATGAAATATTTTCAATCTGAATAGAATCATAGGATGGTCCAGACCTGAAGGAACCTCCTAAGGTCTAACCCAGTCCAACCTCCCTGCAGCCGGCAGGGACATCCCCAACCAGATCAGGCTGCACAGAGCTTCATCGAGCCTCATTGTGAATATCTCCAGGGAAGGTGCCTGAAGCACCTCCCTGAGCAGCCTGTTCCAGTGTTCCACCACCCTCATAGTCAATAATTTCTTCCTGATATCCAATCTAAATCTACCCTTCTCTAGTTTGAAGCCTTTGCCTCTTGTCCTGTCCCTGCAGGCCTTTGTAAGCAGTCTCTATCCATCCTTCTTGTAGGCCCTCTTCAGGTACTCAGATGCTGCTACTGGCTCTTCCTAGAGCCTCCTCTTCTTTAGGCTGAACAGTCCCAGCTCCCTCAGCCTGTCCTCACAGCAGAGGTGCTCCAACCCCCTGATCATTTTCATGGCCATCCTCTGAACCCTCTACATCAGGTCCATGTCCTTCTTATACTGTGGCTGACATTTAAAAAACTGTACTGCATGGTGAGCAAAAACTAAAAAGAAGAAAAGATAAATTCACAAAGATTTCTCCACGGATAGACATGATAGTCCTGATGATGAAACCCAGTTGCTTACTGTGATGTCTACCCCTTGCATGAGCTTAAAGTGAAAATTACCCTCTGATTACATTTGCATCTACAACCATATGGCCACTTTAATAAGCACTAAATATGCTGCTGATCCACCTGTTACTACTCAGTCCCTGTTACTGAAAAAATTATTGCTAGTTCAAAAAAGGTTGCAACATGCAAATGGCTTGTGGCTGATAAATAGCAAATTTTTGTGGGCTAACTTGCTCTTAGTGAGCATTGGGCCTGCTATAGTGTTAATGTAGGAGGTTAAATGCAACCACAGATGTGGCAGCGTTTTTATGAAGTGGCCGGAGTGCAGACCTGGCTCATGATGTGTGTCAATATCATCTGCCAATCTGTCGATATCATCAAGCTGGAGGTGGGGAGATTCAGGCTGGATGTGAGGAGGAAGTTCTTCACCATGAGAGCGGTGAAGGCCTGGAATGGGTTGTCCAGGGAGGTGGTTGAGGCCCCGTCCCTGGAGGTGTTTAAGACCAGGCTGGATGAGGCTCAGGCCGGCCTGATCTAGTTTGAGGTGTCCCTGCCCATGGCAGGGGGGTTGGAACTAGATGATCCTTGTGGTCCCTTCCAACCCTGACTGCTACTATGATGCTACAACACTCTGATCTCTATACACTATAAACTTGCTGGGTTAAATTGTGGGCTTTCTGCCAGATGCTGTGCTCAGTTACACTGCCCTGAACCTGTGGCAGTGATATAGTTTAGGGGTGAAACAAGGGGCAAGATATTGCCCAGTTTGTTAGAGCCTCATAAAAGCTGGAAGTGATGGAAGGCCCAGTTCTTCACTGTTTGCACCTAAGAACAGTAAGTGTAAAATGCCCACAGGTTGACTGCTGGGGTTGGATCATTTAAAAGAGTGATATAAAGCTGTCGTCACTAGGATACAGGCACTGCAGTGTGTAACTTTCCATGAAGGGCTTGATTTGAGCCCATCATGTGAACAGACTCTTAACTGCTCCAGCAGCTTTTCACACAATTCATGTAAAGCTGAAGGTTTCAAAGAAATGACAGAGTAGCCTCCTGGAGAATTTCATATGGGAGCAGCTCTGGCATTTAAGAAGTGCTGTATATAGGTCCACTGGAAGGAAATTAAAGAGGGGCACTGTGAGGCAGAGGAAGCAAACAACCCTGCAGCATGGCACAGCTATGTAGTTATCTAAAATCACATCTTCAGTTCATTGTCTGCACTGTGATCTCTGCAACTTGTTTTCTGTGATACAGTGATCTTGTAGATCAAATATCTCAGCCAACTGTTTTACTACTGAATGACAATATGCTTTCCAATTATTTTAAAGGCATGTTGCTGAGTTACTTTTTCCTCCCCATCTGTTTTATTTATTTAATTTATATATTCTTTTATATATATATATATATCTGGGAAGGTTGAGAGGAATTGTAAGTTGGGGGGATTTGTTCAAAGGTGAAGGGGATATGAGATTTTAAATTGCTTGGCTTATTGGTAGTGGTTTATCTTAAATTGTGCTGCTACACTGTATTTTTAAATTATGTCAGGGGCACCTAGACCATATGGGATGAAAGGAAAATAATGATTTAAGAGTGTATCTATCTATTGCAAGAGCACCCTCATGATGTGTCAGCAGAACCACATGGTCCACAGTATCCAAGGGAGATGATAGGTCTGAAACAAGCCGTGCGAAGAAGTGACGGTTGAAGTTGTCACGTGTCTGCATTCGGGCACCAAAAGCCAGCTTCAAAAGTGAGTGAAGGAATCTCTGTTTCTTCCTGATTTCTGACTACTCAGCACCTCTAGTGCCATTCTGATATTGAAAAAGGATTTCAGTGATAGTGAGGGTTGTGTGAGGAAGTAAAACAGTTGGCTTGGTTGTGCATTAAAAATATATCTCTTCTCCTGCCTGGAGTCAGTGGCTGTTTTCACACAGGACTCTTGTAAATCTTTCTCAATAATGTGAGATTACCAACAAAAATGGAGATTTATTGAGATTACCTATATAAAAAGGGAGTTTTTCAGACAAGTGTTCATAACTGATTCTTGAGAATATGAATCTGGATTGAGGGCCCTAATAGATGATTTAATCTGCTTAAATTTACACATAAGTCTTAAAGAACAGCTCTGCAGTACTTGCTGACTCTCTTGGCAGTAGGCTAATACACCGAATGGCTCCTGATGCTTTCCTTCCTTCAGCCAGTGGTTTTTTTCAGCTGCATTTTTAATGCAAGTTAGCAGAGTTATTGCCTCGCTTTATCCAGGGCTATGTGTTTCTTGATATATGCACTCAAAGAATGCAACTAAATGTATCTCATAGGAGTAGCGAAATGCCTCTCGGTGGCATAGCTCACACAGAGAGAAGCTCCATGGTAGTCATTAGTACTATAGAACATATCAATGATAGTATCTGAGCCCTGAGCCTTCCCTCCATGAGGAATCATAGAATCAGAATTGTCAGGGTCAGAAGGGACCTCAAGGATCATCCAGTTCCAACCCCCCTGCCATGGGCTCGCACTAGATCAGGTTGCTCAGAGCCATCCAACCTGGCCTTAAAAGCCTCCAAGGACGAGGCTTCTACCACCTCCCTGGGCAACCTGTTCCAGTGTCTTACCACCCTCATGGTGAAGAATTTCTTCCTAACATCCAATTTAAATCTACCTATTTCTAGTTTTGCTCCATTCCCCCCAGTCCTATCATTACCTGACACCATCAAAAGTCCCTCCCCAGCTTTCTTGTAGCCCCCTACAGATACTGGAAGGCCACAATAAGGTCTCCTCAGAGCCTTCTCTTCTCCAGACTGAATAGCCACAACTCTCTCAGTCTGTCTCCATAGAAAAGGTGCTCAAAGGAAATCAAAGCCCATTGACTCCACCACTGCTGGCTATTTCAATAGAAAGCAGTCAGGTTTTAAAATGATCCACAGGTATTGAAATGGCAGAATAAAAAGTAGTCAGCCATCACAGGTAGATGTCATTTCTGGTCCAGGAGTTGAGCAATGGGTTTAACCTGGACGGGAATGTTTTTTTCCCAGTCCTCATTTTTGTTTTCCTACATTTTTCTTGTGAGGAAATAGTGATGATAATGTAAATAAAATGAAAATCTCAAATGTATGTGGCTGTGAAGTTGGCACATAGGTGCAGAGTGGTGAAATCAGCTGCTGTGAAACCGAAAAAATCGGCCTTCCTTGTAAATTCCTGCCTCAGTAATCTTCCTTCTCTAATCCTGTCTGGAAGTCACACATGGTCTGCTGCAGACTCGTCCTTCTCAGCAAGTTCCTAACTGCCATCTCTAGCTGTCAGACTCAGTGAGTGAAAGTTGACATACTCCATGGAAGTCAACACACCTGGATGTGTCTCACACTGACTATAGCACTCTGACAAACACTCTGTGGGGAATCTCTGCACTATTTGTTATACTTAAATCTGAAGTGGAAAACCAAACAGTAGCTAAAAAAAAAAAAATGTTCTAAGCAAAAGCTCAGAAGAAGCCAACAGAGACTGAAAAAATGCTCCTGGACTTAACCTTGTGCATGGTGTTCTCAGTGAGGCCAGGCTTCTTAGCAGGGGGTTGAGCTGTTTTACAGAAGGGCTGGGATTTTAGACAGAGACAAGTGGTTCTTTTTGTGGCTCTTGACTTTGCTCAAACAACACACTTGCGGTGCCACATATTTGCTTTAATTTCCTAAAGACAACTCCAGGTGCTCTTCCAATAGGAAATAATGTTTAGTTCTTCCCTGGGGAAAAAAGGGTCTTAGACCTGCAAGCCTACCACCAACACAGAGCTTTACTAGGTTAGCCACAAAAGCTTTCAGTTAAGCAGAAAGTACTGAAGTCAGTAAGTGGAAGGAAAAATAGAAAGGTGAAGTTTGAAAGTAGAAAGGAACAAGTGTCTTCACGAAAGAGAAGGGCAATTGAGAGTCAATTGTCTAGAACAGTACCTTGGGCATCCTCACCTCCAAAAATAATGGAGAGAAGCAAAAGGCTTTTAGCACTCCAGGGAGGGATCACACCACAGCTTACATGGTGCATTTATCATTATTAGTGCTGTGAGAGTGTCCAGAGCAGGAACAGATGATCTCTGGTGGGGAGTGCCACAGGCTGGTGCATTTTGAACAGTGAGAAGCTGGGTCAGCACAGGACTGGAGCTGAGGAGTGTAAGCTCTTGTGAAAGACCAGGGAGAAAGAGATTTGCCCCACTAAGTCCAAGTTTGGCAGAAGTTAGGGGTGACTGCCTGTCAGGGGCTTGCTTCTTCAAGAGGCAGCCTCTCCTTGTTCCTGATGGGCTCCTCCCAATGGGCTCAGGTTCTCATTTGAGAAAGAAAAAGCCTGCCTTGCATGCAATAATTTGTAATAATAATAGTTTGCAATAGTTTGCTGATAGGGATGGATCCCTGACCCAAGGCAGCTGGTCCACAGTTGACAACTTTAGCTGGGGCACTGGCACTCTCAGCATGGTAATAAAATCACACTTCACTCAAAATGGACCCTGGAAACTTAGACTGAAAGAGACAAAGGCCCAGAACTACTAAGCAGGTGTCTTCATGCCAGGGGTTTTGAAAGCTGTGTAAGATTTGCCTAAGGTTTTTACAAGTGTCTTATTCCAGTGGGGCTGGTCAAAACCAGAATCCAGCTTTCAAGCCCTAAATTGAGAGTATTAACTCCAGCTCCATGTATTGCTAACTCCTTTGTGGAAGGGGTGAAGATTTCTTCTGAGCTGACCTTTTGAACAAAGCAACTTTCCACAAGCTCCATATTTTGGTGAAAATATTAAGTAAAATAAAACAACTTTCTCACCAGCTGTCATGTTTCAGGAATTACTAAAAAAAAAGACACTGAATCCTTTCTAAAATGTATTTTTCTCCTACCTGAAAGCCAAAGCTAATAGCAGACAAGAACTCAATGTGGCTCATTGTTAGCTGTCTTGGTAAAAGCTGTTCCATTTGCCCTCCAATCATTTCTTTAATCACACTTGGGAGAAAATTGCTCATAGCTGGGTTCATTGAAACATCCTATAATGCTTTGTTAATTATGTCACACACAACACAGCAGGCCACCTTTTGGAAAGGAATAATAGGTGAATAATCTTCCTGTCTGAATTCTCCTAAATAAATGTAATAATGCATGGCTTTAGAAGTGCTTGCACAGGGGTTAAGCCTCTTTCTGGGCCACATTCCCATCTCTTCTACTAGCCAGCATAAAGGAAATAGCTGTATCCTTCCTTTCTTGCTATGGATTTCATTTGCAGGGAGATCAGTGTTCCCACTACTGCTGCATATCATTTTATACAACAAATGTTGCTCTTCATCTTGTGGATCCTTGAAACTGTCCATAGCACAAGATCTAGAACTTTAGAAGTGCAAATCTGTCACAAAATGCTGTCTGTGTGTTCACCCGAGGTGAAACTCTTCCATCATGGTAAAACCAAGTCTAGAAGGGCAGAAGATTGTAATGCTGGTCCTGAGTGGCCTGGCTTTTTATGTTCAGTGCTGAATGGAATTAGGACATGGCAAAAGGAGGGCTATGCAGCACTGGACTGTCTGGTTAAGGTGTTTCTGCCAGCAGAAATCAGCTTATTACAGTAAGGACCTGCCTTGTCAGTAAACACATGGCTTCCCTTCAGCAAGCTAGACAACCACTTTTCTCTTACTGTGTTGGCTTCAGTGAGTTTTTCATTACCCTTTTCCTCATAAAAGATAGTTCTACTCTTTGTTTACTTAGCTCATTCTGGTTTCTAGTTCCTTGTGTTGCTAAATTGCTGTAGTGCATCCTGGCTGCAGAAAAAGGCAATGAGATCCCACCTGATGTGCTGGCCAAAAGCTGCATGACACCAATGCTAGGATTGTACATCTGGTGGCTCACATTACCCGGCCACCCAGCTGAGCAGACACTCATTGGGAAATAAACAGACTGTGAAGTGCTATCTAGTTTGCATTTCTGTCTCTCCTCAGCTGTTCCACTCCCATTTCTCCCACCTTCACTCCCCTTCCCATTTTGCTTTTGGCTCTGTCCACAAGCCTAAGTCCAGGAAGGATCAGAGTGATATTAAAGTTTCTTTGTCTCACTTGTAATTGCACTGTCAGTCTGCTGAAGGGGGTGTGGTAATACCACAAGGCACTTAAGAATATGTGATGGTGAGTGCAAGCAGGATTAGCAAGGAATGGGAATAAAGGAATTTGCAAAGGAGAAAAAATCCTGGGAATGAGGTTCAGGGAAATGAAATCAGCTGGAATAGCACTGCCTTGGGAAGGAAAGTGCCATTAGCCAGTAGACACAAGCTCAAGAAAAAGATGTATGGAAAGAAGGAAGATCAAAGGAGTTTGATAGAGAAGAGAAAAAAGGAAAAAAGGAGACCTCTAGTAATAATTATATAAGTAGTCCAAATATGCAGAATAAAAGACACAAAGGCACAGAAATGAAGTATTTGGGATGTTTGTACTGGGAGAGATACAGTTAATATAAGGACACAACCCAGGGAATGTAGGGGAGAAAGAACGGAGTTAGAGGAAGGAAAAGTGGAACAGGTAGAGAATTCCTGTTTGCAGAAGACACTCTGCAAGATGGTTTTACACACTCCATTATGTATTTAAATATCCTGTGACACTGGGGGGATGGGGGGGGGGGGCAGAGGGAGGAGAAGGCAACAATGCAAATCAAATTCTTACTGTGGAGAACACCAGTGTTAGAAAATAGCATTCAAATGTAGAGAGGAGATGCTGAGCAGAACTTTCCTTCCCAAGTCAGCTCCTGCACAGGGTATTTAGAAAGAAGCATAGATGGCTTTGAAAGTAATTTTTATGTCTATTTTGACATTTAATTGAAGCAATTCCTTATGTAACAGTTTGATTTCTCTATCATACAACACTTATCACAGTTTAAGCGGGGCCATTTGAAATGTCAGGATAATAAACTATGAAAAATAGCAATAAATATTCAGCATCTCAAGTTTTATTACAGACTTACATGACTAGATGCATTATAAAAAGTAGTAGGAACAGTTGCTGAGAGAAGAATGTGGAGGCTGATAACCAGATCCGGAACAATCTGCTGATTTGGATGTGAGATAAATGCCTAAGCATCACTACATAGCACTAAACAAAAACTTACTCAGTTCTGACCCTTAATTTATGAGTTTAAGGAGGTCAGACATGAATAGAGACGCTCCTGCTGGCTGGAGAGCATTTCACAGAGCAGAAAGGAACAGAGGAGTACATGGAGCATGGAGAACATGCTTCTTCAAAGAGTGTGATCCAGGTTGGTTGTGATTAGCTAAGGACTAACATTGAGTTTTAAATGCTATTTAACTAAAACTTATAGAAGTTTACCCATGGTAAATTGAAGCCATGTGAGAAATCAGAAGTGCTATTTCTTTGCTAGGGTTATACCTTGAGTTCTGGCACTCAGATGGTGGTTGGTTATTTTTGACTTAAAAGTGCTGCTGAAAATGGAATAGAATAAAGGTTGAAAATAAGTTCTAGTTGAAATCCCAGACCCAAATTATCCATAGTATGCTGATATTCTTCTCACCCTAGCTCTTGTTACCAAATGCCTTTCTACATGCCCTCAACCCCTCTCCACTCCAGTATTTCCTAGATGTGTCCCTTCTACCTGTCAGACTTCTATTTTGTTCTCCCCACGGCTTGAGGCATGACTGAGAACTATTGGGTTCCAGAATCAATGGATCTTTCCCCATTCCATTGATCCCTGTGCCCTGCTAGCTTCTCACCAGTTGGGATCTGCAGATGAAAACAGATACACAGCGTCTTAAGCTGGAGGTAATGGAGACAGAATGAAGCTTCCTACCTTGCTTTCTTGTATCAAACTGCCCTTCAAATGGGGCAAGTACCCTCTTTTGAAAAGACACTGCATTGAAGTTTGTAATCAGAAGACTGATTTGCAGTTAGTAAAAGCCAGTGTAGATATAAAATTGAGAAAACAGGGCTAAGCTTCTACATTTCTCTCCTTCTTGACTTTTGGTAGCACACAGAGGCTGGTTCCAATCACACAGTCATACTGAATTAGGAGTATTAGAAGAAGCTTTCAGTATGAGATTAGGCATCCAGCTATAAGCCTGTATATGGAGATCAAGCTATACAGATTAGAAAGCAATTAGCTTATCCTAAAAGATGTACTTTTATCTGCTTACTGAATAACTCTCTAGACTCTCTTTGTGCCAGCTAGGACCTTGGAGCTCTGGGTGCCGTATGAGATGCCTGCAAGTATTTCATCAGATGTCACACTGCAGAAATCTGCAATGGTTCCTCCCATCCCCATCTCCCTAGGGCATCTCAGATGCCACCAAACATCTATATCTAGTCAGCAACTGAATCAAGGATTTGAGACACTGCACAGTTAAATCTGTATCTTAATTGCAACCTGAGTCTGCACTTTTAGTCAGTAATGGGACCCATCACTGCTTATCAGTGCATCACCACTGCAGAAGCATCTGTCCAGTACATTCAATGATTTTCAGATGTATTTTGTGCTGTGGAAATGAGTTCAGAGTATTTATCAGGGACAGTCTTTTCCTTGGTCAGAAGGCATTAATTTCAAGGCAAAATAGAACAAAAAGCAAACCCAATCAGAATTCTCCCAGGAGGAGATGGGAGGATTTAAAGTAATAGAGAATGTAGCAGAAGAACAAATGGGTGTTAATTGGGCTGGTTTTAATATTAGCTTGGAAATGAGAAGCATTATTAGGGTGAAATAAAAGAGGGCCTGGAAAAAAAATGTAATTGAAATGTTGGGAACATAACTAAGATTTATGGTGAGGCTTAACATAGTCAGGCAAGACATTCTCCGGGCTCACCAACCCTATATCCAAAGAGTCTCAACCACCTCCACAAAAGCTTTGCTTGCAGGCAGATCCTTCCAGGTCTACTAGCAACCGGCCCAGGAGCTTGCTGTTATATACAAAGACATTAAAGAACAAACCACATAGGCAATTCCCATCTCCCCCAAACAGTTTGCTATTTATCCCAGTTGATTCTAGTGCTGTGGCAAAGTGGGTGAGCTACTTGTGATAGATCAGAAAAACTGGCAAGCTGGTGAAAGAAGACACATGTTACAGCATGAGATGTGAAAGCTGCTCCAAACAGCAGAAGAAAATAGGCTTTCTTGCAGGTAACATTGAATGTAGATGACAGGTTTGACAGTGTGTCACAAAACAAGGTTATTATTATCATTCTACATTTTGTTTACCTAGTAAACAAATTAGTCTGCTGTGACCCAAATGGCTAAGAACTATGCACCTGTAATAAAAACTGATTCATGTTTTCAGTGCAAAAGAGAACAAAACAGATCTTTGCTGAATTTTAAATGAAGTTTTTATTGGTAAATCAGCTGTGCCACGGGCCTGAATCTATATCAATCTGAACTCACCCAGCAACAGCCCCTCTCTCAAACAACTGTGAAACAGGGGAGGTCGATATGACAACCACCGCACTCCAACTAAATAAATCATACAGAATAGGATGTGTGCAAAGAAACAAACCAGTGCCATAATGGTTCCTGCTTCTATCCAGAGGGGAAAAAAAACTCCACAAGGGGCTTAATTCCTCTACATCTCAATTTTTGGCTCCTCACATGGTAGCTTTTAAAAGACTCCCTCACTTTAAGTTTAAGCATTTACAATGCTTAAACTCCTCTCCTATTTAATTATTTTAATTAAATTTTTTATCTGTGGGTACCTGAAAAGGAGACCTGGAAGAATAATCCAAATATTTTTCTATTTCCCTGCCATTCACTTTGTTTTAAAACCACTATTTCTTTTTCAAATCCACTTACGAGTTTGTAACAGTATTAGAAAATAGAGTAGAATAGAATAGAATAGAATAGAATAGAATAGAATAGAATAGACCAAGTTAGAAGAGACCTTCAAGATCACCGTGTCCAACCCATCATCCAACACCATCTAATCAACTAAACCATGGCACCAAGCACCCCATCCAGTCTCCTCCTAAACACCTCCAGTGATGGTGACTCCACCACCTCCCTGGGCAGCACATTCCAATAGGCAATCTCCCTTTCTATGAAGAATTTATTCCTAACATCCAGTCTGAACCTCCCCTGACACAGCTTGAGACTGTGTCCTCTTGTTCTGGTGCTGGTTGCCTGGGAGAAGATACCAGCCCCCACCTGGCTACATCCTCCCTTCAGGTAGTTGTAGAGAGCAAGAAGGTCTCCCCTGAGCCTCCTCTTCTCCAGGCTAAGCAACCCCAGCTCCCTCAGCCTCTCTTCATAGGCTCATCGACCCCTCACCAACTTTGTTGCCATTCTCTGGACACGTTCCAGCAAGTCAACATCTTTCCTAAACTGAGGGGCCTAGAACTGGACACAGGACTCCAGGTGTGGCCTAACCCATGCATTGTACAGGGGAAGAATGACTTCCTTGCTTTGCTGGCCATACTGTTCCTGATACAGGCCAGGATGTCATTGGCATTCTTTGCCACCTGGGCACACTGCAGGCTCATGTTCAGCCTTCTATCGACCAGCACCCCCAGGTCCCTCTCTGCCTGGCTGCTCTCCAGCCACTCTGTCCCCAACCTGTAGCACTGCATGGGGTTGCTGTGGCCAATGTGCAGAACCCACACTTGGATGTGTTCAATCTCATGCCCTTGGACTCTACCCATCTGTCCAGCCTGGCAAGGTCCCTCTGCAGAGCTCTCCTACCTTCTAACAGATCAACACCTGTCCCCAGCTTGGTGACGTCTGCAAATTTACTGATGATGGACTCGATGCCCTCATCCAGGTCATCAGTGAAGATATTAAACAGGATGGGGCCCAGCAATGATCTCTGGGGGACACCACTAGTGACTGGCTGCCAGCTGGATGTAGCACCATTCACCATCACTCTCTGGGCTCAGCCTCCAGCCAGTTCCTAACCCAGCACAGAGTGCTTCGGTCCAAGCCATGGGCTGACAGCTTGGCCAGGAGTTTGCTGTGGGCGACAGTGTCAAAGGCCCCTTCAATAAATAAGAGAGGGACAAAGCCCCAAAAATTCCCTGATCAGAAATTTTGGAATTATCATTTTGTGTTTGAAGATGAACTTCTTGAATGAGCCTTTTCTGCTTAAGTGGGAAAGGATTAAAAAACCCCCAACCAACCAAACTTATTGCATGATAACAACTAGTAATGTATAGGAAAAAAATAGCATGGATAATTAGCATTTGGTTAGCACTTATCTGTCAGTTTCATCTCTCCTATGGCTCTTCAGTTTATATGTCACTGTCTTGTTCCAATAAATGTAAAATGCTTTCTTTCTAGCATGACTACAACCCTTGATGAGCTGATTATTGCTATGCTGAAATCATTATCCTTTAATATTATCTCATTTCCCTCCTGTGCTCCTCTACCTGAGGCAAACTGATAAACAAGGGAAAGGAAGCCTCTTATTACACCATCTTTCATTAAAATTGTAAAATTCGTTGTTATGGAAATTGTGGAAACTGCAGTTTTGCCTGCAATGGGAAAGACATCAACTTACAGCCATAGGGTTATTTGGAACAAGAGGTGGTGGCATCTTAACAAATGACATCTGAGCCAATCAGCTGAATATCCTTCACAACTGATGGAGAGAAACAGGTCAGATAGGGCTCAATTTATCTCATCTTAAAATAAATGTCTGAAATAGGTCAGAGAACCACAGAGTCCAAAGACAATCCAGAGTGGATAGCTCAGGTATAGACCTCTGCAGAACAATGAGGTTAATTTTACCCTACAAAGTACTCATTCAGAAGCTCCCTTAAGCACAGGTCAATGGAAAACTGATCATATAGTGGTGAAATATCACCATCTGCCTGCCTCATCTTTATATTCTTCTCTCAGCATTCAGTTTGGGCATTGTTTGATGCAGGATACTACATCCTCTATTATACTACCTCCTCTAGTAGAAATATCGATCCAGTCTTGGTTTGTGCAAGGCAGTGGTTACATTCATCAAGATCAAAATTCATTTTGATTGAGAGATCAACTTTTGTGACACTTGGATGAAATTAGCTAATCGGTTCCAAGATACTGAGGGCAGGTGGATGGATGGATGGATGGATGGATGGATGGATGGATAGATGGATGGACAACAGTAGCCTAGTTTCCTATCTATTTATCCATAAATAGATATTGTCCTATCCTTATTGCTCTCTACGACTACCTGAAGGGAGGTTGTAGACAGGTGGAGGTTGGTCTCTTCTCCCAGGGAACCAGCACCAGAACAAAAGGACACAGTCTCAAGCTGTGCCAAGGGAGGTTTAGACTGGAGGTTAGGAATAAATTCTTCATAGAGAGTGTGGTTGGCCATTGGAATGGACTGCCCAGGGAGGTGGTGGAGTCACCATCATTGGAGGTGTTTAGGAGGAGACTTGATAGGTGCTTGGTGCCATGGTTTAGGTGTTGGATGATGGGCTGGACGCGATGATTTGAAGGTCTCTTCCAACCTGGTCTATTCTATTCTATTCTATTCTATTCTATTCTATTCTATTCTATTCTATGCTATGCTATGCTATGCTATGCTATGCTATGCTATGATATGCTATGCTATGCTGTTCATAATCCAGACTATTCAAAGAGCTAAGAAGCTGATGTTCTGTTTGGCCCTAAGAAGTCACTCCACATAGCACATCTTGTGCCTCCTGCCAGTTCCCATAGGAGAGAGCTTTGTTAGGAAAGTTGTGAAATGATATCAACACTTCATGAGAAATCTTCCTCTCTTTCCCCAGAATGCCCCATTCACTGCTGCTGTGCTTGTGTATTTTCAGCCTAGCTACTTCTAATAACTCCATGTTAGCAGGATCTGGCCTGAAAAAAACCTGCTCCGAGGTTATGGCTCAGTTGTGTTTTTAATCTCAGTGCAACAATATTAAAATGAAGTTGATCTAACATAAATAGAATACAACTGCCCATTTAGTTATTTATCTATTTCCTTAAAAGAACTAGAACTCTGTCCCTATAACCTGATGACTTTTTGGTCCTAAATTCTCTGCTCCCCTCTTCCCCAGCTTTTTGGGAGTTGCTTCTCCTGTCTGAAAAATAAAAGAAAGGAAGAGCAGGCACGCTTCCTTTGACACTGCAGGAGTGGAACATGAATCATCTCTGCAGGGGTATTTTGTTTGCCTAAATCATGTCCTGTGCATTTCCCAATTTTCTTTTGCTTTCTGTTTTCCAGATGTAAAGAAGAATCCTTAAATACACTCAGGACAAATTCTTTTCCGTAGAGATCTTTGGAACCTGCTGTACTCTTCTCCTGCTCCTGGAGGGTTATTTTGAAAAATAACTACTTTTCATCTCTTTTTTTTTTTTCCCTCTTGTAACACTAATTCTGATTGCTGTAAAATACTCAACAGTTATCTTGCTGGTGATTAAAATCATGCTGCCATCTGAAGCTTAAATGAACAAGTCTACCCATGCCATTTATTATGGTAGATTGTATTGTCATTTTGGGAGATAAACAAAAATCTATTCATATTATCTGATATTCAGCTCTTCACTTCTTGTTCTCAAATGAGAATGCCCTTTAACTTGACAAACTTAGAAGACTAATGCAATTAAGGTATGAATGATAGTAACAAAGAGCAATGAGCAAGCTTGGTTGTAGTCTCAAAGTTACAGCAAATCTCTTGTTAGTTGTATGGAGCAGATGCAATCCTGACTGCTGGCAAAACTTACTGTTCAACAACATTTGCACAAATAGCAGATACTTCTTCTTTCAGTATCTGTTTCTACTTGGCCAGAAAACATAAGATGCAGGATATGACAGCTCCATAAAATTAAACATCTAATATGGTAAGTAAGAAGATAAATGGAGGGGTGGGTATGTGTGCTGTATAAATAGAATCTGCTGTGGGGTGATTGTAGAATCGGTTCTGTGCGTAAATTCTCATGTTCAATAAATGTGTTGCTATGGATTCCAGACACATCTTCTGAGCTCTTTCCAAAGCTAGAATTTCTCCCACATCAAGGCCACGCAGATGATCAGAGGGCTAGAGCACAGGGACAGCCTGGAAGAGTTGGGGCTTCTGAGCCTGGAGAAGAAAAGGCTCTGGAGAGATGTTATAGCAGCCCTCCAGTACCTGAGAGAGGCATTCAGGAAAGCTGAGGAGAGATTGTTTATAAGGGTTTATAATGACAGGACAAGGGGAAACAGTTTCAATCTGGAACAGGGCACATTTAAACTGGGAATTAGGAAGAAATTCTTTACAGTGAGGGTGGTAAGACTCTGGAGCAGGCTGTCCAGGGAGGTTGTGGCTGCCTCCTCCTTAGGGGTGTTGAAGGCCAGCACCTGGATGAAGCCTTAAGCAGCTGAGTCTAGTTGAGAGATGTCCCTGCCCATGATGGGGAGGTAGCAGTAGTTGAGCTCTGAGGTGCCTTCCAATCTGAGCCATTCTAGGTACTTTGCTTGACCTAGGTTGGAATAAACAACAAACAGTTGTTTTCTGTGGAGAGCTTAGCAATACTCTGAAACAATGGGGCTTATATTTTACTTATCTCTGGTATTTAAAAGTCATACATCTGAATCACAGAAGTCATTTGCTGCTCTCAGAATGATGAGATTTTTAGAACATGCAGCATGTGATGTCTTTGCTTCCTTCTCCACCTTCAGAGAGGAGGTAAGACACATGCATGAGGTGCGAGTCAAGGACCTTGCTGAAGAAAATTGTTTTAACTGTGGAGTGGGAGGGAAACTCCAGCTCTTTGCTGAACAACTGAGATCCACTCCTTGTCCTTCTCCATTTCCTACAACGCTGCCAGCATCTTGGGCCCAAACCACCCTCCCGAAACTAATTTTGTCTTCAGGTCTTAACATTGATTCTGCTTCATCTTCTTGGGTCTTCGTAGCTGAGCAAAAATACAAGGTTAAAAAGGACACAAGCTTTGATATGATCTGCTTTGAGGAACAGCTGAAAGTCATATATGAAAGCATACATGCAGCAGCTCTGCTGTGAGGTAGAGGATTATGTAATAAAGATATTACCATATATTGTATTCCTGACAGCTCCAGAGATTGGAGGAGGATGGTCACAATGCCCAAGTCCTTAGACTTGTTCTCACTTGGGCTGTCCTGAGAGATGCAGTGGGCTAAATCAGCACTTCTCTTTTGGCACAACCAGAAGTGGACAAATGCACAGCCCAAACTCTTATCTTTGTGAAGGGTAATGGTTCTGAAAATAAACTCAACGTCAGCAAGTTCCAAATCCTCTCCCTGTGTTTGTAGATAGCTGCTATTGTGCTACTGCTGTTTGATTCCATCCTCCAGATAGAGATCTCACCTTCGCCTGGCATCTGCAGGATCTGTCCTCTAGGATAGGAACTTCTGGTGCCTCTTGCTGGAAAAGCAAGCAGTGACCTCAGACTCAGAGTAAATTTGACATGATTGAGTAAGCAGGAATTATGATACTAGCTAGAGTTCTTGTGGGGATGCTGATATTTGGCTGTTACAAACCATTCTTACATGGTCTTCACCAGGCAAAGGCTACGGCGTGGAAAGGGGCTTTCCTTCCAATTTTGCCTTTCCACAGGCAAAGGGTACATAGTACAAAAATCAGGAAAATCATCTTGCTTCTACTCTTGTTCTTGCTCCTGCAAAGAGGAAAGAGAAAATCTTCCAACCGGTACAAATTTTTCTAGAGTCTGCTGTATCCTGCACAGTTAGAAGCAGAGTAATAAAAAACCCAGGGGTATCCAGACTGGTAAACACAGAGAGAGTAGAAGTCTCAACCTACTGCTCTCTGGTCCAGACTTCTCCTGGGTTCCAGTTGTTCCTCTGGGCCTCACAAAGACATGACAGCACCACCTGATGATCTAATATTTGATTTTCCTGCAACCCTCAGTTGACTTTTCTTTCACCTCAGGCTGAGAAATCCACTTCTGTTCAAAACATGGAGCATCCATCAGAGAAGTATCATACTTGCTGCCAGAAAAGATGCCTCAGCTTTGATTACGAGGGCACTTGTGTATGAATAAAATCACTCGAGTACAGAAGTATTAACCCAAGTCTTGTATACCATTTAAATGTCTGATTGATGGTGATGACTGATGATTGCTGTGCATTGGTGCCTGAGGCTCTATCAGGCACAAAAGAAGGATTCTATCTGGCAGATAAAGAAGGGTTTTTTGCAATCTATAGGCAGGACCCTTTTCACTGTCTTTAGTTTGTATTTTGTCCTGAGACTAAAATGTGCAGACATTGTCTCTTCAAGTGCAGCAGGACTGCATTTAGCACCATGTAAAACATGAAGAATCTGCTTTCCTGAAAATTAATCTGTAGGCCACAGAGCTGTTTTCCCCATGTATGTGAATTTAAGTTGTCCCTCTAATCACTCTAAATCTCTACAAAGTCCCTTGGCCAGATCGTTCATTTCCCTCATACTAGTTAAAAAGCCATGTTCTTTAATTCAGGGGGGTCTCAGACAAAACGTGGTTTGAATTGATGAGATGTTGCAAAGCTGCTTAGTTCAAAACACAGACTAGATAGAAACCTCTTATGGTAAATGTAGGAAGAAATGCTTTGAGTGAAATAAATGTTTCCCTTTGGAAAACTCGGTTAAGACCTAATGGCTCCTACCTACTGCCTGCTTGTGTGGTAACATATTCGAATAGAAGGGGGGCACTCTAGATATTTGATGATAAATTGCTGGATGAGCCCTTTATAAGTGCATTGTTCCATTCTCTTTGTCAAAGACTGTTTGAGCTATATTTTATTTATATTTTTGCAAAGTTGGTGAAGCATTACCACATTAAACAGAGTGTGCAGCTAACAGATTATTCACCTGACCCAGGAAAGGTTTGGAAGAAAGGTTAAAAAAGAGAAGTCCCATTTCCACTGTGGTCACTGGATGTTGCAGTCAGAGAGACTGGGTATATATTATGTGATATACTCTCACCTAGACACCAGTGACTCCTACTGAAGCCTGCACTTTGTAGAGCCTTGCCCACCAACTTGCTCCAAGCTCTTTTTGTCTCTCTCTGAACTCTGGACACTCTGGACATAGAATAGAATAGAATAGAATAGAATAGAATAGAATAGAATAGAATAGAATAGAGTAGAGTAGGATAGGATAGGATAGGATAAGATAGGATAGGATAGGATAGGATAGGATAGGATAGGATAGAATAGACCAGGTTGGAAGAGACCTTCAAGACATACGAACACTAATGTGTCATTTGTTCCAGCAGGAACAACAAATGCTGATCACCTTCTGCTCTGCTTTATCATTTGATTATTTTCTATGCTTTCAACATTTTTTTGGTGCTTTGTTGTGTCTCTTCTTTTTTTATTTTTTTTGGCAAGTGTGGTCTTTCACAGCCTGGTGTTTGGCATAACTCAGCTCTGATCTTCCCTAGATGCTTCTGGGGAAGGTGCAAGAACTTGGTATTCATTGATGCTATGATGGTCTAAATAAAGAGGGTTAAATATTATCCAATGTGATGAGAAAAAACAGCATAAATTTCCTGTGATCCTGTTAATGTCTAGAAGCTTTCTGTCAGAAGGAAAACTAATCAGGTGTCATTTACAGTGCTTGAAATTCTTGAATTTGTGTCACAAAACTGAGCTCTAAAACAGCCTGTACTTCAATGAGGACTGCCCAGCATCTTGTAAAGCACTTGGACATGTATCAAACACAGGGCTTAGTGCACAGACTGTTTAAATCCTCTATGGAGCCTTGTTCTGCAAAAATTGTGACAAGACAAACATTTGGTGCATTAAGGATCAAAGAATCCTAGAATCACAGAATGGCTTAGATCAGAAAGGACCCCACACCATAGGCAGGGGCACCTATCAACTAGTCTTGTCTGATCAAGGCCTCATCCAACCTGGCCTTCAACACCCCCAGGGAGGAGGCAGCCACAGCCTCCCTGGGCAGCCTGTTCCAGAGTCTCACCACCCTCCTACTGAAGAACTTCTTCCTAAGATCCAGTCTAACCCTGCTCTCCCTCAGCTTCAAGCCATTCCCCCTTGTCCTGTCTCTAGGCACCCTCACAAAAAGTCCCTCTGCAGCCTTCCGGGAGGATCCCTTCAGGTATTGGAAGGCAGCTCTAAGGTCCCCTCGGAGTCTTCTCCAGGCTGAACAGCCCCAGCTTGCTCAGCCTATCCTCATAGCAGAGGTGCTCCAGCTCTTGGATCATCTTTGTGGCCTCCTCTGGACTCACTCCAGGAGCTCTGTGTCCTTCTGATGATGGGGACACCAGAACTGGAGGCAGTATTAGAGGTGTGGTCTCAGCAGAGCAAAGTGGAAGAATCCCCTCTTTTGACATGTTGGCCACATTCCTGGTGATAAAACACTGTGAAAGGAATGGAGTTATTTGAGGTTTGTTTGGATTCAGGCTTTTAATGTAGGTTTATATAATAATAATAACAACAAAGTAATAATGTTTGCACTGTATTATGTCACTACAATTGATCGTTCTAAAGACGTGCTGAGTTGTAGTAGGTAATTAATGCCTTGCTAATACTTTGTTATTTAGAAGATAATATCGTTACAATGCACACTTTAAAGTAATTTGAATATAAAATCAATAAAAAGCAAATACACACATTTAGCCCTTCAGGTCATGGCATAATTTGGAAGTGGCACACGAAAAGAATAATCAGCAGATCCAACATACTGCTTTAAAGGCAGCCAGGCTCTTACAAACAACTGCAGAAGTTCAATCTGTGGGCCCATCTGATGAAATAACCCAGATGTTAGAGGGTTCTGATGGGACCGAGATGTTTACATTCTGTGGGCACTTACACTTTAAACAGCCAGAGTGGGCAATCTCTTGAAAGACAAGTGGCTGTCAAACCCTGCTGTGAATCCTGCAGTGGCTTCCTTTTTTCAGCAAATTGTTTACTGTTAGTGGGATCTAAAATACAGAGATTTTCATGAAGACTGACAGATGCTATCATTTTTGGTCACTGCTAAAACAGCAAGACCAATTCATTTCAGTAAAGAGAGTCAGGGGAGCTATTTCCTTAGAAAATGAGGTTAATATTCTCCCCATAGAGGAGCAAGTTCACACACAGAGATATGGCTGGAGGCTGCTGTACAACCCACGGCTCTTGTGTTGATATCTAAATTATTTATGGGAATGGAAATGTTAACTTTTTATGTAAATACAAAAGATGAGAAGTTCTTGCAAAGCAAATTATGTTAATACTCCTGCTCTTCACCCATTACTTTCACTCTCAGAATGACTTTGTTGGAGTCTTTTGAATCAACAGGAGCTTTGCCAGTGACATTAGCAGTAGTCTCAGGTATCAGACAAGCCATCCAAATATTTTACCTTTTGGAAACAAAATAGTTTGGAGCTTAATTGCCTGTCTGAAAGAGTATAAATTGAGGATTTCTTTCTGCATTTTCTTTAAAAGCCATTTTGCCTTCAGGAGACAAGGTCTTCCCACTTTTAAAAGAATAGAATAGAATAGAATAGAATAGAATAATAGAATAGATAGAATAGAATAGAATAGAATAGACCAGGTTGGAAGAGACCTTCAAGATCATTGTGTCCAAGCTATCATCCAACACCACCTAATCAATTAAAGCATGGCACCAAGCACCCTATCAAGTTTCCTCCTGAACACCTCCAGTGATGGTGACTCCACCACCTCCCCGGGCAGCCCATTCCAATGGCCAATCACTCTGTGTAGACCTTCTTCCTAACATCCAGCCTAAACTTCCCCTGATACAGCCTGAGACTGTGTCCTCTTGTTCTAATGCTGGTTCCCTGGGAGAAGAGACCAACCTCCACCTGTCTACAACCCCCCTTCAGGTAGTTGTAGAGAGCAATAAGGTCACCCCTGAGTCTCCTCTTCTCCAGGCTAAGCAACCCCAGCTCCCTCAGCCTCTCCTCATAGGGCTTGTGCTCCAAATCCCTCACCAACTTTGTTGCCCTTCTCTGGACACCTCTCTGCAGATCCACCAACTCAGTTGTGGGGTGAGCCAGGCAATATCACAGCAAGGACCTAGCAGCAAAAACCATTTTTACTTCAGCTGGAAAAGTGACGTCTCTGCAAGGGAGTAGTCCCTGCAAGAAGGAACCATGAACTGCTCATTGGTTCGAGTTTCCCCTGTGTGTGTGCACCACAGAAACCTTTCCATCTTTAAAATCCTGGAAAATCACTCTGTGCAAGGCAAAGCAGGGGAAAGGGTTAATGCAGCCCTTGTCTGCCAGAACTAGATAATTTATTCTTTGAATTTTGCTCGCCTTCCTTTTTGCAAATTGCCTGCAAACAGTTTACCCTTTTCTTTCATTTAGTATTATTCAAAATTATTTGCTGAATAATTTCTGAAGTTAATTCCTGATCTGCATATCATTTGTGAGCAGTTGGATAGCAATTCCTGTTAAACATTCAGGCTGCCACAGCTAATCATGGTGCAATATGCAAGCCACACTGTACCATAAGTTGAGCTGAACAAATGTTTCTCAACATAGCTGAAGACTGTTTCTCCTGTATAACAAGGATCTCCTCATAGGTGAACAAGATTAATTTACTTAGGTACTGAAAAAAAATATCCAGACTGGAAGCTTTAAAAAGAAAGAGTAATGAAGGGATGGAAGGTAGAATTTTCTTGTGAGCTACAGCCTGATGGAATGATAGAAAGACAGAAAATGGTAGTATCAGAGTGACATTTCTAAAGATCCACAGACCTGCACCTCTCTTACAGTCCTGTTTTCTTCAGTGTATCCTCTGTCTTTGACCAGTCCTGGGAATACCTTGTCTTTGGCTCACATTCAGTATAGTTAAGTGTAGGCCTTGCTTCCTCTACCTAAAGATTCCCTTCAGGCTTTCCCTTGCATTCTTTGTTGATTGTAGACAACATTGCCAGCCTGGTGTACATCACTCGCAGCACCTCCTTGCTTGTTTAATTTCTCCTATTGTCTCAAGCTTGCCAATTTATTCTTCACAGCCTATGAGAAAATGCTCACAGTAAAAGAATCTCATCAGACTTTTACCATCTCCCACCTTGCTGTAAACTTTTATTTTGGGATTAAAGAATTTGGACTCACCTGGTAATACCAATTCAGAGTTTTGCCATGAGCATAGTTTCTGTAGTCTGTTCCATTTTCTCCTTCTGCTGGCTCAACTTTCTGTCTCGTTAAGCACAAATAATGGCTGCTTCTACCCCACCTACCATTTCTCAGTCATTTGGATGGACCATGGTGCCAGCCTTCTTCAACAACTGTGGTAAATCTTTGAAACAATCTTCTCCATCTTCTTGTGTTGTTCACTGCTGCTCTCTCCTAAATCGTGTAAGTTTCCCTTTACTACCTACAAAACTGAGTTTTCATCATCCTACCAAGCCATTCTGCAAAACCATTATTAACATTATTAACACATATGTTGTGACTGCCAATCCTTTGATTTGTTTTCTATCCTCATCCCTGGGTTTATTTTCTATCCTCATTCTTTGCTCTTACCAATGCTAATTTGTTTTGTCTAAACTTTGGAAATTCTGAGAGCCAGTCATCTGTTTGTTTTTTATTCATACTGCATTCCTCTGCTCTCAGCTTAGGATTGCATTCTTGGGGTCATAACAGGTGGGAAAACCATAAAGCTCCATTTACACAGAAGGCCATCTCCTCTGCATTCATTGAAGATCAAATGTGAGTCACTGTGGTGGTGAGAGGTTCAGTTCTGCCCCCCACACAAAGAAACCAAGTCTAACTCAGTCAGAGAAGCAGAAATGAATAAGCTATATTTACAAGCAGGATGAAATGCAGGTGAATATATACACAATATACAGTATTAAAATATATACAGAAATATACAGCAAAGAATGTAACACAGAAGACCTTTCCCTCCTCCAAGGAGAAGGAGGGGTCCCCCAACTATACCCCCTTCTTCCCCCTCCTCCCTTTTTTCCCAAAAGGGTTAGAGAGAGAAAAGGCAATTACTAAGGAGGGAATTCTGTTAGCTCAAAGCGTATGCAAGAATTAGTTTCTTATCTGGTTAGTTGAAGGTCAGCACCTGCCAGCACAGACAGAATACAGCTGTTCAGAGGGACTGAAACAGACTGAACTGACTGAGATTCAAGCTGAACTAAAGCTAAAAATTTCAAGTTGCATTCTACCAGTCTACCAATGAAATTCATTTAGACTTATCTTTGTTTTCATTTTAATACCAAAGCATTCAGCCAGAGTGTTCCAGTAACGGTCCCTTTCATAAAGGCACAGCCTAAAACTGTCACAGTCACTTTATCCCAAAATTTAAAGTCAGTATGTTAAGGTCCATCACATCCCAAGAAATTCCTGTTTTTCTGAATTTTCTGTGGACATTTCCAGTGTAAATATCCAAAGACTGTCCAGACCACTCATAACTTTCTTATCTACACGTATCTATGAAAACTAAAGAGTCTTAAATACAGTTAATGCTCTGAGGCCATGAGGTCAAGCATAACAGGATCTCATTAATACAGATACAGTTCTGTAGGACTTCATAACCTATGTCTTGCTCTCATTATGAATCTTGTATGTGAGTGAAATGGCAACAAACCAAGTGAAAACTGGGGAATTTGTGTATCCATTGCAAACACTGATCTTCATGGGCACAGAATGGTGCTTTTCAACCTTCAGCGTTCAAACATCTGAAGAGCAATTGCACACAGGAAACTCAGGATTTCAATACAAGATCAGACTCCTAATCAGAGCTTACTTTGAGACTTGTTTTTATTTTTTTTCCCCTAACTGGTTTTATTTAATTCCAAAATCAGAAAGGTATATCATCACTTTAACAATGCTTTTGTGATGTTGTCATCTACTGATCGATTCACTCAGTTTTCCACTTTAGTTTTTAGGGGCCTACAGTGTTCTTAAACCTACCTCATTAATAAAGTAATATCAATTAAGATTTCACTGTCTTCTCTTGAAAATTGTTGATAATTACATTAAATAATGGAATCATGGATTGTCAGGGATTGGAAGGGACCTCAAAAAATCATCCAGTCCAATCCCCCTGCTAGAAGAATGTCACCTAGGGCAGGTCACACAGGAACATACCCAGGAGGGTTTTGAATGTCTCCAGAGGAGAAGACTCCACAACCTCTCTGGGCAGCCTGCTCCAGGGCTCTGGCCTTCCAGTGAGAAAGTTTTTCCTTCTATTCTGTGGAACCTCTTCTGCTCCAGCTTGCATCCATTGTCCTTTGTCCTTTCATTGGACATCACTGAGCAGAGCCTGGCTCTGTCCTCCTGACACTGCCCTTCACATCTTTATAAACGTGAATAAGGGCACTGCTCAGGCTCCTCTGCTCCAAGCTAGATCCCCAGCTCAGCCTTTCCTCAACAGGGAGATGTTCCACTGCCTTCAGCATCTTTGTGGCTCTGTGCTAGACCCTGTAGGTCAAAAGATGTAGAGGTTTAGATTCTGGATGCTGGTAGAAAATGTCAGTATTAATTTGCTGCTTTGATAACCACAGTTCTCATGGTTTCATCCATCCCACTGCATTATTGCAACAATTCATAGTACTTACTTTAAATGATTTATGCATCTGTCTCTCTCATAATTGACAGAAGATGAACATCTTGTGATGTGCCGTAGGATGCATAACATGAAAGGTTCTGTACAGGAACAACAGTTTTTCTTATTAGCATGAATTGCAACAAGACTGATTAAACATTCAATTAAACAAGAAACTTGCCTGGATAAAAAGCTCACAGGAAGGGTCTTAACAATGTCCACGTTTATGAGGTGCTAAAGTTTTTTTGGAATAAATTATTCTGAAAGTTCATCTTACTTTGCTCACAGGTAAAATAACAACTCAGCAAAGGGCCCAAGTATTGTTTACATAAAGTTCTGCTGTAAAAATCTGGGTGCAATTTCTTGCTAAGGTTTAAAACACTTCTGTGAGAGAAATGAAAATACTCATAAAAGGCAACCACAGCATGTTATAAACCACCTTTATGGTTCATTATAGGTTTGGTTTAATGCTGTTAGATTAACACTAAAGGTTAATGTTTGCATAAAATATGCATGATTAGTTTAATACTCTGGAACTGTGATCAGGTTCTCTAATGTTATGAAAAGGAGTGACATGATACATGGTTATGGCTAATACAATCATGGAATGGTTTGACTTCGAAAGGATCTTGAAGATCATCTAGTTTCAACCTTCCTGCCATGGGCAGGGATGCTTTCTACTAGACCAGTGTCATGGATTGAATTGTACCTGCTGCTGTTATTCATACCATGCTGCAGTCATGACCAAAGCCCCATCCAACACAGCCTGGAATAGAAGGATGGATTCTAGGATATATAGATTACACAAGATAGAATCTATTGGCAACAAAATTGGGCAAGGGTATTTTCACTTCCTCCCTTCTGTGATAACACTTCAAAGCCAATCCATTTCAGAGGAAGGTTTCGTGTTCAGCCCTCATAATTAAACTGTTTTCTGGCCGCAGGAAGTACAGAGTCAGGAGCAGAACTCACTCTCCAGGGCAGTGTTTCATCAAACAGTCACTTGCAGGTCTGGTTTGGGCATGTTTATCTGAGAATGGCAAAAGTCCTGACATCAACACCTGCCACAGATCAAGAACCTCTTTCAGAGGACCAGATCACCCAGTGAACTTGTGTTAGAAGACATCATGGGATTGCCCATCGAGGACAAAGAGAACCCTTTACCCAGTTGGATATTGGAAATGTAACATAATGGTTACTTCCAAGATCAGGAGAAACCACCCCAGAAAAGATAACCTCATTTCACTTCATCTGTGAAGCTGTAGCCTAGCAAATTGAAATTGGGATAAGCAAAGTAAAGAGGTTATAACCAGGGACATATTTTTAATGGACACTGCTATCAGTCTGGTTTATTCATGATGTATTATGTAGCCACAGTCCCTAGAGATCAACACATGTAAAGCCTGAGTATTTATTTACCTTTTTCACCTGAGCTTGGCTCATCAAAAAGTCAGAAGTGCAGATTCACTGAGAATGGATCTCCGTAGAGAGCTTGTTTCAGAGGCTGTGGATATCACTCATGTAAAGAACAATTTCTCCAACCCAGAAATTGCTAATCTGTTTTGATTACCAAAATATGGAGCGCTGAAATCAAACATTTGTGCAACATTTATTAATGCCTGTAAAATGCAGGCAGCTCATGGTGCAGAAGCAATCAAGCATTTTGGAGAGATGAGGTAACATCCTTCTGCTGTGTGATATCAATCTTAATGTAATTAGTTTTAAAAGCATGCCTTTCATTATTTTTTTTTGGCTTCTATTTTTACCAGTTATCTTCATTTTCTCTTCATCAGCAATGTCTCTTCATCTGTCAGACCAGCAAGAACCTTCTCAAAGACAAACAATGCTAATGACTCAGAGATGGGTATCAATCAATGTCTTTTGCTCCCCTATCTCCATGGGAATTGTACACAACTGTTAATTTTGCATTAGGGTTTTCTCTTTCTGTCCTCCATTCTTGGCCTTAGAGGCATGGAAGGAAAGTGGTTTCAGCACTTATCAAATAGTTTTTTATCAGGCTGACTGGCGGGCATTCAGTGACATGGTTGATTGCTCCCAGGAAGCAAGTTTCAGCCAGAAACAAGCTGACAAAGGTCACTGAAAAACAATTCATTCACATTATGTTGGAAAACACCAGAGTCACAGGGAGCTGGATGAGATGTGCACAAAAGTTGGGCTACCAAGGCTGACTGTGCATTTAAGTATTAATACAATCTGGGAGCAGCAACTGGTAACAGAGATAGGCTGAAAAATATTTGTGCAAAGTGCCACTGAACTCTTGTAAATTGTATTTATAGAGGAATTCCATGAGCCCAACTGCAAAGTCTTAGTTAACAAATGCATTACCTTACCTGGGATAGCAGAGTCCTGCTATTACTTGCAGTACACAACTCTGAATTATTTAAAGGGGGAAAATGAAATAATCTGGACAAGATGAAGTTTAAGATCCTGAATCTTTTGCTGCATTTTTTGATGTAGAAGACAAACATTAAAAAAAATTCTCTGCTTTGTTCCATACTGTGTTAGAATTCAGTAATTTATAACAGGCTGGATGGATAAAATCAGAATATTCACTACATTAATGTAATCTTAACAGTTTACTTCCTGCTTGACCTTACTTGTAGTTGCTTGAAGAGCTGTGGTGGGACACAAATCAAGTGCCATTTTCAAGCTGGGCCTCTCTTGTCCACGCTATATATTTCATGGTGGAGTTTTGTAGAGTCATGGAATGATCTGGGTTGGAAGGGACCTCCAAAAGTCATCTAGTTCAACCCCCTCTGCAGTCAGCAGGGGCATCCTCAACTAGATCAGGTTGCCCCGAACCCTGTTGAGCCTCACCTTGTGTATCACAGTATCACAGTATCACCAAGGTTGGAAGAGACCTCGAAGATCATCGAGTCCAACCTGTCACCACAGACCTCATGACTAGACCATGGCACCAAGTGCCATGTCCAATCCCCTCCTGAACACCTCCAAGGACGGTGACTCCACCACCTCCCCGGGCAGCGTATTCCAATGGCAAACGACTCTCTTGGTGAAGAACTTTCTCCTCACCTTGAGCCTAAACTTCCCCTGGCGTAGCTTGAGACTATGTCCCCTTGTTCTGGTGTTGGTTGCCTGGGAGAAGAGACCAACCTCCTCCTGTCTACAACCTCCCTTCAGGTAGATGTAGACAGCAACAAGGTCGCCCCTGAGCCTCCTCTTCTCCAGGCTAAGCAACCCCAGCTCCCTCAGCCTCTCCTCACAGGGCTGTGCTCAAGGCCTCTCCCCAGCCCCGTTGCCCTTCTCTGGATATGTTCAAGTGTCTCAATGTCCTTCTTAAACTGAGGGGCCCAGAACTGGACACAGGACTCAAGTATCTCCAGGGATGGGGCCTCAACTACCTCCATCACCCTCATGGTGCAGAAATTGTTCCTAACAAGTTTCTACTTTTGCTGCACCAGTTAATTGCATCCATGAAGCTGAATGACCATAATGAATGACAAGAGTTGTAATGAGGCTACCCCAGAGCCTATGAGAGGGGCCACAATGGTCTGCACTTACTGGAAGGCACTGCAGCACGTCACAGGTCAATAGTGAAGGCTGGTAATGAAATCATGTTCACTGAGTGGTGTTTAGGAAGATGACACTATAGCCATTCTTTTAGCAAGGAAAAGACAAAGAAAGTTGAAATACCTTAAAAATAAAATCCCAGAGCAACAACCAAAGAAATGGTTATTGTTAGGTGTATCTCAGGCCAACAGGAAGAAATTTAGAAGTCTTTCAGGAGTTAAAGATGTTACAGAAGTAGCAAATGGTTATTTCCACATGGAAATCTAAGACCATGAGTGACATAAAAAGACAACACTTTGTGATTTATTTTCTTCTTCTACTTTCTGTTTGCATGGAAATGCAAAACATTACAAGAAGATGATGAACTACTTTCTACTCTATTAGCAACCAAAGGATGTATAAATAAACATCTGGGAAGGGCAGAAATACTTTTCAATCAGCATAGTGATTTACACTAAACCCCCCCGCCCCAAAGATTAGAAGAGTTAACTGAGGGGAACTTTACCCTTCTCTCATAATTGCTAATAATTCTTCCAGTAGGGAGAAAAAAATCAGGAAAAGCAGAGAATGTCAATATTGTGCTAATAATAAAAAAGGTTAAAGAAGTTGAGCTAAGGATTGGAGGCTGGTTTGTTTGACCTGAATGTCATAGCTGGGGGGAAAAAAAGAAAAAAAGAGAGAAAAAAGAAAAAATGTATGGAAGATTCTGTCAGCAATAGCAGAATGTTGGATTTAATTACTGTAATTCAACACAGTTTTGTGAAAAAGGTCATGTTGATAAAGCTGTGAGACTTTTAATTAAGTTCTACCTGATAAGCTGGGACATCTATGTTAGTTCTATACAATAGCTAACAAAAAATATCAGGAACACAATAAATACTGGTGTATAACGGACTGGTTATCTGACAGACTCCTCGTGGGATTATGCGGCGGGGAAAATTCTTCTTGCTTCAAGAATAGTTATCCTGAGATCTAATGAATATCTTTGACTTCAGCATGGTGATGAAATTTGGGGCTGAAAAATATTTCCAAGAGCAACACAAGTAATGGAGAATGTAAATGGTTTTACAGGTGCTCACTCAACGAGTGAGCCTAGAGGATTTCTGTGCAAGAAGAACCTAAGGACATCTGTAGTGGGATTTTGAATTCCTCTTTGGTGCTTCCATATGAATTCTGTGCTAGCTGTGCACCCTTCTGACTGGGACCAAAAGAGTCAGCAAGCTCTAGGAAATTATTCTCTAGACCCTGCAGAAAATGTTGACTTGCTTTCCATTACCATAATGGGAGCATAAACCCCTGAAGCAGTCAAATATTAGACAGCTACACATGACTTGTGGAATCTCAACAGTCATAGAATCAATAGGTTGGAAAAGACCTCAAAGATCATCAAGTCCAACCTGTCACCACCACCTCATGACTACTAAACCATGGCACCAAGTGCCATGTCCAATCCCCTCTTGAACACCTCCAGGGATGGTGACTCTACCACCCCCTGGGCAGCACATTCCAATGGCTAACAACTCTGTGAAGAACTTTCTCCTCACCTCCAGCCTAAACTTCCCCTGTCACAGCTTGAGACTATGTCCCTGGGTGATGGTCTCAGGTAGCTGTGGAACAACAAGATAGTACATGACTTACCATGCAAATTACCAAGAGTTAGGTAATATAATTCTCTGATTTTGTGAAGTCCATGATTAGCTGTGCCTCAGTTATTTCCAAAGTGGGTGGTAAAGGTGAGGAAGGGTTGCTGAAAGTGAATGTTTGGATGAGCTAGAACTGCCACTCAGAAATCTACAGGGCTGTAAGTTTTTAAAAGAGCAGTCTGAAGAGCTGGGTAATGATTCTTCAGCAGCAGGAAACCAGCCTGATGGTCAGTGACCTCCTGAGGGCCTTTGAACAAAACAGGCCTCCTGAGCAGGCTGTAACATCTCCAGGAGTTCATGTAAACCAGGCATATGTTTATAGCACTGGCTGTTTTGAAATGCTTCTGTTCCAGCTCATACTTTGTTCTCTGTGCTTTAATCAACAATGCCTTTGTTCAGAGAAGTTTTGTTGTTGTTGTTGTGTGGGTTTTTTTTTTTTTTCTTTTAATTTTAAATTTCTTGCTGAACATCTCTAGTCACTGATTCTCAAAGGAAAGAAGTCTTGGTGTCAAATCCAGACACATGTAATAAATAAAGCAGTAGTCAAGGTAGTGTGACCCACCAGCAGGAGACCATGCAGCAGAACCCCCCCGCATGGGGTGAAGGTACTGATGAATTTCTGACAGCCATGTAGTCAGGATAACTCTTCTTTTTTGCCTTCTTTTATCCTTTTTTCTTTAACTACTATGTACCTCTAAGCCCCAGTGGAGCAATGGACATGAATTACCTCTATTTATATCAAAATGATAATTTAGCCACAATCTACATGCAAAGTGAGTATGTGGCAAATCAGATAATTTATTTCCTGGCTTGAATAATTTGTGGGTTTAATGTCAGGAAGCACTTGGAGGAAACTGGCTGTGTATTCAGACAAGGTGCAACTGACAGAAATGAAATTGAACAGGCTGACATGAGATGTGATTTCTAAGCCAAGATCTCTGTCAATGGTTGTGTGCACATAGATTTGAATGGAAACAGCCCTTAAAGCACATTGGCTGTGCTTTGTACCTTCAGATCCTGTGCTGGACCTAACGCAGACAGGTTCTTCTTTTGCTGAAGAATTTAATTAGTGCTCTACATTTGTACAATAAGTTTTGATATTGTGCAGCTATATTAAATAATTAGTCTTCTTGATGAGCCCTTCTTCCTGCTGTGTCCTCTTTTTATTCGGTACTAATTTTGAATCAAGACACCAGGGTCATTACGATCAGAAGTGGAGGTCAACAGCAAGTTGAAATAAAAATGAGCTTTGGGGGGAAACCAGAAAAAATTAATTAGCTGGGGATGTCAAAGTCTCCTTAACATGCAAAAAGAGTAGACTTGGTCAGTGAGGGAAAAAAAATATTAATTGGTTTACATCATATGTGCTGAGGATACATTTAATTAGAGCAAGGATGTCCTCTGTCTTCTCTGGGAGATGCTAGGTCAGAACTTTCCTTTATCTTAGATGTTTCACACCTTCATCAGCTTCTTGCAGAAGCAACTGTGAGTTACCAAGAGTTTCAAGATCTGATGAAAGGAACTATCACAAAGTGCATTGAGGGAATAAGGTGTTACTGCTTTAAATATATGTAAACCAATGTTAATATTTCCACTCAGGAGCTGCACTTTCAGAAGTGTCTCCTAGAAGTGATAAAGTTTGCTGTTTGTAGTTGCTGCTGCTTACTCCTGTGCAGACCAAGGTCACTGCCAAATTTTCATAGAAACATGGAATCATAGAATCACTAAAGCTAGAAAAGTCCTTTAAGATCATGAAGTCCAACAATGACCCAACTGCCAGGACCACTAAACTATATCCTGAAGCACCACATCTACAGCTTCTTGAAGACCTTCAGGGATGGCGAACCCACCACGTCCCTGAGCAGCCTGTTCCAACCCCTCACCACCCTCACACTAAAGAAATTTTTCTTAATGTCTAACCTAAACCTCTCCTGGTACAACTTAAACCCCTGTGTGATACCTTGGGGGTGCAGAAAGTCAGAGGTCACACGTGCAGGGAGGAGTGGACAGGACAGGTGACCCTAAACTGACCAAGCAGCTGTTCCATTCACTACACATCATATTCAATACAAAGATGAGGGTTAAGCTCAGTCACTGGCACCCAAGGAAGACTCTCTCCATTCTGCCTTCACTCTTGATCTGTGTGTTCCTGGATTGAGTTCCAGAATCCATCTTCTGGATCTGATTACCATCTGGGGCTGAGTGTAGCTGGGGACTTCTGCCCCAGTGACAGAGACTCGTTGCCATCAGGGTGGTTTTGTATACATTTGGATGTGTTCCAGGTTTTGTATACATTTGGATGTGTTCCAGGTTTTGTATACATTTGTATGTGTTCCATTTTATTTCTTCAATTTCCATTAAAGCCATTTCCATTTATTTGCCAATCCATAAGTCACTTTCCCTTATTCCCTTTTGCTTCCCTTTGGGAAGGGAGAGAGGTTAATAGAGAGCATCTCTCACTTGTCCAGTGGCCAGCCCAGCCCTAACCCTCGACAGGCAGTCTCTGATAATAGCAAGGTATTCCTTCAGACTTCAGTTGTAACTCTGGAGTTACTTCAGACATTGGGGCTATGTTGTCCATAAGCTTATATATTCTGGCTTTTTGGACCAGTCTAGGATTAATTATTACCTTTTCATGAATGAATATATTAATAACAGTAGTCTATTCCCACCCTCCCCCAGTTTCTTTTTTATTTCTGAGATTCCTTTGAGAAACAAAGCCTGGAAAAAGCAGCAGGAAGGTTTGGGGTGCCCCCTTTACTTGTTTTCTCTTAAATGACAGCTCAATTGCACCAGAAGTTCTCTTGAAAGTTACATATAGCCCAGCTTTTTAAAATATTTGTTGACTATTGTGACACATGAAAGAGTCACACAGACCAAGATCTCTAAGGGAACCTTGTGATATATTTCTTGGTTTTGAAGACATTTGTGATATTTGTGGAATGTCTGGCTTAACGCACCAGCAGGTCTAGGGAGGTTCTTCTCTCCCTCTGCTCTGCCTTGCTGAGACTGTACCTGCAATACTGTGTCCAATTTTGGACTCCCCAATTCAAGACAGACAGCGTTCTGCTGGAGAAAGACCAACAGAGAGCTGTGAGGATGACTGGGGAACTTGAACATCTCTGCTGTGAAGAAAGGCTGAGAGACCTGGGGCTGTTTAGTCTGGAAAGAAGGTTCTGAGGGGTTCTGATCAATGTCTGTAAGGACACAGTCTCAAGCTGTGCAGGGAGAAGTTTAGGCTTGGTTTTAGAAAGAAGTTCTTCACAGAAAGGGAGATTGCCCATGGTAATGGGCTGCCCAGGGAGGTGGTGGGGTCAACATCCCTGGAGGTAAGAAAAGCCTGGATGAGGCACTTAGTGCCATGGTCTAGTTGATTAGTTAGGGTTGGGTGATCAGTTGGACTTGATGATCTTGGAGGTCTCTTCCAATCTGGTTGATTCTGTGATTCTGAGCGGTGTCAGGATGAAGATGCCAGGCTCTTTTGGGTGCTGCCCAGTGACAGGACAAGGAACTAACAGGTACAAGATGGAACATGGGAGGTTCCACCTCAACACAAGGAGACACTTCTTTATGGTGAGGGTGCTGGAGCTCTGGAGCAGGCTGTCCAGAGAGGTTGTGGAGTCTCCTTCTCTGGATGTGTTCCTGTGTGACCCGCCACATGCGATCTTGCTCTGGCAGGAGGGTGTTGGATTGGATGATTTCTGGAGGTCCCTTCCAACCCCTACCATTCTGTCATTCTGTGATTTGCCCCATGTTGCAACTTTGTCTTATTACACACAAAACAAAGCAACACAACTAGACCAAACCCTGCTGTAAGTAACCCAATTCCTTTTAACATCCAGCCAGTGGCTTCAAGTGTCTACAAGCAGCAGCCACACAATGTACATGGGAAGTAGTGCATGTATCTGCAAAAGGGACAGATAAAACAGTTGATGAGAGCATCTCTGAAATCCTGGACCTCATGACATGACTTTCACTGGCTTCCTATGGCTTGGGATTTCATTTTCATTACGTTCAGTATGGCATTTCTTGGGCCCATGTATCCCAGGTAGAATTTCACCTTTCTGTCGCAGTGGGTCAAACAGGCTGTTAGAAATACAGGGGCCACTGGCTGCAAGGTTATTAAAACTTCCAAAATATCATCCTGCTTTTGCCTCCAGAGATCAGAGGGAAACTCTGAAACCCAACAAACTGAGTTTTTAATGCTGCTTTTCAAAACCAGTTACTTTGCTTCAGATCGCCTGTTACTGTCTGTGCAGCCCTTGACTATTGAGAACTGGAAACACCTAGATTTTCCCTGGTTTAAAAGACCTTAGTAAAGGCATCATAGTGTTTCAGGTGGGTTGATATATGACCCACATCTGATTACAGAGAATCACAGAATCATAGAATCAGTCAGGGTTGGAAGGGACCACAAGGATCATCTAGTTCCAACCCCCCTGCCATGGGCAGGGACACCTCACTCTAGATCAGGCTGGCCAGAGCCTCATCCAGCCTGGATCCACATCTGTAAAACTGAAGCAGACTTTTCAAATAAGAGATTAGCTCACAGATCTGCTGATGTTGTAGCCCTAGCCAGATAGAAACCTCTTAGAATGATCCACTGTCTCCCTCTGCCAGCAACCTGTACTTGCCCCTCCAGACTCTCAGTTTCCAGATGTGAGAGATACTTAATTACATTCTCGAGGTACTTACAGTAGGTGTTGTTAGTGTAAAGCTAACAGCAGACGTATCTAACAGGGTTTGATTACCACAGAGCACATTCATGGGAGAGCTGGTCTGCACGGACTGTGAGCTGACAGGATTTGAAGGGAGGTCAAATAGCTTTCACTAAACCATACATCACATAATTACAGTGTCAAATTTTGCTGAGTGAATCCCCCAGAAATTGGTGATAATAGCAGGCTGTGGGAGATTTCCTTCTTGAGATAATTACTCTGTCATTTTTACATTATCTTTCTCTCTTTCTCTCCCTCCTGCCCCAAATGTTTCCATACTTGGGAAAGCACTGAGGAGGAAATAATACAAACCCCAGGTTTTTATGTAAGCATATAGAATATATGAAGGTATGCATCAACCAGAGCTTTTAATTCTAAATATCTACCACACACAAAAAAATATGCCTGTGCATCTCAATAAAAACACATTATGCTTTGTATAGCCCATGCTAAAAAATGCTTTGCTCTTCCATAGAAGACTGAATCAAAGCTTCTAGCTCCCTTATGTTAACACGTTGTATTTTTGTGATATCATTTCTGTACATCAAACCAACAAATCTGGACTTTGTGCCTGCAGAAAAGAGAAGGGAGCTGCCTGGTGGAAATTAGCACACATAGGTGCATTCTGATGTCTAGGTTTTGAAGGTGATGGACATTGAATTTGGAAGATTCACCATCAATATTAATACATCCACATGTTTACTTGTAGTGTGAGGCTTCTCTAAGTGCTTCTGAGATGGAATATTTATGGCTTCTTTCTCAGAAGGAAAAAAAGGAAATAATCAGAGTTCACAGTCATTCCCAACAAAGTCCTTTATGAACCTGTGGTGTGCTGTGGCGTAGCCATAGGGAGGGATGGATTCACCCACACTTTGAGAGATGTGTATGAAAATCACATCTAAAGAGATGTATGAATAAAGGAGAGGGCATATTAATCTCCTGTCTAAAAACGAAAGTTTTGTGCAGCATTCTGGACCCAAATTCTGACATCAATTTACTTTTAATTCTAATAACTTTGCTGACTTCTGCTGACTTTCTCTGGCATACACAAATCCTAAAGCAGATTTAAATAGCCATGATACACTGGAATAAATCCAGGTGGGTTTGGAAAGTGTCCAGAGAAAGAGGCTCCACAACTCCTCTGGGCAGCCTGCTCCAGGGCTCTGCCACCCTCACAGGGAAAAAGTTTTCCCTTCTGTTCCCATGACACCTCATCTGCTCCAGCTTGCACCATGGCCCCTTGTCCTGTAATTGGACATCACTGAGCAGAGCCTGGCTCTGTCCTCCCCACATTGCCCTGCACATCTTTATCAACAGGAATTAGGGTACCCCTCAGGCTCCTCTGCTCCAAGCTAAAGAGCCCCAGCTCCCTCAGCCTGTCCTCAGCGGGGAGATGTTCCACTCAAACCCGTTTCTTTTCTCATCACAAACCCCAGCAGTTTTGAAATGCTAAGTTAGTTCTGGTTTCTCCAGTAGGGACCATATTTTACATCAAAAGTGAAGAACTTTTTCTCCCTGGTTGGGAATAACCTACTTAGGGAAGAACTTGGATGGACCTAAATGAAATGCTACAATGTCAAAATACAATGTGAATGGAAAGAAACATATTGGATAGCTTTTCACAGCTGAGCCCACTTAGATGTCAAAATGCAGACTCAGCACTGGCTGTGTGTGTCACTGGGGATGACACCCGCCCTGTCACATCACAGCAAGGCATTCTTGAAGTCAGTCTATGGAGACTACATTAGGTTGTCAAACGGAGGCGATGCCAGTACAGATGGCATTACCTCTGAAAGGCAAATAATAAGAAATTAAACACAAAGACACTGATCTTCAATCAAAGTGTACAAGCACACAAAATGCCACCTAGCTTGTTAGTCTTCTCCTTTCAAAACATCTCTTTGGGGTTGAAAAGAGTCAGAAGCAGCAGCACTTCTCTTCCTATTCATCTTGCTGTGTTTTCTGAGGTGTTATGCTGGTTCTGTGTCATTTTGGTTTGCTTTGTTTGGGGCTTTTCTTTGGCATTTGGTTTTGTTTATTATTTCTTTTAACATACTGCAGATTAAATTTATTTCTAAGTTGTACTAGTTGAAGTAGTAATAATAGTAATAATAATAATATGTCATGTTTTGACTATGTTTGTGGTCTCCTTGCTCTTTCAGTGCAAGAGGTACTACTCAGGAGCTGTTCAATGATCATGCTCTCTGAGTGCTAATAGTTTACTGACTGAAATTATCCCAATAGCACAGGATTATATCATAGAATCCTAGAATAACTCAGGTTGGAAGAGACCTCAGAGATCATCTACTCAACTAGACTCACCTGATCAAGGCCTCAGCCACCCTGGCCTTCAACACCCACAGGGAGGAGGCAGCCACAGCCTTCCTGGGACAGCCTATTCCAGAGTCTCATTACCCTTGTACTGAAGAACTTCTTCTTAAGATCCAGTCTAACCTGCTCTCCCTCAGCTTCAAATCATTCCCCCTTGTCCTATCTCTAGACACCCTCGTGAAAAGCCTCTCTGCATCCTTCCTGTGAAATCCCCTCAGGTATTGGAATGCAGCTCTAAGGTCCCCCGAGAGCCTTCTCTTCCCTTCTCTAGGCTGAACAACCCCATCTCCCTCATGGCAGAAGTGCTCCAGCCCTTGGATCATCTTTGTGGCCCTCCTCTGGTATGAGTGTGTTACTATCCCCAAGAGAACGTGTTTGCTTCAGCTGTGGTATAGGTTAACAATTAGCAACGTATCGAAAGAATTCACCCCCTGGCAGATTTTCATGGAAACCCTGGGAATTCTGCTAATACAGTTCCTATTCAAACCCCTGAGAATGACAGGGGTGTCTTTCAGAGTGGCACACAGACTACTACTTAAGAGGAATATTTTAGTATATATAACCTGGATTAATATAAGGAGGTTATGTAGATGTTGAATTTTAATATTTCACCAACTAATAAGGAGAAAGCTTGGTTAAAGCTGTCATAGGATTTCGTGTCAACTTTAAGGAAGGCTCTCTAACAGCTCTCCTTACTGGGCAAACAACCTTCTTCAGTAAAATTTGTTGCATGCTAGGGTGGCTTTTGTCAGCCAGCTGAGCTCTGAAGTTTGGTCAAGATGAGTAACAGTTGTCCAAGCCTTCCCAACAGAAACAGATGGATTTCTCAGCAGCAGAGATGCAGTTCCTCATGGGCTTATCTCATGCCTTAATTTCCCAAGAGAGATAATATTAAATGAAGCCATGGCATTGTTATAGGGATGGACTTCCCAGATGCTGTAACTCAGCAGGTTTGCTGCCTGCTCCAAATGAACAACGCAAAAATCACTGTCTGCCTTTCTTCCAAGACCTGTCCAAACTGCACAAATTCTATTTCCTCTCTGAAATCAGCTCTGACATGTTTTTTTCTGAGCTGTTTCTCAGCCACAATCCTAAGTTGCTGCTCAGCACCTTATGCTGAAAGATTTCACAGGAATGCAAACCATGCTGGGTCAAATGCAATAAAGTTAATCACAGAATGTTAGGGTCTGCAAGGGACCTTGAAAGATCACCCAGTCCAACCCTTGTGCCAGGGCAGGATCACCTATACCAGGTCACACAGGAATGCATCCAGGCAGGTCTTGAATATGTCCAGAGAGGGAGACTCCACAACCCCCCAGGGCAGCCAGTTTCAGTGTTCCATCAACCTCACAGTGAAAAAATTTTCCCTCCTGTTTCCATGCCTCAGCTTCAACCCATTGCACCTTGTGCTGTCATTGGGCATCACTGAACAGAGCCTGGCTCCATCATCTCAGCACTCACACTTCACATCTTTATAAATGTGAATGAGGGCACCTCTCAGACTTCTCCAAGCTAAAGAGCCCCAGCTCCCTCAATATCTCCTCATAAGGAAGATATTCCATTCCCCTAATCATCTTTGTGGCTCTGTGCTGGACTCTTTCAAGCAGATCCCTGGCCTTACTGAACTGAGGTGTCCAGAACTGGGCACAATATTCCAAACGTGGCCTCACCAGGGCAGAATGGAGGGAAAGGAAAACCTCTTTTGACCTACTAGCCACAGCCCTTCTAATACACCCAGAATGGCATCGGCCTTCTGGGCCACAAGAGCACATTGCTGGCTCATGGTCAACCTCCACTAGGACCCCCAGGTCCTTTTTCCCTAATACTTTTCTTTATTGCTGTGTGTAATGAGAACTTTCCAAAAAGCAACATAACAATACTGTATTGAGAAAGTCATTGGGGCATAATCTAGCAATGACACCCTTCTCTAACAATTCTAGGCTCTGCCTAAGAGACCTAGCACAGTTTCTGCAGGTTGCTGAAGTGCAGGAGCCATGGACAGGATGATGTTTGTGTTTCAGTGGACTCCATGCACTCTTAAAGAAAAGCTGCTTCTATGCTTTCCTCTTCCCTGGTACAGTAAGCTCAGCTAGATCTCCCAAGGTTTTCTATCCCCTCCATTGCTGCAGCAGATGGACCTGGACATTTTGTTCCTCTGTCCAGTTTGTTTTCTGTCTTTTGCTCTCCCCAGTTTGTCAAGTAACAGGAAGCTCCTTAAACACCTCCTAAGGGCTGTGCTGCTTTACAAAGAGCATTTTGCATTCAGTGGTTTGTGATGGCAATAAAACCTTTTGGACATGCTGTAATTTTCATTTTCTGGTCAATTGGTCTCACATATGTTCTCAGACCCTTAGAATGTTAAATAATTGTTATCAGAAGCATAATTTAAATAAAATCCAGCTGATTTCAGCCAGGCTATGACTAGTGGTGAGAAAGCAAGCCTTTTTTGGTTGTTGTTTAGTTGACATTGACAGAATGCAGATTTGTCCAAGGGGCATTTCGATTCCTCTAAAATCCAAACCTCAGACTTCAGTCCTGCTAATGTCTGACTGATGCTGCAGTTCCCAGAAATAATCACCTGTTTCCCTTCTCACTGTCAGGTCTTTTGTTTTTAGGAACATTACCTAAAAGCATTTTGCTTTTGGGAGCTCAAGGGCCACGTCACAACATTTCAAATGTCTTCACCAAGCTGAAAAAATTGGGAGCTTTCATTTGTCATTTTCCTTTTAACTTAATTAGACAAACCCAAAGAAGATTCCAGCAACTTTTAGCTCTGCTGTCACTACTCAGGAGGCCCTACAAAACAAAAACATTTACAACTTGTCAAGCTACAAGTTTTTGACTGGAGACCAATAAACTTCCTTCCCCACTTGTGGCAAACAGGCAATGTGCAAGTTTTGGCAGCATTGCAAGGACAAATTTTCACTAATGAAAAATACATGGAAAATCTTAGTGCTAGATGAAAAGGAAAATCTTATAATTAAAAGTATAGATGTTAAGAGATCACTTGTTTTCACTTTTACCCAAAAGAGAAATCTTTTTTTTAAGAGGCTGTAGCTCTATGATGAGATCTATTGTTGAATGTACCAAGAAAAAAATGGGGTTTTTTAGTATCATAGTAGTATCAGTCAGGGATGGAAGGGACCACAAGGATCATTTAGTTCCAGCCCCCCTGCCATGGGCAGGGACACCTCACACTAGATCAGGCTGGCCAGAGCCTCATCCAGCCTGGGCTTAAACACCTCCAGGGATGGGGCCTCAACCACCTCCCTGGACAACCCATTCCAGGGCTTCACCACCCTCGTGAACATTTTTAAATGTTAGGTGATGCAGTGATTAGAGAAGGTAGTGATTAGAGTAGTGATGGAGTGATTAGAGAAGGGCTACAAAGCTGGGGTGAGGGGTTTGGAGCACAAGCCTTGTGAGGAGAGGCTGAGGGAGCTGGGGTTGATTAGCCTGGAGAAAAGAAGGGTCAGGGGAGACCTTATTGCTGCCTACAACTGCCTGAGGGGAGGTTGTAGACAGGCAGGAGCTGGTCTCTTCTCCCAGGCAAGCAGCACCAGAACAAGAGGACACAGTCTCAAGCTGCACCAGGAGAGGTTTAGGCTGGATGTTAGGAAGAAATTCTTCATAGGGAGAGTGATTGCCCATTGGAATGGGCTGCCTGGGGAGGTGGTGGAGTCACCATCATTGGAGGTGTTTAGGAGGAGATTTGATAGGGTGCTTGGTTGCATGGTTTAGTTGATTAGGTGGTGTTGGATGATGGGTTGGATGTGATGATCTTGAAGGTCTCTTGCAACCTGGTCTATCCTATTCTATTCTATTCTATTCTATTCTGTTCTATTCTATTCTATTGTGTTCTGTTCACAATGCACAGGCATTCTTTCTGCTACACCAGCATTACTGTGAATGACATTCTGTACGTGTGTTTCAACAGGATTTCAATAAAATTATGCATTTTAAACATTCTTATCAGTTGTTGTTTCTTTTTATTCCTGATTATTTGTAACTGCAGCACACATTGCATAATTCATGTCCAAATCATTTGCTGATATAGGGAAGAGTTGCTCTTTATAGCAATTGTTTAAAAGAACAAAATGAGGGTATTTAAGTGGCTAATCATACAGTTTGTCTGGAAGATAGGAGCATTTAAATTACATGCTGATAAACTGATCAGAAATGGATGCTGGCAGCTACTAAAAATACAAAACAAAAGATGATGTCTCTGCATCTGTGTCGTTAATAACTGCATTTTTAACCACTTTCCTTTATATTCCTTTATTAAAGAGAACCAATTATGGAAAGGATTGTTACCAAAATTTGTATCATAAACCCACACTTTACAGAGTGAACAATAGAATGGTTTTTTTATACATATGATTTAGCCCAAGGGTTTCCTAGGAGTAAGAGTCTGCTTCTCTGAAGACATTCCAAACTCACCTGGATGTGTACCTGTGCGATCTGCCTTAGGTGATCCTGCCCTGGCAGGGGGGCTGGACTGGATGACCTCTGAAGGTCCCTTCCAACCCCTAACATCCTGTTATTCTGTGTGACAACCCAGCTGCATTCAGGATAAGGAATTTCCAGTTGGTTGCAGAAATGTTGTCCAAAATGAAATTTGTGCCTCCCAGACAGATTCCAAATCTCAAGTACAACAATCCTCTTGAGCACCTATACAGTATCAGGGGTATTATCTGTTTAGGCTGCTTTTCAGGAATGACCTAACTGAAACCTCTCAGTTTTATGTGAAAAGCATGCAAATGTTCCCCAAATTATGTTTCAATTTGGTAAGAAAATTTGCAAGGTGCAGGAAGGAAAAATCTGCAGCAAGAAAAAATCTAAATGCCTATGCCAGCATATATTTATTGTCTGTCCTTTGTCACAATCTGCCATAGCTCCCAGGGAGCGACACTGTAATGCTGTTTCTACCAAGGTCATGATGAGTCCAGAGGAACCACTTCAGAATTTGCCTGTACTACTCGGTGAACATCTTGTGAGTAACAGCTATGAAAGGAGGAGAGCAGGTCTGCAACTGATTTGTAGCTAGAAGAAAAGGTCTGAACTGTCAGGGCTTGTCTAATTTGATTGCAGCAGTCATTAAAGTCTAAATAATTTGCAATGACTCTATAGCCAGACCTTAAGGTATGGAAAAAAGGAGTGTGTCAGAAAATGTCCAAGCTCTTCTGAAGGATTTGCTGTGTTTAATCCCCCTGGTTCAAAATGTGAAAGGTTGCTTATAAAAAAATAGGACAGACCACAAAACCAAAAGTTTCATGTATTAAAAATAGGGTTTTTTTCTCATGTAGGTCTCAGCATTAACAGTGATTTGGGTGGTGAGACTCTGGAGTAGGCTGCCCAGGAAGGTTGTGGCTGCCTCCTCCCTGAAGGTATTCAGGGCCAGGTTGGATGAGGCCTTGAGTGCTGAGTCTAGTTGAGAGGTGTCCCTGACAATGGTGGTGAGCTTGGAGCAGATGATCCCTTCCCTTCCAACCTAAGCCGTTCTAGGATTCAATAATATCCAGCTTATCTGGTCCTATAAACCCCTGTTTTGGTCAATTACTGAGGTCTTCAGATGGAGACTGGAGGCTTTCCTGTTGAACTTCCTGCCTAGTCAAGCCATGGAGCTTTCCTGTGCAGAAATACTCAGTGAAGTTCTAAGGTTGTAGTGCAGAGGGTCTGACTAAAGAAAGAGGATCATTCCAGACCTAAAATCTGCTGTGCCTTATGGTTCATCTTCTGTACGATAAGTCAGTCCTCACTCGAGATGAGAAGGTATTTCAGGAAACCTCTCTGGAGATACCCAAGACCTGCCTGGATGTGTTCCTGTGTGACCTGGTATAGGTGATCCTGCTTTGGCAGGAGGTTGGACTGGATGTTCTCTCAAGGTCCCTTCCAGCCCCTGACATTTTGTGCTTCTGTGATGCCAAAAATATCTTTATGTGATGGCTTTGAATAAATACCCTCCCAGCATTCATTGGCAGTTACCATGGTCATTTAAAAACTGGGTGTTCTTTAAAGGATTGGGCTCTTCTCTTTCCTGTGTTTTACTGGTGCTTAATTTCTCTTCCTGTGTGAAGTGGGTAGTGCACCTTTGTCATTAACATGCTGCACGTGTCTCCTTACTTGACTTTTACATTATTGCTCTAGCTATTACTATGCATGCATTATTTATATGCTTGGCTATCAAGGAAAAAAGGCAAGCAATTTACTTGTCAAAACATATTAGAATGCATGACTTTAAATCAAAGTGCCCTGGCTTTGTAAAAAGCTGTAATAAGTGTTCTTTGGCTAATATGTTGGTGTCATGCAGTGGACATGGTCGATGTGTTGGCTAAGAAATCTGTAATCACTTGACAGGCTCATTGGATGGGAGAGAATTTTAGATTATTATGCTTTACTTTTAATTCTTTGAGATTAAGACTTAATTCCTGAAGACTATATTGGATCAGTAGAAGAAAGTTCTAACCTGTGTTTTGATGCTACCAGAAATGTCATGGAGCCAAATTATCTAAAGCTAACCTACAGATACAGATCATTGGATTTAAAAGTACATCTCTCTCTGCAGAGTGCATTCCTCGGAGTTACAGAAAGCTCCTGCAAATAATTCTGTCTTGAAGAACATGGATTTCACACCTTCCTTGACCTTACACTCCTGTTGCAGAACATGGACAGTTACAGCTGAAATCAGTGTACACAGTCCTAACACGACAGCTTCCCAAGAAATTGATGGGAACCACCTATTTGCTGCAGAAGGCCAATTAGCTTCCTGTGAACTATATCAAGAAAACATTTTGACAAACACAGAATAGTTTCCAGTTCCCAATTAATTCTGACACAGAGAGAAACTCATAGCCTTTATTTACAAATATAACTTGTTTAGCTACCACTGGGAAAAATCCTGACATTTAAATCCACTGACCAAATCGAAACCCAAGTTTTTCCCCAAAAAACCCACATTTTTACCTGGCTCAGCAAATAAAACCTGGAATGCAATTATCAGTTGAATGTCTGCCAAACAGAAAGGGACCTGGGGGTGCTGATTGAGAGCCAGATGAACAGGAGCCAGCAGTGTGCCCAGGTGGCCAAGAAGGCCAATGGCAGCCTGGCGTGCATCAAGAATAGTGTGGCCAGCAGGAGCAGGGAAGTCATTGTGCCCCTGTACTCTGCACTGGTTAGGCCACACCTTGAGTCCTGTGTCCAGTTCTGGGCCTCTCAGTTTAAGAAGGACATTGAGACTCTTGAATGTGTCCAGAGAAGGGCAGCTAGGCTGGGGAGAGGCCTTGAGCATAGCCCTGTGAGGAGAGGCTGAGGGAGCTGGGGTTGTTTAGCCTGGAGAGGAGGAGGCCCAGGGGAGACCTCATTGCTGTCTACAACTACATGAAAGGTGGTTGTAGCCAGGAAGGGGTTGGTCTCTTCCCTCTAGCAACCAGCACCAGAACAAGAGGACACAGTCTCAAGCTGCAACAGGGGAAGTTTAGGCTGGAGATAAGGAGAAAGTTCTTCACTGAGAGAATTGTTCGCCATTGGAATGTGCTGCCCAGGGAGGTAGAGGAGTCACCATCCTTGGAGGTGTTCAAGAGGGGATTGGACATGGCATTTAGTGCCATGGTTTATTCATGAGGTCTGTGGTGACAGGCTGGACTTGATGATCTTTGAGGTCAGAGTGAGCTTTCCTCAACTTGGAACAGAATTTTTGGTCAAATAAACTTTTGAACTGCAGTCACAGAAGTGTAGTAACTGTTTGTCACAGTTAGAGACATGCTTATAAACACAGGCCCCCTTTTTAAATCATTGTTTATCACACCAGAAAGGTTCTTCTCCTTTCCTTTTGTTTTTGCTTTCCTTGAAGACATTAATCACTAGACCTTACCCAGCCCTTAGGTGACATTTATCTTTTATTCAAATGCAGATTAAAATAACTTTTCTCATTTTCTCCTCCATATAATAGCTCCTGGCAAGAAAGTGAGGCATTAGCACATGTCTTAATGTCTATGAGAGTTAGTCATCAGCCTGGATTTGCTTGAACCAAGTGCTGCCCAAGCAGTGCCAGCTTGCAGTCAGAGTATTATGCAAAGGGCAATAGTGTAAGTCTTCCTAAAACTTCTGTTCTGGCTCAAGTGAGATTTATCAGCTTGATACTTCAGGTGTTAGCTGAAATTATTTGACCTAGTAGGTCAAGAGATGTTCTTCTGCCCCTCTGCTCTGCCCTAGTGAGGCATCTGGAATATTGTGTCCAGTTCTGGGGCTGTCAGTTCAAGAAGGACCTCAGGGAACTGCATGAGAGAGTCCAGGCAGTGAAACACCTCTGTGTGAGGACAGGCTGAGGGAGCTGAGGCTCTTTAGCTTGGAGCAGAGGAGCCTGAGGGTTGCCCTCATTCCTGTTGATAAAGATGTGCAGGGCAGTGTGGGGAGGACATAGCCAGGTTCTGCTCAGTGATGTCCAATGATAGGACAAGGGGCAATGGGTTCAAGCTGGAGCAGAGGAGGTGCCACAGGAACAGAAGGCAAACTTCTCTACTGTAAAGGTGCAGAACCCTGGAGCAGGCTGCCAGGAGAGGTTGTAGAGTCTCCTTCTCTGGACACATTCAAAACCCACCTGGATGTATTTCTGTGTGATCTTATTCGGGGTGTGTGCGTGGGATGTGTGTGCGTGTGTGTGTGTGCAGTTGGACTGGCTGATCTCTGGAGGTCCCTTTCAACCCCCAACATTCTGTGATTCTGTGACCTGTGTTATTACCTGACCGTAGGTCTGATTACACTCAGTTACATAAAGGCTGTGGCCATCGGAGAATTCTTTCCATATGTTGATGTAGTCACCTTTTACTTTGTCTATTCTCAGCTATGGTCTATTTTGACATTTGAAGAGGATGAGCTTCACATTTCTAAAGGAAAAACAAATATCTTAAATTAGTCCTTTTTTTGCATCCTTATTTATGAGCTCAGAGGAAGGAAAAGCATATTTTTTACCTAGGGGAAACATGCCATTTTTAGCAGGCCTATTTGTCAGATTGTAGAAGGCGTTGAAAGAGGAAGCAATTATTAAGGTTCTGCAGGGGGAATCAGGGAAAATAAATTATATAATATTATTTGTCTAAGGTTGCTTTAAAAAAAAAAACAAACAACAAAACAGATTTGCTAAAGTCAAACTATTAGTTATGTCCCCTGTGTGGAAAGAGCAAGGCAGTCCCGGCTTAGCTATTCTAAAAGGTTGTAACAAGATGGTATTTGATATACTGAAATTATATTTGAAAGATGAAAAAGGGAAAAAAAAAGAGCTTACAGACAAAGGAGAAAATTGCAGGGTTGGAGGAGGGTTCATTGTAAAGAGACTGATGGACATTTGTGGGCATATGTAAATAGGTTTAGTGGGTGCTTCAGTGAAAACAGCGTTGGAGATAAGAAAAATGCCATATCCCTGCTGTTGCACAGTGAAAGACACATGAAGGCTGTGTGAATATTCTGTCTCTACCCAAACCTGATAAAGGCAAGAAATAATTCTGAACAGACAATAAGTAAATGCCAGCCGTATATTGTAAATGAATTACCATGCTTTAAAGTGCTTGGAGGGTTTGAGCAAGGAAAAAAATGCAGTATGGAACATGCAGAGTTTGGTTTAGATATGATGGAGAATGCTCTGGAGCTGGCCTGACTGACTATGGGAAAAACAGCTGAAAACTGAGATGGTGGCTCAAATGATGGAGTTCTTGAGACTGTGGAAGTGGGGGGGTGGGTTTTCCCCCCACTCTGGTCTGTGGATCCACAGTCAGATATGACCAAGCGTGCTTAGATACCAGCTTTACAAGGAAGTGGTACTTCATAACATGTTGACTGTATCTGTAGTGACTGTAATGTGAAAACACATTCCTAGCTCACACAGAAGCCTCTAGCTGTGTGTAGTGATCCATATATATAGTAGTGATCTATATGTAGTGATCTATATGTAGTGATCCACAGCTGCAGCTTTTCTAAGTGCACAAAAATCAAGCACAGATGACAACTTGCCAAGTATGACTGTTACAGCCCATGAAGGGCAGCAGGAACTGAGAAATGCCAGAAGGTCAGAGATGCTGAAATACCAATCCAGGGATGCTGTAGGACAAGCCACCCTTGGATTTTGCTACTGGGTGGTGTTCTGCTGAACGCTAGTGACTTCATAGCGGGGAATTTCATATTCCACTTAGCAGAGAGTGACCATTACTCACCCAGGAGGTGGGCGACGGGGTGCTGAGAGCTATGCTGAGGAGAGGAAAAAGCCAGCTGAGGTTTCTAACTCACATAGCTGGTCAGCAATAGAGACAGAAATAGAACTAAAATATCTTGCCTCCAAGCCAGAGACTTTACAAAACTTCCCTGATTTCCCTTCTTCCTGAAACTGTCCTGTCATTTTGCCCTTTGTCTGCTAGCCTCCTTCTGGACATTCTTCCTGTAATTACTGGGATTCATCAGGAAGTTTTATCACAGTCCATCCTCAAAGCTCTATAAAAAACACACATTCTCCTTCCTACACCACTAATGCTAAAAAGATAGTGTGCTTATATTTAAGGACAAAGTACACCACATGTGACTTCCCAGCCATCCTCTGCAAAAGAAATAGGAGATCATGTTTAATGAGTCTGTTGACAATACAAGAAAGGATCTGGTCTGCCTCAAGCTTTATAAATATACTTTAGCTGGAAGGCTTAGTTATGTAGGATATGACAAACTTAAGCTCTATGATCTTAGCTAAGAAGAAATCTCTGTGGAAGCTGGTTATCTGTCAGGAGGCTAATACCAAAAGAGTTCAGAGATTATGAAAAAGCTTTGTGAAAACAATATGCAGATGGGAGGGAGGAGTTCACCCACAGCATTTGTAATTTTTAATAGTTGAGTATGAGGTGATAAGACTAAGCTAGAGAGACAATAGGATATTTCACAGAACCAAGACTCCTCTAAATATTGCATCATTTATTTCATCCTCTTAATGAAGCTTGGGAGAGCTGTTGAATGATACATGTTGACCTGAAGGAATTAAGAATCTTGGGTATTTTCAGTGATACTGTCCTTGGCCTTCGTTATGCTTTCACGAAGGTTAATTGTCTGTGGGTCTTTTATCCTGTCTGTATCTTGGAGGTTTTAGTAAGCTAAATGGTAAACAGCTTGTGCACAGCTTCCTTGTATCAGCTGGTTTAGACTGGCTTTTTCTACATAAGTCATACTGAAGGAGGATTTGTGTACCTGTGTGTGTCAATCTTCCACAGAAACTAGCGAGAAGAAATGAGAAGGAACAGCACCCTGGGATATCGTCTAGTCCATTCTTTGCCCAAAGCAAGGTCATTTATACCAAAAATATTCTTAACAGGCACTTGTCTAGCATGTTTTTAAAAACTTATATGACAGAGGTTCTACAACTGCCTTTGGTAATCTTTCCTGGTGCCTCTCTAGCCTTGCTGTTGATAATTAGATATATCCCATTAGATATATTCCATCAGATGCATCCTGAAGCTTAACACTGACAGGAGGTAGTAACTGCCCTCAACTGAACTGTTCTCAGATCAACAGTTTTTAAAGCTTACTCTAGGTAATTAATGACAAAAATACTGAATCTTCCAGAAGACCCAGATGTAATTATGGGGTAGATGTGAAAAGTGGCAATGATTCATCTGTCTTTTCCTTCTGGTGACTTCACCCGAGAAAATACAGACAGTGTCTTATCGCTCAAAGCTGCATTTATTAGGCCATAAATTAGAATATTTAAAACCATGGGCAAACAGAAAAAACAAAACTGAAGTTGTGTTAGAAAGCAATCCTCCCCTGCCCAGCCCATCCAGGGTACTTTCCATCTGCCAGATAGAGTTTCATTCAAAACAGCAGCTTCTGTGTTGCAGCCAGGTTTACATTTTGATAGCTAAGGGTTTGTTTGTTTGGTTGGTTGGTCTTGTTTTTGCCTGGTACCTTTGAGATCTGTCTCTGTGTTTGTCTCTTCACAGTATCACAGTCTCACCAAGGTTGGAAGAGACCTCAAAGATCATTGAGTCCAACCTGTTACCACAGACACCATGACTAAACCATGGCACCAAGTGCCACATCCAATCCCCTCTTGAACACCTCCAGGGATGGTGACTCCACCACCTCCCTGGGCAGCACATTCCAATGACAAATGCCTCTCTCCGTGAAGAATTTTCTCCTCACCTCAAGCCTAAACTTCCCCTGGTGCAGCTTGAGACTGTGTCTGGTGCTGGTTTCTAGAGAAGAGACCAACCCCTTCCCAGCTACAACCACCTTTCAGGTAGTTGTAGACAGCAATGAGGTCTCCCCTGAGCCTCCTCTTCTCCAGGCTAACCAATCCCAGCTCCCCCAGCCTCTCCTCATAGGGCTTGTGCTCTTAGTCTTCTGACAAGGAGTAGACTTGCAGGTTCTGGAGACGTTCTGCTTTTCTTTGCTTCCTCGCCATAGCTTTATATCTGGAAGTTTCTCTATGGGGTAGCTTTGGTTCCTGCACCAACAATTAACTCCCTGCCACAGGAAAGAACAAACTCCTTCTGCAGCCAAGAAATTGCACCTCAAGTCTCTTTTACCCTTGTTCAAGAAATATGTGGACTGGCAAAGCGAAAGGAATGGTGGACTAAATCCATGTGCACTCTTTGTCCCAGACCCCGACTCAAAACGCCAGGTGTTAAAACACATTTTAGGCAGACTGGTTCTAGGTGAGGAGACACCTCTGTTGGGGAACGTACAAGCATGAAACAAGCTGAAGAGAGCATGCTCTGGACACTGGAAAATGAAATCAGACATTCCATTATTTAAAGACATTTACATGAAAGACAGGAGAAATGTGAAGGGGATAATGCCTGAGCACTCAGGGCAAAGGAGTTTTTTTTCTGTTTACTGTTCCTTAGGGTAGGATTTGTTTCTACTACGCCACTTAACTCTTTTTGTCTCTTGCCACTTACCAACTAGGTCATTCTCCAAAGTTCTGTGCCAAGAATTTGCAGAAAATATCTTCCCCTCTGAGGATTTACAACATAATTCTGTCTCATTATGCCTGATGTTTTTCTGCTCATGGTACAACATCCTCAAAAGGAAAGAAATAAAACAGCTTGTCTTCTTGACAGGAGGACTCAAACAGACTGGAAAAATTAGTTGCAGCAATTAGACAATGTGGTGATGCCATGTGCACTTCTGAAGTGATCCTAGAACAAAAGGGAACCACTTCAAGAGCGTGTGAAGTTCCCTGTGTTGTGGAAATGAAAATGAAAAGGATAATAATGACAAATTCTAAGTTATTTCAGCATTAATCAAGCAGTCAACTTTCATCAGAAAAGCAGAGATCCTTCTTTATATCTTATTCCTGTCTGGATAGAATTGACCTCTAGCAATATGACTAATAAAAGAAAGGCAAATCTTTGGTGACCTCATTGTGGCCTTCCAGTATCTGAAAGGGGCCTACAAGAAGGCTGGGGAGGGACTTTTCAGACTATCAGGGAGTGATAGGACTAGGGGGAATGGGATGAAGCTGGAGGTGGGGAGATTCAGGCTGGACATGAGGAGGAAGTTCTTCACCGTGAGGGTGGTGAAGGCCTGGAATGGGTTGTCCAGGGAGGTGGTTGAGGCCCCGTCCCTTGAGGTGTTTAAGACCAGGCTGGACGAGGCTCTGTCCAGCCTGATCTAGGGTAGAGTGTCCCTGCCCATGGCAGGGGGGTTGGAACTAGATGATCCTTGTGGTCCCTTCCAACCCTAACTGAAACTATGAAACTAATGTGCAGTAGAAATTGAACATCTATCAAAGGAATCCACAAACACCATAAATGGATAAATATTTCAACCAGGACACACACCTATTCCAGTTTCCTGCTTGACAGAGGAGCTCAGGGAATGATTCAGGTCCAGTTCAGACACCTCAACACAGCTTACTTGTACTGTGTGTCCAGGAACAGAAGGGTACAACAGGCCCTTAGCAAACCTCTGTTGCAAGAGCGAGGACATTTTAGGAAAAGCTGTAGTGGAGCGTGGTTTGCTGGAAAGGAGACCAGACATCAGATCTGTGTGAGGGAGGGAAAAAAATGAGAGAAGAGCCCAAAGGAAGAAGAAAAATCTGCAGTAAAGTGGAGATATGCAAATAAAAGGACTTTTGTCTTCCCTGCAGTGAGCTCTGCTCTGCTGAGCATGGGTTTTAAATAAAGACATAAAGAAGATTGTCACCGTGCCTGATGCACATTTACAGAGCAAATCCAGAGGGCAATGGACATGCAGAAAGGACCTACCCTGTTCTGTACATACAGATGAAGAGAAGGAGCTGAGTGACTCATCCAAGCCAAGATCTCATGGGTGCATTGTCATTACACATTTGAGGGACTCACAAAGCTGTGAAGCACTTCACAGATGCAGCATCTCACACAGGCACTGACAAGAGACCTGGGATTTGAGGCAGTGGGATCTCCATTGATGTGGCACTTACATATCACATCCCTATCATTTCTCAGATCTTGTTTACTATCTACTTCAAAAATATGTGCCTTTCTCCTAGGCAAATGATGTCCTTACATCCATTCAAAGAAAAAAAAAACAAAAGTCTGAAGCAAGACAAATTAGTAAGTGGAAGGGGCAACTCAGCTTTCACTTTATGCCCACAGAAGCAGTGAGGCTTGTGAAAAAGATTGCCTTTACCTTTGAATATCTGCAAAGGTACCACAGCTTCCCTTTTCCTCCTAGTACTGGTTATGTGTAACTTTCCCCCGTAACAACCTTCTATCTTTCCTCCTTCCTCAGTCTTTTCCAGCCTGAGCTCTCTATTAAATGCCTATATATATATAGAGAGAGAGAGTGATTGCCCATTGGAATGGGTTGCCCGGGAGGTGGTGGAGTCGCCATCATTGGAGGTGTTTAGGAGGAGACTTGATGGGGTGTTGGATGATAGGTTGAACGTGATGATCTCAAAGGCCTCTTCCAGCCTGGTTTATTCTATTCTCTAGATATAAAAAACAGTAATAAAAACCTGGTTTAATTGGTCCTGTTCCTCGATATATGCCAGTGAAATACTCCTGCTTTTATTTCTTTATGTCCTAAATTTCGAACATCGCCCTGCCCAAGATCCTTATTTAAACAGAGCAGTTGAGAGCCGAGGTTAGCTGCTTTTGTTTTCTGTTAGGATCTGATCCCATTGTCACCCAGCAGCTTGGGCTCACCCTCTTTAAAATGGAACTCCTTTCTGTTGCTTATGTTCAATACCCCAACAGATTCATGGCTATAGGAAGACCCACACAGCTTTAGGTGTAAGTGCTCCTCCAGTCTCTAGAGCAAAACAATTACATTCCACTAAAGGATTGTGCTGAGTGGATAATGTTGTGAGCATTTCTGTCACTTAAAGCTGGCTGGAGTCCCTTAGCTAAGCCTATGTGATCTCTATCAATCGGCCCAAGGATCACCTTCAATATCCCAGCCAATGTCTTATCTCCTAACTGACTCTGACCAGAGCAAACAGAGAGTGTAGAGTGCAGTGCTTCTTGGTGAATTGGCATAAACTGACACAGCAGAGATGACCTGAAGCTTCTTTGATACTGCAAAATGTTTTGCTGATGTCCTTTCAAGATTCTTTTAAAAGCCTTGGTGCAGACTTTCAGGCAAATTTTGGGCTCACTTAAGAAAATTTGGCTTAGGTTTACAGAAGAAAAATAAAAGCAAACCAGCTTCCCCAAAACTAGGTACAAAAGTATGAAGTGGTTGATACCCACCACATTTATCACAGAGTTGAACAATTCCAGGCATTCTGGTGTTTGTTCCCCTTTGGACTACATTGTTTGCTGGGAATAGAATAGAATAGAATAGAATAGAATAACCAGTTGGAAAAGATCTTTGAGACCGAGTCCAACCTATCACCCAACACCATCTAATCAACTAAACCATGGCACCAAGCACCCCATCCAGTCTCTTCCTAAACACCTCCAGTGATGGTGACTCCACCACCTCCCTGGGTAGCACATTCCAATAGCCAATCACTCTTTCTGTGAAGAGATTCTTCTTATCATCAGCCTAAACCTCCCCTGGTGCAGCTTGAGGCTGTGTCCTCTTGTTCTGGTGCTGGTTGTCTGGGAAAGGAGACCAACCCCCACCTGGCTGCAACCTCCCTTCAGGTAGTTGTAGACAGCAATAAGGTCTCTCCTGAGTCTCCTCTTCTCCAGTCTAAGCAGCCCCAGCTCCCTCAGCCTCTCCTCACAGGGCTGTGCTCCAAACCCCTCACCAGTTTTGCTGCCCTTCTCTGGACACATTCCCGCAAGTCAACATCTTTTCTAAACTGAAGGGTCCAGAACTGGACACAGGACTCAAGGTGTGGCCTAACTGGTGCTGGGTACAGGGGCAGAATGACTTCCCTGCTCCTGCTGGTCACACTATTCCTGATGCAGGCCAGGATGCCATTGGCCTTCTTGGCCACCTGGGCACACTGCTGGCTCATGTTCAGCCTACTATCAACCAGTACCCCCAGGGCCCTTTCTGCCTGGCTGCTCTCCAGACACTCTGTCCCCAACCTGTAGCACTGTATGGGGTTGTTGTGGCCAATGTGTAGAACCCAGCACTTGGATGTGTTAATATGAGCCCTTACTTAGTCATTCTTTTATAGTCAGTGAATCATTTTATAAGCTTTTCTGAGTTGTTTAAACAATATTTCTAAATAGATGTGATTTTTTGTTTCAAAGAGAAGACAATTGGACTTGTAACAGCTTGCAGGCTTACATGCACATGAGATGTTGCTTTGGATGGGCACCTCCTGCCACAAGCCTCCTGGGTGAAACGTGGGCTGGTGTGGCTTGTGTAAGAATTATTCCTTTCTGATTTTGTTCTTCAGTGCTGTGAATGAAAAAGATGGAGGGCAGGCATGTTTCTAACCAATACAGAAAAGGAAAGAGACTTAGATGGAGCCAATAAAACCGAGCCTGTGAAGTAGGTGGTTGGGAGGTCCCCATTCTGTAAGAAAGAAAACAAACTTTCCTGATGTTAATGTTTCTCTTATGCAGTTCCACACTGACTGAGGCATTTATAAAGACCAAAAAGGGTTTATCCACGAATAGAATGAAGGAAAGCCTCACTAAACTATTAGCTTGAGTGGGCCCATCCACATCTGAGTGTGAAATAAAGGAAACATTACTTAAAATATATTTAGTTTCATTATCCTCCAACAACTTCTGAGGCTTAATTAATGTTTTACTGCATTTTGAGATCACCAGATGGGCAGCACTATAGAAATGCAAAGTGGTTTTTGTTACAAACACCTTCAATTTGGGTATGAGCAACAGCACAGAGGGTTGGGAAATAGAGATACAGTCAGGTGTTTGGACAAAAGAGTGGCTCAGGTGCTGGCCAAGCTCTTTGGTAGCACGACTGATTTTGTAAGTATTCTGGTATCACCTCAAGAGGAGGCCAGTGCAGGCATGTTCAGAGAGTTCAATATACTTCACTTGAAGTTTTTCAATGTCAGAATAAGGAGATTGCTCAGAATAATACATTTGTTTAAAATAAACAAACATATTTTGACTTTGGATTTTTCAGACCTAAAAATTTCATTCTGGGGCCTGTTTTTAAGCTTCCTTCAACCTCAGCTGTGCCATAAAATACACACACACACACAAACATAATCCAGGTGTATTTGCTTGTATAAATATTCACAAGCATCAAGACAGAAGTTGAATTCTGAGTATAGGAGCAGGAGTGTTATGCAGGATTGTTTAATAAGTGAGGGTCAGGTCTGTGGTTTAAAGCAACAGGTATCTCATCATGATAGAATCATAAAATAGTTTGGGCTGGAAGGGACATTTCAAAATCATGTAGTCTATGCCATCCCCTGCAGTAAGCTGGGACATCTTCAACAAGATCAGGTTGCTCAGAGCCCAGTCTAACATGACCTTGAGTGTTTCCAGAGATGGGGCATCTTCCAGCTCTATGGGCAACCCATCCCAGTGTTTCACCACCCTCATTCTAAACATTGTTGTCTTTATATCTTGTCTAGATCTACCCTCTTTTACTTTAAAACCATTGCACCTTGTCCTGTTGCAACAGGCTCTACTGAAAATGTCAGAGTTGAACATCAGGAAACCCTCCATCTCTCAGTAAGGTCAGCTACCTCCTCCTGGAGGGGTATATGAATTTTCAGGAAATGCAAAATCCTTAGGTAAATTGACCTGCTGAAAAATGTAGACTCTGGTATATTAAGCAGTCTCCTTAATTATGGGAATGAATTGTTATTTTTGTCCAGCTAATGGCCTGTCTCATTCACAAAGATAGGGCAGGGCTGTTAGAGAGAGAGTGAGAATTCAAGTAGCATCATAGAGACCGATTCAGAGGTTTGGAATAGGTGTGCTTTCTCTTTTTCTTCCATGAAATATTGTTCAGATAGAAAGATAACCACACCATCAGTCCCCTCTACAGTGAAGAAGACCCTCAAATGGTCCAACAGGTCCAGAGGTTAATCTGCCTCTCTGCTCAATGATTTTACTGAAGTGTAGACTAAGGAGTGAAGGATTACATTGAAAGGTTTATTCCTTAACAATTTCCTTGCCTCTTATCTCATAATTTTAACTTTCTTTCCCCCACTGCTTTTATTTAGAGCTATTTGCCTAGAATTCTACATTCATAACACTGATTTTGTCTGGGAATACATCCCACAGTCTGTCCATGTTGTGTGTAAGGTGTTTTAGCATGTTGGGTCTCCAGACATCAGCAGGTACAAAGGCAATGGATTAAGAAAGGCAACGACATACTGCACACATACAGACTTAGCCAACACGAAGATGCAGCACAGATACTGGGGAAGCTATCTGATACCAGCACATAGTTTGGTTTCATAAGAAAACAGAAGAAGTCGTTGGAAATGGCACAGGTGTTGAACAGAAGGCTGTGAGTGATGATGCAGAGACTGGAAAAGAATGATCGTGCCATTAAATGATTGTCTATATGAACACTCCTTGACTTCAGGGAACCAGGATTTGCCCCTGAGACTTCTTATTGACTATGGAAAAAAGGGCAAATAACTCTGTCTGTCATATAGGTTACAGGCTGTCCTTCCTAGCCATACTGACATGAGACTTGAATGACCACGGCTTGTCTGTTGCTCGGATTGGAAGATGTGTTCATTTTTCACTTAGTTCTTGGGGTTTTTCTGCTTTTGTAAATGCTTCATTAGAAATCCTCCAGCTCCTAGAAGCTTTAGATAATTAAGTTAATCTACACCAGATTTGTTTTGGGAGCGCTTCCGATTCAACATTTGCTAGCAACAGAAGTTTTCCAAGGGCACTGCTGCATGGAGTTTAGGTCATTAATAGACTGAGGCACTGTGTGATCTGCGGGAAGGCACCGTTGCTCTAACAGTTGCCAAGTCTGTCCTTTATTGTACAAACATGAGGGTTTCTTTTCCAAGAACAGTTGGAGAAAGATGAATTCAAGTGTTTTTGTGTCTATGGCAGATTCTCTCCCTGAGGCAATTAAAACACAGAAACAAAACATACACTGCTCATACTTCTCTCAGGAGAGAGAAAAGAGCATGAACATATGACAAATGTGGAGGTGTCTAAATCACTGGACTGTGCTGGATAGCCCTGCACAAGAATCTGGCTGTGAAAGAATTGCTGTACTCTTAATATCTAGTCCCCACTATAAGCTATTTCTACTTCCTTTCTTGTAGAGACAATTTGTAACATCATGCATGCTATAAATCTCCCTCCTGTGTTTTGTTGTGCTGATAACAGAGTATTGCAGTCTCTAACCATGAATTTAGCTTTCATATATAATTATGGAACAATGAACTCAGACAATGAGCTAAGAGTTTGGCATCTTGTTTGGTGATTATCTATAATACTAAAAAATGAGCTACAAAGAGAAAAGGAGGAACAAAAGATGATGCTTCCGTGCTCACCACTGAAATCAGGGTCCAGATAAATGGTATTCTAGCAGCTGGATGTCAACACCCATTGCTGCAGTCAAGGGAAAAATATATTTCAGGTTGCTACAGCTCAGTACATTTTGTTTCCTTGGCAAGCACTACAAGCATAGCATTACCCTTGCACAGCCTAAACTATTCGCCCTCCATCTTCTCCACTGCTAAGCACCAAACACAAGTACCTGTCTATCATCCTGGAAACCAGAAAGAGCACCCATGAGGCTAAATCACTGCCATGGTTCAAACTTTCCAAAGGCCTGTTTCATTTTAATCTTTTCCTTCTGGATTAGAGGGATTGTAAAGTCACCTCTTCCCTGGGGGTGTTGAAGGACAGGTTGGATGAGGCCTTGAGCAGCTGAGTCTGAGACGTGTCCCTGCCCATGGTGGGGAGGTCAGTCATTGGCCTGAGCCATTCTGTGACTCTATGAGCTTTACAGAATGCTGTGTGAAGTCCTTAAGTGAAAGGGATGTCCTTAAGAAACAGCCATTGCTGTTCTTTGTTCAGAACAAGAGGACACAGTCTCAAGCTGTGCCAGGGGAAGTTTAGGCTCGAGGTGAGGAGAAAGTTCTTCACAGAGAGAGTCATCAGCCATTGGAATGTGCTGCCCAGAAAGGTGGTGGAGTCCCCATCCCTGGAGGTGTTCAAGAAGGGATTGGATGTGGCATTTAGTGCCATGGTTTAGTAGCCATGAGGTCTGTGGTGACAGGTTGGACTTGATGACCTTTGAGGTCTCTTCCAACCTTGGTGATTCTGTGTGATCATGCCAGAGTACCAAATACCATTTGATAAAATAACCTGCAGTTTCTCTCCCTTGGGGGGGAGTAAAAACAACAAGCCAGTTTGGCTTCTCAAACAGACTATTTCTTTTTCTCCCTGTATTTCCATGAATTATTATTCTGGGATATTTTTTTCCAGAAAACAAAAATGAAGCTCATTTGGAAATCTCAGGACTTCTAATATCTATCTGAGAGCAGTCCACTTGAATCAAAAATACTGCAGCCTGAGAAGTTCTGAGAACACCAGCTGGTAAGCTTTTCTGCTGAGGGTCACTGTCTCTCTTGCAATATATCACAAAATACTTATTTGAAAGTCAGCAGAACAGAATGATTTTTAAAATGTATTTTTGATACCAGATTTCCTTTTCACAGGGAAAAAGAAACCCAACTATTTCAAATTGATAAGTAAACAAATTTCCAAGCTTTGCAAAAATCAAAATTACTGTTCTCTACCCAACCTGCCTGACCTTGACAACAACAAAAGAGGCAGAACCTGAGTTTCTAAAAGTTAATTTGGCTATTCCTCAGTCTTATTTCATAATTTTCTAATGTGTGCCAGTGACAGACAATGCACAGTAGCCTAATTATTATCTTCTGCTGTGTGAGCATGCTGTGAAAAAAAGATTATGGGGAACAGGAGTAGGAGGAGATAAAATATCCTGACACAAATTAGTATTTAACATACATTTTGAAATCAGTCTGCTGCTGCTGCCCCTATTTCTTCAACTCTTTAGATACTGTGAGCCAGAGAACCCATCCATCTTATTTCCTCACTAGAATGTAAAACTGCTTTGTTTCCCCCCCCCCTCCCCCATCCGAGAAACATCTTTCCCCCAAAAAAGAGCAGACATCTGAGGATGATTGCAAGCATTCACTCCATCAGCTCTGGGCTCTGTAAGACTCTGTCTCTAAATGATTTAGGGACAAACATTATTTGTCCACTTATGATGAGCACATTTTTCAAGGTAGGATACCAGGGATTTCTGTCTAGCAGGCAGATGACAACCACAGTTTAATCAAACTGACAAAGCAAATAAGTTTGTGTTCAATATTTAACACCAGTATGTAAATAGCCCCTTTATTGTCATGCTTCTCTTTGGTTCCTCAAGAAAATTTTTGAGAGATGTGCTGTAGGAAGATATTAAAACATGAATAACATTTAATAAACTGAAAGGGCTATAGAGCTCAGTTTTAATTAAAGAACTGATGGGGAATGTTTTGGGAACAGGGTTGTTCATTCCTACCTCTGTCAAATGGGTGAACAACCATCTAAAGGACTCCCTAAGACTGTGGCAGAAATGACTGCAGCTGGAAATGACCAACAATAATTCCCTACGAGTGCTCTGGAAAAGCTGATGGAAATTAAAACTCTAACCTGCTTTGTCTGCATTGCACAGAAGACTAGGAATGGGAAATTGGAGGAAGACACACAAAGTATCACAGTGTCACCAAGGTTGGAAGAGACCTCAAAGATCATTCAGTCCAACCTGTCACCACAGACCTCATGACTAGACCATGGCACCAAGTGCCACATCCAATCCCCTCTTGAACACCTCCAGGGATGGGGACTCCACCACCTCCCTGGGCAGCACATTCCAATGATGAATGACTCTCTCCATGATCTTCCTCACCTCGAGCCTAAACTTCCCCTGGTGCAGCTTGAGACTGTGTCCTCTTGTTCTGGTGCTGGTTTCTAGAGAGAAGAGACCAATGCCTTCCTGGCTACAACCTCCCTTCAGGTAGTTGTAGACAGCAATGAGGTCACCCCTGAGCCTCCTCTTCTCCAGGCTAAACAACCCCAGCTCCCTCAGCCTCTCCTCACAGGGCAGTGCTCAAGCCCTCTCCCCAGCCTTGTTGCCCTTCTTTGGACACCTTCAAGTTTCTCGATGTCCTTCCTAAACCGAGGGGCCCAGAACTGGACACAGGACTCAAGGTGTGGCCTAACCAATGCAAAGTACAGGGACACAATGACTTCCCTTCTCCTGCTGTCCACACTATTCTAATGCAGGCCAGGATGTCATTGGCCTTGTTGGCCACCTGGGCACATCAATAAGTAATCAATAGTACAGGTAATATAGAGAAATGGTGTCATCCTTTCTTATAACAACAATAGGAAAAGCCACTCATTAAAACAGAAATACGACAAATACAAACTAGTGACACATAAATACTCTTTCAATCCACATTCAGTTTTTATTGTGCTACTCCCTGCTCTGAGATACTCACACATTCACAAGACTTTACCAGAGCTCACAGAATCCTAAAATGGAAGGGACCCAGAGATCATCTACTCTAACCTCCCTGCCATGGGCAGGGACACCTCTCAACTAGACTCAAGACTCCATCCAACCTGGCCTTGGACACCCCTGGGGAGGAGGCATCCCCTTGTCCTGTCTCTAGATGCTCTCATGGAAAGTCCTTCTGCAGCCTTCCTGTAGGATCCTTTCAGGCAGCTCTAGGTCCCCCTGGAGCAGTAGAGGTTGGACATTTAAAAATCAAAACAAAACAAAAGGGTAAGAGACACTCTTGCTCAGACATAACCCAAGCTGGAAGAACACTGACTGGTGAATCTCTTTTAGTTATCTCCTTAATGATTCCTTGAATTTAATCTTGCTCACATCCCCTTTGGGGTGAAAAGGTGCACACACCTCACAGTGCAGTACAGTAATCTAGTCTTCACTTTAAACTTCTCTTAGCACAAAAGCAGGGTTGCCATTTTGCAAAACCCTTTCATTGGCAGTGGTAAGCCAGCAAGGTGCCCGTGGTTTTGATGCAGCTCAAACAAAAGTCAGCAAGAAATACCACTAGTCCTTTTGCCAGTGCAAACACATCTTTTGCCAGGCTTGCTGCAGCGCAGCTCAACTGAGAAATCCAAACTTGCTTTTGGGAAAAGGCTCTTTAAAGGTTCAATTTTTTTATTGAGACTTCTCTTTCTCTTAGGTGGAAGAATGCAAGGATAAATCTTGTATTAAATGATCCTTCCTCTTAGGAAGTTAGCCAGCATTCTGTGTGCTATTTTACAGGGGTTTTGGGGTTTTTTTTTGGTCATGCTTATCCTGCCCTGGCTAATTTACCAAAGCAGTAAGTGTTTTCAGCTGCTATTGAGAGATTTAATAATGAAGAGCGTACAACTTCCCACTGAATCAATATTTGAGCCCTGCTTGAGGCCATTTTTAGTCATCATTGGGTTCGATTGCTCTCATTTTAATATTATTAACAAATGGTTTCATTATATTGCTATATGAGAAGTGATGTAAAGCTACCAGCACCTTCCTTTGGAGTATGTGGGTTTTTTTTTTCCCCTCATAAATATTTTAAGGCAAAATCTTACCCCCGGTAAGACACTGAAGAATTGTCTTGGAATACAAATGCAGAAGAATTATGAAACAGGAAGACAAAATACAGGCAATTTAGCCTGTTTACAAATTACATGTGAAACCTTGAAGAATTAGCTTCCTTTTCCTCCCCTCATCCCACCAAACAGCAGCAGCAGAACTCTTCCAAAGAGGTGCCATTTGAAAGCAAGCAAGTTCAATCTATACTTCAAAAATGACACATTATCATTCAGTCAAGAGAGACTGGAGAGCTTTTCCCCTCCTTTGAATAAAATGATTGTCAAAAAGGGGATTTACAGGGGAGATGTTCTTATGTCATTACAAACTAAGGTCAGCATGAAACTGAGGGTCACTCCAGCCACCGGTGTGGTTCAAATGAAATCCACTGCACTGCATCACAAAAAGTCAGGTCTCTACTCATAGCCAGAAGACTATCTCAGAAAACAAATGAGCCCTGGGACTATAAAGCAGTGCAGTCTAGGTCATAAAAACCTAGAATGGCTCAGGTTGGAAGGGATCTCAGAGCTCATCTACTCCAACCTCCCTACCATAGGTATGGACACCTCTCAATTAGACTCAGCTGCTCAAGGCCTCATCCATCCTGGCCTTCAACACCCCCAGGGAGGAGGCAGCCACAGCCTCCCTGGGACATGAAGATAGTACGTAGGAGAAGTTATTTCATTTAGCCTCTCACACTGCTGGCTTTCTCATTTTCTGCAGCATATCAAAAGGAGCAAGTTGTCTGGCATACCTTGGGGTTTTTTTTCAGTAGTGACTTTTAAAGTGCAGGGAGTTCTCAGGAATTTGGGCTTTATGCAGGACAACATTTTACTTCCTTTTAATTACTTTGTGAGCTCTCCAGCTTATAAGGATTTATATTGATTTTCAGCAGCTGAAGATCTGCTAATTTGTTTTATAACTTTCCCCGTGCCGTAGGTCAGTCCATTCCCTACAGCATCTTTGCTTACTCTGCCATTACTTTCCTTATCTTTCATTTCCTTCAGCAGGTATTTTGGGATTGATTCTTTCAATGCTATCACATTGAGAAATATTTCCCTATGCAATGTTTACTTCCAGGCAGGCCTTTTGTTGGTTTGTCTTTGAGCATTTAGTCTAACTCCTAGAATCCCACAAGAATGTGAAGCACAGGTGGAAGCAAGGAATGAAAAGAGAATTCTGTTCTCTTGCCTCTGTAATGAGGCTTCTGCCAGCAATAAATAAAGCATTCCTCACAGAGGTGTTTTCCTTTCACTTTACTGGGGACTTGGTTCTCCTTCCTTGAAGTCCAAACCCACAGAGATTTTGATGGAAGCAGAATGCTATCCCCTAATCAGCATATTTTCTGCTTTCATTGATGCAATACAAGAACAGGTATGTCCCCTCCCTGCACTTCCATCACAAATTGAAACCTAAACTGCAACCTTTGGTGTTTAAAGGAAGAAAAATCAAAGATGATCCAAAGCCTTCTCTAATTCCAAAAGGTAAAATCTATATCAAATTACATTAGTTTTAAGTGGCTCTCTCTTTGATCAAAAAGATGTTAGCTAAAGGAAATCCATTTGGGATATTGTGGGATGTGTCTAATGAGACTCCATCACCTTCTATAATTTATTTCACCTTGCATAATTTATTTCAAGAAAGTGTTACAGCTAGATTTTCATTGGCAACACTCTTGCTCTCCCTCAGCTCCAAATGCTGACATTCAACAACAACAAATCCAAGTGCCGGGTGCTGCACTTTGGCCACAGCAACCCCATGCAGAGCTACAGGCTGGGGTTGGAGTGGCTGGAGAGCTGCCAAACAGAAAGGGACCTGGGGGTGCTGATTAACAGCTGGCTAGACATTAGCCAGCAGTGTGCCCAGGTGGCCAAGAAGGCCAATGACATCCTGGCCTGCATTAGGAGTAGTGTGGACAGCAGGAGCAGGGAAGTCATTGTGCCCCTGGACTCAGCACTGGTTAGGCCACACCTTGAATCCTGTGTCCAGTTCTGGGCCCCTCAGTTTAGGAAGGACATCGAGACACTTGAAGGTGTCCAGAGAAGGGTAACAAGGCTGGGGAGAGGCCTTGAGCACAAGCCCTATGAGGAGAGGCTGAGGGAGCTGGGGTTGTTTAGCCTGGAGAAGAGAAAGCTCAGGGGTGACCTCATTGCTCTCAACAACTACCTGAAAAGTGGTTGTAGCCAGGAGGGGGTTGGTCTCTTCTCTCAGGCAACCAGAGCCAGAGGACACAGTCTCAAGCTGCACCAAGGGAAGTTTAGGTTCGAGGTGAAGAGAAAGTTCTTCACAGAGAGAGTCATTTGTCATTGGAATGTGCTGCCCAGGGAGGTGGTGGAGTCACCATCCCTGGAGGTGTTCAAGAGGAAATTGGATGTGGCACTTGGTGCCATGGTCTTGTCATGAGGTCTGTGGTGACAGGTTGGACTTGATGATCTTTGAGGTCTCTTCCAACCTTGGCCATACTGTGATGCTGTGAAACTATTCCTCCTTGTCCTTCCTCTAGAAACCTTAAGAAAAGTCCCTCTGCAGCCGCCCTGAAGGATCCCTTTAGGTACTCGAAGGCAGCTACAAGATCCCCCCAGATTCTTCTCTAGGGTTTTATTTCTGTTTTCATTTAAGTCTCCCAACTTCTTTTCTATTATAAGCCTCAGAAGAAAGAAACCAAAACACCAACACCCCCACCTCCCAACTAGACAACAAAATAGAAACAAAAAAAATCCACCCCGCAAAACAACAACAGAAATATAAAGGACACATATCCTACCTTGTATTTATAGCTGGGTGTGGATGGGTGTGAAGACACGTGAGATTGTGTACTTGCATTTACATAAGCAGATGAAGTTAGCTGACTCTGTAGAGTCTTACCACAGCCTTTTATTATAGCACTACTAATCCCTGATGTTTATGGAGAACCCCTTGTCTCCTAGGAACTAATACTATACACCTGTGAGAAAGTTAATCCACTTGCCTTGCTCACAGGTGTACAGTATTAGTTCCCAGGTAACCCATCTCCCTTGCCCACAGGTGTACAGTATTAGATCCTAGGTAACCCATCTCCCTTGCCCACAGGTGTACAGTATTAGATCCTAGGTAACCCATCTCCCTTGCTCACAGGTGTACAGTATTAGATCCTAGGTAGCCCACTTGCCTTGCTCACAGGTGTACAGTATTAGTTCCCAAGATTCTCTGGGATTCAGTCATACATCTTTCTACTGGTCAGCTGCAGACACAAAAAGAAAAGCAGAAAGGTAGTCTCATTATGGCTGCTTGGACTGGTTGGTTGGTGGGTTTTTTTGGTTGCCAGCCTAGTTTTTAAAGGTAGCTGATGCTGTACAGATGGAGGCTGGGGAGACCCTCGATACCTGGCAGTGCTGGCCCCAGCCAGAAGTTCTATCTACTTCCTGAGCAGTCTGTTCTTGGAACATCTTCCCAGGTAAGAACAAAATTTCACGTATCAGTTTATTATGCACAGCTTTGTAAAGTTCTGGAGCTAAATGTGTTTGGTGCTTTATGGCATAACAGAAGTTCTGAATGGTTGCTCAGCATCTCTCTTTGTGTCCATCTTCCTTTACTGAACTTGACTAAGCTTAAAGTGTAAAGTTAGTGTGATGTTTGGAAGCACTGAGAGCCTCCATTTTGACTTCCAGATAGTTGCAGAAGGTGCTAGCAAGTATTTGAGATAATCTGCTAAAAGGCAGAATGTACTTGTTTGCTTTTGATTTGGATGTTCAAATATCCTAATTAATATTAAGCTATGCAATTAACATGACTGAAATGCAAGCTAACTTCTTATCACTTTTTCAAGGTATGACCTGGTAATGTTAGCAGTTCAAGCACAGGTGGAAGTTTCTGTGATGGGTTTATTAAAGGCTGTGACATAGGACCCTGATGCTCTAGTAATTGAGGCTTGATTCAGCAAAGCATTTAGAATAGAATAAAATAAACCAGGTTGGAAGAGACCTCAAGATCGTTGTGTCCAATCTATCATCCAACACTATCGAATCAACTAAACCATGGCACCAAGCACCCCATCCAGTCTCCTCCTGAACACTTCTAATGACGGTGACTCCACCACCTCCCTGGGCAGCACATTCCAATGGGCAATCTCTTTCTCTGTGAAGAACTTCTTCCTAAAATCCAGCCTAAACTTCCCCTGGGGCAGCTTGAGACTCTGTCCTCTTGTTCTGGTGCTGGTTGCCTGGGAGAAGAGACCAACTCCCACCTGGCTATAACCTCCCTTCTGGTAGCTGTAGGGAGCTGTAAGGTCTCCCCTGAGCCTCCTTTTCTCCAAAGCATGGCCATGAATTCTCACCTATTTTGTGTGGCCTTAAAGCTTACTTTTCATATCAGAATAGTGTGAAATAGTTTTATCCTGATGAAAATACAAGCAGGTTAATTAGAATGGATTGGGGTTTTTTTGAGCACAAATTGGGGTCTTGAAGAGACTTTATTTCTGTTTGAACACAATCACATTTATTGCAGGTAGAGCAAGAATTTTGCCAATGTCCATCACAAGACTCTCATGCCTGTTAATGGTTGCTGGACCATGTCCAGAGAAGGGCAACAAAGTTGGTGAGGGGTTTGGAAGACAAGCCCTATGAGAAGAGGCTGAGGGAGCTGGGGTTGCTTAGCCTGGAGAAGAGGAGGCTCAGGGGAGTCCTTATTGCTGCCTACAACTACCTGAAGGGAGGATGTAGCCAGGTGGGTGCTGGTCTCCTCTCCCAGGCAACCAGCACCAGAACAAGAGGACACAGTCTCAAGCTGTGTCAGGGGAGGTTCAGGCTGGATGTTAGGAAGAAATTCTTCATAGAAAGAGTGATTGGCCATTGGAATGTGCTGCCTGGGGAGGTGGTGGAGTCACCATCACTGGAAGTGTTTAGGAGGAGACTTGATAGGGTGCTTGGTTGAATGGTTTAGTTGACTAGGTGGTGTTGGAGGATAAGTTGGATGTGATGATCTTGAAGGTCTCTTCCAACCTGGTTTATTCTGTTCTTCTATTCTAAGGAGTATAACTCATTTTTAGCAGATTTAAATGCTTCTGATAGTGCAAAAGCTATCATGCCTCACTGGAAAGACTGTTAGCATTTGTACTGAGTCCTGTATATTGCCTGTTTCACAGAGGAAAATTGCTCTACCACATGAGTTAAATCATAAATGCCTAAGAGAGGGCAATTCCTTTACAGCTGGAGGATGAGGCTCTAAATTGTTCCTGTCTTTAGCATAATAAATAGTGCAGCTAAATTCCCCCCTCCCCAGATCAGCACATTTGGTAGCAGACAATTCAGTAAAACTCTATTTACAGAGTCATTCAAAAAATCTCCTCTCCTTCTATTGTTCTTTCTGCAGTGGAACAAATGTTAATGGAGCAAGCACAAGTTTGATCAAAGTTGTCCTGAACTTTTAATAGCATTTAATGCCCTTAAATCAGACCAGGAATACTGCATCAGAATATATATATATATTTTTTTTTAAAGCCAACTGTTTAATTTTTGGCAACAGTGCAGACTTGTGCCATATATTATGAAGATTTATTGGGAGTTAATACAGTTTAGAATTATTCTGTGAAGCATTGCCTGGGCTTACCCTTGGTAGCAGCTTATAGACTGTTTTACTCAAGGTTGAACTACTGCTCTCTGAAATACCCCTACAGAGGCAGGAGAAGGCTATGCAGCATCCAGCAGGACAGCCCCTAGTCTGTACTGGTGCTGCTCCTCCCCTGGGTCAGGGCTCTTCACTTGTCTTACAGAATTCCATGAGGTTCCCCCTTTGCCCAGATCTCACTGCATGGCAGCACAGCCTCAAGGAGTGTTAGCTGCCACCACCCCCCATTTAATAGCATCAGCAAACTTGCTGAGGGTCCACTTAAGCCCCTCATGCAGGTCATTGATGAAGATATTGAAGAAAACCAGACCCAGTACTGATCCCTGGGGAATAGTAGTGGTCAGAGGCTTCCAACTGGACTCTGATGATGAAGGTCTAGATTTAACTATGAGTTCTGACAGGATGACATTTTGACTAAACAATGCAGGAAATATGTCTGAGAAGGAAGAGCTTTCTATAGTGGAGCTGTTGTGGCTCATCCAGGCTTTAGGAATTCTAGCTTTTGCACTCTTAGTGTTGCATGATGAATGCCTCAGACTGTAATGTTAGCTATCATGAACAGTGACATAAATATTGATAATTTTCATGAATTAAGGCAAACATAGGTCATAAAGGTTTAAAGGCTGAAATAGAAGGTGCAAAGAACTGTTTTAAAGTTAGGGGATTACATAATTGGTGTAACTAACTCCCTTTTCACATGCAGAAATGTTTCCATGCTCAAGACAAGTACTTTTCTATAGGGAAAAAAAATGTCAGCTGACCACAGTGAGCCAGTTCATCCCTGGAATGAACTGATTGACTAAGAGTGGTTGTAGGAGGAATGACTTTGTCTCAGGGTCTCTGTCTTGTTTAACACATGCAAAATCCCAAGCTAAAAAGGACAAGCATAAAATCAGCCTAGATCCTGGGTATTAAAACTGGCTGCAGAGACAGATTGTGTAATGTAGGGTTCATCGACTATTTGCAGCTTTCTAGAAGAGGTCAGTGTCAGAGATGTGCCTCCAATATCCTGGTGTAACTTAAACTGGAATCTTTAGACTAGAATAAACCAGGTTGGAAGAGACCTTCAAGATCATCACATCCAACCCATCATCCAACACCACCTAATCAACTAAACCATGGCACCAAGCACCCTATCAGGTCTCCTCCTAAACATGTCCGTGATGGTGACTCCACCACCTCCCTGGGCAGCACATTCCAATGGGCAATCTCTTTTCTATGAAGAATTTCTTCCTAACATCCAGCCTAAACCTCCCCTGGTGCAGCTTGAGACTGTGTCCTCGTGTTCTGGTGTTGGTTGCCAGAACTTCTAGCCTTAAAAGCTCCAGGAGGTGGCCTAAACTGAATGAGCAACCATTGGCCATGTCCTTGATACCTGCCACTTAAAACAAGGAAGGCTGTTACTGTGGGTTACCAACAGGTATTGTGTGTCAGTGGTGAAATAGTGAAATTCTGGTATCCCTTCTCTGAAACCAGCTGGCAGTGCAAAACTATAGTATGAGACATGGTAACCATAGGTTCTGCTTCTGTGGCAAGTCAGTGAGCACTCTTCCCTAGAAAAACTGTAATTATCAGAAAATTCCTTGAGAAAATTACCTTTTTAGTCTCAAGTAGGGTTTAGAAGGACATCTGGTCAGTTTATATTTTAGTCTGTGGTGTTTCTTTTCCTTCCTTCAGACTGCTCTGAAGCGTAGGAAGAAGTTCTTCCCCATGAGGGTGATGAGACACTGGCACAGGTTGCCCAGGGAGGTGGTAGAAACCTCATCCCTGGAGGTTTTTAAGGCCAGGCTGGATGTGGCTGTGAGCAACCTGAGCTAGTGTGAGGGTTGAATGTTACAAAACACACAAAATAGAGAGTCATAAATTGCAAAAGTCCTGCAGCACAAAGCACCTTTGTTCATCATAAAAGGATTGTGAGCATAAACAGATGTCAACTCCAATGATCACTTTGCTCCTGCTGTTTGATCTGCACAGTTCTTGCTAGAGTGCAGGGAACCATCCCACACCTGTAAGCTGTGAAGTCTCCAGGATGGGAAAGCTGTGGAAGGTAGACAAGGCTGTCAAACAGAGCTGCTTTTCCAAGAGAAATGCGCTTCATAGACCTGAACTGGCACTCTGCTGAGTATCCTGCTCTGCTGAAATGCACAGGTACTCATCACCTCACAGGAGCTCACTTACACATGGTCTTTGAAGTATTTTTTGTACTGGGTAGCTGTCACCCAGTCTATGAGAGCTGATCCATATTCAGCAAGGGCTTTTCTGGCATACGCTGGCATCTCCTTGACAGTTTAATGTATGCTCCTGTGCTTTGTTGGACATGGTCAGACTTCAGCATTTTCCTTAATGCTTCACTGAATAGGCAGCTCTTGTTGAAAGTAAGATTGCTAGGCTGGGTTTGAGAGAGATGCCTCCAGTACTGAGGCATGAAGTCTAACTCCATGGTCATTAAAGGGTTTCCCAGCCATACATCAACACTTCTGCTTCTCTTATTTAATTTTGGTGGAGGGACTTTCTGAATATTCTACTCTAGCACATCAGCACCTGTGTGGCCCTTCATTTTTACTCTTGACTTTTGTTCCTCAGTGAATTTTTCAAGAGAAATGTGTTAATTATCTGAAAATGAATTTGAAAAGTACTAACAGATTGCAGTTTTCCTGAAAGAGATCAGAGAATCATAGAATGGTTTGGGTTGGAAGGGACCTTAAAGATCACCTGGGTCCAAACCCCTTACATGGGCAGGGACACCTTGCACTAAACCAAGTGGTCAAGGCCTCATCCAGCCTGGACTTGAACACCTCCAGGGAGGAAGGGGGCATCATTGTTAAGCTAATGAAACAATGGAAAAACTTGTAAGCAGCCTTAGTAGGGCATTTTCCAGAGCAATCAGGCAAATATCACACAGTATCACCACCAAGGTTGGAAGTGACCTCAAAGATCACTGAGTCCAACCTGTCACCACAGACCTCATGACTAGACCATGGCACCAAGTGCCACGTCCAATCCCCTCTTGAGCACCTCCAGGGATGGTGACTCCACCACCTCCCTGGGCAGCACATTCCAATGACAAATGACTCTCTCAGTGAAGAACTTTCTCCACAATATCCACAATAGGTGGTGTGACCGGTTTAGGCTGTGCCTTTAAGAAAGAGACAGTTGCTGAACACTCTGGCTGAATGTTTTTGATATTTGAACAAAAACAAGATAGTCTAAACTAATTGCATTGGTAGATTGTAGAATGCAATTTTAAGTTTGGGTTCTGTTAGTTCAGTCTGGTCTGGGTTCAGGCTGGGTGCAGTCTGTGCTTCTCTGTCCTGTGGGCTGGACGGCTTCTTTCTTTCTGAAGCAGGAGTGACCTTGTTAACAAAGCTAACCAGATAAGAAGACTAATTATTGCACAGAAAGATCACAGTGTTGGGTAGTGGTGTATAGTACAAGCAATCACCCTTTCACCAGTCCCAGATCTGAGTGCAAATGAAATCAAAAGTGCTGTCAAAGTTCCTGGAAAGGCATTGTTTGCTGTATTATTGCTGCTGAGGACCCAGCTCCAATTCTCTGAAGAAGTTTCTCAGTTTTATATCTCTTTATACTTAGTTGCCAGTGTCACAGTTCCACCCTGACAGGTCTGGGTTGTGCTGTTGACCCCACTGGTGCTGTCAAGAGTGAGAAACAAAGATTGAATAGCTTTGCTATTAGGTACAGTAGGTTTTGTGAGTAGTGATTAATTAATATGCAGATGTGCTGCTGATTGATACTTTAGGAAAAAAATGAGATAACCACATTGTGCCATGATTTATAATGGCTGTGAACTACCAGCCTTTGAGATCTGAGTTGTTAATGTAGTAATAAGGCTAATTTCTGCTTTCTACACATGTGGGAGCCTCTCCTGTAGCAACTTGGTCATTTCCCCTTTTTTTCTTGTAATACTCCCTTAGACTGCTCTCAAAGAACTTGACTGCAATTTATGAAAGGCTTTGCCTTCACACCCTGAAAGGTATGAACAAATCAATGTGTGGAATATTAACCTGTCACACGGCAGAAATGTGTTTTCTTGCACTGTCTTCTGAAGAGAGATTTCATCAGGAGTCTCTCTCCATCTGTGAACTGTAAGTCAAATTCAACTGAAAAATGGCACACTCAGGGGTGTGAAAATTTCCTGTGAAATGTAGGGAAAAAAGGGCCAACTGGTAGCCATTAGGGTGTCAGAGCTCTGAGAGAACTATTGTCCCTTTATGAGAGAGCAAGGCAACTGTGAGGAGATAAATCTCTGCTGGGAGCAGTGGTGCTCATGGGGAAAAGAAGGCATTTTGAGCTCTAGGAGCTTTGGTAGAAGCAGCTGTGCACTGATAAAGCATATCCTCCTGCAGAGTAAATGCAATGCCTGACAAGGAATGTTGAGAATGGTGTACAACAGAGTGAGACAGGAGATGGTTTGGTACAGCTTCTGGTGAACAAATGTAGCCTGTTTGCCTTAATCATTTGTTAGCAAGACCCCTTCATGGTACCCCACTACTCCCAAAGCATGTTTGCGTTCAGTGGCGACTTCTGATTAGACCCAAGGACAGGTCTCACACCTCCGGGTGCACCGAGGTGGTCAGTAGGAATGAGGGTGCATACTGCTGGGCAAGTTCTTTTGCCCAGAGATCTGCTGCCCAGATCTTAAGTGGGAGATTTTGTGTTAGCCATGTGAGAGCCCATCTTGAATACTGCTAATGCTGCTGCTGTCCATGTTGTTACCAAGCCACACCGTCCTGCAGCAGCAGTGATTTGTGTGTTCTGTAGGCACTTCCACAGGTCAGCAGCTGGAGGTTTCAGAAGGATGGTGAAAGAGATTTCACTGTTGCTAGAAAAATGTCATGGAGACAGGACATATGGGAGAGGTTTCCCATAGCTCAGCATTTGCTTGCGTTTTAGGATGTTTTGGGCAGAATGTCACGTCTTGAAGCATCTTGCTGAAGTCTCTCCATCTATGATCTTATGGAAAACCAATGTGTTCCTGTTGAAGATCAGACCCAAATGAGAAGTCTGGAAAAATCTTTGGACAGAAGTGATGACCTCCATTTACCATGAGGAGCTGTAGATAAAGCTGCTAAATGTCTTAGCATTTCCACCACTGAGCACCTTTAATGGTCACACTGACGAGGTGGGTTAGGTACACAGGATTGCTTGTTTCATGGAGATGCTCCCTCAACCCATGAGATCATTTGTATATGGATTTAACATAGACATGTTCAAATGACTCTTGTTTGCCTTAAGCATGTGTGAGCTGTATGTTACTTGTGAAGTGGGTACTGTGTTCACTTCTGGATGCTCTCTACAGCTCCCTGAAAGGAGGCTGGTGTTGGTCTCTTTCCCCAAGTAAGCAGTGATAGGATGAGAAGAAATGGGTTGAAGATGTTCCAGGGGAGGTTTAGTATGGACATAAGGAAAAAACCTTCATTACTGAGAGCATGTTGAGGGGTTAGAACAGGCTGCCCAGGAAGGAGGTAGAGTCACCATCCCTGGAGGTGCTCAAGAAGCTGTAGATGTGGTGCTTTAGGATGTAGTTTAGCGGTCATGGTAGTTGGGTTTTGGTTGGACTGATCTCAAAGGTCTTTCCCAGCTTTAATGATTCTGTGATTCTGTAAAGATACAGAGCTGTGCTTGGTGGGTGCTATAAAACAAGCCATTTATTTTAGTGGTCCCTATTTTAATCATACTTATGTATACACCCAGTAGGAAAGGTTACCCGGAGCTAGAAAAGGAAGCAAAAGTCCTTTGTTTCAGAGATTTAATTTTATTATTATTTCAGGATGTAAGCAACAAGTCTTCTGTTTAGCAGCAGCCACTAAAGTATGGGTGTAATAAATGCAGGAATGCAGCAGCAGATAGTCTCACCTCCTCAAGAACTGTGAAAATTAGCACTTTCACTTGAAAGTGTAGCAAACCCATGATGGTGTTAACGAGTACCTTGCCACTTCAGCGGAGGGAATTACGCGCCTCTACCTTGCCTTTGAGCATATAATGAAGCGTGAGGAAAGGGTTTTACTCTTAGCCTTGTCCAATCACTTGGATAAACATGGAGCAGATGGATCTTTATACTTTGAGCTCTGCTCTACGGTGGTGGAAACAAATTCTTGCAACAACCTTCAAAGGAGATACAAATAAGTTGTTTGATAATTTTCAGGAAGCCACTGATTAAGTGGCCAAAAGAGCCTTTCCCTTACAGCTGGAAGTGATGCCAACATCTTATCCTATACAATTACATCAGGTATCTGGCATCTAATCTGGTTGGTTGAATCTTCATATAGTAAGAGGACTGTGTTAGAAATGGCACATAAAAATCTGTGGACTGTGTAAATGCTCTGTCAAGGCAACAGAAAATCTTTTGAAACCTAAGGTGACAGAAGCTGGATAAATGAAGATTTATATCCATAAAGCATTCTAAGGGGAAATGGACAACCAGGGTGGATCAGCACATTCTGTCGGGGTAAGGCAGACTAAGCAGATGTTGTTTTGACTTTTTCCAGTGATTCTGTGAATTAACAAGATAGTTACTTTACTCTTGCTGTCATTTTAGATAATGACTGAGAAAGTCATGTTCAGTGCAACCTTAAATTACTGTCACAGATCAGTTCCACAATCTCCTTGTTCTGTTGAAATCCATTTGAAAATGTATGGACAAAAGGAAGCAGTGAAACAGCAGGACTGGATTTCTGTGGGAACACTACAGCTTATGGTTAATATACAACATTTGCAGAAGATGTAGAGTGAGCATCTCTCTTGGACGGAAATACAGAAACATTTTACTTAGAGGTACCTTGAGGGAAGTACCAGTGCTCTAATATAAGTGTTTTTTTCTGCTTTGAACTGGGAAATGTTATACTCTGTAGATGGTTATGATATAAACATATGTGAGAAGAGCACTCTCTACATTTCCATGTATTTGAAATCAAAAGTACAGATAGAAGAAATACAGAATAGAAAGATGCAGAAAATATGCTGAAAAATGTCTTATCAAATCTTCAAGAACAAAGGATGTCTATCAAAAAGTGGCTTGCAGTGCCTTGAATCATTCCCCCTTGTCCTATTCCTAGACACCTCTCCAGCCCTCCTGTAGGATCCCTTCAGATATTGGAAGGCAGCTCTAAGGTGGTGTTGCACACAGCAAAAGCCAAATGGGTACCTTTAAATGAATCACAGAATGTTGGGGGTTTGGAAGGCATCTCCAGAGATCATCCTGCCAAAGCAGGGTCACCTAGGGCAGGTCACACAGGAACACATACAGGTGAGTTTGGAAAATCTCCAGAGAAGGAGAATCCACAACCTCCCTGGGCAGCCTGCTCCAGGGCTCTGCCACCCTCACCATAAAGCAGTGTCTCCTCATGTTGAGGTGGAACCTCTTGTGCTCCAGCTTGTGCCTGTTGTTCCTTGTTGTATCACTGGGTACCACCCAGAAGAGTCTGGCACCTTCATCTTGACACCCACCCCTCAAATATTGATAGACACTGATCAGATCTCCTCTCAGCCTTCTCTTCTCCAGGCTAAACAGCCTCAGGGCTGTCAGTCATTCTTCACAGCAGAGATGTTTGAATCCCCCAATCATCCTTGTAGCTCTCTATTGGACTCTCTCCAGGAGATCCTGGTCTGTCTTGAATTGGGAAGCCCCAAACTGGACACAGTATTACAGGTTCATATTAATTATTAATATTATTATTAATGAATATGCTCATTCATTAATGCTGCTCTCTACAAGAGTTCTTCCTCATACATAAGTTTCAGCTTGCAAAATGCAATTAGAACTTAGTGGTCTATTTTTACTAACATTCAAGGTTTCTCTAGGCAGAGAGCTGTGCTTTAAACAGGCTTTGATAAGGGGGTTACCATCCTCAGTTTCTCCTTAATAGTTTCTGCATGAAACTCATGAAACAAAAGATGGTTTCTTAGGCTAGAGGAGAGGTGTCACTCTAATAATATCAATGTTATTCTACTCTTTAGCCAGTATACAAATGCAAATGAAAATACCAAATTCTTCATTTCAGTGAGAGTCTTGAGGATTTGGCATTTTCCAGCTTTGGACATGAAATCAGACATCTTAATTATCTTGGCTGTTTCACACAAAGTGATTTACATTTCACCTCCTGCTCATCAACCTGGGGTTTCTTTTCACTTAATTAAATTTCCGGAAACACAACACGTTGTATACGCTGTGCTGTATTGTGCTCAAAAGCAAGGTTCTGCTGCACGCGTGTTGTGAATGAAGAGATATCACGGAACGGTAGGGGTTGCAAAGGGGCCTCTGAAGATCTTCTAGTCCTGCTAGAGCAGGATCACCTACAGTAAACATGCTCAGGCAGGTTTTAAGTACCTCCAGAGACTGAGATTTAACACATCCAAGTGCTGGGTTCTGCACATTGGCCACAGCAACCCCATGCAGTGCTACAGGCTGGGGTCAGAATGGCTGGAGAGCGGCCAGGCAGAGAGGGACCTGGGGGTGCTGGTTGATTGTAGGCTGAACATGAACCTGCAGTGTGCCCAGGCAGCCAAGAGGGCCAATGGCATCCTGGCCTGCATCAGAAACAGTGTGGCCAGCAGGAGCAGGGAGGTCATTCTGCCCCTGTACACTGCACTGGTTAGGCCGCACCTTGAGTCCTGTGTCCAGTTCTGGGCCCCTCAGTTTAGGAAGGAGGTTGACTTGCTGGAGAGTGTCTAGAGAAGGGCAACAAAGTTGGTGAGGGGTTTGGAACACAAGCCCTATGAGGAGAGGCTGAGGGAGCTGGGGTTGCTTAGCTTGGAGAAGAGGAGACTGAGGGGTGACCTTATTGCTCTCACAACTACCTGAAGGGAGGTTGTAGCCAGGCAGAGGTTGGTCTCTTCTCCCAGGCAGCCAGTACCAGAACAAGAGGACACAGTCTCAGGCTGCGCCAGGGCAGGTTTAGGCTGGATGTTAGGAGGAAGTTCTATACAGCGAGAGTGATTGCCCATTAGAATCAGCTGCCCGTGGAGGTGGTGGAGTCACCTTCATTGGAGGTGTTCAAGAAGAGGCTTGATGGGATGCTTGGTGCCACGGTTTAGTTGTTTAGGTGGGTTGGATTGGTTGATGGGTTGGACGCGATGATCTTGAAGGTCTCTTCCAACCTGATGTATTGTATTGGATACAATACAATAATACTCTCTGAGCAGCCTGTTTCAGTTCTCTGCCTCCCTCACAGTGAAGGATTTTACCCTTATTTCTTTATGTGGAACGAGCTTGTGTCTATTGCTCCTTGTCCTGTCATCCTTGTCCTGGATCCATCCTCCTTACACTGTCCCATTAGATATTTATAAACATTAATGGGACCCCCCTCAGTCTTCTCCAGGCTAACCAGTGGCAGCTCTCTCAGCCTTTCCTTCTAGGGTAGATGTTCATGTCCCCTCAGCATCTTAGTGGCTCTGCTGGACTCTCTCCAGTAGTTCCTTGTCCTCCTTGAACTGGGAAGCTCAGAACTGCACACAGTATGAGGCCTCACCCACAGGAGAGTAGAGGGAGAAGATCCCTGCTGGCTACACTCCTTTTAGTGTGTTTGAGAATGCTATCTGAGTTTGAAGTTTTATGGAATATCATCATCCCCTTATTAATTATTTGTTTATTTACAGGATTTGTAATTACAGAAATGGTTTCTGTGATAAGTTACAAAAGAACTTCAAGGGCTTTTTTGTGGGGCAAAGGGATTAAGAGAAAACCAAATATCTTAAGAAAAATGGTTGCAGTGCCTCAGAGTGAGAAGGTGAAGTTAGGCTGAAAAGATCTGACCCCAGTAGAACAGCCAAAGCTGAAACAAATTTCCCCCAAAATGCCATAGTGGTGTTTCTGAATGTGCAAAGCCCTATTCCACCACCAGAAAGCAAAACCTATTTTCACATCTAGCCTTTTCTCCTCAAAATATTAAAATAGAGACACAGCTCTGCTCCCCAAGATCAATGCTGAGAAACACTGTTGAAAGAGCTTCTAAGTGCCACAGTACAATGGGGAATTCTGCAGCCATTACTGCAGGATTATGGAGTTGTTAGATCTCGAGTAGCTTCCTGTATTTCCCCTTGTAAGAAATTTCAATGGGCTTTAAGATGTTCAAAACATCCTGAAAGGCAATTTGGCACGCAGCCCCACAAGGCTGACGGTAAGTCCAGACTGATCACATAGTTACCCTGGATTTTTCAGATGTCCGGTCGTGGGGAGAAGTCAAGAGATCAGGCAGATTGTTCCCTTGGCTTCTTGGAGAAGAGAAGGTTAGTAATTGTCAGATGCTCTTTGAGGATGAAGCTTTTGCTTTTGTCTGTGGGCTCACAAATGCCAGCTGACCTAGAAAGACAGAAAATAAAAGCTAGTATTATGTTAGGGTCACACTATCAAGAGTATTAGCTCTCTGCAGAAGGGGCTTTTTGTAAAATGAGTGTAATATCTGGAATTCTGTAACTAATAAGAATCACCCTAAGAGATGCTTTGGTTTTCACCTCTATGATCTCAGTTGAGCTTGGCTACGATCTGACTCTAAAGGATAATATTTTGCACAATCTTTCATTGTCCTGAAGCAAAACTCAGCTCCTGCCTATGAAATGTGCTAGCTTACAGGATTGCAGGATGTTACAGGTTGGAAGGGATCTCTGGAGATTGAGTCCAACCCCCCTGGCAGAGCAGGCCCATAGAATCTAGAGCAGGTCACACAGGAATGCATCCAGATGGGTCTTGAAAGACTTCAGAGAAGACAACTCCACAACCTCTCTAGGGAGCCTGTCCCAGTGCTCTGTGACCCTCACAGTGATGAAGTTCCTCCTCATGTTGAGATGGAGCCTCCTGTGCTGTAGTTTATATCCATTGCCCCTTGTCCTACAACAGGGCAGAGCCTGTTCCTTCCCTCTTGACTCTCAGCCCTCAGATATTTACAGACATTTATTAAATGCCCTCTGAGTCTTCTCTTCTCCAGACTAAACAGCCGCAGGTCTCTCAGCCTCCCCTCATAGGGCAGTGCTTCAGTCCCTTAATTGTCCTGGTAGCCCTCTGTTGGACTCTCTTGAGCAGAGCCCTGTCCCACTTCAACTGGGGAGCCCAACACTGCATGCAATATTGCAGGTGAGGTGTCACTAGGGCAGAGTAGAAGGGAAGGAGATCCTCTGTCAATCTGCTGGACACACTCTTAATTCCACCTACAAAGTTATGTGTGAGCTCCTGGTACACTGAACTCATTCACCTTATTTTCTTAAGAAATTGAATATGTTATAAGGAATTGTTGATCTGCAGAGTGTGATCACTGGGATCACATCAATACCACTCAGAAGGCATCACCTTCTGGTATCCCTTGAAACCAGCTGGCAGTGCAAAACTATAGCATGAGACATGGTAACCATAGATTCTGCTTCTGTGGCAAGTCAGTGAGCACTCTTCCCTAAAAAAAAATGTAATTGTCAGAAAATTCCTTAGAAAAATTAGCTTTTTAGTCTCAAGTAGGGCTTAGAAGGATATCTGGTCAGTTTATATTTTATTGTGTGGAAAAAGAAGTGGGTGGATTCAGATTGGATGTTTCATAGTTTCATTGCTTCAGTCAGGGTTGGAAGGGACCACAAGGATCATCTAGTTCCAACCCCCCTGCCATGGGCAGGGACACCTCACACGAGATCAGGCTGGCCAGAGCCTCATCCAGCCTGGGCTTAAACACCTTCAGGGACGTGGCCTCAACCACCTCCCTGGACAATCCATTCCGGGGCTTCACCACCCTCATGGGGAAGAACTTCCTCCTCACATCTAGCCTGAATCTCCCCACCTCCAGCTTCATTCCATACCCCCTAGTCCTATCACTCCCTGATAGCCTGAAAAGTCCCTCCCCAGCCTTCTTGTAGGCCCCCTTCAGATACTGGAAGGCCACAATGAGGTCACCTCAGAGCCTTCTCTTCTCCAGACTGAACAGCCCCAACTCCTTCAGTCTGTCCTCATAGGAGAGGTGCTCCAGCCCTCTGATCATCCTCGTGGCCCTTCTCTGGACACCTTCCAGCACCTCCAGATCCCTCTTGTAATAGGGGCTCCAGAACTGGAGGCAGTACTCCAGGTGGGGTGTTAGGAAGAAGCTCTTCCCCATGAGGGTGATGAGACACTGGAACAGGTTGTCCAGGGAGGTGGTGGAAGCCTCATCCCTGGAGGTTTTTAAGGCCAGGCTGGATGTGGCTCTGAGCAACCTCATGCAGTATGCGGTGTCCCTGCCCATGGCAGGGGGGTTGGAACTAGATGATCCTTGAGGTCCCTTCCAATCCTAACAATTCTATGATACTATGATTCTATAAGCCAAACTGTCCACTAGAAAATGCACACTTTCTGTAAAAATATTATTCTGCATACACAGTTGTGCTCAAAGTGATCTCAGGTATCTGACCACACAGACAACCTTTAGGAAGGATGGGGAGGGATCCTCCATAATAACACAAAAGGGAATGGTTTGAAGCTGAGGGAGAGCAGGGTTAGACTGGATCTGAGGAAGAAGTTCTTCAGTAGGAGAGTGGTGAGACTCTGGAATAGGCTGCCCAGGGAGGTTGTGGCTGCCTCCTCCCTGGGGGTGTTGAAAGCCAGGTTGGATAAGACCTTGAGCAGCTGAGACTAGTTGAGAGGCATCTCAGCCCATGGTGGGGAGGTTGAAGTAGATGATCTCTGAGGTCCCTTCCAACCTGAGCCATTCTAGGATTCTGTGATCTGTTTTTTCAGAGCTCCTTCTGCGGCTTTATAGCTATATGAATGCCCACACTTTCATGTACCATTTTCATTCGTGTGATGGGATCCATTTTAAAAGAAATAAGACATTACAGTGCAGATAAAACAGAAATGGCTCTGTTCCTAACCTGATTTTTTAAAGATCATAAATGAGGATTTCTTGAGACAATGTTAGGAGTTTGCAAAATGTAGTGAATGATGAATTTCCTTATGAATGTGGCACAATGAGAATAATAAATAGTGCTAGAAATGGTATTATTATGGGAGACTTCAACTTCTTAGAGATAGAATATGTAATATCATTAGAGATATTGATGAGGATTGTAAAAGATGCTAGATTTCTCTACCACTCAAACAGGAAAGGGATTAAACTTCTCATAAGCAGTGAGAGTTTGGCCTTGCAACGGAGGAGGAAGCATAAGGAGCCCCTTCAGCTGTAATTACTGCATAGTCAGGTGTACAGGTTGGAGAATGAAGAGATTGACAGCAGCACCATGGAAAAGAATGTGGGGCAACTGGTGGATGAAAAGCTGGATGAGAGCCAACAATGTTCACTTGCAGCCCAGAAGACCAAGTGCATCCCAGAGTGCTGGACTCTCTCCAGTAGATCCCTGGCTGTCTTGAACTGGGGAGCCCAAAGCTGGGCACAGGTTGCTCAGATAGATGGTAGAAACTCCATTTGCATTCCTGGAAAAATTCCAGGTCAGGTTGGATGTGGTTCTGAGCAGCCTTATCTAGTTGAAGCTGGGGGATGTTGGGCTAGATATTCTTTTAATGGAAGGGAAGGAAAGAGGAGAAGGGAAAACAGAAAAGGGAGAGGGGAAAAGGGGAGAAATGGAATGGCAAGGCAAGGCAGGATTTCTTTGTGTTACACTAGCACAGGTAAGACTTTGCTGATTTCCCCTTTGACCCCCTGAATTTCTGGATTACTATCCAGGCCAGCTGCTCAGAGCAGCAGAGATGAGCCTATTGCTTCTGCTTGTTTCACAGGTCAGACTCAAAACTGACATAACTGTGCAGAAGGTTGTTGACTTTCCCAGGTTTGATGAGAAGCCATTTAAGAGCAAATGCCTGTGGGATTGCAGCAGCAGCAGCTTTTGCCTCTCAGTGCAGGGCTCAGCACTCCAAGCTGTATGAGCATCACTCTTAATCTTTTCCTTGCTCTTTTCTCTCTTTTAAAATTGTGTTATTGTGTGGTGTGTTGTTTTTTTTCCCCCCTCTAGTGTGCCTTTCACTGCTCAGTAACGCCCTAGGAAAGGCTCATGCATTTCTAAGGAGCAGATAACAGATGCATGCACTTCAGTGTTTGCCATCTTGGCTTCCCTTTTAATGTAATTCATTATTCCACAAATATACAGCACATAGTGCTGCCAAGCTAATTTGTATAATAATAATGAGCTATTAATTAACAGCCAAGAACACATGTTTCTTCCAACAATTTGTGGTAATAAAGTAATTAATGAAATTCAGAATTCCATTCTACACGGGAAGCCTGACTCTGGTGTTTGGAACACGGCAACCATTTTCTCCCTCAATGCAGTTGATACAGCCTGACATTAATCTGCTAAACAGGGGTGGCAGAAACACTGTGTGCACAAGGGCAGCCTGCTAGAGTTCTTGTGTAATCCATGACACAGCAATGTGCCCCTCTGGCCAACAGCATCCTGGTGTGCAGTAAGAAAAGTGTGTCAAGCAGGTCAAGGGCTAGACCAGGTTGGAAGAGACCTTTGAGACCATCACGTCCAACCCATCAACCAATCCAACCCATCTAATCAACTAAACCATGCAACCAAGCACCCCATCAAGTCTCCTCCTGAACACCTCCAATGATGGTGACTCCACCACCTCCCCAGGCAGCCCATTCCAATGGGCAATCACTCTCTCTGTGTAGAACTTCTTCCTAACGTCTAGCCTAAACCTCCCCTGGTGCAGCCTGAGACTGTGTCCTCTTGTTCTGGTACTGGCTGCCTGAGAGAAGAGATCAACCTCTGCCTGTCTACAACCTCCCTTCAGGTAGTTGTAGAGAGCAAGAAGGTCACCCCTGAGTCTCCTCTGCTCCAGGCTAAGCAACCCCAGCTCCCTCAACCTCTCCTCATAGGGCTTGTGTTCCAAACTCCTCACCAACTTTGTTGCCCTTCTCTGGACACGCTCCAGCAAGTCAACCTCCTTCCTAAACTGAGGGGCCCAGAACTGGACACAGGACTCAAGGTGTGGCCTAACCAGTGCAGTGTACAGGGGCAGAATGACCTCCCTGCTCCTGCTGGCCACACTGTTTCTGATGCAGGCCAGGATGCCATTGGCCTTCTTGTCTGCCTGGGCACACTGCAGGCTCATGTTCAGCCTACCATCGACCAGTAAAATGATGGAAGGTCCCTTCCAACCTAAGCCATTCTGTGATTCATGTGACACTTCTAAGAATCTTTCTTTTTAGCAAAGTAAATTCTCAGCACTTCAGTACATTTGGGATGCATACAAAAGCTTGAGTGGAGATAAAAGTATAGATTCACTTTCCCCTTTGCTTAAGATATTTAAAAATCAAGCCTCACGTCTTTCTGAAAAGCCAAAAAGCACATCACATGATTTCTGACCAGATGGGGTAAGAAACAGCCCTAAACAAACAAAAGCCTGCTGTTAATTCTAGTTCAAACATGAAGCAGAGGTGCAGCAAACACACAACTGTCTTTGTGTATGATTCAGAACTTCGAGCATGGACCACTTTCTTGTCTAGGGGTATTGTCAGTTTCCACTGAAAAGAGCGGGAGTATGCCAGGAGCTGCTCTGAATGGTGATCTGAGGAGCATTGGCTATTACATAATGTATACAGCATATCTTTAATTCATATCTTGTCTAGGGACATGGTTTAATGTTGATCCCTCAGTGATGAATTGAAGCTTGGACTGGATGATCTTGAAGATCTGGACAGCAGCCAAACAGAAAGGGCCCTGGGGGTACAGATTGATAGCCAGCTGAACATGAGCCAGCAGTGTGCCCAGGTGGCCAAGAAGGCTAATGGCATCGTGGCCTGCATCAGGAATAGTGTGGACAGCAGGAGCAGGGATGTCATTCTGCCACTGTACTCAGCACTGGTTAGGCCACACCTTGAGTCCTGTGTCCAGTTCTGGGCCCCTCAATTTATGAAGGTCATTGCAACTCTTGAACATGTCCAGAGAAGGGCAATGAGGCTGGGGAGAGGCCTTGAGCACAAGCCCTGTGAGGAGAGGCTGAGGGAGCTGGGGTTGTTTAGCCTGGAGAAGAGGAGGCTCAAGGGAGACTTTGTTGCTGTCTACAACTACCTGAAGGGAGGCTGTAGCCAGGAGGTGGTTGGTCTCTTCTCCCAGGCAACCAACACCAGAACAAGAGGATGCAGTCTCAAGCTGTGCCAGGGGAACTTTAGGCTGGAGGTGAGGAGAAAGTTCTTCACAGAGAGAATTGTTAGCCATTGGAATGGGCTGCCCAGGGAGGTGGTGGAGTCTCCATCCGTGGAGGTGTTCAAGAGGGGATTGGACATGGTGTTTGGTGCCATGGTTCAGTAGACATGAGGTGTTGGGTGACAGGTTGGACTTGATGATCTTTGAGGTCTTTTCCAACCTTATTGATTCTATGAAGGTCTATTCCAACCAGATCTTTTCTGTGATTCTGTGTTGATCACTGCCCTTGTAGGTACACATCTCCATGAGGCTCTTTCCTACTACCAGCTCTTGTTGCAGGAGGTGGCAGCAAAAGTGAGCCAAGACTTACACATGGAGGGGAAAGAGCTGACAGAGAAGACCAGTGGCAAGCGTGTCCTACTAAAATGTGTTTAGAAAGTTCAGGAGTATCTCACAGTTTTCTTCTTAGCATGGGATAATTGCTCTTTTACAATACAATACACAATACAATACACCAGGTTGGAAGAGACCTTCAAGATCATCGCGTCCAACCCACCTAAATACAATACAATACAACCCACCTAAACAACTAAACCATGGCACCAAGCACCCCATCAAGCCTCTTCCTGAACACCTCCAATGAAGGTGAGTCCACCACCTTCATGGGCAGCCACTTCCAATGGGCAATCACTCTCTCTGTAAAGAACTTCCTCCTAACATCCAGTCTAAACCTGCCCTGCCGCAGCCTGAGACTGTGTTCTCTTGTTCTGGTGCTGCCTGCCTGGGAGAAGAGACCAACCTCTGCCTGGCTACAACCTCCCTTCAGGTAGTTGTAGAGAGCAAGAAGGTCACCCCTCAGTCTCCTCCTCTCCAGGCTAAGCAACCCCAGCTCCCTCAGCCTCTCCTCATAGGGTTTGTGTTCCAAACCCCTCACCAACTTTGTTGCCCTTCTCTGGACACCTTCCAGCAAGACAACCTCCTTCCTAAACTGAGGGGCCCAGAACTGGACACAGGACTCAAGGTGCAGCCTAACCAGTGCAGTGTACAGGGGGAGAATGACCTCCCTGCTCCTGCTGGCCACACTGTTCCTGATTCAGGCCAGGATGCCATTGGCCTTCTTGTCTGCCTGAGCACACTGCAGGCTCATGTTCAGCCTACAATCAACCAGCACCCCCAGGTCCCTCTCTGCCTGGCCACTCTCCAGCCACTCTGACCCCAGCCTGTAGCACTGCATGGGGTTGCTGTGGCCAATGTGCAGAACCCGGCACTTGGATGTGTTCAATCTCCTGCCCTTGGCCTCTGCCCATCTGTCCAGCCTGTCAAGGGCCCTCTGCAAAGCCTCTCTGCCCTCCAGCAGATCAACTCCTGCCCCCAGCTTGGTGTCGTCCGCAAATTTACTGATGATGGACTCGATGCCCTCATCCAGATCATCAATAAAGATGTTGAAGAGCATGGGGCCCAGCACCAATCCCTGGGGCACACCACTGGTGCCTGGCTGCCAGCTGGATGTGGCACCATTCACCACCACTCTCTGGGCTCAGCCCTCCAGCCAGTTCCTAACCCAATGCAGTGTGATCCTGTCTAAGCCATGGGTTGATATCTTGGCCAGGAGTTTGCTGTGGGGGATGGTGTCAAAGGCCTTGCTGAGGTCCAGGTAGACCACATCCACAGGCCTCCCCACATCAGCCAGGAGGGTCACCTGATCATAGAAGGAAATCAGCTGCCCTTGGTTTTCCTTCTGTTTGTTCCTGTTGCTGTATCTTATTTTCTCACTCTGCTGTTCTGAAAAGAGCTAAGGAAGGGGATGGAATGGGTGCGTGAAAGTAACTCCTCATGTGAACCAGAAACCTGCCATCATTCAGAAAGGAAAACAGCTGAGAAAGAATGAATCTTGTCTTAATGTGCCTGAGCTTGTATTAAAAAAAAATACAGATGTACTGTATGCATATGAATTTTTTGATTAAAATGTCTCTCACCAGTCTGTCTCTTTAATTAAATAAAACCTGCTTGGTATTAATCAAGGCATGAAGAATTTATGCCCCAAATCCAGATTAATTAAAAGCCCAGAAGCTTGAAGAACAGACTGTGTATAAATACTAAAATAAATCAATCTAAACATAATATTTATGGATTGGGGCTGTGTATTCCAAAAATATAAATAATTCCAGGAAGTAATTTGTGGCAAAAATGTTTAAATATATCCTAACAAGCAACTTAAAGTTGAGGAAACAGTTTGATTTACAAATTCCCTTTTAAAAATGCTTAGTTTTTAATTCTAGCTCTATTGTTGCACTTCCTGATGGTTAATTTCTCGTTGAATCATGAATTTGCTCTTAGTCTGCCATATTAGCAAAAACCAAAGGGTGCTGAAAAACGTCTTCTGTGGTCCTGTGGATTTGGCAAAGCAATGATAAAAGAACCTGGATAAGGGGCTTGAGTCAGTCATCAGCAACTTTGCAGATGATACCAAGTTGGGAGAAGATGTTGGTCAGTTAGAGGGCAGAAGGGCTCTGCAGAGGGACCTCGACCAACTGGACAGATGGGCAGCGTCCAACAGGATGGCATTCAACAAATCCAAGTGCCAGGGGCTGCACTTTGGCCACAACAACCCCATGCAGAGCTACAGGGTGGGGCCAGAGTGGCTGGGAGAGCTGCCAAACAGAGAGGAACCTGGGGGTGTTGATTGACAGTGGTTGAACATGAGCCAGCAGTGTGCCCAGGTGTACATGAAGGCCAATGGCATCCTGGCCTGCATTAGGAATAATGTGGCCCGTGCAAGTAGGGAATTCATTCTGCTTTGTACTCAGCACTGGTTAGGCCACAGCTTGAGTCCTGTGTCCAGTTCTGGGCCCCTCAGTTTAAGAAGGACATCGAGATACTTGAACGTGTCCAGATAAGGGCAACAAGGCTGGGGAGAGGCCTTGAGCACAGCCCTGTGAGGAGAGGCTGAGGGAGCTGGGGTTGTTTAGCCTGGAGAAGAGGAGGCTCAGGGGCGACCTTGTTGCTGTCTACATCTACCTGAAGGGAGGTTGTAGCCAGGAAGGGGTTGGTCTCTTCTCCCAGGCAACCAGCACCAGAACAAGAGGATACAGTCTCAAGCTGTGCCAGGGGAAGTTTAGGTCGGAGGTGAGGAGAAAGTTCTTCACTGAGAGAGTCATTCACCATTGGAATGTGCTGCCCAGGGAGGTGGTGGAGTCAACCATCCCTGGCGGTGTTCAAGAGGGGATTGGACGTGGCATTTGGTGCCATGGTCTAGTCATGAGATCTGTGGTGATAGGTTGGACTCGATGATCTCTGAGGTCTCTTCCAACCTTGGTGATTCTGTGTGATTTGTGTTCCCAGGAATAATGGAACAAATGTACCAGCAATACCCTTGGTACTTATTAGTAATAAATACCTGAGCTTTAGAAGGATGATCTTATGATTTTCAGTCTGGAATTGAAGCTTAGGGCTGAAAATGCACAGAAAACTCTGGAGACATCTGTGAAAGAAGGGTGCCAAGGTCCAAAAGTAGCTTTTTGCAGCACACACATCAGTGTTAAAACAATGAATAAGGAAGCAGAAAGCATACATAGCACTTGCCTCCAGGGATAATTGTGTACCTGTATTAACTGAGCCTCTAAATAGGCAAAGTTTGCCATGACAGTGATGTTACACTCCATGAATGTTTGGGTGTAGCTAAATTCGAGTGGAGATTTTGAGCTTCTGACTTACAAGTGAAGCTTCACCTCTGAGCCTTGCTCAGGAGAGCAGTAGTCAGGAGATCACTCTCTGTCAAGACTGGAGACAATGGTCACAACGGATGCTCCAGTCTCATTCCAGTGTTAACTGCAACAGCCTTAAGATGTCCTAACTCATGAAGCTGCAGAGATTATGTTCACACATTTACCTAATCCTCTAAGTAAGGAGTTGGTGCTAAGTGCCAGTTTGCAAGATAAATGGACTGCTGTCTGCACTGATACAAAAGATATTGAATACCCTACCCAGAGAGCTGACTGATGGCTGCAGTGGCTGCACAATGGGAATTTCATTGCAAAAGAATGCAAATTTTCCTTCCCCTTGCCAGGCTTTGGCTGGTGACAATGGCTGCCAGTTACCACAGCTGTGAGGACAATGCATGTCATTGCTGGAGCTGTCAAATACCAGATTTAACACCTGTTTGCTAATTTTGAAAGGGCTGGCCCTGGGCCGCCAGACAATGGCTCCACTTGGGATGGGATAGGGTAGGAGTGTAAACCTTGGAAGAAGAAAGTTCATATTTATCATGAAGATGTATATTTCCCTGTGAGGCTACTTCTATTTTAGTGTCCCTTCCTCTCTTCAGCCATGGCACTGATGCTGCTTGCTGTTAAAATGATATTTTTTTTGTTCCAAACAGCCAGGCTTTTTTTTCCTCAATGAGTTTTAGCTGAGGAGATAATACACTTGACCCAGGCTTCTGCAGGTTGTTTGTGGTTCAGGTAACCCACCTGAAAGTCCTAATTTTTGACATCTGCACTGAACAGCTGGTAATGAGTATTTGGACTCTGGAAATCTCTAGTTTTTAATCTCCTGCATTAGACTTGCTAATAAGGATAGATGGAAAGCAGGTGTGGTGGTGGTTAAAGGGGTTATTAGGAGGCATAATTGCTTCAATTATTGTTTTAAGTTTTTATTTTGGGGTGGGTTTTTTTTGGTTTGTTTTGGGTCTTTTGTTGTTGTTTTGGGGTTTTTTTGTTTTGTTTATTATTTTTTTCCCTTCTTGCAGAGTTTGTCCTTCTTGCAGCTGTCAGTTGCTGCTAAGCTGTCAGATTTTCCTCTCCATTTACAAATCTAAAAGAATACAGAGAGAAACTCCAGGATTAGATTATTTTTTTTAAGGAAAATCTGAGCACTCACAGTTGAAGCAGCTGATCTGAAACATGTTAATAGACACTGTTTAATCCCTTCAGAACTGTCATGTATTAGTAGCTGGGAGCCAAGGCTGTTTGTGGGCTTGCTTCTGGCTCTAGTACTATGGAAAGTACAAGCAAGTTCTGGATCTGTCTACGCTGTACACTGCAGCATAGTGCAAAAGTCCTTAGACATAGCTGGGTACTAGAAGTCTGAGTGGCATGGAGCTGATTCTGCAGGGAGCAATGAACCTGTTACCAGTTGAAGGGGGAACTTTAGCCTAGATCCTGACTGCAAAGACTGAAAGTAAAATAGATTACCATTGGATGTAAAAGAAAAAATAATAAGGTCGATCTAAATCATTGGATTGCTAATGGGAATAGAGAGCAGAGGCATAAGCACTTCTCTCTTTCTTCTTCTGTCTCTCTTCTGCTTGCAATTTTCCTCTTTCTTTCTTCCAGTGTGTCCAATTCTGGGCCCCTCAGTTTAGGAAAGATGTCGAGTTGCAGGAACACATCCAGAGAAGGGCAACAAAGTTGGTGAGGGGTTTGGAGCACAGCCCTGTGAGGAGAGGCTGAGGGAGCTGGGGTTGCTTAGCCTAGAGAAGACAAGGCTCAGAAGACTCCTTATTGCTGTCTACAACTACCTGAAGGGAGGTTGTAGCCAAGTGGGGGTTGGTCTCTTCTCCCAGGCAACCAGCACCAGAACAAGAGGACACAGTCTCAAGCTGCACCAGGGGAGGTTTAGGTTGGATGTTAGGAAGAAGTTCTTCATAGAAAGAGAGACTGGCCATTGGAATGTGCTGCCCAGGGAGGGTGGTGGAGTCACCATCACTGGAGGTGTTTAGGAGGAGACTTGATGGGGTGCTTGGTGCCATGGTTTAGTTGATTACATAGTATTGGGTGATAAATTGGACTCGATGATCTCACAGGTCCTTTCTGGTCTGGTCTATTCCATTCTATTCCATTCTATTCCATTCTATTCCCTGGCCTAGCCAGGGTATCTCTGTTTTGACTACTGTGTGAGTCATTGGGAAGGAGGGAGGGAGTGGGGGGAGGAGATGAACTGTCCCCCTGGATCTCTCCAGGGGGCCTGGGGAGTTTCTGTGTTGTTTATAAATTGTACATATATGTATGTTGTACATATATTGTGCATTTTCTACATATTCATTGCATTTCATGTGTCTGGATTTTAGTTTGCTTGTAAACAGAGCTTCATTTTCTTCCATCCCAAACTGAGCTGATCTTGCAATTTTGTTTTAGGGGTAGTTTTCCTCAAATTACTTGGGGGGTAATTTCAGCCCACCACAGAACCACGCAACAGGTATGGTCTGCATCAACCCACTTCAAGCATTGCATGGCAGAAACAATCATGTCTCACTTCCTGATGAGTACAGGCTAATGACAGCATGATCATTAATGCCAGTAGCAGACAATTTGGTGTAGTATAAATACATGTTGGGTTCAGCTGATTTATTTTGACATCTCAGACTCTCATAAAATCCATCCAAGGCTAGTAATGAGTTTGTTAATCTGAGGTTGATTATTAATGTATGGATTAGAACATGCCTTGCAATGCAAAACATAAAACCCCCCTTAAAATATAAACATGCTAAAGATTTCTGCAGCAACAGGAATGAAAACAGAAACACTTATTCTTCTTAGTGAGCTGGCTAAATGTTTTGTTATTTTCTATGCAGAGGGCCTTGTGAGAGCAGATAAATATTAGCAGTGTACATTAGAAAAAAGAAAGAATTTGCTATTAAAAGGAAAAATTCAGATTAAATAGGCAATGTATGTGTTAGTTTGAAATCTCAAGCTTAAGCCTCAGGATGCCTGAACATCAAACAGCATCTTAAATGTTGCTGAAGTCAGTAAGTGGTTTTGAAGCTGTTTCTCCTTTCATTGTATGCTCATTGTTTACATGGAGTACACTGAATGGTTTACCCAACATATTTGAGAGGGGGGAAGCTTGTATGGCAAAGATATTTTAGCCCAGTATTTTGCTAGATGCCTGCGAAAAAGCTCTGCAGTTGATGATAAAACCATTTTCTTTTCCAAGTGTTGTCCTAGCTTCCAACAGTTGTGACTCAGGAACTTTGTGATGCAACCAATTTAATAAGCCCCAGTGGACTGTGTTTGTGAGGATTTGTGCACTTACCATTTAACACTCATCCTCCACAACTGGTGGCAAGTGATTCCGTAGCTCAGCTAAACTCTCTCTAGTTTAGTCTCAATCTGTCACCTTTTGGTTGACTCCTGTTTATTGCACTGAGACAAACTTCTAGTGTCTGTGTCAAACTTCTAGTTTTATATGGCTTCTTCATCTTGAAGAATCACAGAATGTTAGAGATTGGAAGGGATGTCCAGAGATCATCCAGTCCAACCCCCCTGACAAAGTGGGGTCACACAGGGCAGGTCATGCAGGAACACATCCAAAGAAGGAGACTCCACAACCTCTCTGGGCAGCCTGCTCCAGGCCTCCAGCATCCTCACCATAAAGAATTGTTGCCTTGTGTGGAAGTGGAATCTCCTATGTTCTAGCTTGTACCTATTGTTCCTTGTTGTATCACTGGGTACCACCCAGAAGAGTCTGGCACCTTCACCTTGACACCCACCCCTCAGATATTGATAGACATTGATCAGATCATCTCTCAGCCTTCTCTTCTCCAGACTAAACAGCCCCAGGGCTCTCAGTCTTCATAGCAGAGATGTTCAAGTCCTCCAGTCATCCTCATAGCCTCTATTGGACTCTCTCCAGCAGATTCCTCTCTCTCTTCAATTGGGGAGCCCAAACTGGATGCAGTATTCCAGGTGTGGTCTCAGTAGGGCAGAGTAGATGGGGAGGAGAACCTTCCTAGATCTGCTGCTTTGACAGAGATGTCACCTAATGCCTCTGACTGTCCTTGCCTCCCTTCTCTGTACCAGTGAGAAATCATAGCTGCATGCAGAATGAATCCCAGGAATCTGTACAATCCAGTTATTTACACAGTTTAGGAATAAAAGCAGTATTGTGATGAAGCATCTTCCCTGAGATCATGTGCTTGCCCTCTATTCCTTATCTTGCATTAACAGAGAGAAAAACACATTCTAAGAGCTTGATATGAATATTAATCACCATATAAGCTGATCTTCTTGTTTTGTCATTGTTAATTTGTGGTGTGACTGCTCAGGAATGGGTGTCTCCTATCCTTATTTCCATTCCATGAAGTGTTAGATAAACCAGAGGACTTAGCACAGTCATTTCAGCAGTGTGCACAAAAGACTGCGGTAGTTCTTGGGTTGTCTTCCACGGCAAACCAAAGTCCTCCAGATTCCTTAGGTTCCAAGCATGATGAGAATGTGGGGAAAGGATGGATAACACGTTCAGCCCAGCACCTGAAGTGAGCCATGAATGATCACAGGACATTAAGTTTTGGAAGGGATCTCTAGAGGTCATTGAGTCCAACCACTCTGCCAGAGCAGGACCATAGAATCTAGCATACAGGAATGCATCCAGATGGGTCTTGAAAGTCTCCAGAGAACAAGAGTGCACAACCTCTCTGGGGAGCCTGTTCCAGTGCTTTGTGACCCTTACAGTAAAGGAGTTCCTCCTCATGCTGAGGGGGAACCTCCTGTGCTGTAGTTTATATCCCTTGCCCCTTGTTCCACACAGGGTGCAGCTGAGCAGGGCCTGTCCCCTCTCTCTTGACACCCAGCCCTCAGATATTTATAGACATTTATTAAATCCCCTCTGTGTCTTCTCTTCTCCAGATTAAACAGCCCCAGGGCTCTGAGCCTCTCCTCATAGGCCAGTGCTGCAGTCCCTTCATCATCCTCACAGCCCTCCATTGGACTCTCAAGTAGATCCTTGTGCCTCTTGAACTGGGGAGCCCAAAATGGTAGCAGTATTTCTTATGACTGCTCTTTGGAACCTGGGGATTGTCCATGATGATCCTGCATTTTTGTTTCAGTAATGTGTATTTGCACTGCAGCTGGGGATATGTTATTTAACTCTTAGCAGCATTTAATGTTACCTGCATGTTCAGAGAACTCATCATCCAGACCCCTCAGTGCAGTGTCTGCCTTGCAGTCTGTGCCTCACTTCTATCATCTCTTGTATAAGAGATCATAGAATCCTATAGAACGGCTTAGCTTGGAAGGGACCTTGGAGATATCTACTCCAACCTCCCCACCATGGAGGAAACACTTCGTTATGGTGAGGGTGCTGGAGCCCTGGAGCAGGCTGCCAGGAGAGGTTGTGGAGTCTCCTTCTCTGGAGACTTTCCAAACCCACCTGGATTTGTTCCTGTGTGACCTGCCCTGGGTGATCCTGCTTTGGCAGGGGGGTTGGACGGGATGGTCTCTGGAGATCCCTTTCAACCCCTACTGTCCTGTGATTCATTGATTTGTAAAAGAACTGCTTAGGTAGAAGCGAGCAGAGTTTAGCTCAATACTTTGAGGAGCTGCTATGGGAATGCTCTGCATGCTGAAATCTGCAATAAGAGTGACAGGAATGCAGACAGCACTTTAAATACTGTCTGAAGTTGTGATCTCATCGCTGCCTGTCTCAGAGGTATTCTTAAAGGCTGTTACTACTGCAGGCCACACTGGATACTTCTGCTTATTCCTTTTGGGTGTCTCACTGCCAGTGGTCATATTATGAATAATACTGGGGAAAAAAAATAAAGAAGAATCTCAAAGTGAAATCATTAACCATAATTTTCCTTTTCATTATCTATTTTTCTAACTGGTTTTACACTGGGAGAATATGCATCCATTGTGCAGGGTAGAAAAACCAGGCAAATAATAACAACCATCTTCTGACTAGTGTCCTGAGTTATTACTTTACCTGGAAACCGAGTTGCATCATTATTATAGTTTTTTTTTCCTATTACTTCTCTCATTTTCTTCACTGTTATCAGTATGAAACCATCAGCAGAGTGCTATTCCCTGTCAAATTATTGAGCAATTGTTTCATTTTTATGAAATTGCCCTTACTTAATATTAATTTTACCTTTGTACCCTCATCCATTGCAGCCAATGTTATCTATCTGTACATATTTCTCTGCCTCACTCATCCTTATTGCTATCATAATCCTATAGACCTGCCAACATGTTATTCAAACATTGCTCCAGCATCTCACTTTGAGTTTGATGTGTGGGGATGCAAAGAAGACATAAACCCCTGAAGTTATCACAGTCCTTTGAAAATGTCCATCACTTTGATGGGAGCCAACAACTGAATCTCAACTGAAGAGAATTTTCTTGGCAGGTTGCGTTTGTAACTGCTGATCTGGTTTACAGTTCTGCTGTCTAGAAAACTGTACTTTGCCCCTGGTCTGGAACATAAGAACCACAGCTGGGACCATTCTGGTTGGAAGCATTTTCAAATACCTTAAGCCATCTGTGGTCTGCTTTTCAGAGTGGTAGAGTACCAGCAGCTCTGACAGGGACTGGTCACTGAACCAAGGGGGTATATGAAGAAGCCCCAAGGGCTGATGCCATTGCTTCACAGAATCACCAAGGTTGGAAGAGACCTCAAAGATCATCAAGTCCAATCTGTCACCACAGACCTCATGACTAAACCATGGCACCAAGTGCCACGTCCAATCCCCTCTTGAACACCTCCAGGGATGGTGACTCCCCCTGACTCCTTATTTGCCAGCTTGCTATCTGTTTCTGAGCCCTTCCTGGAAAGGGAAGCTGCTGTGAGCTCCTGTACTCATTTTGGCAGCCTCAGAGCCCAAGCTGATCCAGATATTGTCACAGCAGGGCCCAACTAGGTTTATTAATGTCACCTCCATGGTCTGGACAAAGTGGTGACAACGCTGGCAGAAGCTAGCACAGCAAGGTTCCCTGCAACACTCAGCGCCGTGGCAGGAGGCATACCTTTACAGTTAAAGAGCTGGTTGTGGTGCTACCATTACATATTCAGTTACTTTCAGAGAAAGTGTTTTATGGAATATAACATTTTTCTAGATATCGTTTCGACTGTTTAGCTGTTCATCTAATTGTTCTTAAAACCTAACAGCAGGTGAGAGACCGAATATTTTAGTATCTCACTTAACAATATGTTAATGGTACAATCAACATGTTGCTGCTTAAAAGGCCTTGCTAATCAGTGCTCCAGAACATGCCTCTGCAGCTCAGCACTTGTCTGAAGCATAATATGTGGAATTCCAATGAGTTTATACATCCTGATTAATGTGATATTTTGCCAAGTTGTTGACTCTGTAACATTAACTTTTTTAACTGCAGTTGGGAAAAGTATTTCTGTGTAGGAAGGATAATCAAAGGCAAAATCAATCTTGCTTCTTATGAAGAGAATGATTCACTGTGCATTTGGTATTTTGCATTATTTAGAGGATGCTTGTTTTTCTGCAGTTAATTGATTCAATGAATGGCCTTTCAGAAGACTGAGAAGGATATAGAACCTAACAGGAGGGATTTAAATGGTGCACGGCTGAACTGTGAGAACCAGAGAATCCTAGAAAGGCTCAGGTTGGAAGAGATCATTTACTCCAACCTCCTGGCTGCAGAGGCAGAGAAGTGGCATGGCCAAGATCTGCTTCCAAAAGCAGGTTGTTTGGGATCTCCTCTGCAAGCCAAGCCTGTTTTCTCTGGATTTTGTTGGGATTGATCAGACGTTACAGAATCACAGAATTGTCAGGGTTGGAAGGGACCTCCAGGGCCATCTGGTTCCAACCCACCTGCCATCAGCAGGGACACTTCTCTCTAGGTCAGGTTGCCCAGAGCCACATCCATCCTGGCCTTAAAAAACTGTCAGGGATGGGGCTTCCACCACCAATTTGGGTTACCTGTTCCAGCTTCTCACTATTGGCACAGGCTGCCCAGGGAAGTGGTGGAGTCACCATCCCTGGAGGCGTTCAAGAAATACGTGGGCACGGCACCTTGGGGCATAATTTAAGTGCCATGGTGTTAGGCTGAAAGTTGGACTCTGTGATCTTAGAGATCTTTTCCAACCAAAACAATGCTCTAATTCAATTCCATTACTTTTCCAAGTGATTTCAGCAATGAAATTTTATAATCCTAAAATACATTTTGAAATGAGTGTTTCTTCTTGTGGCAGCCTTTGGTAATTCACTCTCCAGAAACGTGCTGCATGATCTTACCCCTTAGCTTTTTGCTCATCTTTTCTTAATTGCAAATTGATGAAGAAAGAGAGGAAAGTGACTCTTTCTATTTGCTACAAGAGAAGTGATGGATGGAAGTGACAGGGACGATGCAGATGTTTGCTGCATGGCAGTTGGCTTTTTTGTTACAGGGTTACAGAGTTGCTTGAGGGAACCTGTAACAGAACATAAGCTTTTCTATTACATTGGCCAAATAGCTGCATACATTTCAGAGGCTGGCTATGTATTTTCTTGTGTCTACTAAGAAGCCATCTCTTTACAAGATGCATTTTTTTCACCTACATCTGAGACATGCAACTAGAAGTGTCTATTATGTGCTTGAAAATGGACTTGATGGAAAGTGCTAAACTTTTCTTTTATTGCAATCTATTGTGATTTTTTTTTCCCCCATCAAATACTTTCTGTACTTTTTATCAAATCTAATTCTCTATCTTAAAAAAAAACCCCACACAATTATCTAAGCAGGCATAGGAAGGAAAATGAGCACTCAGAATGGTAAAAAATAAATGTAAACCATTTGAGGATGTTGCTGGCAGGTCTTGTGATCCCTTGGGGCAGTCAGGCTGGAGCAGTGTGTTCCTGAGGGACTGCATCCCATGGAATGTGACTCACATTGGAGCAGGTCATGAAGAACTGTAGCTCTTGGGAAGGACTTACACTGGAGCAGTTCACAGAGGACTGTCTCCTGTAGGAGCAACCCCAAGCTGGAGAAGGGGAAGGGTGTGAAACATCCTGCCCCTGAGGAGGAAGAAGCAGCAGAGACCACGTGTGATGAACTAACCTCAACTAGTATGCTGCATCCTTTAGTGCTACTAGCAGGGAGGCAGTAGAGCAAATCAGGAGTAATGTTAAACCTGGGAATAAGGAAGAGGTGGGGAGAAGGTATCCTAAAATTTAGTTTTTACTGCTCTGATTTGATTGACAATAAATTAGACCAATTCTCCTGAGCAGAGTCTGGTTTGCCTGTGACAGTAGCAGGTGAATGATCACATCAAGCCAGTGACAATAAGAAAACCTGGAAGTTCTGCTGGACTTACATTCCATATTTCTGCATGTAATGGACTCATGGACAGCATTTAGGTGATTGTTGTGGCTGAGAACATCCATCTCCGGGGTTTCTCTAGCTTCCTGCAAAGGATCTGTTCAGAGTGATAAAGAGCATTATGCAAATCAGCCTCAGTGTGGCTGCCTCTTCTAAAACATGCCATTCCTATAAAGAGCACCTTTGAAAGGAGAGGGAAAGCAAAACTCAAGGGATTATATTGTACCTCTCCAGTGTATTTCAGACTAGGATATGCATGTATGCATATTTATTCTTAATGCAGAAGGCTCATCCAAACCACCCTCTATTAGTCCCCTTGGAGTTTACCTTCTCTGGGATGTGTGGGCAGGCAGGAGGCTGCTCTGCCCCTGGGAACAATCCAAACCATGTGGCATGGGGTGAGCAGACCTGCCACGAGGCTCCTGTTGGCTCTATGGATGTAGCCTTGGCTCTGCACACTTAGAAGGCTCTGAAGAGCAGAGTTTTGTCTGCTGCTCTGTACAACACGTGGCAGAGCTGGGACAGGTTCTGATCAAGGACTTCAGTAATTAAGTAATTTGAGCTGATGTAGGTCTCCATTAATTATTCACCTCAGTTTAAGCATAATTTTTAGTTCATCTGCTCTACTTGTATGTATTAATTGTTTAAAAATACTGGAAGATACATTTAAGAAGGCCAAGCAGTAGCAATAGAATCATAGAATTAATAAAGTTGGAAAAGACCTCAAAGATCAAGTCCAACCTGTCACCCAAGATCCCATGACTAGTAACCATGGCACCAAGTGCCACATCCAATCCCCTCCTGAATACCTCCAGGGATGGGGACTCCACCACCTCCCTGGGCAGCACATTCCAATGGCTAAAACTCTCTCAGTGAAGAACTTTCTCCTCACCTCCAGCCTAAACTTCCCCTGGTGCAGCTTAAGACTGTGTCCTCTTGTTCTGGTGCTGGTTGCCTGGGAGAAAAAACCAAACCCCTTCCTGGCTATAAATATATTTGTTTCCCAAAGCTTCTCAGTATTTTATTGGCTTTTATTTGATATTTTATAGTAATATGCTGGTATTGAATAGCACTGACAGGAATCTTGTGAAGTTTCTATTTTTTCAGGGCTCCTTTTCATACTTAACTCACGGAAAGCACCTGTGGTGCCCATTATTTATCCATGCTCCTATCGATACCTGCTTGTATTGCTCTCAAAGGTGTAGAGATGCCTAAATCACATTGAGATGCTCCCCCCTAAAATACTTCCTCAGGATCAGGTTAAAGGCATCTGAAGGACAGAAGAAGTGTTTTCTCATGCTGTGATGGCAAGTCAATTCATTCTTTGTCAGTTAAATGGTTACTAGATCCACAGGGCACTGGTTAAAGTCATATCCCTCTTAAAGCCAGAGGCATGCAGGGGCTTTTCAAACTGCTGCTGAGGCAATCCCTTTCTTTCTTTTTTTCCTTTCTTCTTTTTTTTCTTTCCTTTCCTTCAACAGAAGAGTTCAAAGCTCTTCTAATTGCCAGCGACCTTGAAAAGTTCTCCCTAGACAAAGAAGGGACAAATTAAAATGCAGCTTTCATGGCATTTTCTACTGGCTTCTCCTGTGCCCAGAATTCCAATACTTGCATCTATTTATGGAATTTTGAATTGTTTGCTACACTGAAGAGCAGCCTCTGTGTTTCTTTTTCTTTCGAGGTGGAAATGCTCTATTTCAGGTTACAGATTGTTGCCTTTTACACTCAATGACTTTATATGTTGACAGAGAGTCTGAGTTGTCCTAATTCAGTGACAACTGATATTATGGGGCAGGAAAGGAAAAATGTAGTTTACTTAGAATCAAAGAAGTCTGGAGACAGATGTGCTCTGGGGAACAGGATAAAGGTCTGTGGAAAGCAGCTATGACAGATCAGTGAATTTCAGATGTTTTCTGCCTCTGCAAGTGACTGAACCTATAATGTGAAGATGATACTGGCCAACAACATCACCTATAGTGTTCTGATGCCTCCTTCTGCTTAGCAGAAAAGCAACAGCACTTTTTCAGAGAAGGCCGAGGGAGCTGAGGCTCTTTAGCTTGGAGCAGAGGAGCCTGAGGGGTGCCCTCATTCACAGTATCATAGTATCAGTCAGGGTTGGAAGGGACCACAAGGGTCATCTAGTTCCAACCCCCCTGCCATGGGCAGGGACACCCCACACTAGATCAGGCTGGCCAGAGCCTCATCCAGCCTGGGCTTAAATACCTCCAGGGATGGGACCTCAACCACCTCCCTGGACAACCCATTCCAGGGCTTCACCACTCTCATGGGGAAGAACTTCCTCCTCACGTCCCGCCTGAATCTCCCCACCTCCAGCTTCATTCCATTCCCCCTAGTCCTATCACTACCTGATAGCCTGAGAAGTCCCTCCCCAGCCTTCTTGTTGATATGGATTCATGCTGATACGGATGTGAAAGGCAGTGTGGGGAGGACAGAACAAGGCTCTGTTCAGTGATGTCCAATGACAGGACAAGGGGCAATGGGTGCAAACTGGAGCAGAGGAAGTTCTATGTGAACAGAAGGGAAAACTTTTTCCCTGTGAGGGTGACAGAGCCCTGCAGCAGGCTTCCCCAGAGAGGTTGTGGAGTCTCCTCAGGAGAACTTCCAAACCCACGTGGATATGTTCATGTGTGATCTGTCCTAGGTGATTCTGCTCTGGCAGGGGGATTGGACTGGATGATGTTTCAAGATCTCTTCCAGCCCTTGACATTCTGTGCTTCTGTGACTCTATCACTGGAGCAAGCAAAGAGCACTGTGCAGGATGTGCAGCTGAGAGATCAGAACGCGTTGGCACTAATCAATAAAAGTTTTATGTGGTTTTTTTTCTACTACTGGTCGCATGTTTGCAAACACTTTAGTTGGCTTTAATATGTTATCAAGGAAGACAACAGGAAATGCCAGATTTGCTGTCAAACATAATGGAATCCTGTTTCAATAGAATATTTCTTAATGACCTTAGTGAGGAGCTACCCTTTGGCCCTGGGCCCTGCTGGTTGCAGGGGCGTGGGACAAGATGACATTTAAAGGTCCCTTCCAACCCAATGCAATCTATGAATCTATTATTCTTTTTGAACTTTGCTTGCCCTGTTCATGCATAATATAAGATCTTTTAATCAGAAATAATCTTATACAATATGTATATAATCAGTAAATTTACGGACACCAAGCTGGGGGCAGGAGTTGATCTGCTGGAGGGCAGAGAGGCTTTGCAGAGGGCCCTCGACAGGCTGGGCAGATGGGCAGAGGCCAATGGCATGAGATTGAACACATCCAAGTGCTGGGTTCTGCACATTGGCCACAGCAACCCCATGCAGTGCTACAGGCTGGGGTCAGAGTGGCTGGAGAGTGGCCAGGCAGAGAGGGACCTGGGGGTGCTGGTTGATGGGAGGCTGAACATGAGCCTGCAGTGTGCCCAGGCAGACAAGAGGGCCAATGGCATCCTGACCTCTATCAGGAACAGTGTGGCCAGCAGGAGCAGGGAGGTCATTCTCCCCCTGTATACAGCACTGGTTAGGCCACACCTCGAGTTCTGTGTCCAGTTCTGGGCCCCTCAGTTTAGGAAGGATGTTGACTTGCTGGAACGTGTCCAGAGAAGGGCAACAAGGTTGGTGAGGGGTTTGGAAGACAAGCCCTATGAGGAAAGGCTGAGGGAGCTGGGGTTGCTTAGCCTGGAGAAGAGGAGACTGAGGGGTGACCTTATTGCTCTCTACAACTACCTGAAGGGAGGTTGTAGCCAGGCAGAGGTTGGTCTCTTTTCCCAGGCAGGCAACACCAGAACAAGAGGACACAGTCTCAGGCTGCGCCAGGGGAGGTTTAGGCTGGAGGTTAGGTGGAAGTTCTATACAGAGAGAGTGATTGCCCATTGGAATGTGCTGCCCAGGGAGGTGGTGGAGTCACCATCATTGGAGGTGTTCAGGAGGAGACTTGATAGGGTACTGGGTGCCATGATCTAGTTGTTTAGGTGGGTTGGATTGGTTGATGGGTTGGACACGATGATCTTGAAGGTCTCTTCCAACCTGGATTTATTGTATTTATTGTAGGGGTGTGCCACAGACTGTAATGGGTCCTGGTTCTACATGGGACATCCAGGTGCTGTAGTAAGATGCTGCTTTCTTTTCTTTGCCTAAACTCTGTTGAAGGACTAAATACAAGTCTTATGTGATCACAACTAGATATATCAAGTAAATTATTCATTGTAAATTATTTCTGGCATTTTAATAAATTCTCCAATCCTGTCTGGGAGAAGAAAAAATTAAAGATTGTGAAATTAGCTTTAGAATTAAATAATCTAAGGGAGCAAAAACCCCCTGTTGTTTTCAGTAATAAACAGTGGCCACCTGCATGCAGCCACATGCAGTAGGAAAGAACCACATCATCTACTGTTAAAAAAACTATTTTGGTCGAGGATGTGTGCTCTACAAAATGCTTTTAATAATTGTCAGCAAGTGAGACTGCAAACAAGAGTTTCTCAGGTGACAAAGTATGCTTAAGCCTCTCAGCATGATATAGGGAAAGCATCTGGATTGTAGTGGCTAAACCACTAGGCAACAGAAGGATTGCAAACCTGATGCATGCCTCACAGCAAATAAAATGAGCTTCAGCTTTCTCCACTGAATTAGCATCTCCTCTCATGCCTACCCCAGCTCAGCTCTGCTTCTCTCTTTGTGAAATTCATAGCTGTCCTCAGTTGCTGTTTACTCCGCTGAATGTAGAAACTATTTGCTGGGGGGTTTGCATTCTGAATTAGAATGAGAACAGGTCAGAAGTGATGCCTCATGTTAATTTAGGGGACTGGTAGCAATGCCTGAAGATAAGGCTGCTTAATTGATTGTTACTGATTTCCAATAGTTTTCCAAACGGAACGTCTGAGCTGTGTTTTTGTGTGCCCTGTGCTTGCTTTGGGCTGAAGTTGCTTGGAGAGCTTAGGAGATTTAGAGAACTATTTAGAAATTCTTCAGAATGAAATGCTGAAAACTTGTTTTGTTTCCATTTCCTTATTTATTTATTTTTTTCTAAACTAAAGTCCTAGAAAGCATCCTGTGACATTTCTTTGTTCTATAATGTGGTCAGCTCACAGTTTCAAGCAGCGCTTGTTCAACCCATGCCTTAGACCCTCAGCTGTTGCCCTTCCTGCTGGGTCTGTTCCATGACTGCAGTTACACTCAGGATTGTTCCACCTCCTCAGAAAGGAATGATTTCACCTGCACATCTCCTGGAATTACATGCAGCAGACCTCAAAAGGTGTCTCAGAACTTAAGGTTGTGTGGTGGGTTAAAATTTCTTCCCCCCCCCCCCCATTAAATTTGCCAGACCAGCTCAGTTGGAAGCAAATGAAAGCTGCATTTACAAGCAAAACTACAATCTGCAATCAAATGCAATGAGTATGTACAAAATATACAGGATTTACAGGTATTTACAATTAATAAACAGCACAAGAACCCCCTGGCCAAGGACCAGGGGAAGTTACTAGCTTCTCCCTCTCTGCCTCCCCCTTACCCTTCTGTACCAAAGAGAGGACAGAAAGGAGCAAAAGGACATTAGACTTATCCAAAACAATGCAGCCAAGGTCAAGCAGAAAAACCTTAGTATCTCTCCCAGAGCAAAGAAGAAAGAAGAAAGAGAAACTGTTTTGGGGACTAAATGATGTGGTAGATATCTCCAATGGGATCGTTTAGAATTAGCTTTGCTTTCCTTTTTACGCCCAATAGTGATTTGTTTACATTTTACTACTTTTCTGGTCAAGATCTGTGAAAAATTTTAAAGGCATAGCCTAAAACTACCACAGGTTGTTTCAAGTGGCACTAGATACAGTACTGAGGCAACTGTGTTTTACTTCCAGATCAGATCACTGGAGAGCGATGAGCGTGCTCTTGCCGCACAAGCAGTGGCAGAGCGTGGCACTTTGCTCTGGAGCAGAGCGGCTGCCACAGAGGCCACTGTGTTAATTGGCTAGTGGAAACATCCAGAAATTCTGATAAGAGATTGTGGACTGATTTATATCTTTTTTTTTTTTTTGGAGGCATGTAAGTTTAATGAATGAACTTTATATATGGATGGATGGATGTTTATGCAGAATGTGGTAGCGCTCGCTAGGTTTGCAATATTTATAGTCTCAGTCCAAGAGCTGGCTTAACACATATTTAAATTGACATGTTTTGGTTCAGCACTTGGCAGCAAGGCACACAAACAGCTTTGCTGGACCTGTGTTAGGTTACAGCACAGGCTGAGGCACTGCAGAGACTTCGGAAGTAGGAGTCTAGAAATAAATGTCTCTAAAATGCATTTAGGCTTCCCCCAGGTCAGTGAGAGAGCTGGCATATAGAATCTTCCTCAACCCACAGGTATAGTTACTGTCAGCTGAAAAGAAATTAGCCAAACTTCTCAAAGTACACTAGATAAGTGTGGTGGGTTGAAATTACACCACCACCACCCCCCTTTCACCACAACCACCACCCCTAATAATTTGGAGAAAACTGACCCCAAAATAAAATTGCCAGCCCAGCTCAGTTTGGGATGGAAGCAAATGAAGCTCCATTTTATAAGCAAGCTCCAATCTAGAAATACAAAATGTAATGAATATGTACAACACACACTCTATATGTACAATGTGTATGTACTTACAGTTCATAAATGATAGAGAAACAACTCAGGCTCCCCTGGACAGATCCAGGGGACTGCTCACCTCTTCCCCCATTCCTTCCCTCTTTCCCGTTACCTCACACAGCAGTCAAAACAGAGAGACCCTGGCAAGGTCACAGGAGGGAGAGAGAGAAGTTGCAAGCAGTAGCAGCAGAAGAAGAAAAGTGAGAAAGAACTGTTTATTCCTCTGCTCTATATCCCCATTAGCAATGCAATGAATTATATAGATCTTATCATTATTTCCCTTTTGCATCCAATGGTAATTTATTTTACTTTCAGTCTTTGCAGTCAGGGACTAGGCTGAAGTTCCCCCTTCAAACCGTAACAATCAGAAATGGAAAATAATTATTAGCTAGGGAAATCCTCAGTGGTTCAAGCTCTCCTAGAACCAGTAGCAAAGTGGGCCTACAAGAAAGCCAGGAAGGGACTTTTTACAAGGGCTTGTAGTGACAGGACAAGGGTCTGAAGCCTCCCACAGTGTCTGAGACAGTAAACTGAGATGTTGGAGCTGACTAAGGATTCAGGCAGCTGTTTAAGGGTAGCATGTGGGCCATGGCAGCTGAGCATTTCAACGGAAGGCAACCAGCAGCCAGGCTGACAATTTCCCACGTTCCTGTTATGATGAGGTGCATAACAATGCTGGGTTATGTGTGATGTCTTCAGGAGGACAGCGCCATCATAACATGATATGCCCTGCTGACATCCACCAAATCTTCACAGCTGTGGTAAATCCATGTTTCTTAATGTGTTATGCCAGAAGATTTTGCAAGCTGTTTGGGGTTCTCTGAAGTATTGCTCTTGTTAAGTTCAGGGTATATCTGAACAGAATCAACATGAAATCAAACTGCCTTCCCCTCCCCTTCAATTTCTGCACTTCAGAAAACTCAGTTTTGGTGCTTCCAAACAGAGAGCAGCTTCAAGTGATCATATTGGAGCTTACAAATTTCTGCAACTTTATACAGGCAAAATTGCTTAGTTCATTTCAAAATAGCAGGGAAAACGGTTTTTAATTGTATTTGCAGCTGAAATGGAGGAAGGCTACCTGTTGAATACTTGCTGTCAGTTCAGGTTGTAGTCTGCAAAAAATGCTGCTTAAAGCAGTGAGTCATGTCTTGTGGTGTCACAGAGATGTGGCATTTCCTCTACTTGGAAACAACAACATGCTGTTGACTGCTACTGAAGTATGAATCTGACAGTTGCCAGGAAAGGGCAAGGCAACCACACAGTGACAAGATTTTCACTTGTTCAGTATTATGTTGAAGACCTAAGGAAAATGAGCATCCCAGGGAGCCAAGCTGCTGTGCTGTGTTGAAACTGAGACCAAATGTTTACAGCTCCTCCTATATGGTCTACACTTCAGATGCATACTGAGTTCCTGAACTGATTTACAGTACTGAAAACATGCTTGTATGGGTAGTAAGTTTGCAGAAGTGACACCCCAAACATGGTGGGTAATATTCTGTGAGCTGCAGGGTATCCATAAATGTCAGCAGTATTCTCTTAAAGCTTCTTTTGTCTGATTTTTTTCTCCAGAGGGAGGAAAAATATTCCCTAATCTACCAAAATTGCTCTACTTACAGAAATCAAACAAACAAAACCACCCCTCCAGAGAAATAAACAGGTGTGGTCCAGTGTCATTTCCTAAGTTGACAGAACTTTTGGCTGTGAGCTTGTGAGCAGTGGCTTTGGTTGCAGATGGATAGAGCAGGGGGCTTTGGTTCCCTTCCAGATCATCCTCCTCTGAATACAGGCACTGTCATCAGGTCCTGCAGCCAAGACACAGGACTTTGCTCAGAGAGAGCTTGCCAGGTGGGCCAGCCTATCAGGAGGTCATTTCATTTCCCATACTGTGAAAGCATTTACACTCTTTATGAAAAATGCTGAAATGAGTAGGTTGCGTCCTCTAGATTTTCTTTGAATGTGGTAAAGAAAGAAGAGGTGTTAGCAACTTTATCAATCCTTCTGATAGGTTCAAAATTGTTTTCTCTTCATCTCCAAGTCTCATTTTTTCCAACAGTAAAAACAACAAAAAAAGCCAAGTTCCTTAACCCTTGCAAATGATTTATAGCAAATCTGCTGCACCGAGTTCAGACTCAGTTTCATTTGTCTTTTCCTGTGCTGCACTTTCTGTAAGGCAATAACACAGTTTTCCTTGGCTGATCTATGCTAGGAATGTAATTATGAAATTCCAAGTCTGGGTCCTGCCCCTCTTTCTCAGCCTGTGCCACAGGAAAAACCAAAGGCCCCTTTGAAAGAGAAAGACAGGGAGATAAGCCAACAAGAAGGCCATGCCCTCAGTGTTGTCAGAATCTTTTACACTAACTCATGCTGGGAAACCCTGCAAGTATATTTTAATGGCCAACTGGGATTCACAAGGGAAAAAGGGTAGGAAGACACATAGCAACTGTGGAAAGTGTGCTCACCTCTGAGCAGCATGGAAAGCCAAAATCAGCTTGGTCAGCATGTAGAATGGAATGGAATGGAATGGAATGGAATGGAATGGAATGGAATGGAATGGAATGGAATGGAATGGAATGGAGTAGAATAGAATAGAATAGAATAGAATAGAACAGAATAGAACAGAATAGAATAGAATAGGTTGGAAGAGACCTTCAAGATCATCACATCCAACCTATCATCCAACACCATCTGATCAACTAAACCATGCAACCAAGGACCCCATCAAGTAGTAGCCCTGCAACTGTTGTGGGTGGCTGAAAGACCTATGGATTTTTTTTTTCCCAAGAAAAGCACCCTCACTTAGTTCTGATGTCCTAAAGACACTTTTCTGCTCCAAAGGTTCAATGGCTGGCTGACCACCTTAAGTGTCAACCTCCATGCTTCATTCCTCTCATAAATTAAGACTGCTCTGCTGCTCAAAGAAATCAAAAGACTAAGCTGGTTAGCTGATTTATTTTTCAGGAGGTCTCACCATGAGCCATATTAATGACTGCTAAAAGTGTAACAAGGCGTTGAAGAAGGGAAATGTAAGCAATATATTAATTAGGAAAAAACCCTCATAGGTAGGAAATGCAAACCCTCATAGATAGGAAACCCAGCAAGGTGATAGGTGTTTTGCTCTTGATAAGGGAGAGAAGAAGACAGAAGGAAGAAATATCTTATTTATGAAAAAACAGACATATAAAAGAAACATTGAGGAAGAAGTGGCAGACAGAGGAGACAGACCACAGTTTTCAGAAGCAGCTTTGAGAAACTGAGTAAAATTGCATTACAGTCTCCAATGTGTTGGCACAAAGTCAGTGTAAAAGAAGTTCACTTGCATTACTAGATTACACCTGGGAAGCTATTTACACAGATGGAGAGATGTTGGGTAGAAGGCCAAGAATGGCTAGAAGGACTTCTGGTGAATTGCTGGTAGAGGTGGACTCCACAAAACACCAAGAGTCTGAATAGAAGGAGGCGTAGCGAATGAAAAATGGAATGCAGACATTCACAATGACTGCATTGGCCTGGGGCTTAAAATTGCCAATTTAATTACTGACATCTCCTCCTCCTCATTTGAGTCATGATCTACAAATATACACATGGTATGAAACAGTTGGGGAATACCACCCCAGTGAAGTATAAACGCACAGCTACAATTGCAGGCTTTGTCTGTGTCTTACAATGGAGGACTACAAAGTCAGGGAGCAAAAGATGTTCAGGAGGATTAAACAAGAATTAGGCTGTTACAGCAGGGTTAAAGATTGTAGACCTATTAATTGCTAAATGAACTTTCTTTGTCAAATTTTCTGATAGAAAATAGGGAAAAGAGGTCTCTGGAATTAATTACTTTAAGGGATTATACAATACAATACAATACAATACAATACAATACGACAGGTTGGAAGAGACCTTCAAGATCATTGCGTCCAACCTATCAACCAATCCAACCCACCTAAACAACTAGATCATGGCACCAAGCACCCCATCAAGTCTCCTCCTGAACATCTTCAATTGTCCTACAGAAACTAGTAATGAGAATAATAAATGCTGTTACAAGGAGATGCCACCTTCCACACCTCAGCAAGGAATCCATTTCAAGCATAACAGCCATTTATAAACTCAAAGAATCACGGCTGTAGCCTTGGAATTGTTCTCAAAAGTAATCATTATGGCTATGAATGTGTTGGGGGGGGTGGAAATTACAAAACTCTAACATTATAATGCTACAGAGATTAAACAGGGCAATCCAAATATTCATTTTCATTCCAAGATGCTAGACTCAACACAGGGCATTGTTGTTAATGTGAAAGCCTTGTTTAATCAAAGTCTTTCCTCAGATAGAGTAAAAGAGACGCAGTGAAGTGATTTAACCTTCAGAGCATCAGCTCCTGTGATTGAACCACACACTTTTATTTGTGGGGAAACAAGGCAGTCTATGGGTGGCTTATTAGAAATGACAGTAAAACGAGGACAAGGTTTTGTTATGTTCAAGAAGAGAGGGCATCATACCTTGGTGTAACCTCAAGGAGCTACCAGGCATCTACTGAATATCTCTATGAGAACACAAACACAATCATTGCTTTTTTGAGTGCAGAGAAATAAAATAGAGTTGGTATTATCAAAACAGAAATAGTGAGGTGCAGGAGGATGTCCTTTTATTGATCACCATCCAGAGATTAGATGTATTTGGAAACTGTAAACAAACCCTGGTACAATGAAGAACGTGTGTTCTATGGTATCATAGTATCAGTCAGGGTTGCAAGGGACCACAAGGATCATCTAGTTCCAACCCCCCTGCCATGGGCAGGGACACCTCACACTAGGTCAGGCTGGCCAGAGCCTCAGCCAGCCTGGTCTTAAACACTTCCAGGGATGGGGCCTCAACCACCTCCCTGGACAACCCATTCCAGGGCTTCACCACTCTCATGGGGAAGAACTTCCTCCTCAACGTCCAGCCTAAATTTCCCCACCTCCAGGTTCATTCCACTCCCCCTAGTCCTATCACTACCTGATATCCTGAGATATCAGTAGTAGTAGTATCTGAGGATGAGCAGTTTATTTTCCTTTGGATTCAGTGCATGCCAGGAGAAAGACTTCTTCACAAGCAAAAAGTATAATTGAATCAAAATAAGCAATTAGCAGCTCATGCATTGGAGGATACAACTCATTGTAAAGAGAGAATGAAAAACAGGGAGGATTAAGAAGAAACTAGAGGAATGTTCAGGGATAATCACTGTCAATCACCTTCAAAAATGAAAAAAAAGGGGGGGGGGGGGATAAAAGCATGCTTTTAAAAAATATAACCAAAGAAAAGTGGTCATAAGGGATGCACTGGGGACCTGAGCTGGGGATTTCTTTGGTGCAAGACAATAGACTGGAATAAAAAATTACATGCCCAAATCAAGCAAGTGTAAAATGTACATCGCTGTCCAGGAAAAGTTCCCAACTGGACTCTGCCTGGGAATGGCTGCAGAATATTTGGCTAAGTGGAATAGTAGCATTGTTGTTACTTGGATCATTTAAAACTGCCCTCTGTGATGCTCTAAATCTTACAGCTCCTGAATCCTTGATTTCACAACAGGAACAGAATATTTTTCTCCAGGTATCATCTGGATGAAGTCATTTAGTCTTGAACACGTTGGCTCTGACACAGGCGCTGGCACTCCAGCATCGACCTCAGTTGGGCTGACAGACAAGAGGTTCTTGCCTGGTGTCCCCACTCTGTCCTGTGAGGAGTCACTGGAATGAACCAAATCTTGAAAGTGCCCATCTAATGCTGGGGAACCCCCTACTTCCCTGGGGGAATGATTGCAATCCCTGTTCTCAATGTGAAAAAATTTTCTACTGAGTCCAATAAAAACCTCCCCAGGACTGACTTGTACCCAAAGGCAGAAACCCAACAGAACAACGAGTGCCAGAAACCTCCACAAAATACTACTTCTCACAGAATTTGTACTCTGAATTTACCAACACAAGAAAGGTGGGTAGCAAAGATAAGCCCTTTGCATTTTAGGTACTGAACTCTCCTGCTTTGCTCTAAACTTTTGGAGCATCCAATATTTCCTGTAGTCACAAGTGTAGCTTTAATATCAGATTTAGAGAGCAGAGCTGTTAAGAAGTTGTTCAGACACTTCCATTTTTCTTTTGAAAGTGCTGTTTCGGCAAAATGCTAAGCTGTTTTCAAAGAAAGTTTCAGCTCTTAAGTATTTCTCTGAGCCAAAGTACTTCTTTAAAAAAAAAAAAGTGAAATGGGGTTCAGCCTTTCATGTCAGAGCAGCCAATAGTTTGTTATTAGGATATCCATCTCTCAGGGAAAGTCTTTTGCTTCCAGCTCTGACTGACGAAAGGTAAAAAATCTGCTACTGAGCCCAGAGTAAGTTCCCTTGCTGTCCTCGCTTTGGTCTTCACTTAATCCCATTTCATTTTTCTTTTTATGAATGGAGTCCCAGGTGAACCAGCTGAAGGACAAAAAGGTCATGATTTGTTTTTACAGGAGTTGCAAGGCCTCATTCTCCAGTGTAGAGCAATGCCAGGGTGTGATTCACCTCAGGAGCATGCTACAAAGAATTGCCCTCTGAAGGCAACTTAGCTCTGTGCACTGACTATTAAGAGAGTTTATCTACCTCTTCTAAACTATGCTTCCACTTGACAGGAGGAGAGGAATCTCACTTTCTTTGCTGTTTCTGATTTCAAAAGCAAAGTTAGTAACAGTAACACGTTTCCTCGTCCGCAGAGTCTTGCGAAGATAAATACATTACAAAGGTGGTAATTGCTGCCATCAAATAATGTTATAGAAAGGGAGGACTTCTGCTTTTGAAAAGGTTCATTTAAGAGCAAATGGCAAATTGGCAAATCTTGACCCAGGTGTACAGCATGATAGCTTCAAGTTTGCCAAGACCTGGGTCATACAAACACCGGATACAAAAGGATGAGGAATTAGAGTGATAGAAATACTTCTCCTCACTTCAGCCTGATGAGTATAAAGTAATATATATACATCTGTCTTAAATGTTCTTTGCTTTAAAGAATACATAACTGGGTTGTATACTTCAGTAGTTCCATGCTTCAAGCCTTCATAAAGAGGAAAAAAAGAGGAACGGTTCTTTAGTGACCACTGAGAAGTTAAAAAGTCCATCTGCCAGAATTGGTGGGGGACTCAGAGATCAGCAGAGATGTTTGCTCCAGCAGAAATGTTTGCTCCAGAACAATGGCAGCTCTAGGTGTTGAAGTTTCTCAGGTCACTTGTTGAAGCTGGGTATATGACAACAGGAATCCAGGTACAGAAGAAATTTCTTCCCTTTCAGAAGTGGCCCACATTGTCATGTGACAGCTTTCATTTCTCACTTTTAGATATCCTAAGCAAGAATGACTAAACACATTCAGAGTTCTTCAGACTGTATCCATTTAAATGATAGATCCCTTTTATTTCACTGAACTTTCTGCTTCAGATTCATTGTCTACACTAAACTGTTCCCCCATCTCCCCATTTATTCAAGTTCCATTCACTCACAAGGTAGCCCCAAGCCACTGAAACTGGTCAGCACATTGCTTGGAAAACAAATCCTTTGCTACTTTCTCAAACACATTTGTCTCCTCAGCCCTGAAACAGTTCTTACCCAAATCAATACAGGTATCAGGATAATTAAAACCTGCTATGTTTAAAGTTTTGGCATTCTTACAGGCTTCTCTTATCTTTGAATCCATTTCCTAATAGACTTTTCTTACTGCCCTTGAAATCCATTGCTATGTTTTCAAATCATAGTGTTGTTTAAAACCTTCCTAACTTCTTTTACTTACTCTCTTACACTGTAAATTGCTGAGCCATGTTCAAAGAATCCAAAGCCCTGCCTGGAATACCAGTCTGGGAGCCAGGTATTTATGGATTGGATCCCTCTATTCCATCCCATGCCATTGCCTGCAGTTGGAAGGAGGGAAGAGAAAGTAGTTTGTGTCCCAGATTCTTTTACCAAGCATCCCAAGGCACTGAAATCTCTCTTCATTCCCCTCAGATTATAGCTTCCTTCCCATCTGTCTGGAATATCAGTAGTGGGAAATAGTCTGATGACTATACTAGGTTGGGGAGTTTCTCAACTATCTCCCTGATTTGGGCTCCAGAAAGACTACAGACTTTCCTATGGTGAGGTTCAACCAGGCATATTGGGCCCTCTCCTCTCTTTAGAAGTGAGTCTCCAATCATTGAGACGTGTATCTTCCTTCTGGCTGAGGTTGTTCTATGGCTGGAAGGTCTATCTGACTGTGGTGAGACCTCTGCTACAGGTTGCCTCTCATCCACATCCCCATCACTCTGTCTGCCTTCTAGCAAGGCCTCAGATCTATTTCTCAGAGGCACCTGGGGAGGCAAAGAAGCTGCTCACCTCCTGCCATGGCTGTGAACTTGCCTTCACTCAACCCTTTCATTTGGGCTTCTGTCTTCCACTTGACAGCTGCAGGACAGGGGGACCCCGTGATCCTGGATGCTACCTAGCAGGAGCTCCTATTTCTGTTGTAGGAAGGGCAGAGCATGGCTCCACCAGCCCATGTCCTTTTCACACTCCCTTACAGAGCTCAGCCTGCCATGGGGATGGTTCAGTTCTGGTGGCTGATCCCTGTGATTGTATCAGTCCATTATGAAAGTTTGATGGAAATGTGTTTCTGGCTCAAACATGTCACTGTGCCATCTTGATACCCTCACACAGACAACAGTTTAACTCTGTCACTGCACAGTTCAACAGGCAAACCAGAATCCTGTGTGGACAAGACACTGAATGTTTGTGTCCTGCTTAAAAAGTGCTTTGTTACTTTCTGATGTTAAATCTGGTGAATGTTTCATTGCCTCGAGATTATTAATATACCAAAAGGTAGATGCCTGACTGAGTACCTTGCTGACTTGGCATCTCAGCTCTTGTTCAAAGGGGTTTAACTTTAACTCATACAATGTCCACTGTCAACAACTGACATGTCAAGAGCTTCAGCTTTAAGAAGTAAAACAGTCCACATGTTGGGATCTAGACAGTTTTCCTATAAAACTGCCTTTTCCTCACTCTTCTAATCTACAATCTGGCCCAGGTAATTTCCCATATTAGCAGGGGGGAAAAAAGGGAAAATCAATACGTGATTATAAAATTGTATTTCTTATCTCCCAGTGCTTGTGCTATCAGGAAAAAAATCTGGTTCCCACAAGCCGTTCAACCTTCACAAGGTTAGTGTGGATCCGCGGCACAGCAGTTGGAGCTGTGCTGGGTTTTTTCATTATAGAACTGCTGTATGTACCTTTTAATTTGGTTGTCAGGGGAGACAGGAAGCAATAATTAAGGCTAAAAGATGGGGTATGGAAGCTTTATTAAAGGATATATTGAAGATGGGAATTTGATCTGAGAATTAGATTATGATTAGAGTTGTTAATGCAGCTGTGCCGCTCTTGAGTGACAGAGCAGCAGATGAACTGAACAGGCAATTATAACTACAGGAGTCTCCCTAATCTTTACAATCCCAACCTCACAGTCACATCCATTTAAATTAATTTTCATGAAGGCTGCAAATTTACAGCTTCACCAGATTGGAAATTTGTTTGTTTATTATCCACAGGAAATATTTTTGGGGAGTAAATAGCACTGAAAGCCATCTTGTCTTTCTGCTTGTCTTTTTAACTTCCAGAATTAATAATATGAGATTAATCTGAAGGCTGCTGCCTTTATGAAAACTGATTGATTCTCAGCAGCCCAACGTTATTATGATTATCTGTGGGAAGGTCAAAGGCATGGCATGTAAAAGTCACAGCTGATTCATGAGTTCCCTATATTAAGCAGAAGACGGGGAAAAGAAAGGGAGGCTTGTGTTGATCGGTGTTACAAGTGAGGAATCCACCTCCCTTGCAGTGCTGAAACTGAAATTCTGGGAAAAGGATTGTAAAAAACTTTGGACATAGTTATTTAAAGATGTCTGTTGAGGAGAGATAGCAATAGTTCATTACTATGCATGCTGAAAACCTATTTTAAGGAGTTCTTTGCTGCACAAAGATTAATTTACCACCACGTCTTTCCCTCCTTCGCCACTAATATAAATAATGGCTGTGGCTTAAATTGGCATTATATTTTGATAGCCTAGTTTTGAATATACAAAAGAATGTGCTGCAGAACTGCTCAGAAACTTGGAAATGGAAACCATGAAGCAGTCCTCTTTGGTTCCAGAGTTTTAGTTTGGAATGTCAATAGTGACAGGAATAAAGTATGAGCATTTAGAAAGTGGGCACTGGTTGTTGAGCAGATAGCTGCAGCAAGGAAAAAGGAAACCTTGAGTGACAGCAAAAGGATTTCTTTACAGACTGTCACTCTAGAAACTTGGAAGATAGTTCCAGAAAATCATCAACAAAATATTTAAGCACCTGGCTTTAAGCATATAAAATCATCCATCAAAGAACAGTCAATAGATATGCCTAATCTTCCCAAATACTGAAGGGTGTGCTGCAGCCCTGTCTTAACTCTCTGACAGGATAAGACTCAATTAACATAGCATCTTCATTTCTGACTTCATTTCCTCCTATATGGGTCAGCATGCTGGCAGAAAGCTGTGGCACATCATCACTTGTGGTACATCATCACTGTGCCTCTGATCTGGTCACCTAGGTGGCTAAGTCATGAAAAACACCACACTGTATCTATAACCAGAGTGAATTCGTAGATTTAAAAGCTCAGAGACTGTCCAACTAGCTTACTTCTCACACAACATACTTAGGTCCCTTCCAACCCAGTGCATTCTTTGACTCTATGATATTTATGAGCTTAAAGTTCAGCATATTCGCCACTTGCTGAGATGAGAACCTCAGGTTTGGTCTGATGTACTTTTAGTTCAGTTACTAGAAAGTAATGTAGTAGAAAGTACACCTTGAACTTCCTGTTTTGCTGTTGAGCAGAAGATAATTTATTTCCCTATGAACTAGGGCATTTCAATCAGGCCCATTTTGTTTTCAGATAGATTATTCACTTTCTTCTAAAGGAAACCCATGGTAGGAGGTTGAACTAGATGATCACAGCAGTCTCAAGCTGTGCCAGGGGAGGTTTAGGCTGGAGGTGAGGAGAAAGTTCTTCACAGAGAGAGTTGCTAGCCATTGGAATGTGCTGCCCAGGGAGGTGGTGGAGTCACTATCCTTGGAGGTGCTCAAGAGGGGATTGGATGTGGCACTTGAAGCCATGGTTTAGCAGTCATGAGGTGTTGGGTGACAGGTTGAACTTGATGATCTTTGAGGTCTTTTCCAACCTTATTGAATCTATGATTCTACTCTATGATTCTGTGATCTTTGAAGGTCCCTTTCAACCCAAAGCAGTCTGTGGGTCTGTGGAAAATACTGAAACCCACTATAGGAGCAATGTTGTTGCTTTAGCAGGAGGCTCAAAAATTCAACTTCTTTTGGCTTAGAATCCATCTGGCATAGCAGAAATATGCCAAAATGACACCTAACAAAAATTCATTTGAGAAGAGGTTTGTTGTTTGTTTGTTTGATACATTTAAATCCTCCACAAACTCCTAAATACACACATTGATTTCATCTTGTAGAAACAAAAAGCTACTCTTTGATCTGAAACATGATGTTGAAATTCAAACAGAATGGATTCAGAGTTGATAGAGCTCATGTTTGTCTTTTTTTTTTTAAAAGGAGCAGCCATGCAAAAGCAAATTAGAGAATTTATTTTAAGCAATTGTTTCATTAATTCATGTGGTTGCTGTTGACTCTTAATCTGAAAATGTTCATCACATGCTTAGTCAGGTCACACAAGCAAATAAAAACTGCTGTGCACAAAGGTCTGGAAAAAAAAAAACCTGGGGAAAAACTCTGATCCTTTTATTTTGTTTTCTCATTACTCTTCCTGTCTTTGATTAGCGTTGTGCAATTATAACTCCACAGTATTTCCTCATACCTGGATATTAGTTGATTAATCTTGATGATAATGTATCAAGAGGTGGGTTTAAAAATGGAGTGCGTGAAGTCTTTTATTCAAGAGGGTATGACTGATCTTTTTAAACATCCTTGACTTACTTGGCAATTATGCTATTTATGGGAGGTGAGTACTTAGCAGTTGCTTTTAAAAACTGTGGAGTAGATGAGTGAGGTTTTTCACTCCAAAAAGTATCAGGTATTTGGAGCCTGCAGGCCATAGGTTCTGTGTTAAAGCATATCTTCCTTGTTCAGTGATGGGAAGGAATGTGATTTCGTTGGCTGGAGTTTGCTCTGCGCCAAACAGGAGACAGAGGTGCCCCACCACTTTTCTGGATGGAATTGTCATTAGGACTGATGCATATTTTTGAGTCTCTGAGGGGTAAAGAATTTTCCCTCCTGTTTTTCCTGGATTTATCCTGTTTTTCCTGGATTTATGTAAAGCAGGAAGCCTATGAAAGTGAGTTGTCTCTTCAACGTTTTCACCTTAATTATGGCTCTTTTGTAAGAAATGAGAAAAGAACCTCGAAGTGGCTGAGGAATTTGGTCCACACAACACATAGAATCAACAAAGTTGGAAAAGCCCTCAAAGATCATCAAGTCCAACCTGTCACCCAACACCTCATGACTACTAGACCGTGGCACCAAGTGCCATGTCCAATCCCTTCTTGAACACCTCCAGGGATAGTGACTCCACCACCTCCCTGGGCAGCATATTCCAATGGCTAACAACTCTCTCTGGGAAGATCTTTCTCCTCACCTCCAGCCTAAACTTCCCCTGGTGCAGCTTGAGACTGTGTCCTCTTGTTCTGGTGCACATGTATGTATGTGTTTAACCACATTTCTATATTGGGACTGTTCTGTCCCTCCTCCTTGTCCTTTTTAAAATGATACTTTTTCATATAGGAAGCTTACAAGGCCTGATACAAAGCTCACAAATAACACTGGGAAGTCTGCACTGGTAATTTGGTATCCCAATTCATGATATATTAAAACACACACCTGACACAAACTTAATCAAATTTCATTCTGGATTACAGAATCACAGAAACATTCAGCTTGGAAAAGACCCTTGGGATCACTAAGTCCAACCCAGAGCCCTACTCTACAAGGTTCACCCCTAAACCATATCCCCAAGCATCACATCCAAATGACCTTTAAACACATCCAGGGTTGGTGATCCCACCATCTCCCTGGGCAGCTCATTCCAATCCCTGCCCACGCTTGCAGTGGAAAATTTTTTCCTAATGTCCAGTCTAAACCTACCCAGTTGCAGCTTGAAGCTGTTCTCCCTTGTTGTATCACTAATTACCTGTGAGAAGAGACCAGCACCAGCCTCTCCACAACCTCCTTTCAGCGGGTTGTAGCCATGAGGTCTCCCCTCAGCCTCCTCTTTTCCAAACTAAACAGCCCCAAACACAAATGTTTGGGGTTTTCTAATGCACAACAACCAAAATTGAAACAAACATGTGGTTATCTTAGTTCTGAGTTCAACCCACAGGCAGCTGAGTTGTTGAGCTGAGATGTCATTTTTATTGTAGTTTTCCATGGTAATTGAGTTGTGCTAACTTGCAGAGAAAGACGTAGTACATCTCATCATTTCTGTATAGGTGTAGAGGGGTTCTTCACAAGCTGGAGCTGAATTTATATCCTCACAGCCAGCATTGCATAGCTAGGAAGTAAATTGGAGTGGTGGGTGTGGTTTTTTTTTCATATATCACAAGGTTTGGTGAGTTTGAGAGATCTAAATCAGAGTAAATCAATGGAGAAAAGAATCACAGAATAAAAATAATAAAAATGATAATAATTGTTAACAATTAGGCTAATAATCTGTGCTGTAGGAGTGCATCATACAGCCCAGTAATTGCAGGGTTAAAGCATTAATTTTGCACATATCATGAAATATCTGCAATAAATTCAAGTAATTATGCTATTAAGCAGTTCCTCATCTATTGAATTAATTAAACTTTATGTTCACTTCATAACCTCTTTAGACACCCTCAGCAGCTGCACATTCTAATCCTCTTTGAACCTTTCTATATTTAGTTTTCTGAAGATTGAGTAAGACCAATCACTCAGAGCTGTAAGGAGGAGATTGTTTTCTCACTTCATTTTCCTATTCTTTTCCCCCATGCACCACCTGTTTTTTGTGCCTTGGGTTGTGAAATCAGAAAACTCATGTTAAAGTCTCCCAAAGGTCTGTAAATGGGCAATCCTGTTCCATATGTATTGGAGGTTTTTCTCACATTGCAATCTATTGCTATTGATTTGGGTTGGTGTGGGGTTTTTTTCCCCCCTCTTTCTTTTAAGGGCTGTGTCATCTTCTTGCATAACATCTTCCAAGATTAATCTCAGCGGTGCAGTTAATTGGAATAAATAATGATAAAAGAAAAGAATGAAAATGAGCTGTGCCTTCACTTCTAAAGGGCAACACAGCATATATTTTATCAATATTTTGCTGTCAGTACAGCTTGCCAAGACTATTAAGTACCTAAATGAAAGATGGGTTTGTGTTTATAGCAGATGGAATCAAGCTTATTTAGATGCCTGACTTTCAGTGCCCAGGTTTTCACTTGTCGGCAATGAAAGAAGTAAACACATTGTTGTGTCTAGCACTGAAAAAAAAGAGAGGGATTATTATGCATTGTCTGAAGGCAAACAAAGAAGCCAACATGTAAGTGACCTCTGACATTTTGCTGTCTTGACTCTTTACAACATTATTCTTTTCCATTACCTGCTGCCCTGCCTGAGGAGAAGAATAAGAGCTCGTTATGGAGGGATAAGAATTTTTGTGACAAGAGAACTACACAATCTGTGTCTTCTTCCAAAAGAGAGAGGAATTCTCTCTGCATCTTCTGCAACATGAAGGCAGCAGCTACTTCTCTCCGGTTCATTGTGTTGGAAGCAAGATTAGGCATTCAGCACAAGTTGCATAATTGCTTTTATTTGGGAGGAAAGATGGTAGCTATAAAACTAAACAAAAGTTACAGTACTGGAAATGAATAAGTGAGAAACTGAATCTGATCCTGAGTTTCTAGATACAATTAGCACAGTCATACTATATTATTCCTAACAAAGAAATCAAAACTTAGTCAAATAGAATCTTTTCCTATGCCCTTCAGTCGATCTTTATTCAGCAGTGTGCTAGAATCATGCACATACATTAAATATTGCAGCATAAGAATAGAAAGCTGATGTCCTCACAAGCTCTGATTTGTAACCATTCAGTTCCCTAGGAGCGAAGCATATACCTTAAAATGCACTGAAATGCAAAGGAGATTTTATTTGCTTTGCTGATGACTGAATGACAAAATTCAACAGTCCTGGGTAATTAAAATTAAAATAAAAAGGACAATTAAAGACTTCAGAGAATTTTAACAGTTAGTGGCAGTCAAGAATAGTGTGGCCAGCAGGAGCAGAGAAGTCATTGTGCCCCTGTACTCTGCACTGGTTAGGCCACACCTTGAGTACTGTGTCCAGTTCTGGGCTCCTCAATTTAAGAGGGACATTGAGACTCTTGAATGTGTCCAAAGAAGGGCAACAAGGCTGGGGAGAGGCCTTGAGCACAAGCCCTATGAGGAGAGGCTGAGGGAGCTGGAGTTGTTTAGCCTGGAGAAGAGGAGGCTTGGGGGAGACCTTATTGCTCTCTACAACTACCTGAAGGGAGGTTGTAGCCAGGAGGGAGTTGGTCTCTTCTCCCAGGCAACCAGCACCAAAACAAGAGGACACAGTGTCAAGCCATGCCAGGGGAAGTTTAGGCTGGAGGTGAGGAGAAAGTTCTTCACTGAGAGAGTTGTTAGACATTGGGATGTGCTGCCCAGGGAGGTGGTGGAGTCCCCATCCCTGGAGGTGTTCAAGAGGGGATTGGATGTGGCACTTGGTGCCATGGTCTAGTCATGAGGTCTGTGGTGATAGGTTGGACTTGATGATCTTTGAGGCCTCTTCCAACCTTGGTGATTCTGTGATTCTGTAATAGATTTAATATTCTCTTTATTGCAAAGAGAACAAAAGTGTCCCCAAAGCATACTGTTTCCCTGACTAGCCACATTGCAAACCTCTAAGTTCTTCACATCAAGCTGTAAGCAACTGGACAGGAAATACTTTTTTTTTTCAGTTTCTGGAGACTGACTCAGTATTTTAATCATTTTGCCTAAACTTGTGTCAGCAAAGATTTGCCAGATACCAGGGAGCCATTTTAATTATACAATACAATACAATACAATACAATACAATAAATCCAGGTTGGAAGAGACCTTCAAGATCATCGCGTCCAACCTATCAACCAATCAATCCACCTAAACAACCAGATCATGGCACCCAGTACCCCATCAAGTCTCCTCCTGAACACCTCCAATGATGGTGACTCCATGCCTAAAACTGAGAAATATAAACTATAATCAGGTTTTGGCAAAGTGTCTCATTTCCATAGATTGTCTTGGATTTCACTCCTCAGGCCTTGAGGACCATTTTTTATGTTGTAGACAACTGTTTCCTGACACCTTCTAACTCCTATGCTTATCAAGTTTGAGTTTGTTTGCACGGAAACTATTTACTTTTATGTGGTGATTAGCTCCTGCAGGCTTTAGATAACTTCATGGCATGCTGTCTGCTAATTTATCTAATTTTGGTAATTTTAGATACTGAAGATGTTGTAGTTCTAGAAAACAGCAAAGCAGGCAACAAAGACTGACCAACAAGTTGTATGATTTTGAAAAGATACAAACTCAGTGCTGCTCCTATCTGACGACAATTTTCTGTGCTTATTGTGGCTTCTTTCCAAGCGTTGCATCAGAATTGGACCCTGTGACAGCCCTGGGAAAATAGGGTCACAAAATCCTGATTAGCCTATGATGTTCTTATGTTGGGAAAGGTATCATAGAATGGTTTGGGTTGGAAGGGACTCCCAAAGGTCATCTGATCCAAACCCCCTGTAGTCAGGAGGGACATTGTCCACTAGATCATAGAATCATAGAATCAGTCAGGGTTGGAAGGGACTACAAGGATCATCTAGTTCCAACCCCCCTGCCATGGGCAGGGACACCTCACACTAGATCAGGCTGGCCAGAGCCTCATCCAGCCTGGTTTTAAACACTTCCAGGGATGGGGCCTCAACCATCTCCCTGGACAACCCATTCCAGGGCTTCACCACTCTCACGGTGAAGAACTTCCTCCTCATGTCCAGCCTGAATCTCCCCACCTCCAGCTTCATTCCATTCCCCCTAGTCCTATCACTACCTAATAGCCTGAAAAGTCCCTCCCCAGCCTTCTTGTAGGCCCCCTACTGGATGAGGTTGCTCAGAGCCTTGTTAAGCCTGATCTTGAATATCTCCTCAACTACCTCCCTGGGCAACCTGTTCCAGTGTTTCAGCATCCTCATGGTGCAGAACTTGTTCCTAACATCCAATCTAAATCTGCTCTCCTCTCATTTCAGACCATTGCCCCTCATCCTGTTACTGCAGGCCTTTGGAAACAGTCCCTCTGCAGTCTTGTAGCTTCCTTCAGGTACTGGAAGGCTGATATTATGTCTCCTCAGAGCCTTCTCTCCAGGCTGAACCCCAATTCTCTCAGCCTGTCTTAGTGGCAGAGATGCTCCAGCTCCCTGATCATTTTCACATTCCTCCTCTTGACTTACTCCCTCAGGTCCATGAAGCAGCCATCAATTGTACATTAAGCAAGAGTGGGACATAGGATAGGAACAGACAGTGCTGGAATAGGTGCAGCTTTGCACAGTTACACAAGTGGTGAGTTAACACCACAGACCTTCATTTCACACCTAGTATCTTAATCAATATAAGAGAAAAATCTCTAAATCATGGAGTTTTCTTGTGTCAAATTAACTTCACTAAAGCAGGCACTTGACAAATTGCTGGGTTTGGGGCAGGATTTCTGTATCTGGATGACAGATCTGAGTCTTCAAATGATCACATTGCAACAACAATTTAATCAGAGGGGTCCTCAAGGAGACTGAGTATCCAGGCAACCATGCAGAAAAGAAGCAGCAAAGGAAATTGCTCAGCTCTGTAGTCAGATAGAGAAGACCTTTGGAAAGTTGGAATTAATGCAGCCAAAAAGTCAAACTGAAGCTTTTCAGCTCTAGCTGCAGGATGCTGTGTGCAGGAGCTGAGGGACTGCTTCCTGCCCAGTGTGCACAGACCTCTGTTAGAAGGTGCAACGTTCTCCCTTTCTGCCAGCATCTTTCAAAACTTGTAAGGTAAACTTCCCCTTGCTCTTACTCAGCCCCTCTGAACTCAGAAGTCTTTAATCCCTTCTCTTTAGCCCGAGTGAAGGCTGGAGCAGGGACCTGTGGCATACTACCAAGGTCTGTATTGTCAGCAGCACTTTGGTAATTCCCTCCCAGCTTAAGGGAAACCAGGCAATTTGCAGCCATGTGTGTCTGCAGTGATGTCTCTTCGCGATGGACACAGCAAAAACGTATTTCACAGAATCACAGAATCACCAAGGTTGGAAGAGACCTCAAAGATCATCGAGTCCAACCTGTCACCACAGACCTCATGACTAGACCATGGCACCAAGTGCCACATCCAATCCCCTCTTGAATACCTCCAGGGATGGTGACTCCACCACCTCCCTGGGCAGCACATTCCGATGGTGAACGACTCTCTCAGTGAAGAACTTTCTCCTCGCCTCCAGCCTAAACTTCCCCTGGCACAGCTTGAGACTGTGTCCCCTTGTTCTGGTGCTGGTTGCTTGAGAGAAGAGACCAACCCCCTCCTGGCTACAGCCACCCTTGAGGTAATTGTAGACAGCAAGAAGGTCTCCCCTGAGCCTCCTCTTCTCCAGGCTAAGCAACCCCAGCTCCCTCAGCCTCTCCTCACAGGGCTGTGCTCAAGGCCTCTCCCCAGCCTTGTTGCCCTTCTCTGGACACGTCCTGGAGTCTCAATGCCCTTCTTAAACTGAAGGTCCCAGAACTGGACACAGGACTCAAGGTGTGGCCTAGCCAGTGCTGAGTACAGGGGCACAATGACTTCCCTGCTCCTTCTGGCCACACTATTCTTGGTGCAGGCCAGGATGCCATTGGCCTTCTTGGCCACCTGGGCACACTGCTGGCTCATGTTCACACACATACCCAGCTAGTCTCTCAAAATGTCTAATTCCACAGTTACCAGAACTTTTTCTAGTATGGAAAAGAAAAATTGTCCCACGCTTGTTGCCACTCTTAGATTGCCAACAGTGACAACAGTGGAACCATTTCAGGTTTACCTGAGCATTATTTTAGGGAATGATTTAGTCTGCAACACCTGAGAAATTGTCTCAGAACCTGCACTGATGGATGAAGCCCTAAAAGTGGACTGTAACCTCACTACATCACAGGAAAATATCCCTTAGTTAAAAGGTCTTCTTCAAAGTTTTGTTGAGAGGTAGGATGTTTGGTCAAAATATTTGCTGCTGATGATCTAAATCCTCTGTTGGTATCGCTGTGACATGAAATCCTTTCCTCTCCTAGCTGACTTTCTAATCTAGGGAATTGCCTCATGAAATGCAAGGTACAAGACTGATCTAATAAATGAAATTAAGCTTATTTTTTAAAAATATCTTAGAATTTAGACCATTTTTTCCTGTGTTCACAAGGGAAAATCTTGATTCGACATGACGCAAGCTGTAGACCTCTCAAGTCTTGTAAGGGGTGACAGTAGAAAGATGCACTGCAGCAGGCTGATTTCCCTTGCTGGGTGACATTTGCAGGTTTTTGAGAAGTAAGGTACTAAGATTGTCTTTCCAGCTGACAAGAAATCATTTCAGTGGCAGACACCTCCGGAGGATAAGTTTATTCCTGATCTCAGCTGGGGACCATCCATGCCAATTTGTGCCTAAGCTTAGGATATTTGTAGTGTCTATGTTAATCAGTCCGGTAGTTCTCCACCCGTTCTTCTGTTGCCTCTCGAAACAGGCAAAGAGGAGCAGAAGCAGATGAAGAGCAGTCAGGTATGGCAGGGATTTGCTTTGAAAGGAGGATCAAACCTGTGGTGTGACAGGACTGCTCAGACAAGTTTAGGACTGATAAACAATAAGAAATTGTGGGGATTGAAATCATGTCAGAGTGCCCCATGTGCTGTAAAGAATGAGGTTAAAGGATGTACTTAGCATTATCTCAAGTAAGGAGAGGCAAGGAAGCTCATGAGTAGGTGCACAGAGTGGAAGAGGCAGGAAGTACTGGGGAGAGAAGGATGTGAGGAAAGGGCAGAGCACCCATGGTCTGTGTCAGTCACACACTGAGGGTCCTGCATGCTGAGAGTGGTCTTTGAAGGGTGTCCTCCTGGCACTTTCTACGTTCTCCATGTTTCAGCTCTCTATTCATCAAGTTCAGGTGCAGCAGTGGCCTCACATCTTCTAGTCATGTCTGCAAGCCTGCTAGATGTGCTGAACAGTATTGTGTCCAGTGCCTTCTACTTCCAGCTGCAGTAGGCAACTCCATGCACCCAGCTGCCTCATCTGTAAACAGACAGTCTATAAATAACATGATTATAGCAGTGACAATGACAGAACTTCCATCTCTGTGCCAAGTGGGAGGAGGAGTTGTCGAGATTTTGGAGTATAATTCTACCCTCTATGGAACATGAGCTCTTTGCTAATAATTTTCATCATCAAAGATGTTGTAACATGAAAGACTTCCCCCTGCACTGTTGTGTTATTTTCTAGTCTAAATGGATCTTAATGACAGTCTGTGGTCTAAGATGTTAAGGAAACTCCACTCCTTAGGGGGGTGGTGGTGGCAAATTGTACTGTCATGTAAAAAACATCTGGGCTTTTGCTTTTATGTTTAATGGAAAGACAGTGTGTAGACTGCTCACAGAATCACAGAATGTTAGGGGTTGGAAGGGACCTCAAAAGATCATCCGGTCCAAATTCCCCCATCCGGAGCGGGATCACCCAGGGCAAGTGAAACAAGAATGAATGCAGGTGTTTTTTTCAATGTCTCCAGAGAAGGAGGCTCCAAAACCTCTCTGGGCAGCCTTCTCCGGGGCTCTGGCACCCTCACAGTGAAAAGGTTTTCCTCCTTTCCTGCCGTGGAACCTCCTCTGCTCCAGCTTGCACCCATTGTCCCTTGTCCTATAACTGGACATCACTGAGCAGAGCCTGGCTGCAGCTCTATAAACGTGGATGAGGTCACCCCTCAGGCTCCTCTGCTCCAAGCTCAAGAGTTCTAGCTCCCTCAGCCAGTCCTCAGCAGGGAGGTGTTTCACTGCCTTCAGCATCCTTGTGGCTCTGTGCTGGCCTCATTGAAACAGTTCCTCAAGGTCCTTCTTGAAGAAAGCATTAGCTCATTCCTGTGTACTATTTAGAAAGTTACTCCTCCTCATAACTGTGAAAACAAACTCTGTTCTTACTTTTTGCACTGAAATCCTTTTCATCCTTCCAACATGTGTCATTCAGACCAGGACTGGTTAGTGACAGATCTATGGTGAATCAGATCAATCTGCCATGAGGTTCTTCAGCAATGAATGTTGTCGTCTCACGTGAGAGGTGTCAATGTTAAATCATTAACTCTGTGCATCAGTATTAAAGAATGAAAAGGCTGATTCTGTTATTCTCATCCTGTAGCACTCCAGCAGCATTTAATGGCAGAAATCTGCAGTGTTATTTATTAGCTCTAGTAACCCAGGGCTTCTTTTTCATTTTAGTCAGCAAGCTGTGAATCACCTCCTGGGCACCTGACATGTGCTGCAGGACTTCAGGGATTCAAGACAAATTAGACTCAGCTATTAGAATCTCATCCTAGAATCTGTGTTTGTTTATAGGCTACTTAGCAACTATGAGTAGAGATTTCCAAACTGAAAGTTATTTTCCATGTACATAAACCACAACTTCAGTAAAATAGATTGGTTAATGAAGTTAGCTCCTGGAATTACTCTAACTACTGAAAGGCAGAACCTCCTTAATTGTGCTAATGAGATACTTGATGAGAGTCAGGGCACCTCTTGAAGCACAAGTGAGTGTTTTAATACCATGAGTATGTCTGCTAGACTCATGTGCTCTTGAAGCAGAAATAGTTTCTCCAGGCATTTTCTGTTCGCTTTGGCTCTGCATTGCACAGACCCTCTTTTTCACAGCATCACTAAGGACTGCAGCAGGCTTGGGCTCTGTGAGGAAGGCAGTGGATGACCTGGGTAGTTTAATACAGTTTGAAAATATGATCAGTTATGGAAATGACCATTCTTTAAATGAACACATAAAAATTAACCTGAATATTATGTTTGACTCTGCCAAACTTCTGTCCTGTGGTTATTGTAGATCAATGGGTTCAGACAGGCAGCTTTTTAGGGTCTGTGAGTTACCTAAGCACCTGATTATTCCATGGTGTCTAGAATACAGAATTAACCAGGTTGGAATAGACCTTTGAGATCACCAAGTCCAACTTATCACCCAACCCTATCTAAACAACTAAACCATGGCACTAAGTGCCCCATCCAGTCTCTTTTTAAACACCTCTAGTGATGGTGACTCCACTACCTCCCTGGGCAGCCCATTCCAATGGCCAATCTCTCTTTCTACGAAGAATTTCTTCTTAACATCCAGCCTGATCCTCCCCTGGTGCAGCCTGAGACTGTGTCCCCTTGTTCTGTTGGTGGTTGTCTGGGAGAAGAGACCAACCCCCACCTGGCTACAACCTCCCTTCAGGTAGTTGTAGAGAGCAATAAGGTCTCCCCTGAGCCTCCTCTTCTCCAGGCTAAACAACCCCAGCTCCCTCAGCCACTCCTCATGGAGCTGTGCTCCAGGCCCCTCCCCAGCTTTTTGCCCTTCTCTGGACACATTTGAGCAAGTCAACATCTTCCTTGAATTGAGGGGCCCAGAACTCAAGGTGTGGCCTAACCAATCAGTCTATCAGTGCAAGGCAGTGTTTGAAGCTTGCAGAATATGTGCTTCTAGACACAGCTATAATAGCTTTGTGGCAACTGAAATTCCTACTGATACACAACACAAAGCTTTGGATTCAAATCTTTCTCTACCACTTCCAAAAGGCAAATTTTCTAACTACAGTGTTTCTTGCACAGAGGCATGCAACAGAAGAGAAATACTGCCAGTGTTCATTTTACTGAGCAAAGACCTGGCAAGGAACATGATTTTCAAAACACAATTACTATGATGTATGTTAAGTTTATGCCTAAGAACCATCATAAAAGATAGCTTTCTTCTGCTAATAACAGGTAACAAGGGGCACTTGCTGCTTCACAGACCTTCAGATGCAAGTGTCAAGCAAAACATAAAAGAGGAGCTGTGAGCAGAAATTACACAAACAAACCTTGATATAAAAATCTCACTAGTGAGAGAGAGACTGCAGACTTCTGCCATGCCTTTCCCTAAGCAGTATTCTCTACAGCACAAATAGCAGAAGTCCTGGTGTCACCTGAGGTATGTCACTGTAGGGAGCCATAAGGAGCCTCCTTGTTGTCAGAGTCACATTTTAGACTGGTAACCATGACTGGGAAACAGTGCTAGAAGCCATGCAGAAACAGCAGATAAACAGGAGAAGCAGACATAACTGTTGAGCTCTGCGCTTTCATTTTGGTACATAAAGAACAGTAATCCTTCACTCAGTGTCCTGGTGACAAGATTTAGTGCATGTATTGCAGGCCACCAACATGGTTTGGGGTTGCAGCGCTCTGAGAAATAGAAAATGAGATGTCTCAAGTGTATGAGTAAAGTAGATGAGAAACTGGATTCAGGTTAGACATTGGGAAATAATTTCTAGCTGTAAGGATGCATGGGTGCTGGGACTCATTGTGAGACTGTCCTGTGTAAGGTCTCTCACTAGGGATATCTGACAACAGGTTAGAGAAATGCTGCCAGGAATAGTTTAGGGAAAGCTGAGGAACCTCTTAGAGGAAAGGTGGATGGCTTAGATGATGCTGCCAGGTTTATTACATAGAATCAATACGGTTGGAAAAGACCTCAAAGATCATCAAGTGCAACATGTCACCCAAGATCTCATGACTCCTAAGCCATGAATGATTTTAGGCTGTGGCATGCAAAAAGGTGACAATGGGAAGTATCTTGGTTTTCTTTGTGTTGTGTTTACAGAAATGGAGAGTGTTCTCTTCCGTCTGTTTTGACGCTATGACTAGGTATTGCAGACTGCTTTGTGGGCGTTGCTAAAACCATATATAGTGGTGCTGCTAGGACTGAAGCCTTGTGATGGCACATGCCACTCATTTCACCAAGCAAATATGTTCCTATCCAATGGAACACGAATGTTCTACCTCTGCTCATTTCACTAGAATCATAAAACCATAGAACGGTTTGAGTTGGAAAGAACCTTTAAGATTATCTAGTTCCAGGGCCCCTAGCATGGGTGGGGACATCTTCCACTAGATCACTTTTCTCAAAGCCTCATCCAACCTGGCCTTGGACACTTCCTTGGGATGGGGCAACCACAGCAGGATTTTATGGACAATTTGGAAGCTTCTCACTTCTTAAAAAACCCTACAGGTCATGTATGAAAAAGAAGATCATTTTCATAGCTGTAAACTCTCTTGCTCATGTTGAGTTGTCACAGATTTACAGCCCATAAATTTCACTTTATGTTTTCACATCCCAAAGCAGAACTGAGTTGAACTGCCAAGCACCACCAGCCTTTATAACAAATTATTTTGATTCTGACCCATAAATTGGTAGTTCACTCCAAAGGTTCATCATCTATATCAAAGTGAAAAACTGGTCAGAGGTTTGAGTTTGTCAGGAAAATGTAATGTAGAAGTTACACAAAGCTGTTTTGAACATCTCTCTTGAGACAGCCTACTTATATTATTTAAAAGAATCATCAAAAATTCCTAGGCTTGATTTGGCTCTGTTCCTCAGGAAAGCAATAGAAATCATCCAAGCAGCTCCTCTGCAGAGCTGCACTGACTTTGCTTCCATTTAAGTGAGACCAAAATCAGCTGCGTTGCACATTAAAAAATGAAGTGAACCCAAACTGCTACCAGTGGCAGTACACAACTGCAGTGTCTACAACTCATACACAGTAACCATGAAAATATCTTCTTTCATTCTCATAGAATATCTTGAGTTGGAAAAGATTCATAAAGCTCATCAAGTCCTCTTCCTTGCCCCTTACCGGACTACCTAAATCTGAGCCATATGACTAAGAGCATTGCTCAGATGCCCCTTGAACTCTGCTAGGCTTGGTGCCAGACCACTTCCCTGGCCAGTGTTCCAGTGACCAACTACCCTCTCAGTGAAGAAGCTCCTTCTAATACCACTCTCCCAAAGTGTTCAAAATGTCTCTGTTCTCAGAGACTCCCTGACACTCAGATGTTTCACTGTAGGAGAGGAGACCCTGCAATATATTGCCACAGCTGGAATGCTGCTCTGTAGATGATTTAAATACACAACAAGGTAATGACCTTTGCACGGTGAGTGCTTCTGACCTGAACTTTCTCTCCATAGGTATTTAAAGCCTGCCAGACTGAATCTTGCCACTTGTCACCAGGAATACATGGCAGACATCCAGTTAAAACAAATATCTTTGTGTGCTGAGTGATAACAAAGGAGGCTGATACTCATGACAATGGCTAGCTTCTGTTGGATGCTTATAAAAAGCAGAGCTGCTCCAGATGATATCTGAAGGCTTGCTAATGTACAGCTAATTACATGCTCTTCAGAAATGTCAGCCTTTTCTTGTAGTCTTTGCAAAAGCTCTATCAGTGGCAATATTTATAAAAGACAAAATGACACAGAAGGTGACCACAGTCCTTCAGAGAAACCTCCTTAAAAGAAGTGAAAGGACACAATGTGACAGTCAGTGCTGACATGTTTGAAGCGCTGTTAGCCAAATTTGTCCCCTTTGGCCTCTGCAATTTTTTTATCCCAACCCTGCATTTTTTTTGTACTAACCCTATCACTTAGAGCAGAGTTATTCTCAAAATTATAATGGACACAATCAGGGGATGTGAAGCTAATTTATTACCTCGCCTTGAATTATCTGTCCTGGACTCAGAAACAGCCATTTACCTGCTTTGCACCATTTGTTTAGTGCTTAATAAATGGTAAAGCAGGTTCAGGAAAGGTGCTGTGATTGATTACAGGAAATGGTTTTCTACAAAAGCAATATTAGTGTGAGGACATCTTGAGAATTAGCAATAAGTATAGATGGGGAGATGGGGGTTTGAGCTCTGCAGGGCAAATCATAAACTCGTGTTTGTATGGAGAGAATCCAAATGTCAGCACCCTGTTTCTGTGCAATTAAAATGAATACCCTTATCTGCTTAGTAGAAATTGTATTCCATAAAACCTGCAGACTCATTGTTCAAATGCAATTTTGAGACTGAGGAAGAGCTGAAGATAAAGATTAAAAATACATGAACTTAAATTTTGTCATTGAGACATGGATGATATACTGCTGCAAAAATATATCATAATAAATTTAGGGTAGGTATTATAGTGAAGTCTAAAAAAACCCAAAACCCCAGAGATCATCTTCACTTTATTAACATTCTCACCTGTGACAATTCTCCCACTTAATTCTCACTTATGACAATTACACAGAATCACAGAATGTTAGAGGTTGGAAGAGACCTCAAAAGATCACCCAGTCCAACCCTCATGCCAGGGCAGGTGAAACAAGAGTACATCCAGGTGGGTTTTGAATGTCTCTAGAGAAGGACACTCCTTAACCTCTCTGGGCAGCCTGCTCCACAGCTGTGTCATTTTAGGTGGAACCTCCTGTGTTCTAGATTGTACCTGTTGTTCTTTCTCCTATAACTGGGCACCACTGAAAAGAGCCTGACACCTTCATCCTGGCACCTTCATCCTGGCACCTTCATCCTGACATCCACCCCTCAGATATTTATGGACATTGATCAGATCCTTTCTCAGCCTTCTCTTCTCCAGACTAAACAGCCTCAGGTCTCTCAGTCTTTTTTCATGGCAGAGATGTTCAAGTCCTGCAGCCATCTTTGTAGTCTCCATTGGACTCTCTCCAGCTGATTGCTGCTTTCTCACTAAATACCCAACAGGGAACACTGGACATAATGTCTGCTTCAGCAAGAATTTGAGATGATGTCATGTAGGTAGGATTTGTCACCCATTTGGCCAGATCCTGTCATTAACATGCCTGAAAATACCATGGTGGGAAACATTGTTACATCTTGCTGTTCAGTGAAAGAAAAGTGCATCATCATGATACATGCAACAGGATGAGTTGTAAAGCAGAGGGGAATCCAACTCCACTTTTGTCAGACCAGGCATTCAATATTCCTCTTGGCATGTTCATTACATCAGTCTTTACAACTGGTGTTTGCTTTTCTTATTGTTAAGAGAGGAGGATTTGCTCTCTGGTGATTGAATTTATCTGTCTGCATCATAGAGGCTGCTCCTTGTGCACAATAGTCAAACTCAGTGCTATAATCAAAGTTCCACTCACAGTTCCAGCTGCTGAGGAGCAGCTCTTAGATGATGTCAAAAAACCCTTGTGATCTACATACAGAAATAATGGGGACAAGGCAAACTGGCAGGTAATGGACAAATATAAATTTTCTGCAGTTCCTCTCTATATAAGCTGAGTATGGATAAAAAGGTTGTGCCTCAAGCACACATATGGATGGGCAAGGAGCAGATGGAGAGCAGCTCTCTGAAGAAGGACTTGGTACTGTTGGCTGTTGAGAAGCAAAACATGACCCAGCAATGTGTTTGTAGTCCAGAAAGCAAATTGCATCCTGGGCAGCAGTAAAAGAAACATGATCAGCAGGGCAAGAGAGGGGATCCTGCCATTCTGCTCCACTCTTGTGGGATTCCCACCTGGAGTACTGCATCCAGCTCTAGAGCCTTCAGCATAGAGAAGAGGAGGAGGCTCAGGGGAGACCTCATTGCTCTCTACAACTGCCTGAAAGGTGGTTGTAGCCAGGAAGGGGTTGGTCTCTTCTCTCTAGCAACCAGCACCAGAACAAGGGAACACAGTCTCAAGCTGCACCAGGGGAAGTTTAGGCTGGAGGTGAGGAGAAAGTTCTTCACTGAGAGTCATTAGTCATTGGAATGTGCTGCCCAGGGAGGTGGTGGAGTCACTGTCCCTGGAGGTGTTCAAGAGGGGACTGGACGTGGCACTTGGTAGGAGGTCTGTGGTGACAGGTTGGACTCGATGATCTTTGAGGTCTCTTCCAACCTTGGTGATACTGTGATACTGTGATGAGAAAGACGTGGGCTTACTGGAGCAAGTCCAGTCTATAGCCACAAAAATGCTCAGAAGGATGAATCATTGCTCTAGAGAGAGTTGGGGTTGTTCAGCCTGCAGAAGAGAAGGCTCCAGGGAGATCTTATAAGCAGCCTTCCTATACCTAAAGGGGGCCTACAAGAAAACTGCAGAGGTACTTTTCACAGGGGCATGGAGTGATAGAACAAGGGTTGGAACAAGATGATCTGTAAGGTTCCTTCTAACCCAAAACCATTTCTACAGTTCTATGATTCCATTACATTTTTCTCCATGACAAGAAATAAAAGTCACAGAGGGCACCTAGCCTCTGGTCCTAGGGCACAGGAGGATGGGGAGCTCTGTATATCCATTAGAAATATTAAGATAATTGCTATTTAAAAGCCTGTGCAAAAGTGCCTCATACTGCCATTTCCACTCTCTCTTTTCACAAGCCAGCTGTGCTTTTCACCTTACAATAAATATATTCATAGAACTAAATGGCTGAAAAGACATTTTTCTCCTCTGGAAGAAAAAAAGAAAAGGAAAAAGTGGATGTCAGTTTGCCTTTTTTTTTTTTTTCTTCTTTTTACCAAGGCAACCTACACCTTAATTTTAAAGCTAATAATGTTATGGAAAAATACAGGATGTAAGAGAAGCAAACTGGCTTTATTTTTGTGTCTGCCACTTTGGCATGAAAGCTGCAAGCCTAACAGTAAAATAAATGAGGGGAAGCTAATGATACTCAGTTTTGCACAGCTGTAACAAGTCCTGCAGTCTTATTGCAGCTGATATGCTTCTTTAGGCAGATTAGTACCTTGTTCTTCTCCCAGACTACCATAAAACTGGTCTAACTTCACAGACTTCTAGAGCACTGCCAACTTCTACTGATGTAGCTGAGCTTGGAATTAGAAATAAACAGAGATTCTCCGTCCTTCCCCCTTTCTCCTTCCTTCCCCCTTGCAGTCATATTTTCACTCAGGTTAAAGGGCAAACTGGTGAAAATGTAGGATCCCTGACTCTCACTTCTGTGAGAAGTGGTGTGCCTCATAATGAAATTGAGAAGCTAAGACCATAGCCCCAGAAGCAAAGCTCCCAGATAAATTTGCTGAAGGCAGTGTGTTTCTCCGTGCCAGCTTTTGCGCCCTGATCCTATTCAGAGTTTGGCAGTCTAAGGTGCAAAATCATGTTCAGACTTGCCTTGCAGTCGGTGCTTATGTCTCAGTACCAAAGTGTGTGCTGAGAGAAGAAAGTTGACATGACTTATGTTTTATTCACTACATCTCGAAGCATTTGGGAAGTGATTTTCACTTCGTTGTTAGTAAGTTATGAAGACACATTCAGATCTTGTGATCATTGACTCGGTTTTATCACTTAAATAAGGTCTGGATTTAGACTGTTAAAGAAAGCACATTTTTATACTCAGGGACTTCAGCAGTGGAACTACTGGTCTCTTTTCTGTCATAAAAGCCTCCGTGGCAATTCACAGAGAAAACTTCATTAGCCTGAATTGCTTATACCCTAGTTACAGATATCACTTCCTATTTTGGTTAATGCTAAGAGACTCTGATCCTTTGCTTTTTCTCCTGGGAAATCTTCATTGTAAAGTAGGACTCGAAAGTAAAGTCAAAGTCACCAAAGTTTTAAAGTCAACAGCACAGCAAGGCAGTTCTTTCATCTGTACAATAAGCATCTGATGCTTCAGCATTTAAGACAAACAGCAACCAAAAAAATGCAACCCACAAAACAGCAAAGTCAGTTAGCTACCAACGTTCCTATATTCCTTCCGGGTATCTTAAGGGGACCTACAAGAAAGCTGGGGAGAGACTTTCTAGGGTGTCAGGTAATAATAAGACTAGGGGGAATGGAGCAAAACTAGAAGTTGGTAGATTCAGATTGGATGTTAGGAAGAAGTTCTTCACCATGAGGGTGGTGAGACACTGGAACAGGTTGCCCGGGGAGGTGGTAGAAGCCTCATTCCTGGAGGTTTTTAAGGCCAGGCTGGATGTAGCTCTGGGAAACCTGCTGTAGCGTGAGGTGTCCCTGCCTATGCTAGGGGGGTTGGAACTGGATGACCCTTGAGATCCCTTCCAATCCTAACAATTCTGTGATTCTGTGTAGATCCACCAGAGATGATCTAGCTGTGCTTTCACTGATAGTCTTGCAGTGCAGAGCCAGATAGTGGTGTCCAGAGTAAACCAGGCAATTTGCATCCCACCTTTCCCACCTTCCTCAACAGACACGTTTGCAATAGAATTGACATATTGCTTTCATTGCTCTGGGGCATAAACAACCTCAGTGTGCATTCAGAGTTTTAAGTTCCATCAGAGGTTAGCTACCTCTTTCTCCTTCTCAGATATAGTCTATGTATTAATGTAATTACATACCAACTGCTTTGAAAGATGATTTCAGACCAAGAAGAAAATGTCTACATTTTTCAAACATAAGGCACTCCATTGTAACTTGAATTTGGTCTAATGGTTTTAATTCTATTATCTCTGGATGGCTTGGGTTTGTTTTCAGATGCTTTACAGAGACTTTCAGTATCTGCTTGGTTTTTGCTGGTGACTTTTACTTTGGATAAGAAAAGTTTGACAATAATATTGTGTCCAATTGTGGCGCTGTGGCGTGATGCCACACCAAGCATTATAGTTGTCCAAATCTGTATTTACCTTCTGCTATATTTGCATACATACCTTTGGTAGTAAATGCTCATTGGAAATGTCAGAATTCTCCTTCAATCTAATTAGCATAATTGCACACTGAAAAGAGTAAAAAATCTCTTTTAATTTAAATAACATTTATTAAAACTGCCCAGAATATCACTGTTATTGGAGTTTCCTAGGTAACCTTAAGCATTTCAGCTGTCATCTTATAGAACAGCTTGACATCTGAAAATTCCTGCAAAGCTACAGCACTGGAGGAAGGGCTGCCTCTGGGCTTCTTGATTTCATAGAATCCTAGAATGGCTCAGGTTGGAAGGGATCATCTGCCCCAATCACCCTGACATGGGCAGGGATACCTCTCTACTAGACTCTGCTGCTCAAGGCTTCATCCAACCTGGCATCCACAACCTCCCTGGGCAGCCTGTTCCAGAGTCTCACTGCCCTCCTGATGAAGAACTTCTTCCTAAGCTACAGTCTAACCCTGCTCTCCTTCAGCTTCAAGCCGTTCCCCCTTGTCCTGTCTCGAGACATCCTCATGAAAAGTCCCTCTCCAGCCATCCTGTAGGATCCCTTTAGGAACTGGATGGCAGCTCTAAGGTCCACACCCCACATCTTCTTCAGGCTGAACAACCTCAGCTCCTTTTATTCATTCCCATTTTACCTCTACCATACAAAGCAGATTAGGAAACCTGATTTTTAGAATTTCCTTCTTTTCATGCTTCTGTCTTTGCACTGTGTGCATTTTGGAGGCTGACAATCTCGCTTGGGAAGCGTGGTCCCTGATCCATGATAGCCACAGAGAATGAGAACCAGTTCCCTGTGTGCTGACAGCAGAGACAATGCTGATGTAGCTGCTGAGCGGCTTTCTAGTTCTATCAAGTAGATCTGTCGGTAGAGTCTTCTCCCATCAGAAACTTAAGAACTAAAGGAAGCAGTTGGCACTGGTGTTTTGTGGCATGTGTGTGAGTCAAGTGAAGAATGGTTAAGTGTGGATTTCAGCAATGACATGTGAGGTAGGCTGTGAGACTTGGCTACAAACAGATGTATGAGACAATCCTTTTACTCGGTGACATGCATTCTGCAGACTCCCTGCATGTCCCACTTTATTTTAGGTAAGCCATTTCTCTTCTGCCAAATTTCCTCACACATGGCATTCAGAAAGAAATTCACAGCATTGAACAAGAGGGAAAGATTCTCCCAGGTAGCACGGAGAAGCCACAGAACTTTCCTTCCCAGTTAGGACTTACCTGCCAGAAATTCAGATCTGCAGCAGAAGATGCACAAGGAAGACTAAATCATACAGTGTGTCCCAGACCCTTACACCTTGAATTATACTTTCAACCTAGGTGCTATATCATTTTAAAGGAAATTAAAAGGTGTTTGCTGAAAAGGTTTGGCCTCTACTGTAGGTTTTTCTTTCACTAGTTATAAAAGAAAAATATTGCTATACAACCTATGTTTGTGAGCTAAAGAAATTAGCTACTAAAATTTGATGACATAATGAAGCAATAGGCTCTGCTGTTGATGTCCCTGCTAGGAGATAATAGATGGCCAGGAGTGTTATATGCACTGAAAGTACATTTATGGCACATAAAGCTGCAATGTCCTATTACTGTTTGGTAGAGCCTTCAGAGGAATGGATCTATTCTTGAAGCACAAGGATATATATTTTGTCCTAATTAATTTAAGTTAAAAAAAAACCCATCTCTGATGTTTCTGTTGCTTGAAGCTTTATGATGCTTAAAGTCTGGATCCCCCCAGAACCAGAAATAAGAGTAGGACAACGTGCTACTCGTTCCAAGTTGGTTATGACGGCTTGTAGAGCAGAGATCAGAGAGCCACTGGAGGTATCACTGATGAATTTCATCAGGCACACTGATTTATGCAATTTCAGTGATTTAGCAACAGGAGCCATGCTTTCAAACCAACATTTACTAAAAACCTTTTGGCTCAAAGAAGGAAATTGTGGTGGGCTATGCCATCCTGAAAAAAAAAACAGGGGGAGAGTGCTTGTGAGAGGTTTTTTGCCCTCCCTGGAGAGTGTTTTCTCCCCTGGGGAACTGACTTGGTCTGTTCCACTCCCTGCCATCTTGTGCAGCAGGGTTATAAGAGGGAGGACATTGCAGCCATTGCTTTCTCTCTTCCTTCTGCTTCATGGGGACAAAAGAGTTGCTGCTGGCTTGCTGCTCCCCTGCCACGTGGTCCTCCCTGCTGCTTCCATACTTTGCAAAGGACTGGTTCTGTATCTCATACTTTTCTTTTCCTTTTCCCATCCATCCTTGTTCCTAACCCTTGTGAACCATGCCTGTCATTGTTACATAAATACATGTGTGTGTATATATGCTGTTTAAAGAAAAATTCTTTGCCTCTCTACTTCCAAGCTGAACCCAAATTATTTCTTGGTGGATTTGCTCCCTTCCCTTTTTTCTCCTCTCTCTACTGGGGAAGAGGAGGGGGGGAAATGGGGGAGGGATTCTCAGCCTTGTCCACATCTGGGCTTTTAAGCCCCAGTTAAGGCTCAAACCACCACAGAAACAAAGAAAATTCCCAGAGAACTTTTATTTCTTTATGCTATGGAACATCCCATTCTCTTGTGGGTCCTGATGGACTGTTTTGTTTTAAATTTATTTTAAAATTACCAACCAACCAAGAGACATAGAAATGATATCTCCTTGGAAATGGTGGCATTTGAGCTCTTCTCTGGATCTGAAGTAGCAAGAATGCCATAAATATCTTTCAGAATGGTGGACGGCAAAACTATACATCACTGGAGACAGAGCTTTTTGATTAGTCTGCTAATGTTTAAACAGATTGTGTTAAGAAAACAAGAGTCCAGCAGCCAAGCACAAGTCCCCTGAATCTTGTTCTGCCTGCAGGTGAGGTTGAGATCTCTGGTAGGACTGGGTTGTCTTACCACCACCAAGAAAAACCCAACGTACTTCACTCTGGAGCCGAGGCTGAGGAAAAGTAGCGCTGAGGCACCTGGCAGTGGTACTGCAGATGGACAGGTTTCTGGAAGATGAAAGGTTCTACCTTCCAGAAGGTCTGATTTTCACAAAATGGTTTATCCCAGCTGGAGAACACTATAACAGGATCACTTCAGCTAACTCTTTTTCTTGAATCTGAGCTTTTTCTACTGTGTGTCATTTGGAGTCCCTAGAAGACAGAGCAATCCCTCCAAGTAACAGTCGTGAAAGTTCTTTAGTTCTGGGGCTCAATATGCTTACAGAGAGTTTAGATCTATTCTTTTCTTCTGAAATGATTAAAAAGAGGACTCACAGGAGTGTGTTTCTGGAATAGTCTTACGTTACACATTCAGTAGGCAAAGCTCCAATTTCTTATCCAAAAACATGGTAAAGATTTGTATAGAAATTCATGGTATGATTGTGTTTGATAGCTACATGGAGGAAGGCAAAAGAGCCTTTGAAACTTAACTCTTCACTTAATTCTTAACTCTTCATCAGCTGCATCATTCTCTCAGGACCACTGGACTGGGTTACCTGGGTAGATGCAATAAAATTAGTCTTGAGATTAAATACATTTTAAAGGATTTGGGTTTTCTCTATCTTGTGTATTTTCTTCTCTGCTATCTCAAGATATGATGGCAACAGGAACATGGGAAGGTAACAGTGCTGATGTCATGTTGAGAGTACAATTAATTAAGTTTTTATAGAACCATAGAATCAATAAGGTTGGAAAATACCTCAAAGATCATCAAGTCCAACCTGTCACCCAACACCTCATGATTACTAAACCACGGCACTAAGTGCCACATCCAATCCTGCCTTGTGCACTTCCAGGGATGGTGACTCCACCACCTCCCTGGGCAGCACATTCCAATGGCTAACAACTCTCTCTGGGAAGAACTTTCTCCTCACATTAAGCCTAAACTCGTGGACTGTGTCCTCTTGTTCTGGGAGAAGAGCCCAACCCCCTCTTGGCTAAAACCTCCCTTCAGGTAGTTGTAGAGAGCAGTAAGGTCTCCCCTGAGCCTCCTCTTCTCCAGGCTAAACAACCCCAGCTCCCTCAGCCTTTCCTCATAGGGCTTGTGCTCAAGGCCTCTCCCCAGCCTCATTGCCCTTCTCTGGACAGTTCAAGAGTCTCAATGTCCTTCTTAAATTGAAGGGCCCAGAACTTCACACACAACTCAAGGTATGACCTAACCAGTGCAGAGTACAGGGGCAGAATGACTTCCCTGCTCCTGCTGGCCACACTATTTCTGATGCAGGCCTAGGAAGCGCATATGAAAATTCCATTTAGATTCACATTAATATTCCCTCCCATTATTTGTGGTGGCATATGTTGATTGTGTCTAAATAATTGAAAAAGTACTCAAAAAAAAAAAAAAAGAAAATAATCAGTTAGAATTGCAGAACCTTAGTGCAGGGAAACCCCTCTGAAGGGAAAAAACAAAACAAACCCAAACCCCGGTTTTAATCCCATATAGTAAGAACTGATTTTGTGGGTTCGGTGGGGGTTTTGACATTGCTTCTCTGTTTCTCCAATAGACAGACAAAAAAATAATTAAGAATATGTATTCCACATCCTCTCATGTTGCTCATTTTAATAACAGGAGATACAGTAGCATATCTTGCAATTATTAACTGCCTTATCCTTATCATTTCATTCTCATGCTGAGCAATATTTTGCTGCATGATTGCTAAAGGCAAAATAGAGTAATATTTTTAACAGCATGTACCAACTTAACTGCAATATTCAGCAGCCAAAGGGTCATCCAGAAGAGATGCCTTTGTAAAAAAATATAAATTATCAAGAATTGGTTTATTATGATAATGTCCTTTCTAGGAAAAGAACCCTTTCGCTTTGCATGTGTTAGGTGCATGGGCAAAGGAAGGTATTGCTTACATCAGCTTGCATAAGAAATAACTCCTCTAAAAATATTTCCACTTATTGCCAAGGTTTCAGATAATTCTTCAGATCTAACAGGCTGTCCAGATCCAGGCTGCAGCTCAAACAGAGAAACAGGAGGAAGTGGGAGAAAAATAGCACAAAATATGTGAAGAACTGTGGCAAGCTAAGCACTGAAGATTTCTTCTGTCCCAATCTATTAAGTGAGAATTAGTTGTGCCCTGAAATGCTGAGCACAGGAAATGCATGGATGCCACTCAACAATTCTGCCAAAATAGCAACAACTACCCACAGCAATGTGAGGTCTCCACTATGTCTAAACAGTCAGCAAAAATATCCTTGTGCATACAGGCAGCCTTTTGATCCTGGGAAGATGCACCCTCACCATTCTGTAAAGAGGCCTTCTTTTGACAGATGAATATCTGAGACAGTTTTTGTCTGGGAAGGCAGAAGCTCACAGGTTGATGCAAGCATTGGGTTTACTGCAGATGACACTGAGAAGGCAGAGAATTTCTCCTTCTTGAGTGTGTTATGGAGACCCAGAGACAACTCATAATGCACAAATGAGATTTCAAGAATGCTGATATTGATGGAACATTAACCACTGACTTCAGAGAATTAGGATCCTCCTCAGCCATATGAACTTATCAGGGGACAGAGTGGAATTTATGGTTCAGAGCTGAGCTATCTTAGACTTGGTCACTGGGAAGTGACAAAATTTTCTTTTGCACTTGAACTTGTACCCTTCAGTTGCTTTGTTACTCAGAGGCATTGTACTGTACCATACAGTACACTGGAGAGTCTGTCATTCTCACTGTTTTCCTCCAACCTCAAGCTATTATTTTTGCAAAAAGAATCATAGAATCAACCAGGTTGGAAAAGACCTGAGAGATCATCAAGTCCAACCTATTAACTAATACCTAACACCTCCTGACAAGTAAACCATGGCTTCAAGTGCCACATCCAATCTTTTTTTGAACACCTTCAGGGATGGTGACTCCAGCACCTCCCTGGGCAGCACAGTCCAGCAGCACACTTCAGAAAGAGTCTGTGTCTTTATTTTAAATTGGAAGAACTTTCCTCACTTCAGTACTACGAAGATGGTGCCTGGCATGACCATGAAATGTAGAGAGATCAGATTCACCAGTGACATAATTCCTAATGCTTACACTAAAAAAATGGAAAATAAATAAATAACCAAATAAAAAGGAAACAAACAAAATTAGATCGTTCCTGATACAATCAGGCTCCCACTAAAGATCATTTCAGTGACAGCAGCTTCAGATCTTAATTACAAAAGAACTGAGCCCCTGAAAATCTGAGTGAATGTCTGCTTTCTGAACTTCTCAAGGAGAACAGATACTGGTGGCATTCAACAAGTCCAAGTGCCGGGTGCTGCACTTTGGCCACAACAACCCCATGCAGAGCTACAGGCTGGGGTTGGAGTGGCTGGAGAGCTGCCAAACAGAGAGGGACCTGGGGGTGCTGATTGACAGCCACCTAAACCTGAGTCAGCAGTATGCCCAGGTGGCCAAGAAGCCCAATGGCATCCTGGCCTGCATTAGGAATAGTGTGGCCAGCAGAAGGGAAGTCATTGTGTCCCTGTACTCAGCATTGGTTAGGCCACACCTTGAGTCCTGTGTCCAGTTCTGGGCCCCTCAGTTTAGGAAGGACATTGAGACTCTTGAATGTGTCCAGAGAAGGGTAACGAGGCTGGGGAGATGCCTTGAGCACAGCCCTGTGAGGAGAGGCTGAGGGAGCTGGGGTTGTTTAGCCTGGAGAAGAGGAGGCTTAGGGGAGACCTCATTGCTCTCTACAACTACCTGAAGGGTGGTTGTAGCCAGGAGGGGGTTGGTCTCTTCTCTCTAGCAACCAGCACCAGAACAAGAGGACACAGTCTCAAGCTGCACCAAGGGAAATTTAGGCTCAAGGTGAGGAGAAAGTTCTTCACTGAGAGAGTCATTCGTCACTGGAATGTGCTGCCCCAGGAGGTGGTGGAGTCACCATCCGTGGAAGTGTTCAAGAGGGGATTGGATGTGGCACTTGGTGCCATGGTCTAGTCATGAGGTCTGTGGTGACAGGTTGGACTTGATGATCTTCGAGGTCTCTTCCACCCATTGGTGATACTGTGATCAGGACAAAAATAAGTTTGGCAGAATCAGATGAAACATGAAGGGATTGAAGAGCTGTGTTCTTCCAAAACCTGCTGCACTGGATTCTCCAGACTGAGAGAATCCTAAATGTTTTTTTCCTTTTTTCCTTTATTCTTCCAGAAATTAGCTTTTATACAGCACTTTGCACTCGGTGTAATTTATAAATCTGAGCCCATACAAGTAACTGTAAACCAGCCTTTGCTTTTCATGCAGCAAGGAAATCATCTCTTCCAGATTGCTTTCATAAAACACCAGGAGATCATTAGTGGAAATGCAACAAAGACGAAAACTCTCCCTTCTTTTTTATAATTATAAACAAGTGGCTCTATTTTTGCAGATTTTGTGTTTGCAAAGATGTGTGATTTTTATGGAATTGCAGGTCTGTGTGGGCAGGCAAATTGCCTTGAATCTTCTAACAGATTCTGCACATACAGAGAAGCCTGCTTCTCCCCCACACCTAAGAAGAGAATGTTTAGTAGCAAAGGTCCTCCATGGAGCGTTGCTCAGTAAGTTTAAGATTTTAGACTCCAGCTGCAGAACTAAAATCTTATCTTTTGCTGACCCAATACACAACATTGTATAACTTTACATTACTATATTTTGTATTTAAATGAATGATGCTTACTGATCCTGGGTAGGTTTAATTATGACTATAGTCTTATTTACCTCTAGTTAGAACATGCACACAAATACCCTTTAAAGATATTCTTTTAAAAGCACTTTGATACATATTTTTTAATAGCAGGATTTGAATAGGACACAGAGCTGCTGAAGCAAGACTGGAGGAGCCCTCAATGATGATCCTAAGGGCTAAAGGACCTCTGCTATGAGGATAGGCGGAGGGAGCTGGGGTTGTTCAGTCTAGAGAAGACACCAGGGGGACCTTAGAGCTTCATTCCAGTACCTGAAGGGATCCTACGGGAAGGTTGAAGACGGACTTTTCATGAGGGTGTCTAGAGACAGAACAAGGGGGAATGGTTTGAAGCTGAGGGAGAGCAGGGTTAGACTGGATCTTAGGAAGAAGTTCTTCAGTAGGAGGGTGGTGAGACTCTGGAATAGGCAGGCCAGGGAGGTTGTGGCTGCCTCCTGCCTGGGGGTGTTGAAAGCCAGGCTGGATGAGACCTTGAGCAGCTGAGTCTAGTTGAGAGGTGTCCCTGTCCATGGTGGGGAGGTTGGAGTAGATGATCTCTGAGGTCCCTTCCAAGCTGAGCCATTCTAGGATTCTATGACTTTATGAATCTGATTTAAATAAAGTCTTAACATAAAATATTCAGTTATTTAGTTTGGGAGTAACATAGCTCTTTTTTTCCTTCATAGTTTTTTCCAGGCATTGCTGGTTACCATCTAAAAGTTTTTATGCCTGTGATTGTGTTTATGTTTGGAAGCCAAACTGTTGGCCTGGTCTGTTTAATATGAAAACATGAACATTTCAATGACTCTTTTTTGAGATTATTTTTTTATAAAGAATTTCTAGAATGGGTTATTTTTACTCATTTGGGCTGGAGGAGAGTGTTGTGTCAGCTCATGTTGAGGGTAAATACTTCCCCAAATGCCAGTGCCCCATTGACTCTTCAGAAGTTGGGCTCTGTGTAAAAAACCTGGCATTGCTTTCAGGTTACAATTCCAGTTTAGCTAACTGGTGTACATTCATAACAAACACCTGAGTTTTATGAGTTGTGAAATTTGGCCAGTGCATGAATGCTTTGCATTATAAAGAACACTGATTTGGAAAAGAAAGTTGCAGGAAAGGCTTTCTCTGAGTGCCCATTGGAAATGTCTGTCCTGCAGCGTCGATTTCATCAGTGTTAGAAACGCTTTTGCCCTGAGTGCTTCTTCCAGTCCTGGTTCTTAATTGTTGTTATTTGGCAGCGTGAAATATTGATGACATTGGTCAAAAAGATTGACAGCTGCATGAATTGTTATTAACCAGCCTGTTGGTTGTAGCTTAAAGTTCAATAAACACCGAGATGCAGTAGAAGCCTCAGGGAGCCTCTTTTTCTGCACAACTGGAAATTAACTATTTGATGTCTTTATAAGCCATTTGTCTTTCCCTCAACATCCTCCCACATGATTTTTGACACTAAAAGTAAATGTCTGATTTGGTAATGCTCACTTCCAAATGCTCTCTCATAACTGGGGATCATGCTCCCTTCCCTACCCAGAGGGAGGTAAACACCAGACATTACAGGGTTTGTGACTACCCTGTCCATTTTTCCTACTGGAATTCATCACCACATAAACAGAAGGCAGCTCTAAGCCCCCCCCAGAGTCTTCCCCAGGCTGAGCAACCCCAGCTACCTCAGCCTATCCTCATAGCAGAGGTGCTGCAGCCCTTGGATCATCTTTGTGTCCTCCTCTGGACTCATTCCAATAGCTCTGTGTCCTTATGATGGGGGCACCAGAACTGGACACAGTATTGGTATGCCTTGGAAGGAACCTTAAAGATCATCTAGTTCCAGGCCCCCTGTCATGAACAGTGATGAATAATGTTACTTACAGTGTTCAGATCTTTATTTTCTTTTTCACTTGGGTATCCTTTTAGTAAAACAAGAAAACTAATTGTATGCTAAAAAGAATTGATAAGTAACTTGTTTAACCAATGGTTACAATCTCCCTGTCTTTGTTCTCAGCATCTGTAGCAATAGAACCTCCTGCATTTCTTTGCTGACATTTAATCAATGCATGTAAATCACCTTGCAGGCCTATTATTCTTGTATTCATTAATCCAGTCATGCAGAATCCAAGCATGTGGGAGAAGTATCTACAAAGTTTTTCGAGCTGAGGTCAAAAAGTGCTGCTGCTCTTAAAGTTCCAAAGTGCTTCTGGCAAAGGTCATGGAATATGCCACAATGCATCCAAACAAAATCATTAAGGCTGATGAATTAAAAGTTTATTTAAATTAAATTTTTTTTAGGGTTTGGGGTTAAATTTAGGTTTAGAGTTAGGCAAGGAATCAGTCCAAATACTTTCCAGTCATAGAACGGTATTTTCAACTCTGTGTGCCATGAGAATGTTGAACTGCTGGTGTTTGTGAACATTTATAACCCCCTGGAAGTGAGAAATGTGTTTATATATTTGGAGGGAGAGTGGCAGGAAGAATGTTGAGTTGCTGGCCTTTGTGAACATTTATAAGCCACTGGAAGTGAGAAATGTGTTTGTATTTGAAGGGAGAGTGACTGGAAGCATCAGAGAAAATAGTGAACAATGAACAATAATGACCCGGCAGACAGACAAGCTTTGGCATCTACATTTCTGCATATGCAAGAGTTCTCCATATTCTACCATCTTGCAATAGAGTTTCATTTGGGAAACATCCCTGTCTCAAAAGAAACATGCCATGAGAAAGCTACCTAAGACACAACCAGTTGTGGCCTATTTGTACTGGGTATAGAGTCCAGAACTTGAAGGTGGCCTGATACCAAAGGAGCAGACATAGCAACACATGGAGGGCAGGCAGAGCACTGTGATGCTCACCTGCCTCTCAAGTAACTTCCTCCATTGAATAGTAACTATGGCAACCCACAGGAGAAATCTGGAAAAGAGAAAACACTGAGGGCTGCAGAAGAGCTGGGCTTTCTCTTCTTCATTAGCATCCAGTTTGCCATTCCACTTTTGTTTTCCATCATTTCTCATGAACCATCCTTTTAACACAGACTGAGGCTTTTTAAACCTCCAACAGAAATGATTTTGAAAGACTTCATTTTGTCTATCTATTTAAATGCAAAGGTATTGAATTCTGAGTGAAAAACACTGCAGAATCCAAACAGGAGGTCAGTAACTCCAAATTTTTCTTTTCTTTGTTATTATTTGTGAGCAAGATCTTTTTCTCTGACAATTTCCACCATAAGAACTCTTCTTTTCTCAGTGTTTATTTGTTAAACACTTTTGCCCCAAGCAATTTTAAGTGTTAAAATTATTTGGGAATTATTTGTTACATGAGAATAATGCTTGAGAATTGTTATTTGAGAATGATTTGTTATATGTCTACATAATGATGATGCACTGTACGTTTTCTCAGTGGCCTTAAGATATGCTTAGGATATATTAAGTCTTGGGTTGCTCTGATCTATATAGAATGAGAATTCAGCTGCAGAGGGCCAGTCAGTTTTGATCATTAACCAGGAGTCAATAAAAGGCACCAGACTACATGTATCATGAAGTAACCAAAACATGGAGGTCTAAGAGGACACAGTCTCAAGCTGCACCAGGGGAAGTTTAGTCTCGAGGTGAGGAGAAAGTTCTTCACTGAAAGAGTCGTTCGCTGTTGGAATGGGCTGCCCAGGGAGGTGGTGAAGTCACCATCCCTGGAGGTGTTCAAGAGGGGATTGGACGTGGCACTTGGTGCCATGGTTTAGTCATGAGGTGTTGGGTGACAGGTTGGACTTGACGATCTTTGAGGTCTCTTTCAACTTTGGTGATTCTGTGATTCTGTAAACTTCTGAATCATAGAATCCTAAAATGGCTCAGTTTGGAAGGACCTCGGAGATCATCTACTCCAACCTCCCTGCCATGGGCAAAGACAACTCTCAACTTGGCTGCTCAAGACTTCATCCAACCTGGCCTGAGGGAGGAGGCATTCACAACCTCCCTGGCCTGCCTGTTCCAGAGTCTTACCACCCCAGTACAGAAGAACTTCTTCCTAAGCTCCAGTCTCATCCTGCTCTCCCTCAGCTTCAAACCATTCCCCCTTGTCCTGTCTCTAGACACCCTTGGCAGAAGTCCCTTTCTGCATTCAAGTGGATGCAGACCTGGTATCTTTTTCACACAGGGATTATGTTTAATGCTGTATAGTTACTGATTCTGTAATCTAAAGATTCAGCTTGCCATCTACCATGGAGAGCCATGTCACATCCTCTGCTTCTTTGCCCTGCCTTTGCCAAGAGCAAATTTTAATGCTACTCTTACCTAATACCTGTGTCCCACCCATGAAGGTTCAGTGAGAAAATGTAGGCTTAGTGTCAGACATAGGGAAGTCCTATGGTCACAGGCCCAGTCTATGTACCACTCTGTCAACTCACTGTCCCCATACATACCACTTAACTCTATGAGGAAAGATAGAAATGTCCTGCATCTTGCTGTGCTTTTTTCCTCTGCTGGAGACCCAGGTGACAGAGATCCCCAGCACTGGGGATTGGAGCCTTTTTGTATGGTGCAGTCAAGAAAGAGAGATTTAACCTACAGAAAAACGTAGCTTCCTCACAATGGATCTACTTTATGTTATCTAAGCTCAGGCTGTGATTGACTGTGGGGAAAAGGTTGTGAAGTAAGGAGAGGAAAGGGTAAACCAGACAAAATAAATGAATAAAAAGGAAAGGGATTGCATATACAGACTGGTGATGAGGTCTTTGCCATTATACAGCCTATGTGACCTTTAAGATAGATTGACTTGACTGGTTGCCTGCACAAGTTTCCACCCTGCAGTCCTGAGTCCAGTTAAATGCTTAGTAGCTCATTTTAAAACAAACCTGCCATGCCCCCAGCCTCTGAAGCTGGCGTGCATGCTGGGTGAACAGACTGTGCCTTGGAGGCACCTTTGACAGTGACCTCCTTTGCAAGCAGGTCAGAATAGTTACCTGCCCAAGAGGCACTGTCTCATTGATTCATCTGCCTCTAAACAGATGTACCAGATATCAGTTTGAGAAGCACCTGTTCTTCAAGCATTGAAAATTGAACAGATATTTAGTAGACCTGGGAAGCAGTCAGCCATGGATGATGACTTTAGCTTCCAGCAGGTATGAACATGTGAATCTCTCTGAGGAACAATGCAGACAAAGAATCTGCTCCTTATGGGGATCTAAGGCAATTATTGGAGACACTTCCAAAAGCTGTGCCCTCCAGGCACCTTCCCACTCACATGCCTCATTTGTCTGTTTTGTTTCCAGTGTTTTCTGCTACAATTTTACATATATTAAAATGATACTAGTGGATATATGCAGGCAATAATTTTCATAACTAGAAAACCACATCATTGGTTTTGTTTTGCTGATCCTTTTCTCCTTGGGCTTCAAAGATTGTATGATGATGTGTGAAAGAATTTGCCAGCTTCAAAGATACAACACAATACAATACAATACAATACAACACAATACAATAAATCCAGGTTGGAAGAGACCTTCAAGATCATCGTGTCCAACCTATCAACCAATCCAACCCACCTAAACAACTAAACCATGGCACCAAGTACCCCATCAAGTCTCCTCCTGAACACCTCCAATGATGGTGACTCCACCACCTCCCTGGGATGTACCCAAATATTCCAAAGGATCTGGATCCTAATGGGCACAGAAGATTCTGAGAAGAAAATGAAACAATTGAATTACAGCTTATGAATGGCATTGGCTGCAGTAACATTTATTCTAAAACAAAGCCTGAATTTTGCTCTGGGAATACTGAGATACTGAGCCTAGATAGTGGGGATGTAAGAGTCTGCTGCTGTTATGATGTGGAGGATAAAATCAGAGGATTAACTATTGAGTATGAATATGGCAGAAAAGCCCAAGGAAGTGTCATGCTTCCTTATACAAAAGAGGCTGAGATGCTGAAGTTTGAACTACTTTCCTTCAGAAGATTATGCATTTCATGGGGTCCAAACTGGTTGTCTCTGCTATTTACTGAAGAGCAAATCTAAAGTCTGAGTGACTTGAGGATTCCTTTACTGAAGTTAAGAAGACTTTGGTGATCTGCAGCTAAAGGATTCAGTGTTTAGCCATCAGACCTGTAATACTCTTGAAAGAAAATAAGTGACAGAGGAAGTCAAGCTAGAACTTGTGTTCTGCTTTTCTGATCTCACACTAAGGTTTAGTCAGCTCACATTCTGTGGAGGGCAGCCCTCAGAACAAACCAGCCACATCCAGATGTGTTGCCTTCTTTTCTGTGGCCCTGAGCACAGGAAGGACATCCCAATTCTAAACCATTTGTGAACTGCTAAAAACAGCTGGCAGTTTCACCCCTTTTATCCTTGGCTTTTATTTTCTGCTATGACAAAGGGCAAATAGAAGAGGAAGATTAAATCACACACATTTATATATGGGCTATATGTAAAATGAGCAAATGAAATCTCTGAAGCTCAGGTTCTTCTGGCAAATGATGACTCTTCTTTGCAGAATCAAATGTGTGCAAGATGATTTAAGGAAGCCTTTTGTTAAAACTTCAAATGAGAAATTGTTGAAAAGTACAAATCCTGTATATATAATAGAGGGTAAAACATCAAGTAAATTGAAGTAGAAGCTTCTCATTTATAATCAGTTTTAATCATATCCAATACTCTAAATCAGATTAAAACTGAACATTAATGGTTTCAAATTAAACTGTGCTTCCCTCCATCCCACATTACCAGGTTTGAAATGTCAGTATTTTGGTCACACAGCTGTGTGGTCTATAAGAAGGGAGATCATTCTGATGCAAAGAAGGTCGTTCATTAATAACAGTGATTGCAAGGGACAGGATCAGCAGTCTGTTGTTGGAAGGATCAGAGACAAGGGGATACAACAAAGTCTCTGTTTCAGAAATAAGAGGAATATACCCAGCCAACAAATGCTTCAGTACCTCTTCCCGTGGCTGTTTCTTGGGACAAGCCTATACAACCTAGCACAAAGAGAGCAAAACATTTTGACTAGAAGCATATGAAATCAGTTTTGTCCCTCTAGAAATAGGCAACACATTTGTGTCTACTCTGCAGGTTTAGCATTTCCTCTTGCTGCAGTTATCATAGCCTTGGTTTAGAAAGGAACACTGAAGTGAAGAAAAGCCTTCCAGTGTCAGCACAGGGGGGAAAAGTGGATCTTGTTCATGTTTAGCACGACAAAGATTTTTTTCCTCATCTCTGCTTTCACTAAATCAGCAGCTCTGCAATGAAGCAGGTAGTACCTAACACAGGTTCTGGGTGCTGGCATGCAAAGCTTCTCATTGTTTCCACACAGCAAGTGTTCCTGGACCTGGCAGAAGCAGTCCTGTTGATTACAGAAGGGTTGTTTTAAACAAAGGGGAAAGCCATGCCCTGTGCTTTGTCCTGTAGTTCCAATTACAATATAAAAATGTACTGTAAAAACTCCCAAACCACATCTCAGGAGTTTTCTCTTCTAGGCCCTTTGTTTAGTATGAGATGTCAAAATTGCTACCAACCAAAACTGAAATTTACTTCCTTTAACATATCAGCTCATTTATGATGGACAACTTGTCTTTACATTGAGAAAATTAAAATGACAGGGACAAATCTCCTCTTCCCCCCATTTTGTCTGCCCCACAGAAAATAAGAATTTAGTCTTTTTTGCTGCCACCAGGCCTCTCCAACCTGATCTCCTTCTATGATCAGGTGACCCGCCTGGTGGATGTGGGGAGGCCTGTGGATGTGGTCTACCTGGACTTCAGCAAGGCCTTTGACACTGTCCCCCACAGCAAACTGCTGGCTAAGCTGTCAGCCCATGGCTTGGACAGCAGCACTCTGCTGGGTTAGGAACTGGCTTGGAGGGCTGAGCCCAGAGAGTGGTGGTGAATGGTGCCACATCCAGCTGGAGGCCAGTCACCAGTGCCATCCCCCAGGGATCAGTGCTGGGCCCCATCCTCTTTAATATCTTTCATTGATGATCTGAATGAGGGGATTGAGACAGTCATCAGCAAATTTGCAGATGACACCAAGTTGGGAGCAGATGTTGATCTGTTAGAGGGCAGAAGGGCTCTGCAGAGGGACCTCGACCGACTGGACAGATGGGCAGAGGCCAACAGGATGGCATTCAACAAGTCCAAGTGCCGGGTGCTGCACTTTGGCCACAGCAACCCCATGCAGAGCTACAGGCTGGGGTCAGAGTGGCTGAGAGCTGCCAAACAGAGAGGGACCTGGGGGTGCTGATTGACAACCGCTTTAACATGAGCCAGCAGTGTGCCCAGGTGGCCAAGAAGGCCAATAACATCCTGGCCTGCATTAGGACTAGTGCGGCCAGCAGGAGCAGGGAAGTCATCGTGCCCCTGTACTCTACATTGGTTAGGCCACACCTTGAGTCCTGTGTCCAGTTCTGGGCCTCTCAGTTTAAGAAGGACATTGAGACTCCTGAACATGACCAGAGAAGGGCAACAAGGCTGGGGAGAGGCCTCGAGCACAAGCCCTATGAGGAGAGGCTGAGGGAGCTGGGGTTGTTTAGCCTGGAGAAGAGGAGGTTCAGGGGAAACCTCATTGCTCTCTACAACTACCTGAAGGGAGGTTGTAGCCAGGAAGGGGTTGGTCTCTTCTCCCAGGCAACCAGCACCAGAACAAGAGGACACAGTCTCAATCTGCACCAAGGGAAATTTTAGGCTCAAGGTGAGGAGAAAATTCTTCACTGAGTCATTTGTCACTGGAATGTGCTATCCAGGGAGGTGGTGGAGTCGCCATCCCTTGAAGTGTTCATGAGGGGATTGGATGTGGCACTTGGTGCCATGGTCTAGTCATGAGGTCTGTGGTGACAGGTTGGACTCCATCTCTGAGGTCTCTTCCAACCTTGGCCATACTGTGATAGTGTGATCCTGCGATCCTGTGATCCAGTAAACACACCTCATGCATGCAGTCACTGAGCAGTGGTGTCCAGATACCAAGAGGCCTTTGGCACTACATCTTTTCTGTAAATCAAACCTTAATCTTCTGCAAGTCGTTTGATGCGTCTCAAGTATCGTGCACTGCTGCCAAAAGACAGAATTATTTCCCAGGACTGAAAGGCTTACTGCAAAATCTATTTTAATTTTACTTGGAGATCATGGAAATAGTTAATAATTCTTCTTTCCTTTTTTTTTTCACTTTTACAAAGCATTTTTCTTCTTTATTTTTTGAAGTAATGTTCAAGAAGAAACAGGAATGGTGATAGGTTGAACTTGATGATCTTTGGGGTCTCTTCCAACCTTGGTGATTCTGTGAATGACTAAATACTTTGTGTATGATTTTATGGGGGTAATTTTACTATAGCAATCTAGACTCCCCAGTTTCAAAGGTCTTAGATTATAACAAGCACTGTCTTATCTCTTTGGCCTTGCTGTCTAGAACAATACATCTCTTTGCAGGAATTATGCACTGTTTTCTATCTCAGTGTGAGAGTATCACCCAACTTCATACAGCACTTGTTTTAATCAATGTCAAAAGAATGAAAGCATAACAGAATCAATGACTTGTCCTTCCTAAAGGGCTCTCTTGTTTGTGACAGTGTTTCCAGGCATATTTATTCCACCTTATCTGTGAGTCTATGGCAAGAGTCAAGAGAAGCATTTGTCAGGAACAATTTATTGCCATTAACTAAGTCAAAGCAATAACAAGCAAAACTATCTATGGCAGTTTCAGAGATTCTCACTGGCATTTTGATTCCACACCATTTCAGTGCTTTCCAACCACTTTTTAGTGTTTGTTTTTTTTTTTCCTTTCTGTGAATATTGTCTTACAGAGGCAGTTAGAGGCAGTTTCTATTGAGTTTCTGTACAGGGGTGCTGGGACTCCAGAATAGGCTGCTCAGGGAAGCTGTGGCTGCCTTCTCCCTGGGGGTGTTGACAGCCAGGTTGGAGGAGGCATTGAGGAGCTGAGGCTAGTTGAGATCTAGCTGGATTTGAATAGGACACACAGCTGCTGGAGCAAGACTGGAGGAGACCTCAAAGATGATCCTAAGGGCTAAAGGACCTCTGCTATGAGGATAGGCGGAGGGAGCTGGGGTTGTCAGTCTAGAGAACATGCCAGGAGGACCTTAGAACTGCCTTCCAGTACCTGAAGGGATCCTACAGGAAGGCTGCAGAGGGACTTTCCATGAGGGTGTCTAGAGACAGAACAAGGGGAAATGGTTTGAAGCTGAGGGAGAGCAGGGTTAGACTGGATCTTAGGAAGAAGTTCTTCAGTAGGAGGGTGGTAAGACTCTGGAACAGGCAGGCCAGGGAGGTTGTGGCTGCCTCCTTCTTGGGAGTGTTGAAGGCCAGGATGGATGAGGCCTTGAGCAGCTGAGTGTAGTTGAGAGGTGTCCCTGTCCATGGTGGGGAGGTTGGAGTAGATGAACTATAAGGTCAAAACAGAGGTCAAAGCTTTATGAAAAAGGTGAATGGCCCAGCTCCCAAGTCAAGGAACCACAACATGACTACAACTCTGAAACAAAATATCTCCAGTGAAAGGGAATGAAGGGAATCCATCCAGCTGATCTGCAGGGGATATAGAAGGTGCAGATTAAAATCCCTTCAGACTAATGAAGGTATGGGATTGAACCCTGCTGCATGCTTGCCAAGTACTCTGACAATGAGCTAGAGAAATGAGAGGGAGTGATTTACTACATTCTAAATTAAACCATTCCATACCATGTGGGTTTTTTATATCCTTCTGAACATAAATCAACGGATGCACAAAGAAATAAATAAACAGAGCAAGGAGAATATTTGCCCAAACAGAACAGATTTTGATCATTTTTTGTAGGAAAAATATGAGTGGGAAAAACAAGCTTAGTCCTAGTCAAAATCATTTTTTGATCTTTTTCTAGAAGTACCTGTTAAGTCTGACTATTGTTATGAAAACACATCAATGGACCTGCCTGAATGGAAGCACTTTGCCCCGAGCAGCCCAAGGCTTGCTGTGACAGGGCTTCAAAATGATGCCACTTTGGACAAATATTGTCACAAAAGACCAGCCTCAGCTCTGTGAGATTTTCACAGGACATGAGATCTGCCACATTCTTGAAAACAACACAAAGAGCAGGCTTATTTTGGAGACATTGTAGGCATTAATATTTTCCAGATTTTCTGTTGTTCCTACAGGAAGAAAGTTCTCTAAGGTGGGGTAGTGTAAGAATTGCTTCAGGAAAAAAACAGCCCTGAACAAAGCAGAGTCCTAACTTACACTTTTTCCCCACCTTGTTTCTTTTGGTTTTTTTCTTTTCTCTGTTTTGTTGGGATTTTTTTTTCCCTCAATGAGGAAAAAGTTAGGATTGAGTTAGGAAGCGAGTGTACTTTTCACAGAGTCATAAAATCAATAAGGTTGGAAAAGACCTCAAAGATCATCAAGTCCAACCTGTCACACAAGACCTCATGACTACTAAACCATGGCACCAAGTACCACATCCAATCCCCTCTTGAACACCTCCAGGGACGGGAACTCCACCACCTCCCTGGGCAGTATATTCCAATGGCTAACAACTCTTTCTGGGAAGAACTTTCTCCTCACCTTGAGCCTAAATTTCCCTGGCACAGTTTGAGACTGTGTCCTCTTGTTCTGGTGCTGGTTGCCTGGGAGAAGAGACTAACCCCCTCCTGGCTACAACCTCCCTTCAGGGAGTTGTAGAGAGCAATAAGGTCTCCCCTGAGCCTCCTCTTCTCCAGACTAAACAACCCCAGCTCCCTCAGCCTCTCCTCATAGGGCTTGTGCCCAAGGCCTCTCCCCAGCCTCGTTGCCCTTCTCTGGACACATTCAAGAGTCTCAATGTCCTTCTTAAACTGAGGGGCCCAGAACTGGACAGAATACTCAAGTTGTGGCCTAACCAGTGCAGAGTACAGGGGCACAATGACTTCCCTGCTCCTGCTGGCCACACTATTTATTCAGCTCCATATTGTGATAATAAAGAAACAGATGAGGAAGCAAACACAAAGAAAAGGAGAAATTTGAAAAACCAAAATGCACACAGGCTGGAAGGACAGCCAGAAGAGTTGGTTGGCATTTAACAGAGCTTGGAGGCTGAGCACAGGGGTGCCATATTTGACTGCCTTCACTCATGTATTTGTCACAAAGGCACTGCATTCTTCTAAGAGATCTTCACCTTCCTAATAGGTTGAATCTATACTCCATTTAAAATGCTACTGGGTAATGACAGCAATTGTCTCTATCCACCTGTTCTGCACTTAGACCAGAGGTTCCATCCCCGCCCAGAAGCACTACGAATGAGAGTCTGTCCATTCCTTAGATATCATAGGTTGCAATTTGACACATTAAATTAAAATGCCATCTACTTCAGCTTGTGTTAACACAGCAGGCTGTGATGTGTGTGACTCAGAGGCCTACCCTGATGCTGCTGCTATAAGTCTCAGCTAGCAGAGATTTTATTTTACGCAGCTTGGAACTCAGTTCTTAAAATGGCCATTTCTATGTCAGTTTTACTGGGCAGCTTAATTGAAAAAGCAGGAAATCTTTGTGGCACAAAGCATGCTTTCTTTACATCCATTTCATATTCCCCCCCTTTGCACAGAAGTCAACTTATCTGCACCATGCACCCAGCAGGGCTTATGAATGGCAGAAAGCAAACGGCTGACATCAGCCACCAGTAGCTGACATTGTCAGAGATACCAGAGATCATCAAAACATAACATTTCCCTGCCATCCCCTGCCAAATACCTACTTGGTTTCTTATCATCATCTGTCCTCCTTGGGTGTTCTCAAACAGGATATTGAGGAGTTTAAACTAACTGCATGCACACAAGCTATTTTAAAGAGGAACAGGAAATTCTGCCTCCAAAGAAGTTCTTGCTTGTGCTGGCATCGTAGGAAAGCCTTTCCCCTTTCCCTTGTCAATATTCTGCTCTGCCAGATGAAGAAATTGTGTTAAGTTCATTCCACCTACTCTTAGAAAACTACAGTGTTGAAAGGAGCTTGCCTAGATGTACACTGATGAGCTGCCTGTATTTCTGAATTTTTGGAGTATACATACACAAAGTTCATTAGCAGCATTTAATGAAGCTTCACTTGTGCTGCAAGTGAAAAAAATCTTTCCTTTAACATGGTGTGTTGAGCTTCAGTGCAGAAATACAGGACAAAGGAAAATGTATTAGAATATCTTATTTGGTAATTATATCATTATACACAGAATCACTGAAAGCCAGGTTGGAGGGGGCCCCAAGGAACTAATCTTTCTAGGCTCATACAGTCATCCTAGAATGGCTCAGATTGGAAGGGATCTTAGATATCATCTGCTCCAACTTCCCCACCATGGGCAGGGACACCTCTCAGCTAGACTCAGCTGTTCAAGGCCTCACCCAACCCGGCCTTCAACACCCCCAGGGAAGATGTGAGTACAGGTCTGTACAGTACAGGTGTGTGTAGTACAGGTAAAATGAGCTGGCCCAGCACCCTGTCAAACTGAGTGTGAAAACTGTCCTGTGTAGGGGAATCCGCCACCTCCCTTGGGAGATGATTCCAGTGTCTGACTATTCTCATGGGGAAACAGGTGGAGTCACCATCATTGGAGGTATTCAGGAGGAGACTTGATGGGGTACTTGGTGCCATGATCTAGTTGTTTAGGTGGATTGGATTGGTTGATAGGTTGGACACGATGATCTTGAAGGTCTCTTCCAACCTGGATTTATTGTATTGTATTGTATTGTATTGTATTGTATCGTATTGTATTATATTGTATTTTCTTCTGGAGTCCAATGGGAAACTCCCCAGCAGTAACTTGTCCCCATCAGCCCTTGTCTTTTCCATGGGATTTCTTTTAAAAAGGGAATCTCCATCCTCTTGGTATCCACCCTTTATGTGCTGATTCATGGTAATAAGGTCTCCCCTAAGCCTTCTCATCTCAAGGCTGAACAAACCCAGCTCTCAGTGACAAAAGGTCTGAGCTTCAGCTGACCTTAAAGTTGACTCATTTTAGAAAATGGTTCAGTAACTTGTGAAATGGGCAGCAGAGATGAGGCACTTGGAGTTAGGAAAAAGCCATGCACTCTTGAGCTCTTCACTGTGACTTTCCCCTTAAATCCAGCCTCACGTTCTCCTCAGCATATTCACAAACAGTCTCAAGTTGCAGGTTACCTTGCTCTTGCAAAAAATGTATTTACTCATTTCAATAGCATATTCATTTTAGCATATTTATAGGGCTTCTTGCTGTACAGGAAAGTGTAATCATGGCTGTATATGCATAATAAACCAATAAAAATATGCAGTTCATCATTTGGCTAAGATAACCATTGCTCAAGGATAATATTCATTGGTTATCTTAAACACCTGTCTCGCAACAAATTCATTGTTTGCATATCGGTCCCCTGAAGGTCACTTGGCTATAAAACTAAGACCTCACCCAGCACAGGGGCACTTTACAGCAAATATTCAGTACAATACAAAACAACAGGAGACTCACAGTGCTCACAGAACTCGCCTGAATATGCCCTGAGAATAAAAATGACAAACTTGGAACATAATGATGGCATAAAGTCTTCTAAATAGTATCTTAAAAAGGTCTGAAAGCAAATTACAGTTTCTTTATTGATTCCCTCTTCAAGATAACTCTACCACTAGAGCTGCTCAACTGAGGCAGCTTAGCACTTATAATCTATATAACTTGAAGAGAGCTCCTGAGAAACCTAGGAGGCTTCTGCACTTAGAGCACAAGGATGAGACCTTTTTCTGCTGTAGACTTCTTAGAAATATAGAATCCATCACTACAAACGTTACAGGAGTCAATAGTAAATAGGTAGCTAATCTAAAATGTCAGTGCAGACTGACAAGGTCTGGATCCTGCTTGCTGTCTCCTTTTGGAACCACTGATGCTCTGCTCCTTTCTTCTCTCTTCTTCTTAAAAGGCTTTTTAATAGCTGCAGAAGGAAACGACACTCTCACATCCTTGGATCTACAGCTGCCTCATTTCAAATTCTCCAGCAAAGAAATCCTTAACTGTTCTCTTCCAGCTGCTTTTATTCTTCTTTATTATGCTAATGCTCTGTGAAAAGATGTCACGCAGGATCAAAGAATTCTGTGCATACCATTTATACTAAAAATACTTTTTATTTAAATTTGAAGTTGAAAGTAACTTTCCACTTGTATCACTCTACAAACTTAAGAGAGAGAACAGCTAAGTGACTGCATGAGGGAGTGTGGGTGAAGCCCAGAAAAGGCCAGTGCCAAAGAGGACCAGAGAGGTGCTTCTGTTTCAGATATGGCAGAACTGTTGTCCAAAACTAGCAGAGTCATTGATTTGGGTGAGGAATCTGAAACTATTTCCTCAAACCAAGAGGATCTTCTACGAACCAGTAGGCAGGGAGGGGAAACAAATTTGTTATCCTGGAGAAAAATGTGACAGTGAAAGCCAGGAGAATAAAAGCAAATGAATCCTAGAGGTGGCAAAATGTTGCTGCGTGGTACTTGACATGGTGCATTCCAGAGGCAAGGCAGTGACTCCTATAAAAAAATACAGACAAAAAGAGAAGAAACCAAAAAGAGGAAGAGATAAAGCTCTCTATTCCTTGACCCACAGAAGCCAAAATGTTCCTTGCCATGTTTTAAAACATTCTATGGAAGAATCTACTACACACTGGAAATAAAGATGTCTCTGGAGGTTATTGGGATTGCAGATTGTTGTCACTGCACAAGTGGGGAGCGTTTGATCGCTGAAAGCTCACTCTCATGCTACTATCATGTGGAACATATTCAGCTATTTTTCTTTTGTCTGTGTGTGTGTGTAGGTTTGGCAGAGGTTGGGGTCAGGTTTAGTTTGTGCTCTGTTTTGTTTGGGTTTGGGAATTTTTCATTTGCTTGTTTGTTTTTTGAAACTAGTGAAGAACTTCAAAAAGCTCTCAAATAAAAGGAGAAAAGATGATGAGGAAGGTGGTTTAGAATCATAGAATCAATAAGGTTGGAAAAGACCTCAGAGATCATCAAGTCCAACCTGTCACCCAGCACCTCCTGACAACTAAACCATGGCTTCAAGTGCCCACATCCAATCCCTTTTTGAACACCTCCAGGGATGGGGACTCCACCACCTCCCTGGGCAGCACATTCCAGTGGCCAATTCCTCTTTCTGGGAAGAACTTTCTCCACACCTCCAGCCTAAACCTCCCCTGGCACAGCTTGAGATTGTGTCCTTGAGACACAGCTTGAGACTGTTTGGTGAGACCTAATCTGAATCATAGACCAGAATCGTAAAATGGCTTGGTTGGAAAAGATCAGGGGTCAGAACATTTGTCTGCTGCGTGTTGAAGGAGGATGAAGGGAGGTGATGGAGTTGGATGATAACTGCTAACATGCATTGCAAAGAAATAATCGTGGCAATAAAGTACTTTGGTTGGTGAAGAAGTCAGTGGTAAGGGTCAGCTTCAGTATTTCTGCTGTGAGGGAAAGTGCAATATCGACAAAGGGAGTTTCATGCAAAAGCTCTGAAGGTGCCACCATTGAAACACCACAGCTGCTTGAACATTCCTATAACAGCCAGATTTCACTGCCTGAGAGCTGTTAGAAGCAGATCTCTCTGGGACTCGGCCACTGTAATGGTCATAAGAAGGCTCAGTCCTTCCACAAGTATCGTATGAAACCCACAATGTTAAGTCATAACTTAAATCTGATATCACAGAGGTACAATAAAAAATGACAGCTCTGAAATCCTGTCTGTGAAACAGGCATTTTTTTTTTATAGTTTAAGAGAATGAGGTCAGTAACAATATTACAACAAACATCTGATGGCTACATTATCTTTACACAATAAGCATGGGACTATTAAAATTACCTGAGGCCAGGGGACCACCTAGCTCCAGATTTAGAACCAATTTTGATGTAAAAATAATGTTACACTGGGTAAGCTTATAAAAAGTAATAGATGTACAATTTACTCAGTGTGATACCCTGAGGAATAAGTCTATTATCTGCATCTCTGTAAACATCAGCAGTCTGTGGTTTAAACTGAAGTGCAGTTCAGATCGGTGACAACCCTTCATGGGAATAAAATTAATCAAAAAACCCTGCTACATCTATATACAGAAAGCATCATCAAATTCTGTGTCTGCAAAATCTTGCAGATATCTGTGAAACAAATCATGGATCTGATGAGGACCATTAGTAAAGAAATTCAGACTACACTGTTATCACAGTATCACAGTGTCACCAAGGTTGGAAGAGACCTCACAGATCATCGAGTCCAACCTGTCACCACAGACCTCATGACTAGACCATGGCACCAAGTGCCACATCCAATCCCCTCTTGAACACCTCCAGGGATGGTGTTCTTAATTACTTTCCAATGATGATCCCTGCACAAAATGAAATGTGGATTTTTTTTCTCTGATGTTTTTTTCCAAAGGTCTTTTCCAATGTTCTTTCCAATGTTCTTTTCCAAATATGCTGAGATCATAACACACCTACCCACAAGGTCTTAATTAAAGTCTTGACTATTTCCCAGAGGAAGGGAACATGCCCAGAGACAAGTCTGAGAAAGATTCAGTTTTGTGCCAAACATCATTTTCTTAGAATCATAGAATCCTAGAATGGCTCAGGTTGGAAAGGACCTCAGAGCTCATCTCCTCCAACCTCTCAACCAGATTCAGCTGCTAAAGGCCTCAGCCAACCTGGCTTTCAACACCCCCAGGTAGGAGGCAGCCACAACCTAGGAAGTTTTTTTTTACTGTGTCTAAAAAATGGCTGCAAGAGAAGCTGAATATACATTTTATGGGTGCACATGCATGGTAAAGATCAAATGAAGTTACTTTCGTGTAGTTTGTGGGAAGGAGCTGAGAGAAATGAGAATCCAGATGAAAATTAGAAAGAAGATAAAAGTTACTATAGTTACAAAGAATTTAGCAAAAATTTAATGAGAATTGTTTTGTTATTAACACAGTGAAGTGGTGGTTAGGGGAAAAAGGAAAGGCAGGTCCCTTGATTTACACAAATGTGGGCTGAAATGTAGCTCTGAGATGCTCATATTTAAAGACTTCAAACCCACATTAGAGGATTGCCTGCCTGAATCATAGAAGCACCAAGGTTGGAAGAGACCTCAATGATCATCGAGTCCAACTCATAATCATCTCAAAGCTTTTTGTATGTTCTAAGGGAGAAGATGCCCCCTTTGATATATCCCTCATGTTCATAGGTTCATAGATTGCTTTAGATTGGAAAGGACCTTGAATATCATCTGGTTCCAACCCCCGCCATGGGCAGGGATGCCTTTCACAGGTTGCTCAAGGCCTCAGTGTTGTTGGGAATGTCTCTCTCAATGTTGTTAGGAATCAAACTCAAAATTTACTTTGTTTATGGAAAAAAAGAGCACTATATATATTGAGCAAAAGAATGTCACCTATGACCAGTAAGTAATGGTAAAAAAACTTTTTCTTGTATGATGTGCAGTCCAAAGAGATCTAACAAGTCTGTCTAACAAGTTTTGTCTTGCATCTGTCTTTTGGAGACTTGTTCAAACCAGATCTACAAATCATTTAAGTGTCTTTCTGCTAAATTATCTGTTAAATATGACATGGAATCAGCATGTGGGGAGAACCTGAGACTGGGGAAGATTTGCTAGACTTCATTGAATGTTCCTTGCCAAAGACTCAGTTTGATTGAGACAGTGACAGAAAAAAAAATGAATGAACTCACTGTCTGGCATCCATTATTGCAGATTATGAAAGTCACATATTTTGTGTCTATTCTGTAAGCTTAGATTTTCACGGAGTTTAATTAGTCTGATTCATCTATCCATTTTCACTTGGTTACTACCAGATGTTATCTGTCTCTAGATCAGCTAGAGGAACTGTGAATTCAAAATTCAGAGGGAATTGGATAATTATTATTTTCACAGTTGTGGCTTGAATGAATTAAAGCAGATTGGCTGCTATTTTTACAATAATTTTTACATATCATTCATTTTGGTAATCTATATAACTACCAGCACTAGTTTGGATTAGGAAAGAAACATTTCTTTCCCCCTTTCCATCTTTCTACCTGATCTAGGGCAATACTTTAACTTGTCTTGTGACTTAACTTTGACTTTTGACTTAACTTTGACTTTTGACTTTGACTTTTGACTTTGACTTAACTCCTTGACTTTTTGAGTATAGAAAGAGGATTGAATACAAACACTTTGGATTTGTAATTCAAGCTGCATCCCCATAGTTGGATTTTTCTTCCATTCCACCAAACCTACAACTTCCTGAAGGAGGCTGTAGCCAGGAGGGGGTTGGTCTCTTCTCCCAGGCAACCAGCACCAGAACAAGAGGACACAGTCAGAAGCTGTGCCAGGGGAAGTTTAGGCTTGAGGTGAGGAGAAAATTCTTCACAGAGAGAATTGTTAGGCATTGGAATGTGCTGCCCAAGGAGGTGGTGGAGTCACCATCCCTGGAGGTGTTCAAGATGGGATTGGATGTGGCACTTGGTGCCATGGTTTAGTAGTCATGAGGTGTTGGGTGACAGGTTGGACTTGGTGATCTTTGAGGTCTTTTTCATCCTTATTGATTCTATGATTCTATATTACTGTTCAAGCAAGAGTTCATATTGAAATAAAATAGTGAATTGCATGGCATGAGACTGACACATGACTTCTGCTAGATCACACAACAGCCATTGAAGAGATTGCAGAAGGCGTTAGCCTGCTCCACACCATACCCCAAAGTTATTGCAAGGTGCTATCAGCAGAAGGGAGTGACATTTGTCCTTCAGGCCCTCATTTCAAATAAATCCACTCATGAGTTTGGATCATTTACTGAACTGAGTGAGGAAGCAGAAGACAGGTTGACATCTCCTTGTGCTGAATGTAGTGGGAGGAAGACACAGCCTGATGAGACAGCCAGTCTCTTCTAGAGGAACAGGGCAAGCAGATACAAACTTGCTTCAAAAGAGCTCATTTACCAGATATTCAGTAGTGTCCAGTACTTGTCTTCTTTCTTCATCACTATTTCAGCTTATTGAGAGCTTCTGCTGATTTTCTATGCTCTCTGTAATTGCCACCTTATCCTCATGTCTGAGATCCATGGAACTAGAAAACTGACACTGAAAATATTTTACATATATATGATACATGATAGTATGTAATTTTTAATTGGGGGTCGAACTTTAAGGTGTAGAAAGCACATGTTCCTGCATGATTTTTGTCCGCTCGAATTCTATTGCTCTTTGCTATGGCGTTGCAACATATCATAGAAGCATAGAAGCATAGAATCAACCAGCTTGGAAAAGACCTCAGAGATCAGCAAGTCCAACCTATTACCTAATACCTAACACCTCATGACAACTAAACCATGGCTCCAAGGCCTTTTTTGAACACCTCCACAGACAGAGGCTCCAGCACCTCCCTGGGCAGCACATTCCAATGGCCAATTACTCTTTCTGTGAAGAACTTTCTCCTCACCTCAAGCCTAAACTTCCCCTGAAGCAACTTGAGACTGTGTCCTCTTGTTCTGCCACTGGTTGCCTGGGAGAAAAAAAACACACCACCTTTCTATAACCTTCTTTCAGATAGTTGTAGAGAGCAATAAAGTCTCCCCTGAGTCTCTTCTCCAGGCTAAACAACCCCAGCTCCCTCAGCCTCTCCTCACAGGGTTTGTATCGAGATAATCTGGTTAGTTTGTTGAATACAAAGTTCCTGTTCACTTAGAGATAGGAAAATTATTGCCACAAGACCTACCCATAGCTTCACATTTTTACTGGTAACATTTGCTAGCTCATGGGCACCAACCATGAGCTGCAGCTGAAACTAAGAAATGCAAGTGTATAAATTAGCCATCTCTAAGAATGAGAGCCAAACTTTTCTGGTATTGTCTGCATTAAAACAAGGGGACTGCCTTACACCTGACAATAAACCATCTTTGAAGGAATTAATTGCCCATATGCTGGGTGGCACAGTACTAGCAGAGCTCTCTGCCACAGCACCATCTGCTGATAGATCTTTTACCCATTTAAAAAACAGTAAATGGGGGGAAAAATAATCTCAACAGCACTGCATATATGTTCCCAGTAACCCTCACACAACACTGCGTGACACATTTCAGAAGAGGATCAGACGTTTATAAATTAGACTATCATGCACAGTTCCACTGACTAGGATAACAATTACAGGGACAAGTAATGCTCATGCTTTGTAGCATTAGTTGAGCAACAGACAGAATCAAAAAGCAATTTCCTTCCATGGTTAAATTTTGTGTGCATGCCAAGGCCTTGTGCTTTCCTCTGAAGCATGCAAGCATTGCCTCGGGCAGGATGCTGGATTAGATGGACCATTGGTTCTGTTCTGTTATGGCAATTCTATTGTTCTTAGCCCCTGTGCCAATGAAATATCGAAACACACCATCTAAATTACATTTGATGTATACACTGTGTCACACTTCAAACCAGCGGAGCAACACGGACAGTGTGATTCATGTGGAGAACGTGCTGGAGTCGCTTTAGACATGAGGAAAACAGTTTCAGAGCTAGGTCTACAACCTAGTGCACACAGCAGGATTTGGCAGCCTCTGATGGGTTTTGTCCATATGGAAGTGAAAAGAGGATTCGAGTGCTATCAATAAAAACAACACAATGTGTCTGTTTCTGAGCAGCATGCCTCACCAAGCTGCTGTTCCTGGGTGCAAGTGTAAACACAGAAGCTGATACTCCCAGTAGAAAAGATCTTCACAGACTTCTTTGTTGCTATTCAATGATTAAAAAGATTCTGAAGCTTCTCAGAGGGAAAATTTCCTTCTGATTTCATGAAACATTCTGTTCTCAAATGGTTTTGTAAAGATGCCAAAGGGGGGGGGGGGGGAGAAAAAGAAAAGAAAAGAAGGCAGCAAATAATCCTAGGAAATTCTTACTGGTGGTAATGAAAATAATTCTCCCCCTTATCATTCTAACTTTACATGTTTATATTCCTATATTTATAACATATATTTTGTTAATGTTTGGAATATGTACAACCTACTAGAAATTTTTACCTTGAAAATATAAGATGGAAGACTGTATGGCCTTTAAGAGGTGAAGTAGAGTCTAGAGTAGGCCTGATTTATGTCTTTGTAGCTATTGATGTATAAAATATCGACAGAATTATCCTTTTGACTGATGTGTACAGACATTCAGACCTGGTGGTGATGCTGTTTGAAGTCTACAATTCAGTAATCTTTTGTTTATCTGCCATAGCATGAAAATTGTTTAGGAGGCTTTCCTTACTGGGATTGCTGTCCAAAGAGATAAGAGACCATAGAATCATAGAACGGTTTGGGTTGGAAGGGACCCCCAAAGGTCATGTAGTCTAACCCCTCCTGCAGTCAGCAGAGACATCCCCCACTAGAGTAGGTTGCTCAGAGCCTTGTCCAGCCTCACCTTGAATATCTCCAGGGATGGGGCCTCAACTTCCTCCCTGGGTAACCTGTTCCAGTGTTCCACTACCCTCATGGCACAAAACTGGTTCCTAACACCCAATCTAGATGTGCTCTTCTCTAATATCAAACCATTGCTCCTCATCCTGTCCCTGCAGCCTTTTGCAACCAGTCCCTCTGCAGCCTTCTTGAAGCCCCCTTCAGGTCCTGGCAGGCTGCTATTAGGTCTGCCTGGAGCCTTCTCTTCTCCAGGCTGAACAACCCCAGCTCCCTCAGCCTGTCCTGATAGCAGAGGTGCTCCAGCCCCCTGATGATCTTCATGGCCCTTCTCTGGACCCACTCTGTCAGGTCCATGTCCTTCTTGCTGTGTACCTTTCATCACAATCTTGTGGTTCAAGTTAAAGAGGGATGAATATTGTTATAAAAGATATTATTGGTTTAATTTTGTTTACAACTGTGTGTGGTTCCTTTCTAGGTTTCAAAAGCTCTTATTCACATTGGTCACTTTCCACTCAGGTGGTTACCAGAATCAACAGCTACGTTGCAAGGCTTCTCCTTCCTTACATTGTTTATACAACTGCAGACCTGTAATATGAGAAGCACTTTGAGTTTTGAGTGTTATTCACCACCAGTGTCAGTAGCTTAAGACATGTAAAGCATATTAAGCTAGCAATTTATCTGTAACAAAATAACTTCAACCATTATTGCTCAAGAGGAGGGAGAAGTGGCAGCTAGAAATAGAAGCAAGTTGTGGGTGTCAGGATCAGAGAATCCTGATAGCATTTCTTAGCTTGCCAAATGAATTTTCACTGCTTCAGATGGTTTAGGGCCATGCAGCCTCCTCCTGGTCTAGAAGTTGGCAGTCACCTGTGTTCAATATGGTAAAGTGCAAAACTGCAGCTTTCCAAGACAGGGATCAAGAAAACCATAGCTCTCAGGGAATATGTGAAACATGACTTGCCCCAGACATAGCTAAAGGGATTTTTTAAATCTAATTCTCTTCTAAATCTAATTCTTTCCCCACAGTTACCTTCTTCAATTTAGTGATTGCAGGTAAATGGCCAGGCAACCAGCACCAGAACAAGAGGACACAGTTTCAAGCTGCGCCAATGGAAGTTTAGGCTGGAGGTGAGGAGAAAGTTCTTCCCAGAGAGAGTTGTTAGCCATTGGAATGGGCTGCCCAGGGAGGTGGTGGAGTCCCCATCCCTGGAGGTGTTCAAGAAGGGATTGGACATGGTGTTTGGTGCCATGGTCTAGTAGTCATGAGGTGTTGGGTGACAGGTTGGACTTGATGATCTTTGAGGTCTCTTCCAACCTTATTGATTCTATGAAGATCTATTCCAACCAGATCTTTTCTGTGATTCTGTGTTGATCACTGCCCTTGTAGGTACACATCTCCATGAGGCTGTTTCCTACCACCAGCTCTTGTTGCAGGAGGTGGCAGCAAAAGTGAGCCAAGACTTACACATGGAGGGGAAAGAGCTGACAGAGAAGAGCAGTGGCAAGAGTGTCCTACTACAAGAGGGGGTGTTCAAGAAAACAAAAACAAAAGGGGTGTTCAAGAGGGGATTGGACATGGCACTTGGTGCCATGGTTTATTCCTGAGGTCTTGGGTGACGGGTTGAGCTTGATAATCTTTCAGGTCTCTTCCAACCTTGGTGATTCTGTGTGAGATTAACCCTTCCTTGCAGTCCAGCCCTTAATCTTTCAGGAATCTGAGCGCAGTGACCTTTGTGACTGTAATCTCGACTACAGCAAGCCACTCTTTCCAGCTGAAACTGATCTAACATTCAGTTGAAAGTTCCTCACACATATAGGACATGCTGCTAATTAGGAAAGGAAGAAAAAATGCTTTAAGAAAGATTGTGCTTGGTTTTCCTACATGCCGTCTTGTCCCACATGTAACCTAAAGCCGCATCTTTGTAGCCAGAGCTGTGGAAATAGATTCCTAATGAAGCATTTATCGCTACCAAATCAGTCTGGAGAGAATGCATGACTTCAGATTTGTTAAAAAGTTCCCTGATTCTCTTTCTTTTGCATAAAATTTCCATCACTGAATCACCAAAGTTGGAAGAGACCTCAAGTCTCAAGGCAAGTGCTATGTAGGCTTTCTTATTAATTGTTTTAATACTGATATGTGTGTTGCAAAAAGCTACTTTTGGACCTCGGTACCCTTCTTTCACAGAGCTCTCCAGAGTTTTCTGTGCATTTTCAGCCCTAAGCTTCAATTCCAGACCAAAAATCAAAATATCATCCTCTAAAACTCAAGTATTTATTACTAATAGTACCAAGGGTAATGCTGGTACATTTGTTCCATTATTCCTGGAAAGACAAATCACACAGAATCACCAAGGTTGGAAGAGACCTCAAAGATCATCAAGTCCAACCTGTCACCACAGACCTCATGACTGAACCATGGCACCAAGTGCCACATCCAATCCCCTCTTGAACACCTCCAGGGATGGTGACTCCACCACCTCCCTGGGCAGCACATTCAATGGCAAATGACTCTCTCAGTGAAAAACTTTCTCCTCACCTCCAGCCTAAACTCTCCTGGAACAGCTTGAGATTGCGTTCTGGTGTTGGTTGCTACAGAGAAGAGACCAACTCCCTCCTGGCTGCAACCTCTCTTCAGATAGTTGTAGAAAGCAATGAGGTCTCCCCTGAGCCTCCTCTTCTCCAGGCTAAACAATCCCAGCTCCCACAGCCTCTCCTCATGGGGCTTGTGCTATCACCTGCTCAGCAGCTCCCAGTGGAATGCAACATCCAGAACCTTTGCTCTGCTTTTTTTGCTGGTCCCCTGCTCACTGACATGGCAATTTTCACCTGTTTCATTTTTCAATTTGGTTATTAAAATGTATCCCTAAGAAAAATGAAAATCCTGCTCACAATGACTATGTGTGCTCATGGCTCTAAAAAAATGCAGCATCGGAGTATGACATCAAGAACATCCAAGTCATGAATTTTGTCCTCACAAAAATGCTACAAAGCAAGCAAAAACTACTCCCTGTCTAAGAGAGAATGGAGGGGAAAAGAAATGCAAATGCCTTTGCCTGCAGATACACAGGAGCTGAGTTCTGCACCAAATCCAAGTTTTGCTCTCAGCAGCACATCTTTCTTATCTATCTGAATCATCAGAGACAACTAGGACTTTGAACAGGGAGTCATCAGGTCTTTCAAGTAGATGCTCTTCTTTGGTTTGCTGCAAAGAGGTATTGCTGATGCTTAAAAAATCCTCCTGAAAGTAGGATGATCCTGCATGACTTGTTAATTACTAAATTCAAGTGAAAATCGGGATGACAGCAATTCACTAGGCTCTCTGGAGTCAAAAAATAGGCCACTGCAATACTTCAGCTATTCATCTTTGGTCTAGACCTCTCAGATGCTTTGTCTGTTCCCATCCTCTGAGGTTCAGTCTAACAGCTTCAGAGATAGCAAGGAAAGATTCCTGGAAGCAAGAGTAGCAAAAAACACAATTTTGTGACAAAAATCTTGTTATATCAATGTCTTCTCTTTAATAATCTGGAAGGGGTGAAAAAAAACCAACCCCAAACAACACAGAACACAACACTTGTCAGGAGCAAAATGTACAAATCCTTCCCCACTACATGTTGATGAAAGATGTTTGATAGCTTCAGCCATTGGAGATGGGAAGGAGCTGTGTCAAGGTATCTTATCTCTGGGGGCTATTAGTCTCTGCCTTGAGATATGCTGCAAGGGAAAAATAAAACCAGAAAAAAATAGGAAACAATGACATTAGAATCATTTATCACCTACTGCTGTGTGTGGAATAAAAGGATCCTCTTTGAAGATAGTCCATTATGTGCTTCTAGCTGACTTCTTGCTGTCATATTTTCTCATGACATGATAAATTTAGGAAGATCACATTATGTGAGTAAGTACTGTTATATATCTAAGTATCTGCATTGTTCTTTAATTTACAGTCACTTCTGGCCACTGCCTAGAAGGAAATATTTTTTTGTTACATGTGCTCTCTGTGGTTTCCTCATAGCTGTTGTTTTCCCCACTCAGGTACAGAAATTGGAGTTGGGAATGATGGAAGGCGTGGGTTATAGGAAAGAAAATGCATGCAATATGTTTCCTCCTTACTAGACAAATTCCAAGGGAAACAATAAAAATATCTGTTCTGTAAAGCTATAAATGGATTTAAAGTAGGAAATTGATATATACATGTCATATATATTTCCTATCTATGTGTGTGTACACATATATGTGTCCAGAGAAGGGCAACAAGGCTGGGGAGAGGCCTTGAGCACAAGCCCTATGAGGAGAGGCTGAGGGAGCTGGGGCTGTTTAGCCTGGAGAAGAGGAGGCTCAGGGGAGACTTTATTGCTGTCTACAACTACCTGAAAGGTGGTTGTAGCCGGGAAGGGGATGGTCTCTTCTCCCAGGCAACCAGCACCAGAACAAGAGGACACAGTCTCAAGTTGCACCAAGGGAAGTTTAGGTTTGAGGTGAGGAGAAAGTTCTTCCCAGAGAGAGTTGTTTGCTATTGGAATGTGCTGCCCAGGGAGGTGGTGGAGTCCCCATCCCTGGAGATATTCAAGAGGGGATTGGACGTGGCACTTGCTGCCATGGTTTAGTCATGAGGTCTGTGGTGACAGGTTGGACTTGATGATCTTTGAGGTCTCTTCCAACCTTGGCGATACTGTGATGCTGTGATGTTATATTGTATTACACTGCATTATATTACATTACATTGCATTATATTATAATAAGTTGTATATATACTGCATACACAAACACAACTGTTTTAGAATACTTAGTATGACAAAAATTCTATAAAGTTGGAAAAATATGTCCAGAAGTTTCCTCTGTGCTGTAGATTGTGTCTGTAGCCCATTGAAAGCACTAGTAAATTAAGAATAAGAGTTCCCCCAGCAAGACTAGGGGTAGCTACTGCATGCTTTGCATCCAATTTTCCTCTACCATAAATGAAAAGAAGTGGTTCTGCTCAAAACTGTTGGTGTTTCCTGTTTGAACACCATTTTCCCCCCCAGCTTTAGTGCTTGAAGCAGTCAGTAGGCTGTGTGGGATTTTACAGGTTAGTGGAACTAGTCTCATCTGTGAGCACCATTGGAGTCAGAGCCATTATCTGGCAATGTGTGGTTAGAATGAAGGTTTGCCTGCTAAGTTTCTCTCTTGATGTTATTGTGAATCATGACATTTGCTAGGTGTTGAATGTGCCGGCACTGAAATGACACAACTCATTTTCTCCTCTGACTCATTTTACATTAGAATAGCAGATTAATTGTCCCTTTAATGACAGGTGCTTGCCTAGACAAAGCTAAGATCAGGGTTAGCAATGTGCCAGGTAATTTAGGTAGTCAGCAAAGCATGAATTTCACACTGACAATACTGCAGGCATTAATCCCAGAGATTTCCCCTTTCTTTCCATGCAGCCAAATAAACTGTTACTTTAGGACAATAGATCCTTTACAAGATGGGTTTTATTAGGTGTATTTTCTGTGCTCAAACATATGCCTGGCTTGGACTTTCTCTCTCTTTTTTTTTGTTTGTTTTTGTTTTTAACCCAAAGACAATCCAGGACCTTATTTTGTTGTTTGTTTGTTTGTTTGTTTGTTTGTTTCCCATGAGTATGATTCAATTCAGCATGGTGTAGGATGCTGTAAACGCCACAGGGATCTGTGTGACTGAAGTGCCTTTGGCAAAAATGTACTTTAGATCTAAGGCCAGGAAAGGGGATGAGGAAGCTCAAGCACCAGCGCTTGGGTTGCTCTCTAACAATACACAGGGCAATAACATATGCTAACATGTGCAGTGTTGTAGCTCTGCCACAATTTTGCTCTTGCCGGTTCAAAATCATTTTCATCAGAGTCAGCAGAGTACAACAGAACTCAGTGCTGCGTGGATAATTCGAGAGACAAACCTGAGGGGTGCCTTTTCTTGCCTCCAGGATCAGATGGCTGATTGAGAAATGAATAGGATTTGGGGATTTTTGGCCTGTTTCCAACAAATAGTCCTCGGGAAATCAGGCTGTGAAGAAAACAAGATTTTATCCTTAGCAAAAACGTTGCGAGATACAACTTCAGAGCAGTGTCCTCAGAAAGTCTTTCCCCCTCACACTCCTGCACTTTGTTCTTCGTGGGCAATGCATCTGAGCCTGCTGTGTCCCTGATTGGTGAAAGACACCCTGTGATTGTGCTCAATCTGAATGGTGGTGCTGCCCCTGTTTTCAGCAGAAAGAAGAGGCATTAAGTGGCCATGTTAACTAACTCCCAAGTACAGTGGTTGATGTCCATCTCTTGTTCTTGTTGATGTTCAAAATGTGGAGCTGACAGCTCCTTCTCGAGGGACTATTTTCCTCTTTCAATATAAGGGTAAAGTGTCAGGAAGATTAAATCAGTCTTCAGCTCTTGGGAAAGGTGGTATTTGAGCCAAATACCCTGCTTAATTAAACATGGAGGCAATTCAGCTACACATGTTCCTTGACCAGATGTGCGTCAGGCACAGGTTGTATATCCAGAGCATTTCAGCTACATGTGTTCCTTGACCAGAAGTGTGTCAGACACAGGCTGTGTATCCAGAGCATGTGCACCTTTGAGAAGTGGCAATGGCACTTTTCATAGAGGGGGAAGATTCTCTGAAGTGTTCAACTTCAATTGCTGGGTAATTTGCTGGGTAAATAAAACTCCCTGTCTCCATAGTTAAGTGAACCGGGGTTATCAACCCTGTTGGACAGCTACAAAGTTTCATTTGTTCTCCACAGCCTTCAAAAGGCACAGCTGTATCATAGAATTGATGAATGGCTTGAGCTGGATGGGACCTTCAAGTTTCAACCCCCCTGTCATCAGCAGGAACACCTCCCACTAGATCAGGTTGCCCAAATCCTCATCCAGACTGGTTTTAAACACTTCCAGAGCTGAGGTATCTACAACTTCTCTGAACAACCCAATCCAGTGTCTCACCACCATCATAAGCAAAGAAATTCTTCCTAATGTCTTATCTAAATCTATCCTGCTCTAGTTCAAAATCATTGTCCCTTGTCCTATTACCACAGGCCCTTATATACTATAATGTGCTTCTGGAAGATCATGGTCACAGGAGACTTCATGAATACCAATAATGTGAGCTGACATGATGCTTGAGACTGTGGAGATGGATGAAGGAGGACAGGGCAGGGCAGGGCAGGGCAGGGCAGGGCAGGGGAGGGCAGGTAGGGCAGGGTAGGGCAGGGCAGGGCAGGGCAGGGCAGGGCAGGGCAGGACAGGACAGGACAGGACAGGATAGGATAGGATAGGATAGGATAGGATAGGATAGGATAGGATAGGATAGGATAGGACAAGATGGTGTTTGGTTCTTCAACTCTTCTACATACTGTGGAGAAAAGCAGCATAATTTATAGTCTTTATTTTTCAGAGTGCCTTTGATCTCATTTTTTCAGCAGAATGTACATAACTGCCAGTATGTTACTTTTGGAATACTTCATCATAAACTTAATTATTGCTTAATTCCAATGATGGACTACACAGGAGAAGGAAAATAATTTGTATGGTTACTCATGCATACCGTTGCCTTGGTTTTGCTTTGGAGTATTTATTTTAGCTCATGGTTTGTATAAAACAGACTCTAATTTTATAGGTTTGATAGTATTTGACTATCACAGTTTGGGCTTCTTCCCTGGATGTGTTTATCTAAAGCAATCCCACTTTTCCTAGCACTCTGAGAGAGGACACTGATGTCCTAAACACTGGATGTGTTCAAATAATGCTTATTTACCATAGATTTGTGTTCACAAAAACTCAGCCCATCACTGCTCAAGCTCTGATGAGGAAAGATGTCATTAACTCAGCACTTCCAGTTTGCAGAAAGCAATAGCTGGGTGGAAAAGTAAAGCAGAATTCATTTCATTCTGGAAAGGTCATTATTATCTTCCAGTATTGAGTCAACACAAAAGTCCATGTGCAGGTCTCTGCCTTCCTCTGCTTTTTTGATGGAAGCATGAATTCATTTTATTCTTGGAAATGTTAGAGGATGTCAGCTTTTAGGAATGATTCACCTGGCTATTAGAATTTCTTTCCACTGCTAGATTTTCCATTGAATTTTTAATTGTCTTCACATTCTAAAACGAAGGCTGCCAAGACTGGCGAAGAAAACAAAACACAGGACTTGGCCACACGCAAAGTCTCTGCCCTGGTGTGCCTCTTACCATCTCTCAAAGGACAGCAGGTCTCTTATTTGTAAGAAAGCTGTCTGCTGAAAACGTGCTCTTTGCTTTTCTGCCTGCTTTTTTTTTGTATTTTTGCTATTTTAACAGTATTTTGCCTGCAAAAGAAAACTTATTTAGCAGAGAAGGTAGAAGGAAAGCGTGCCGTGCATTTGCACGCTAATGGAAGAAGAATGCTTGCAGGTCTGCTGTACAAGCCTTAAATGCATCGTCCTAAGCAATACAGTAAATGATACTGGGGACTGGGAATGCAAGAGTCATCTTCAGAATTCACTCCTGCATCTTTCTTTCATGTCTTCATTGCACCCAGGCGTCACTGGCATGAACTGCCATGGGAAATGAAGGACACGACACAAAAGCCTTTTTGTGTCTTGTGAATTGCTCTAGCTGCTTGGATGTCTCTAGGGATATGATAATTTCTTTTGCTTCAAACTTTCAGGATGAAAATTCAGAGAAGAAACAGAGAAAGTCATAGTCCACATCCATCACTGGGGTAACCCCGCTGACTTTGAGGGAAAGGTATCAAGAGCAGGTTTGGCCTACCCTATTAAAACAGGAGCCCAGCTCTATCTGGAACTTCTTCTTGAAGTTCAAGGATCTAATGAATTCAGGACCTTTAATACAAATGCTATGACAATGACTGTTTAATCCTGTCTAATGCATTTCAGTTTCATTAATCTGAAAGCCCTGATGCTATCAGGACCCTACTTAGCACTGGTCCCCAAAGTAGTTTATTTTGCCAGCTGAGAATGTAGTGTCACTAGCTACCACCTCTTCATTTACCAGCTCTATTTTTCTACTTCATCTTATGCTTTTCCACTTCATATCAGGATGGTACAATTGTGCCACAGGTGACAAATACATTATTCCTTCTCGTTATACTGAACTTCCTGTCTTAATTACCAAACTCATTTTTCCTTCACATCCCACTTGCTCATTACTCAATTTCAACTATGATGCAGATTTCCCTTAGACTTTAATTGCTTCTCGTGCTTAAAAGGATAAATTAATTTTCTTATTAACCCTTTGACATCTCATTAAGGTCACTGAATAGGACAATTCTGCTTTCTCATGCTGTCCAGATTGTGTCAGTTTGCAAAAATACTAGGAGGATTAAAAGGCATTTGCCACAAACATTATTAGTTTTTGCTGGTGTGGCATCAGCATCTGTGTCATATGATATTTTTTGCCTTCACAGAACTACCTGGGACTATGTCTATCCTTCTGTGACATGGAGGAGAGGTTTCTAACACCAGTGCTGTGGGTTTTACTTTGTTCATAATGTTCACATTCGCTATGTATTTTGAAAACATTCATAGGGATGGGGAAGAGCACAAATGGTCCCCTTTGTGTAGCTTGAACCAACCTCTGATGTGATGGCATCAGACAGAATGAGAGTTCAGGTTTTCCCTCCCACCTGCACACAAAAGCCTGCAGCCCTGTTTTGTTTAGGAGCAGCAGAAATAATATGTTTTATAAGGCTTTAAAGACAAACCACACTTCAGTTCCTCCCTAGCTCTGCAATGTGTTAGCCATTTTGTCATCATCAATTTGATATTATGAGCTGTAAACCACTGATTTTTTTTTTCTCATTCATATAGGTACTAAAGATGTTTTGGATGAGAGGACTTCTGACTTCTGCATTATTCTTAGCACTGTTCTCTCCTTGCTCCTTTAGCCCTTTCATTTTCCCATGGTTTACAGCTTTGTCCATAGGCTATGAGCTCACTGTAGGCTATGCACCCCAGCAGTGTGTCCAGGTGGCCAGGAAGGCCAACAGCATCCTGGCCTGCATCAGAAATAGTATGGCCTGCAGAAGCAGGGAAGTCATTGTGCCCTGTACTCAGCACTGGTTAGGCCACACCTTGAGTACTGTGTCCAGTTCTGGGCCCCTTAATTTAAGAAGGATGTTGAGATGCTTGAAGGTGTCCAGAGAAGGGCAACAAGGCTGGGGAGAGGCCTTGAGCACAAGCCCTATGAGGAGAGGCTGAGGGAGCTGGGGTTGTTTAGCCTGGAGAAGAGGAGACCTTATTACTCTCTACAACTACCTGAAGGGAGGTTGTAGCCAGGAAGGGGTTGGTCTCCTCTCCCAGGCAATCAGCACCAGAACAAGAGGATACAGTCTCAAGCTGCACCAGGGGGACTTTAGGCTGGAGGTGAGGAGAAAGTTCTTCCCAGAGAGAGTTGTTAGCCATTGGAATGTGCTGCCCAGGGAGGTGGTGGAGTCCCCATCCCTGGAGGTGTTCAAGAGGGGATTGGACGTGGCACTTGGTGCCATGGTTTAGTAGTCATGAGGTGTTGGGTGACAGGTTGGACTTGATGATCCTTGAGGTCTTTTCCAACCTTATTGGTTCTATGATTCTGATTCTGCCTTCTGCTTCCTCACTTTCCTGAGAGCTCTGGATCAAGGTAGCACATCATGATACTTGTTGATTCACCAAAGGTGTCTGTGAGTTGCTGACACTTACAGAAGTATCAAAGCAGCTGGGGAAAATCTGAATCCCTGATGTGAAAGCAAATCATGAAATGAAAACCTTGCAGCAATTAAAATCTAGTTACTTTATAGAGATGCCCTAAAACTAGAAACAGTAAATATTTCATATGTCTGACTGCTTTTGGTGCCTAGGGCAAACTGGCTGTTTTTCTGCTTATCAGCTCTCCACTCATTGGAGGCTCTCACATCTATTTTCTAAGAATGAGCTGTCCCACATACAAGTCACATATTGGTTCTGCTGAATGCTATTAAGCATCCTAAAGATGAACACTGATTAAAATGAGCAGATTTGGGGCTAGAATGGGATGAAATATGCATGGACAAATTGTTTCATAGATTAAAAATTTATTTTGTAAGTGTCCTCCAGAAACATCTGGCCTCAATTGGGGGGAAAAAAAAAAACATATATTATCTGCAGATTTTTTTGTCAAATGAGCAGCTGTCATTTCAGATGAAGAGTTGATTTTTTTTCTAGCAGTATTTTTTCTCCCTGCTCATACCTAAAGGATGTATTCAGAACATAAGGAATCATCACGTCTTATTTATAAGCTCGGTAACAATCTGCACCTTGGTTACTCTGATGACCATAACCTGAACATTTTACAGTATGAAGGAAAAGGGTTTGTTTTTTTCTATAATCATGGAGCTAATCCATTGAATCTCTATAAAAATGACATTCCTTTGACATATTAAATATAGTCTATAGATATGTAAGGTGATACTGACCTTAGAGCAGCCTTCCCTATAGCTGAAGGGATCCTACAGGAAGGCTGCAGAGGGACTCGTGAGGGTGTCTAAAGGCAGGACAGGGGGGAATGGTTTGAAGCTGAGGGAGAGCAGGGTTAGACTGGAGCTTAGGAAGATATTCTTCAGTAGGAGGATGGTGAGACTCTGGAACAGGTTGCCCAGGGTGGTTGTGGCTTCCTCCTTCTTGGGGGTGTTGAAGGCCAGGCTCTATGAGGCCCTGACCAGCTGAGTCTAGTTGAGAGGTGTCCCTGTCCATGGTAGGGAGGTTGGAGTAGATGATCTCTGAGGTCCCTTCTAACCTGAGCCTTTCCAGGGTTCTGTGATAGTCAATACAGTTTCCAAAATCACATTTCCCAAGCCTTGCATCCCCAGGTTCTTACAAACATCTTGTAATGAGATGTAGCTACTTTTTGATTAGCACAGGGATGAACATTCTTCTGTTTCTAATTTTTCTTGTGCCAATGTGACATCTCTGCTGATTACTCACATTATGGTTAATTTGCAACTGATAATCAGTCCTAGTTTCTTAATAAACATCTCATTAAACGACTGGAGCTGTCACTTTACCTCCTTGTTACTCTTCCTATGTATAATCTGTGACCATTATGCAAAAGGAAAGCCTGCTGGACGTCACAGATGTCATTTGCAATCATGTACAAAAGCTTCAAAAGGAGCTTGTTAAATAAACGCCCTTCATAATTCATTACTGTAAGATAGAAAGGTAGAACTAATCACCACATTGCCCCTCTGTTGCCAGGTTTGGCTTTTTTGAGGAAGAGTTATGCTCAGCCAGGGCATATTGTAAAAGCTCAGCGCAAAAATAGTTTCAGGAAACTCCCTGAACTTCTTGTGCTTTGCTTAGACCACAGTAAAACCAGCAGCTGATGAGTACAGAGGCTCAAGAGGAGTCACTTGGAAGACTCTTGGAGGTTTATTCTGCAAGTGTTGCCTTCAGGAATAAGTGATACAATTAAGTCTGGATGCATAACAACTTATCTTGATTTAACTGAGCCAAAGTAAATTTCCAAAGGAATGTTTTGAGCCCGTAGTGAGGGTGGTGAAGGCCTGGAATGGGTTGTCCAGGGAGGTGGTTGAGGCCCCGTCCCTTGAGGTGTTTAAGACCAGGCTGGATGAGGCTCTGTCCAGCCTGACCTAGGGTAGAGTGTCCCTGCCCATGGCAGGGGGGTTGGAACTAGATGATCCTTGTGGTCCCTTCCAACCCTAACTGAAACTATGAAACTATGAAACTATGAAAATGCGTCATTCAACACAGTGTGAAGAGAGGGAAAACCGGTAGCTATTTGTGTTAGGAGCAAGAAGTTCTCTGGTGCAAGAGTGGTAGGACTCTGGAAGGTTGTGAGGCTGCCCAGGGAAGCTGTGGCTGCCTCCTGCCTGGGGGGTGTTGAAGGCCAGGTTGGATGAGGCCTTGAGCAGCCGCGTCTAGTTGAGAGGTGTCCCTGCCCATGGTGGGGAGTTTGGAGCAGAGGAGCTCTGAGGTCCAGTCCAACCTGAGTCATTCTAGGATGCTATGAAACCCATAAAAAGGAATCAAAATATGCTTCTGGATAACTGCCCCACTTTAGAGGAGGTGCTGTAGCAGTTAGGTTACACCAGCTTGCCAATATTGCCTGTATTGCCGAATAAAACAGTTTTTGATATATCATTTTCCTGGAGATAATCCTTCAGTTTGACCTTTTGAGCAACTGAGCGACTGTGTGGATTCTATAACCCCATCTCAGGTTCCACCAATCATGTGCTGTGACAGTTTTCCATGAAAAACTTAAAATTAAACCATGAGAGTTGGAGTAAGATTTGAAGTTAAGATTCAGTACCTTGAAGGATTTATCTTTTCTTTTTCAACTGAGTGGGTTTCACCTTGACAGGGACAGCATAAGTAATAATAATTGCAAGGTAGTGCTTCAAAAGAGGATAAGAGATGAATTCAAGAAGGCAAGCTTGCCATAAATAAACTAAAAGCCTAGCTCTTCTTGAAGGCAACTCTGCCTGTGTTTCCCATGTATACATTCTAGACCTTCATAAACCCTCAACAACAGCAGGCCAGTGTTTTATCCCAGGGAAATGTTTGCTGCAGTTGCTTCTGAAATACAGATTCATGCAATCTACTTATTGTCTTGCTTCCAATAAGGATTTCTAGAAGGATGAAAACATTCAGAAGAGTTTATGCTGTATGGTGCTGCAGCAGCAAGTTGCAGTGCACAGTATCTCAGCTGTGACCGGACAAGTGGTGTCTTTAGGACCTACTTATCCACTGCTTTATGTGAATCTTTTTTCCTTAAATTATCTAGAGAAGCTTATTTCCAGTGCACTCACATAAATTAAATGCTGCATCTCTGTATCTAACCTAAATTTGTTCTCCTTTTAATGTGCTGCTACTGCTTTCTCAGAGATAAACACTCATTGCTTCTGAAAGTCTCTGCCTTCTTTTGCTGTTTCCATATTGTCCTCAGGAAGCTAAACTTAACGAACAAAACCCCACAAACCCCCAAACAACCAAAAAAACCCACAAAAACAAACAACCCAAAATAAAGAGAAGGGAGGAGGGAAGGGAGGGAGGAAAGGAAGGGAGAGAGGAAAGGAAGGGAGGGAGGGAGGAAAGGAAGGGAGGGAGGGAGGAAGGAAGGGAGGGAGGAAAGGAAGGGAGGGAGGGAGAGAGGGAGGGAGGGAGGAAAGGGAGGGAGGGAGGAGGGGAGGAAGGAAGGAGGGAGGAAGGAAGGGAGGAAGGAAGGGAGGAAGGAAGGAAGGAAGGAAGGAAGGAAGGAAGGAAGGAAGGAAGGAAGGAAGGAAGGAAGGAAGGAAGGAAGGAAGGGAAGGAAGGAAGGAAGGAAGGAAGAAGCAGTCAGCATTTTTGATAAGCTAATTGGGTGTTTGTTGGGATTTATGCCGACTTTAGGGGAATTGTCATAACTGATGGCAGCAGGAAACAGAGCTCTGCTCATTAGGACATAACATATGAGGTGATGACATTCTATGTTTTTCAGGGACTATAAAACACTCAACACAGAAGTGCCTTTCACCATCTTGTAGTGTGCCTTAGGTATTTTCATGTGCTGGGACACCAGCATTCATTTTCAGTATACTGTCTTAGGAACAGAAAAGCTTTCTTTAGGCTTTTATTGACTTTTCTCAAGAGTTGCTCTCCATATTCTGCCTTTATGTTGCTGTGCACTGGCCACTACAGCTCTGCTTTCTTCTGCACAGTTTACCTTACTATTTTTTTTTTCTGTGCTTTTCTCAAATATACTTTAGGGCTGCATCACCACACAGACAAAATGAAACCTGACTAAGAAGCGACTGTAAAATATTACGAGACACTATTTCTCTTTACCCCGTACATTAAAATGTTACCCTAGGAACAGGACTCTTGTCTGCTTCCATATGTTCTGTGGCTGTGGCCATAAAATGAGCTAATCATTTCCAGAAACCAACTGCTTTCCATTAACAATTGCAACGATCCAGTTGTCTGTGAGTGCGCTGCAAAGTATTTTGACAGGATTGAATTTTTAGTTACACACCATCATCAAGTTCCTGTCACATTTCAGCGCTGCTGATTTGAAACAGAAGAGGAGTTTTGATATCATTTATTCTGCACTACATATTGTATAATTATTCAGATGTTTCATTTCATTTGTGCTTTCCTATTTGTTTTAAATGTTATTACTTGCTTCAATGCTTTTTCATTTTAGCGAATACACTGATAAATATTTCTATCAATTGCAGATATGATTTTTGCATGAGGAACTGAAATCCTACTACTGTGGTTTAATACAATATTAGACACCAGAAGACCTTGTAGAAGCAATTAGAAAGTCTGTGCATGATTCTGATTATTGAGTTATTAAAAGATGCTCTTAAGGGATTTCTGGAGCTAAAAAAAGAACATTAGAGCTGTTAGTTTCACCGGCAGAGTTTTAGATGTCCTCGCTGTGGACAAAGGGCTATCACTGTCACCCCAGTGTGACTGTGTACTCTCATCTCTTGTGAGGATGACTCAGTGAGGATGACTCCCAAGCAGCAGTTTCCTTTTTATCCTTCCAGGGAAGGGATGAGCGTTTCTGTATCAGCCACATGGGAAGGGCTGTGCCTCAGACTGCCCAGTGCAGATGAGATATAAACCATCTCTGATCTGAGATCATCTTTTGGATATCTTAATACAATAACAATACAATTATTCATGTATCTGGTGCCTGTTTCCTCATTGAGAATGGGATTGTAAATCAGGAATATGACCTTGCTCCATGAGCAGCCATTCTAAAACCAATGGGAGTATTTGAATGTGAATCTGGCAGACTCAAGCTTCCATCTAGAGCTACATCTTCCTTTGCAGATTCAGGCACAGAGACATTCAAACAATGATGTCTGAATAGTTGTGGACAAACCTTTTTATTATTACTTTTTTTTTCCTCACTGCTGGGAATCATCCTAGAATCATAGAATCACTGAATGTTTCAGGCTGGAAGGCACCTCAGAGATCATCTACTCCAACCTCATCACCATGGGCAGGGACACCTCTCAACTAGACATGGCCCCATCCAAGCATGCCTTCAGCACCCCCAGGGAGAAGGCAGCCACAACCTCCATGAGCAACCTATTCCAGAGCCTTACTGCCCTTTTTCTATACTTCCTCAGATCCAGTCTAACCCTGCTCTCCTTCAGCTTCAAATCATTCCCCCTTGTCCTGTCACTAGACACCCTCAGGAAAAGTCCCTCTGCAGCCTTCCTGTAGGATCCTTTCAGGTATTGGAAGGCAGCTCTAAGGTTCCCTCAGAGTCTTCTCTAGACTGAACAACCCCAGCATACAGCAGTTCTTAGTTAATGCTCTCCAATGATGACACAGCAGAGTGTGGTAAGTTTTATGCCTATCAGATGCTCAGAAGTTCTCTGGAAGCAGTGACCTAATGCAGACCATTTCCTTATGGATTGGACCTTTTCACTATCATACTTTAGGATATTATAGATCTTACATCTATTATGTTTTAATTAGCTATATAACATATATTAAATGAAAACCAAAGTATTACAGCCTAAATACTTATTGTCCATGTAAAGGGATTCTGTCTAACTAGGTGGCTGACATCAGAGTGCAATGACTGCCACCCTTGGCTTTTGTCTTCCCAATAGGAAGCCTTCACAGCTAGTAAGGAAGAACTGCTTGCAGAACGTTGCCTGGTAATATTTTTCATTTCCTCTGCTTATTTTAATGCAATCAGCACAGCTTACATCTGCAGAGCAATCAAATTACAAAGTCAACATAATCCAATGGAGTGCTGAAGAGACAAATAATCAAATTCAGATTAGTATTAATTGCTGTAGTCTCTGCACCCAGTTTTAAAAACAAAAACAAACCCAAGAGAACTACTGAGTAGAACTTCCTCTCTTTAATTGTAACATTTTTGAGTGAAAAAAAGGAAACAATCAAGCAAACCACCACCCTTCCCCTAGAGAACCAAGCCCACAACTTCAGCTGCTGTATATTCTCCTTCTGTTCCCATTAGGACTTGTCAAAACAGAGATTTAGATATGTATTCCTCAGACATCCCAGTGAAATGATTTCTCTTTTCTCTTTTCCCTTGCAACTTTTACTAGTTAATTACCCATCTCTAAGATGGAGATATTATCCTCACTTCACACCACCACGGATTCCTACAGAAGATTTGGAGTTCTAGCTCTGGAGCCAAATTAGGATTAACATGTCCATTACTGAAGTGGCCCCCACTGTCAAGAGTGGTTTTATGTTCATTTGTTCATGCAACCAACAATGAATGCAAACCCAACAGCTAACAAAAGATAAATTACCGTTTCCAGGCATCCTCCCCAGAGTCTTTACCCCTCCATTAGAAAGCAGCTGCACATACAATTAATTCAACATTTGTTGTAACTGGGAGGGGTGGGATTTCTAGTACAGGGAGAAATGAGCACTGGGGGATGAGGACAGACACCTAGTGATGCAGATTTGTTAGCTACACATGAAGATAATTACTATTCTGTCAGCAACTCACATGCTTTAGTTCCACACACCCACCCCCCCAATTCATCTCTCTTTTTTCAGTTACATCTTATGCCAGGCACCCTGTGTGTGCCCTTACAGACAATGAGAGCAAGGCTTTTCAGTGGGAGTGTCACAGGAATGAGGTGTGAATGGGTAGCTGGAGAAGTGGCACATTTCTGAAGACAATAACAAAGACAGAAACATTATTGTCAGTGTGGACCACAACCATTCAGGCTTGTTCTTGTAGCTTTGGAGTCCAAGAGCACTCTGATCTGCCTGCCTTTTGCCCAAAGTACGGAAACCATGGAATCACAGAATGGCTCAGGTTGGGAGGGACCTCAGAGGTCATCTACTCCATCCTCACCACCATGGGCAGGGACACCTCTCAACTAGACTTGGCTGCTCAAGGCCTCATCCAACTTGGCCTTCAACACCCCCAGGCAGGAGGCAGCCACAACCTCCCTGGGGCAGCCTATTCCAGAGTCTCACCACCCTCCTACTGAAGAACTTCTTCCTAAGATCCAGTCTGGCCCTGCTCTCTCTCAGCTTCAAACCATTCCCCCTTGTCCTGTCTGTAGACACCCTCACAAAAAGTCCCTCTGCAGTCTTCCTGTAGGATCCTTTCAAGTACTGGAAGGCAACACTAAGGTCCCCCCAGAGTCTTCTCTAGCCTGAACAACCTCAACTCCCTCAGCCTCTCCTCATAGCAAAGGGTGCTCCTGGCCCTCCACTGGACTCACTCTAGCAGCTCTGTTTCCTTCTTGTGCTGGGGCCACAAGAACTGGATGCTGTATTCAAGGTGGGGTCTCACAAGAGCATTGTTTTCTACATTGCACAGACACAGTTTACTGCCTAAAGAAGATGGAACTTTAATATCAAGTCAAAATTTAAAGTGGCCTGTGCTGATGAAGAGTGGCATTTTCACTATTAAATATCTTTCATACAGGGGAAGGAGACAGCAAATGTAATTAAAAATATAATTGGATAGAAAATGCTGCTTAGCCAGACAGAAATGTGAGAATATAGGACCAAGGCTTTGCTTCTTTAGCAATAGCTTCCACTAGTCATTTAGGGGTTCCCTTAGAACTAAATGCAATGGCTGCACCTATAATTACATCCTCTCTCATTTAATTACCTGTGGAATTCAGGCAAGATGGGAACAAGTAAATGGGAAGTTATCAGTTACTATATGAACACATTTATAACCAGTGAGATCTCACAGATGACTCTAAATTGGTGGAGTTTGGGTTCGAGCAGTTAGTCAGTCATAAAGAAGTACTCAACACTGACTTCAATATGTGTGGCTAGCAGCAGGGAGCTTCATAATAATAACCTGTACAGTGGTAAAGTGCAAAATTAATTTGCAGATTGAATTTCATCATCAGCCAGAGCTGTCAATGGTCAAGTGGTAAAACAGATGTATTTGCTCCCTTGTCATTACAGGTTAACCTTCTCAATTACACACAGCACACATGAAGCAAGGGAAGTGCAAATAACATGGTGATCCTTTCCAAAGAATGACTAAAAGTGATGAGAAAGCTTCATGATCAAAGCAGAAGGATCTGATTTTGCATTTGCAAGGGCAACAAAGTTGGTGAGGGGTTTGGAACACAAGCCCTATGAGGAGAAGCTGAGGGAGCTGGGGTTGCTTAGCCTGGAGAGGAGGAGACTCAGGGGTGACCTTATTGCTCTCTACAACTACCTGAAGGGAGGTTGTAGACAGGCAGAGGTTGGTCTCTTCTCCCAGGCAGCCAGTACCAGAACAAGAGGACACAGTCTCAGGCTGCGCCAGGGCAGGTTTAGACTGGATCTTAGGAAGAAGTTCTATACCGAGAGAGTGATTGCCCACTGGAATCAGCTGCCTGTGGAAGTGGTGGAGTCACCTTCATTGGAGGTGTTCAAGAAGAGGCTTGATGGGGTGCTTGGTGCCACGATTTAGTTGTTTAGTTGTTTAGGTGGGTTGTATTGTACTGTATTGTACTGTATTGTACTGTATTGTATTTAGGTGGGTTGGATTGGTTGATGGGTTGGATGTGATGATCTTGAAGGTCTCTTCCAACCTGGTGTATTGTATTATTATTATTGTATTATTTTGTGTGGAAATCCCTGCCCCTGAACACTGCCACTGAAGTTTGAGCACAATCATATCCAGTACAAGGGAGAAACAAGAGTCTGTGCCTTGAAACAAACACAACATTAATGCACAGGGCAAATACAAACTGACTTTCAGTGCTAGCTGGTACAACACTTCCTAGGACACAGAGGTCCTTTTCATTTGTGCTTGAGGAACTCCCAAACCATCTGGCATTGCTGCACAGGAGGTTCCACCTCAATGTGTGGAGGAACTTCTTCACTGTGAGGGTCACAGAGTGCTGGAACAGGCTTCCTGGAGAGGTTATGGAGTCTCCTTCTCGGGAGACTTCCAAGACCCATCTGGATGCGTTCCTGTGTTTCTATGGTCCTGCTCTGGCAGGGAGGTTGGTCTCGATGATCTTCAGAGGGCCCTTCCAACCCCTAACATTCTGTGAGAGGGTTGTAAGCGAGTACAGGGTATGGGTTCAACATCCTTCCTCTTGAGGTTGTTCAGCTCTCTATCCATTTCATCTAGAGACAAAAAGGAAGTGTAAGGATTGGGAGTGCTGGCTTCTGACCTAAACACACCAAAAAGATAATCCTTAAGTGCGTTTTATATGCACTAGCAATGGAAGAAAGGCTTTACATGCTAGAAGGAGCATAACAAATACCAGCTCTTATCCACAAGGTGTAAGCCAAATGTCAAGTTATTAATGGGCATGCATGAAAAACATCTCCAAACAGCCGTGTTAACCTCAAGGCAGAAACAGCTGCCTACAATGTTTAGCAGCTTCAGGATTAAGTTGCAGCTCAGTCTAGACTTTTGGCATCATGGCTATGGACTAAGTACCCAGCATCTCCCACAGATCTCAGGCTTCTGTAGCCCACCACATTGTTAGATGCCTCACAATTTCAGTATTGGCAAAAGAGATGGGGGACCAGTAGCACCATTACTGATTCTATGATTACTCACATGAGCACCAGAGTGTCTGCAGGACTGCAATGGGAGGTGATTGTCCCCCCTCTACTCCCCCGTGGTGAGACCCCACCTGCAGCACTGTGTCCAGTTCTGGAGCCCCTATTACAGGAAGGATCTGGAGGTGCTGGAAGTGTCCAGAGAAGGGCCATGAGGATGATCAGAGGGCTGGAGCTCCTCTCCTATGAGGACAGACTGAAGGAGTTGGGGCTGTTCAGTCTGGAGAAGAGAAGGCTCCCAGGAGACCTTATTGTGGCCTTCCAGTATTTGAAGGTGGCTCCAAGAAAGCTGGGGAGGGACTTTTTAGGGTGTCAGGGAGTGATAGGACTAGGGGGAATGGAAAAAAAAATAGAAATGGGTAGATTCAGATTGGATGTTAGGAAGAAGTTCTTCCCCATGAGGGTGGTGAGACACTGGAACAGGTTGCCCAGGGAGGTGGTGGAAGCCTCATCCCTGGAGGCTTTTAAGGCCAGGCTGGATGTGGCTGTGAGCAACCTGATCTAGTGTAAGGTGTCCCTGCCCATGGGAGGGGAGGATGGAACTGGATGATCCTTGAGATCTCTTCCAACCCTAACAATTCTAAGTCACTAAAGTCTTATGCAAAATCATAGTAACAGAATGTTAATCTTATTATTTAGGATTATTGGAAAATATTATTACATCTTAAAAAAAAAGGGGGGAAGGGAGGGAGTTTCTCCTTGTTATATTAACATCAAATGCAGAATACTGATTCTTTCATGTTAGTACAAGGAAAAAAACTTCAGTGCCCAGGGCAGGACTGAATGCAAACTTTTATGCCCCCAGATCTAGCAATTTAGTAATTTCAAATGCATTCATGTAAGCATAGCTCTGTCTGTTCACATGTATCTGAATGAACTTGAAAAAGATAATACTGGGAAAAAAAACCCTGGAAAAATATAATACTGATTTGCTTCCATTTGGAAAGAGTCTCTCTGGATCTGTGACAACATTGCCACTCTTTAGCAGACAAAGTTTGTCTGCTACATTCAGGGAAAGTTAAGAATCTTCTGTTGTAAGCAGAAATGGACAAAGTGAACACAGGTGCTATTCCCACCAGTGCTGTGTGTTGCCTTGTGGCCCCATAAACACATTGCCCTTGCTGGTAACCAGCCACAGCCTTTGTGGTAAACAGAAAACACAGGTTCCAGGACTTGTCGAGTTTTGTTTGGATATGTCTCGGCCTGTCTTAAGCTATGTTTTGGGTGGTTTAGCTGCAGTTGTCTATCAGCCAGCTGACTATTACTGTGTTGGTTCAGCTTCTGTTGAGCTTTGCAGGGTGTGTTGTGGTATAACACAGGATGGTTTATGTATATCTGTAGCTAAGAGGAAGTAAAAAGAAGTACTTGTTCTGTACAGTATGAACTGCCTGTAGCCCTTGAGAAAAATCCTGGTTTCCAAAGGACTGCAGGCCTGGGAGGTCAGTAAAAGCAGCACTAGCAATAACACCAATTATCCAGCGTCTGTGAAGCACTCCTTACACTGCAAATCCAGATGGAACCTTGCAGACTGCTGACAAAAGAGTGAGGCAAAGGGGTTGCCATGCTCTTTGCTGACTCAGCCTCCTTTCTTATCACTGTGAACTTCTCTAGCAACCAGGACTGCTGTCTGGATCGGGTCAAGGTGTCTGGATGCTCTGACTCTCTGACCTGGGCACTCTGTGACAGCTTCCCTGCTCGGTGAGGGCAATGCCTGGCTGTCACCTCCAGCCCAGCTCACTTTCCTTTGCATAGCAGCCCAGTCTTGCTGCTCTCTGACGGAAGCGACATCAAACACCTGCTCTCGCTGCCTGTGGATGTGTAAATCAATTTGTACAAACATAATTGTGCCTGCATAAGCAGTTGGTGGCTTTCTCCTGGGCATACAAAACTCAAAGGAACCACATGCAGGAGCAGAATGCTTTACACTGCAACATCCTCCCTGGTTAGACTGATGATCAAATTAATTTTTAAATAATCTTCCTAGCTGGCCTGAAGTGTAAGGACAATAACTCCTATCCCCTGCATAATGCTTTTCATTTTGAAAACTATTTAAATAAATGTAACAAATGAAACTACTCCAGATATCCTTGTAAAGTAGCAATTAATAATCCTTTATACTTCCATTGTGTCTGCCAACTGATGTGCTCGTAGTATTTTATACATTTAATATCTAAAGGCTCATGCAGTTTCTGTGTATCAAGCCTTACATGGCCAGGTGAGGTCCCAAGCACTAACAATTTAAAAAGAAATAGAATAGAATAGAATAGAATAGAATAGAATAGAATAGAATAGAATAGAATAGAATAGAATAGAATAGAATAAACCAGGTTGGAAGAGACCTTTGAGATCATTGTGTCCAACCTATCATCCAAAACCATCTAATCTACTAAACCACGGCACCAAGCACCCCATGCAGTCTCTTCTTAAACACCTCCAATGATGATGACTCCACCACCTCCCTGGGCAGCACGTTCCAATGGTCAATCTTTCTATGAAGAACTTCCTCCTGGCATCCAGCCTAAACCTCCCCTGTTGCAGCTTGAGACTGTGTTCTCTTGTTCTGATGCTGGTTGCCTGGGAGAAGAGACCAACCCCCACCTGGCCACAACCTCCCTTCAGGTAGTTGTAGAGAGCAATAAGGTCTCCTCTGAGCCTCCTCTTCTCCAGGCTAAGCAACCCCAGCTCCCTCAGCCTCTCCTCATAGGGCTTGTCTTCCAAACCCCTCCCCAGCTTTGTTGCCCTTCTCTGGATACTTTCCAGCAAATCAACATCCTTCCTAAACTGAGGGGCCCAGAACTGGACACAGGACTCAAGGTGTGGCCTAACCAGTGCTGTATGCAAGGGCAGAATGACCTCCCTGCTCCTGCTGGCCACACTATTCCTGATATAGGCCAGGATGCTATTGGCCTTCTTGGCCACCTGGGCACACTGCAGGCTCATGTCCAGCTGGCTGTCAACCAGCACCCCCAGGTCCCTTTCTGCCTGGCTGCTCTCCAGCCAGTCTGACCCCAGCCTGTAGCACTGCATGGGGTTGCTGTGGCCAATGTGCAGAACCTGGCACTTGGATGTGTTAAATCTCATGCCCTTGGACTCCACCTATCTGTCCAGCCTGTCAAGGTCCCTCTGCAGGGGACCTTGAACAGGGAACAGCTTCTCCCTTGCATTGCAAAAGGAAATAAAGGATGAGCTTCCTGAGCCTCTTTGGAGATATTGAACTCTACATTTAGTGCTCAGATTTTGTTCCTTTTTTTGTTGTTGTTTCAGAACAAGCTGAAGCACAGAACAACGAAACAAAGGGTGGATGTCTGGAAACAAACAGGCTTCCCACTGACCCTCACTGCCTTCCCATGAGGCACATATGTTTCCCAGAATGGAGGGGCCACAGACACTGCAGCTGTCCCCATCAGTCTCTTCCCATGAGTTCTTGGAGGGCTGTGAAACTCGAGGATCCTCATGCCACAGGATGTTATCATTCAAAACCCAGCACATTCTCCCTCTTCTTGGCTGTGATTTTACCACCAATATGATACTGGGTAAGTTTCTCTAGCTCTTGTAGCTTTCCCCCCTATTATAAACAATGGGATGGCTGCAGACATCTGGCATATATTGCAACATCTTTGATTAATACCAGCTTTGGCAATGCTTAAATGAAATATGCTGTATTAAAGACACTTCCTGGTTCAGAATGGCAAAATACAGCTGACAGTTTCCAAGGAGCATTTTACTCTTTAAAAGCAAATGTAGAGCATGCAGGTAATTTCTGTAGCTGAAGACACAGCTGGTAATGTAAAACCTGGGGAAGTGCCAGGAATCCACCCTTCTCCTGTACAACAATCAAACACTTGTGTTAATGTGAAACATTATAATAGACCCAACCTCAAAGCACTGACTTTTCTGAGGGATGCTGTGCTCCGTGGTGATGTACCAGAACCCTGCTGTTAACATGGCAAGCCCAGAGATTGCTTTGCTTGTGCAACCCAGTTCTAACCACTGTCAACAAAAGAAGACTATAAAACCCTTTTCCATGTAGTTAAATTCTTTAGGGCAGCTTAACCAAGCCATTAGAAGCTTCCCAGCCTTGACGCATGGCCGGCATGGTGCACCATGCCTCATTACACTGTGACACTGTGTCAGCAGCACAGCTTGCAACCAGCCTTCTCCCTCGTTCCCCAAGTACAGCTCTGCAGCTCAGTGGCACTGTTTCCTTTCCAGAAGCTGAGGAAGATAACAAAAGGACAGCACAATCCCCAGGTGCACTGGAAGGGAAGCTTTCCCTGAACTCCTAGGATACACAGTCAAAAAGGTTTCATTTTAATAAGCAGATGCCCCCAAGTTGTGTGTTGCTGCCAGCAGCCCTGATTTTAGATACACCTCTGTAAGACAACTGCTGGTTCACCCTTCACACAGGGAGCAAAGCTAGCATAAAAGCAGTGCAAGATTGGGGAGAGGGATGCCTTACATCCAGTTATATCCATCTAGAGGCCAGACTACCTCTCAGATCCATTTTGCAAACTCTCCCAAAAATTGTTAGTCAGGAATGATGTAAAGAACCTCTAGACTGTGAACTTTGGCTCATGGCTTTTATTTTTCAAGTATTTTTGCATAACCCTACCTACCCTGGAGCCTGTTGAGCAGTAGTCATTGTAGTGGGGCTGGGAAGCAGCTGGTGGTTTACATCTACCTGCTCCTTCCCATTTTGAGAGTGGACTGGCAGCAGAAGGGACACCAAGGGAGACACTGTAATGGCATGTGATGTTGTGAAGACTTGCAGCAGTTGAGACCCCCCTTGGGCTTACATCTGAGCACAAGGAGATGTGGCACTTTTGGGAGCTCACCCACCATACACTAATTAAGCAAGGCACTGGTTACAAGCATGTGAATAATCACTGTGACTGCATTTTAAATAAGATATGAGAAAAAAAGAAATTATGATTACTCCAGTAGGAGCCAGCAGTTGATAGTAGTACCAGGACCCCTTGTTCTTTGAAGACCTGGTTAGCAAATCTTGAGCTAGGACCAATTTTAGTCATGTGAGGTTTCCCATCTTAAATAGTGGCATACATCAGACACTTGAAGCTCAGAAGTTGTTCAAGCAGCCTCTGATCACCATTTCCTCTGGTTAGCAAACTGGGACATGACCCAGCTACAACTATCTGAAAGCTCTCTGATGGCCTAAAGTCTAGGAAACGAATTCCTCTGATGTCCAGCCTTACAACAGGCCATGCTTGCTTGCTGTGTACAGAAAAGGCCTCCAGCACTAGCAGAGGCCTCCCAGAGTACCTCTCAGTGGAAGAAAGTGGTTGCATTAAACTTGCAAGACATTCAACTATCAAAGCCCATTCATGTCAGCAACAGCATGTGTGGCTAATAATGGCACACCTGTATGTACCAAGGTTCTGAGAAAGTTCTGAGTGCCCTTTCAAGCAAAGTCAGAGCAGTCTTAAGGAATTTGTGTGTCTAGTTTCTCTGCGGTTTAGAGTGCTGAATCTCCCTTACACTGCACTCTAAGTATAATCTCTTTGGGTGCCAGATCTCTCTTTCTTTCCACTGCCAAGTTTTCCAGTGTCTTTGTGAGCCTCAATAGGCCATTCCCTCCATCTCCCTGCCAAGATCAAACATTAACACCTATGCCTTTGCTCTTCACTTGAAAGATTCTCCATTTCCAAAGCCCTAAATAAACATACACTTGCTGCTACTATTAGCAAGCCCAAGATATCAAAGCATGGAGCTGAAAACACGTACCTAACAACTGAACATTTCCCCCAGATTTCCTTCTGGTATTAATTGCTGAATAGTAGAAATGAATTCAATTTGTTCTATGAGGTTCCTCGTCACAGAGAGAAGAAAAAAAATGCTCCATGACTTAGGGCAGACTTAGAAATCTGTTCTTAATGATGTTGGAAACAATGCAAATGCATGAATTAAGAAATAGCTTTATACTTGAAAGAAACCATTTGATTGTATTAGCCTGGGGCATTAGAAGACATGAAAGATGCAGTGAAGTTATTCCCCTGCTTCCTTTTTTTTCCCCTCTTCTTTTTGGGCACGAAGAACTGAAATGCAACATATATACTTCTAGCATACATTTATCTCTTCATCCTGTCAAGCCTTTAAAGGAGTGCTTGACCTAAATGTCAAAAACTTGGCTATAATTTGTAACTGAAAGACCAAACAGCAGATGTATTTCCAAGATAGTAATTCTTAATACTTTGCTATAAAGAAGGGAAAAGACAAAGCCAACGTGTTGAAACCAAGCAAATTCAGATAAGAAACTTGAGGTGAGAGAATTTGATCTGCTTCATGGACACAGAGGTGCTGCTGCACTCGAGGTCAGTGCCTGAGTACTCCTGAGAAGAGTTTAGAGAGTGAGGTGGCTGCCTGCTGCTAGCTGGTGTGTGTCACTGGTGTGCAACCCCCTGCAAAAGCACCAAACAAATGAAACCGACAAACTGCCCACAACAAGTTTAGTCTCGGTTAGAGTAGAAAGTTTTGCCAAAATGGCATTTTCTATGAATGGTCATTTTACCATGCAATTCCAGTGACTTCCCTTCAGTAGAGACCACTTTTCTGAGCCTGAGGTGAGGGATCCACCTAATCACAGAATGACAGTGGTTGGAAGGGACCTCAAAAGATTGTCCAGTCAACGCCCTGCTAGAACAGGATCATCTTGGTGAAGTCACACAGGAATACATCCAGATGGGTTTGGAATCTCTCTGGAGAAGGAGACACCACAACCTCTCTGGACAACCTGTTTCAAGGCTCCATCACTCTCACTGTAAAGAAGTGTCTCCTCATGTTGAGGAGAACCTCTGGCATTCCAGCTTGCAGGCCTACCTTGCAATTGCAGTGACATAAATAATCACCCTAGATTAATAATGAATTAAGATTTTCTACACAAAGAAGATACATTTTCAGGATCCCTTCATCTATCTATTTTTAAATGAGGTGAATTATATCTGCTTTTCTCCAAGGAATAAAAGCAGAGTCTAAACAACTGGATCAGGTGGCAATACCTGTCTTCTCAGGTGTGTCTTCTCTCTGCATGAGAAACCTCAGGGCATTGCAATACTTCCCACTGGCACAAAATACAGTGTATGTGAGCAGAAGTACTAGAGCAGCCTAGGCAAAGCAGACAGGTAGGTCATGTAAAACCTACATTTGGCTTTAAGGAGTCTCACTAAGACATAGCAGAGAACATAAAGAAAGGACAGCAGCATTAGTGGCTTTACAGCTAATGCTGAACTGAGGTCGTATGTCCCTTTTGTTTGCTTCAGATCTGAATATCCAGCCAGCTCAGCATGTCTGTGTCCAAACAGAGCCTGGATACACAAGCATAGCATGATGGTAAAAGTCCCATACTGTAACCCAGGCACTCCAGACACAGGTAGCTGAGAGCTGCATGTGTTTTCTTTTTCAGTACATAGCTCCAGCTAAAAGCAGTGAGCTTGTAGGAGGCTGTGCAGTAGCAGACCAATTAAGGTAATTTCTCCTTATGGTTTCTTACTACCCATTTCAGTACATAGACCAGTCTGAAATACATGCAAATGCGGCTGAGAGTCACTAGGGACTGTTTTGTTAGAAGTGATGATCAACCTGAGCATTACAAACATGCTGCAGGCTCAACAAGTTGGCCTATAGCGCTACAAGAGCTGGTTTGCTTTGAAAATCCTCATCATCCTTGACAATGCACCTATATCACAGCAGCAAAGCAGGAGAAAGGCGTGATCAAACCAAGCTGAGCATGTAAAGAATCATATGGGAGATAGGAGTGAGCAACCACTTCTGTACAGTGAGTGGGGATTTCCGTTTGCAAGCCAGATGTTTTAGTGACAACACCTTCAGATGTTGCATGAATATTTCAGTGCAAAATGAGCCTGAGCTACAAATTAATGAGCTCTTTTTTTTTTTCCCAGAGCCACTTAGATATGCTATTACAGCTTACAGCATTCTCCCTTTCAGATAGAGCTATTTTATCTGGATAAAATAGAATGCCTTATTCAGTCCAGGAAAAATCTCTCATAAAAATGTTCTGTAATGCATAGAAATATGTGTAAGCACTTCTAACAAAGACTGGTAGATGTATAGAGTCTGTCAGATGAAAATACCATGGCTCTACAAATCCAGGACAAGTTAATGAAACCCACAGGGTAATGTGGTCTGAAGTTGCAGCCCTTTCTGAGTAGCTGCTTTGTTCCATATCCATATTCCACTGAATCTGAAAACAAATGAAAGATTTCCAGTGCCTCTTTAATAAATCAAGTTGTATGTTCCTGCTGGAAGTCTGGATTTAAAGTGCTGAGCTGTGGTAAGATCTAACCCTCCTAAGGCAAATGTTAGGACCATAGACTTCTGCTTTCTAGTGTACATTGCAAAGTTACCTGTATTTCTTAGAACAGAATCACACAGAATGTTATGGGTTGGAAGGGACCCCAAAAGATCATCCAGTCCAAGTCCCCTGCCAGAGCAGGGTCACCCACAGCAGGTCACACAGGAACACATCCAGGTGGGCTTGGAGTGTCTCCAGAGAAGGAAACTCCACAAGCTCTTTGGACAGCCTGCTCCAGGGCTCTCTCAACCTCACAGGAAAAACGTTTTTCCTTATTTTCACCACCTCCTCTGCTCCAGCTTGCACCCATTGCCCCTTGTCCCGTCATTAAATGTCACTGAGCAGAGCCTGACTCCATCCTCCTGACACTGCCCTTCCCTGCCCTTTATAAACATAATCTTGGCCATCTGAAATCAGACATTTTTGGCTTAAACATGCTTGTCATTATATTTTACATGGGAGATCAAATGTTAACATTTTTGGTGGTGGAATTAATTTTGAAGCATATAATGTTTTGGGGTAAGCTGGTTAAATAGATGCTTAAGTAAAAGACCTTGGTCCTGATTAAGAAGAAATGCAGTAATCATCTGTCCATCAGTGACACTGCATTACCTGCTTCATGGCATTTATTTGTACAGTGTGTTTGAAACCAGCTTTTAGGCAGCTTCACAGAAATTGCACTAGCTAACATTTTTCTGCACTCTACCTCCATTAGTGAGCTGCACTTAGAAGACATTTTTATAAATGAATGAGTTTATCTATGCATCTTAGTGGAGAGCATCAGCTAAATTTCATCATGAAGAAATCCATGTTGTGCCTTTCTCTCTATTCTTACCTTTATTTATGCAGCTTTTGGAATGAAAATCCAATTATGTTGCTTTAAAACATGGCCTTGTATTAGTGAGCCGAAACAAATCAAGTTTCTGTGATGTGATCTTTGAGAAACTAGGTGTTAAAAAAAGATACTTAGAGCTGTTTCCAATAGCTGAAGGGATCCTACAGGAAGGCTGCAGAGAGACTTTTAATAAGGGTGTCTAGAGACAGGACAAGAGGGAATGACTTGAATCTGAGGGAGAGAGATTTGATCTCAGGAAGAAGTTCTTTAGTAGGAGAGAGGTGAGACTCTGGAATAGGCTGCCCGGGGAGGTTGCGGCTGCCTCCTCCCTCAGGACATTGAAGACCAGGTTGGATGAGGCTCTGAGCAGCTGAGTCTAGTTGAGAGGTGTCTTTGCCCATGGCAGGGACACCTCACACTAGATCAGGCTGGCCAGAGACTCATCCAGCCTGGTCTTAAACACCTCCAGGGATGGGCCTCAACCACCTCCCTGGACAACCCATTTCAGGACTTCACCACTCTCATGGGGACTTCCTCCTCACATCCAGCCTGAATCTCCCCACCTCCAGCTTCATTCCATTCCCCCTAGTCCTATCACTACCTGATACTCTGAGAAGTCCCTCCCCAGCCTTCTTGTAGGCCCCCTTCAGATACTGGAAGGCCACAATGAGGTCACCTCGGAGCCTTCTCTTCTCCAGACTGAACAGCCCCAACTCCTTCAGTCTGCCCTCATAGGAGAGGTGCTCCAGCCCTCTGATCATCCTCTTGGCCCTTCTCTGGACACCTTCCAGAAGATCTTGGAGGTCCCTTCCAGCCTGAGTCATGCTAGGATTCTATGATGATGATAAACTACTGCAGATCTACCTCCTTTTCCTGATGTAAGACCCTGAAAATCTCGTTCAAGAACCTTGTCCCTGCCAGGTTAAGCAGTACTCATTCAGGCTTTACCTGTGCAGGGCTGGGAGGCTTTACCTTGGAGGCTAGCAAGTTGTCTTCTAAAGCTGGTGTGTTATTGCTGTTGTTGGTGATAAAGATGATCTTGGGACAGAAAACAAAATTCCCTAGGGAGGACATCACACCTGCAGGCATATGGACTACTGAAGGTTGTCTAAGTCCTGTCATTTTCTCACAATGTAATGCTAGAAAGTTGCTTCTCCCTGTCTGACCTTCCACATCTCAATTTTGTCTCTGCTTTTCAAACCCTGGCTAATTAGAGAATTTCTCCTCGTTGTGACACCAGACTCTCATGGTGAACATGCAATTGCAAAGACTACGCAGTGTTCTGTTAACTGTGGAGTTTTGCTTCTTAGATTTGTGGGTTAAGGGGCAAAATCTGCATTCAAGTCCTGTTTTCAAAATGCTTTACACTGTAATAATTAGCCACATAGCCATGACAGCCCAAGTTAACCATTTATCATCTCCTTATTTCTTCTGCCAGCTTCTGTGAAGATCTTGTATTTGCCATTCTTGCTTATGTTGGGAAAAGTGGAGAACAGGGAAGTGCCTGTCATAAAGTGTACTCATCCTTGGAGAGAAAGCATCTTCTGATAAAGTCATGACTTTTCTGGTGTTAGGCTAATCAACTCAAATGGGTGCTTTAGTCTTTTTAAAACAGTTCTGCTTATTTCACATTTTTAACTCTGTTTGGATCAGTTCTGGTGTCCTTGTCATCAGAAGGATGTAGAGCTGTTAGAGTGACGCCAGAGGAGGGCACAAAGGTGATCCAAAGGCTGGAGCACCTCTGCTATAAGGACAGGCTGAGGGAGCTGGGGTTGTTCAGCCTAGAGAAGAGAAGACTCCAGGAAGAGCTGCCTTCCAGTACCTGAAGGGATCCTCCAGGAAGGTTGCAGAGGGACTATTCATGACAGTGTCTAGAGACAGGACAAGGGGAATGGTTTGAAACTGAAGGAGAGCAGGGTTAGACTGGAGGTGAAGAAGAAGTTGTTCAGTAGGAGGGTGGTGAGACTCTGGAATAGGCTGCCCAGGGAGGTTGTGGCTGCCTCCTCCCTGGGGGCATTGAAGTCCAGGTTGGATGAGGCTCTGAGCAGCTGAGTCTAGTTGAGAGGCATCCCTGCCCATGATGGGAAGGTTGGAGTAGATGATCTCTGAGGTCCCATCCAACCTGAGCTATTCTAGGATTCTATAATATATTCTATGGTATATTTAATATTCTCCTAGAAGAAGGAAAACTTTATCACTATATCTGCTTTTCCACAACTGGAGGAAGATGAAATAGCAAAATAAATTTCCTTTATAAGCTTGTTTTCCTTTTGTGCTTGAATTGGTTCCAGTATGGATACTATTTAGAGAATCATAGAATCATAGAATTGTTAGGGTTAGTAGGGACCTCAAGGATCATCCAGTTCCAACCCCCCTGCCGTGGGCAGGGTCCCCTCACATCAGATCAGGTTGCTCAGAGCCACATCCAGCCTGGCCTTAAAAACCTCCAGGGATGAGGCTTCCACCACCTCCCTGGGCAACCTGTTCCAGTGTCTCATCACCCTCATGGTGAAGAACTTCTTCCTAACATCCCATCTGAATCTACCTACTTTTTTTTCCACTGTAGTAGCTACCATTGTGCTTTATTTTATGAAGTATTGATGGGTTTGTTCTATTTGCATGGGGGCAAAGCAAACCAGGAACTGCAGTTGTGCATTTTGAAAGATTTATGAACAATAAAGTTGCTTTAAAATCTCCTTTTTCCACCTCCCCTTTCCCACCCCACCCACCCCTTTTTACCCTCAAATTCCAGAGCACCTGGGCTCTGTTGGAGTCTCCTCCCACCCCAGGTGTGGCCACTTTGTCCTCCCCACCCACTCCCCTTTTTAATCCCCACCAGGAAAGGCAGACGCCCTAAGCTGAGCCCATCTGGGCTGGAGGATCCTCCTCTCATCACTGGTGAGTGCCCATGGTGCACACTGGGTGTTGGTGGTGGTGACAACAAAGGCCGGGGGGCCTGGTGGCCCCCCGGCTCGCTAGGAAGGAATTGATGACTCCTCCAATATCATCCACGGGTGCTGGCTGGGCCTCCTTACTGGGGTTGAGCTCCTCGGTGTGGTATCTTTGCTGGTTGAGGGTCTTGCCCCTGGCTCTGGGATGGTTGCAAAAATGGTAGTGGTGGAGCAGAAGCTGTTTAGGCAGGATGGAGGATGGTGTAGGGGGAACAGGGGCTGCTTTGAGAACCCCCAATTCTCTTGGCTTTAACGTTACCCAAATTAACAGCTCCATTTAACTGTGTCATCCCTGGAAGGGCTTGCCTTTTTGGGGTGGTAGTAAGGAGGCAAGAATTATCAGTCTAACCAATTCTTAAAGTTTTAATTTATTACTAAATCAGCATTCTGAGGGCAGCTGTTGTTATGCAGGGGCATTTCACTTACAAGCTAAATATTAAATTAGATTAGCTTGGAGAACCCATAAACATCTTATGTCAGGGTGTTATAAGAGAGATAATAGAAGCAATAACAAATAGAATTTAGACTCACATTTTAATTAGTCATATGAGCAGTTCAACACAGAAATACTGACAAAGCAGAACTAACAGTGTAATGAAGCTGCTTAAAGGTGCAGATAGGAGCCATCCTGGCAATATAAATGTAGTATTTAATAAGAATTTTTACTTAAAATAATGATTTCACTAAATCACCGTAACTAGAGAAAAGGCCAAATGAGAAGTGTGCCCTGTTTGACTTTTACCTAAAGGAACAAAGACCTTTTTTTCCCCCTTTAATACAAATATTACTATGGAAAGAAAATATGCCCTGCATGCATAGAACTACTCATGTATTTCTTAGAATATCTGATTTGTAGTTCCCAGGAAGAAAACTAGCTATGAGGATGGGTGTCGGACTGGCCTCCTCTGAAGAATCCCTTGATGGTTTTAACTTGAATGGTTAGGAAGAAGTTTTTCACCATAAGGGTGGTGAGACACTGGAACAGATTGCCTAGGGAGGTGGTAGAAGCCTCATCCCTGGAGGTGTTTAAGGCCAGGCTGGATGTGGCTCTGAGCAACCTGATCTAGTGTGAGGTGTCCCTGCCCATGGTGGGGGGGTTGGAACTAGAGGATCCTTGAGGTCCCTTCCAACCCTGACAGTTCTATGATTCTAATTATTAAATAGCTAATCCAGCTAATCTCCAAACAAAATCCAGCAAATAATTCAACAAATCACTGAGTTATCACCCAACAAAGAAAACAACTGCATAGACTCATTGTTTTGTAAAATACTAACCATGAAGTCTTTGAAGCACCCACAGGAGAAATGGTACAATTAGAGAAAATGTAAATAATTTTCTTGATATTCTGAGCATTTCCAGGAGACTGCATCCACTTTGGGGCACTCCAGTTCAAGAGAGACACGGATCTGCTGGAGAGAGACCAATGGAGGCTGTGAGGATGACTGGGGTGTGTGAACACCTCACCTATGAAGAAAGGCTGAGAGACCTGGGGCTGTTTAGTCTGGAGAGAAGTTCTGAGGGGATCTGATTGATGCCTATAAATATTTCAGGAATGGGTGACAAGATGAAGTTGCCAGGCTCTTTTGGATGGTGCCCAGTGATAGAACAAGAAACAATAGGTACAAGATGGAACACAGGAGGTTCTTCAATGTGATAGAATAGAATAAACCAGGTTGGAAGAGACCTTCAAGATCATCATATCCAACCTATCAACTCATCCAACCCACCTAATCAACTAAACCATGCAACCAAGCACCCTATCAAGTCTGCTCCTGAACACCTCCAATGATGGTGACTCCACCACCTCCTCAGGCAGCACATTCCAATGGGCAATCACTCTCTCTGTGTAGAACTTCTTCCTAACATCCAGCCTAAACTTCCCCTGGTGCAGCTTGAGACTGTGTCTTCTTGTTCTGGTGCTGGTTGCCTGGGAGAAGAGACCAACATCGGCCTGTCTACAACCTCCCTCCCAGCTCCCTCAGCCTCTCTTCATGGGGCTTGTGTTCCAAACCCCTCACCAACTTCATTGCCTTTCTCTGGGCATGTTCCAGCAAGTCAACAGCCTTCCTAAACTGAGGGGGGTTACTGTGGCCAATGTACAGAACCTGGCACTTGGACATGTTCAATCTCATGCCCTTGGCCTCTGCCCATCTGTCCAGCCTGTCGAGGTCCCTCTGCAAAGCCTCTCTGCCCTCCAGCAGATCAACTCCTGTCCCCAGCTTGGTGTCGTCCGCAAATTTACTGATGATGGACTCGATGCCCTCATCCAGCTCATCAATAAAGATGTTGAAGAGCATGGGGCCCAGCACTGATCCCTGGGGCACACCACTGGTGCCTGGCTGCCAGCTGGATGTGCCACCATTCACCACCACTCTCTGGGCTCAGCCCTCCATGCCAGTTCCTAACCCAATGCAGTGTGATCCTGTCCAAGCCATGGGCTGATAGCTTGGCCAGGAGTTTACTGTAGGGGATGGTGTCAAAGGCCTTGCTGAAGTCCAGGTAGACCACATCCACAGGCCTCCCCACATCTACCAGGCAGTCACCTGATCATAGAAGGAGACCAGGTTGGTCAGGCAGGACCTGCCCTTCCTAAAGCCATGCTGGCTGGGCCTGATCCCTTGGCCATCCTGTGAGTGCTGAGACACTTCATTATGGTGAGGGAGCTGGAGCCCTGGAGAAGGCTGCCCAGAGAGGTTGTGGAGCGCCCTTCTCTGGAGACTTTCAAAACCTGTCTGGATGTGTTCCTATGTAGCCTGTCATAGGTGATCCTGCTCTGACATGTTGTTGGACTGTTGTTGGAGGTCTGTTCCAACATTCTGTGATTCTGTGAAATCCAACACCCTCAGTAAAGGAGATATAAAAACTGACACTCTGGGGGGGGAAAAAAACCCAACACATTAAAATAAGATACATTAATAGGATTAAAATAACAAAAATCACAATAAATGTAGCCATAGTAAACCCTGTGAACAACTGTGTATCTATCCTTTTAATACCCCTACAGAGATAGCCTCAGCTGCCACACTGGACATTGATGAATGCATTTTAAGATAGGGAATATTACTGTTCCCTTTGTACAGCTGAGTCACTGAGGGAAAACACTTCAATGAGTTGCTCAGCATCATATAGACAGAAGCTGCACGACAAGGAAACATTGGTCAAGCTAATTCTTCAACCACTGAACTTGCCTCTCTTCATTTTCCTTTTAATAATAATTTTAATTGTTTAAAGAATGAGAGAAAAATGCATCTCTAAATGAGCAAAACTCAAGAGGTTAGCCAAACATGGCTTTCCAAGGAATGAGACCTTCTTTTCCAGTCAATCCTGCAGTGAAATAAAATGGCAGGTGAAATGTACTTTGGAAACAGGGGCTAAGAGGGATTTGAAACAGTCAGAGACACAATAATACGTTATTAGAAGCCATTGCCACAATGCAGCATTCAGACCAAGAGCTTAGCAGGAATTAAAAAAGGATTAAACCTTTGTAAGGATAATGAGAACATCCATAGTTACTTTAGATAGGATATAAAATAATATTTTTAGAAGAGAAATGCAGACATTCCTCAGGGCACCGAGAGCCATTCACTTAAGAAGTTAGGAAGACTCTTCCTCCAGAGAATAATTGTTGTCCAACTCATAACCTCCCTTGAAAACACTTGTAGAGGATGGCCTTAGTTCCTCTACAGTGTTTTTCTATTGATCAAATCCATTTGGACAACTCTTTATTGCACAACTGTGCATATTCAGTATTTAGGCTGGATGTTAGGAAGGAATTCTTCATAGAGAGAGTGATTGCCTATTGGAATGGGCTGCCTGGGAAGGTGGTGGAGTTGCCATCACTGGAGGTGTTTAGGAGGAGACTTGATAGGGTGCTTGGTGCCATTGGTTGATAATATTGGATCTTGGTTGGAGTTGATGATCTTGAAGATCTCGTCCAACCTGGTTAATTCTATTCTACTACAGTAATTTAAATGTTGGCATAGGTTACACCTCGGTTCTGCGCTGTAATCAGGAGCTCACAGACTTCCCTAAAAGCCAAACCAGAGTATAGAGAAATGTATGTTCAGAGCAATTGGGAATTAAATTTAATTTCACTGAAAGAACCACAGAATGGCTCAGGTTGGAAGTGACCTCAGAGGTCATCTATTCCAACCTCCCCACCATAGGTAGGAACACCTCTCAACCAACTCAGCTGCTCAAGGCCTCATCCAGCCTGGCCTTCAACACCCCCCAAGAAGGAGGCAGCCACAACCTCCCTGAGCAGCCTATTCCAGTCTCACCACCCTCCTTCTGAAAAACTTCTTCCTCAGCTCCAGTCTAACCCTGCTCTCCCTCAGCTTCAAACCATTCCCCCTTTCCTGTCTCTAGACACCCTCATGAGAAGTCCTTCTGCCGCCTTCCTCTAGGATCCCTTCAGGTATTGGAAGGCAGCTCTAAGGTCTCCCTGGAGTCATCTTACATATTATTAAATTGTTCTTATTATCATTAAATTGTTCCAACCAATTGAGGTTTTGGGGGGGTTATTTTAGTTTTTCTTTTAATAGGTTGGGTTTTGTTTGGTTTTGTGAGCAGTTTAATATACTTGTTGGGTTTGATAATTTTTTTTGGGGTGGGTCATAAGATTGGGTTGGTTTTTTTGGCTCTTTTATTTTCTTTCAGGTTTTGTTTCTCTTTTGCCTCTGTAGCCCTTAGTATTGCAGATGGGAATGGCTTTTTATAGAAGTGATTTACATTTAGAGTAGTGTGCCATTCTCCCCAAGAGGAACCCATCTCCCTGACTCCTAAATCAAGGGACAAATTATAAATGTTCATCTTTGTAATGATGTTTGCGATCATCAGGTTCGGACTGGTCGAATTTAGATTGTTTTGAACACCAGCAGTTGTTGATGCAGAGGCCTTTGGGTTGGTGTTTTGTTTGCCTTTATTTATTTTTTTTTTAAATCACAAGCACTATTTTGGTTTAGATTTGCTAGCTTAGAAATCACAAATCCATTTTCACAGTTCATATAAAGCTCACTGTACAATTTCTGGCACAGCAAGGAGAAACTCAGTAGATAAGTAGAGAAAATTATTTAGAAACCAAGTCAGCATTTTTAAGGAATTTGATTTAGAAAATGCAATTTTGTGCCTTCAGTAAATCCTTGAAAGTCATTATGGCATTTTTTTTTTTCCTAGTTAACTTTCTTCAACGTGCCTGGTGATGGAAATGGCTGTTTACAATATTTAAAGTAGCTTTATGAATGCTATCCTGGCCTGTATCAGGAACAGAGTGGCCAGCAGGAGCAGGGAGGTCATTCTCCCCCTCTACGCTGCACTGGTTAGGCCACACCTTGAGTCCTGTGTCCAGTTCTGGGCTCCTCAGTTTAGGAAGGAGGTTGACTTGCTGGAACGTGTCCAGAGAAGGGCAACAAAGCTGGGGAGGGGTTTGGAGCACAAGCCTTATGAAGAGAGATTGAGGGAGCTGGGGTTGCTTAGCCTGGAAAAGAGGAGGCTCAGGGCAGTCCTTCTTGCTCTCTACAACTACCTGAAGGGAGGTTGTAGACAGGTTGGAGGTTGGTCTCTTCTCCCAGGCAGGCAGCACCAGAGCAAGAGGACACAGTCTCAGGCTGCACCAGGGGAGGTTCAGACTGGATGTTAGGAAGAAATTCTTCACAGAGAGTGCCAACTGGAATGTGCTGTCTGGGGAGGTGGTGGAGTCACCATCATTGGAGGTGTTTAGGAGGAGACTTGATGGGGTGCTTGGTGCCATGGTTTAGTTGTTTAGATGGTGTTGGATGATGGGTTGGATGCGATGATCTTGAAGGTCTCTTCCAATCTGGTCTATTCTATATGAAAACCATAGTTACCTTTATTCATTCTCTGGCACTATATAGCATTAATATTTTGGTAAACCTGAAAATGTATTTTCACAAAAGCAAAACAGGATTATAGCAGCTAAGCCCAGTCTTGAGTTAAAATAAGGGAAATAACTTTGAACAAAGCAGTAGTTCTGTTATGACTATGCTGTGAAATAATCACCATTTGATCTTAAAGGAAGCTAAATGTAAATCCTGCCATGAGTTGTGGTCTACAGAAGTGAGAGAAATGTGGCTTTAAGCTAAATGGGTGTTCTGTTCCTTTCATGTTTTGGGATCACGGTTTCTGAGAACATCCTAGAGCAGTTTTAAGGCAGCTCTACGTGGCATGTGCCTAGTTGGTATTCAAGAGATATGGGTCACAGAATGATAGGGGTTGGAAGTGACCTCCAGAGACCATTCAGCTCCCCTGCAGGATCACCCAGGGCAAGTGACACAGGAACACATCCAGAAGGGTTTGGAATGTCTCCAGAGAACAAGATCAACCTCTTTGGGCAGCCTGCTCCAGGGCTCTGCACCCTCACTGTGGAAAGTTTTTCCTTCTGCTCCAGCTTGTACTCATTGCCCTTTGTCCCATTACTGGCCATCACCGAGCAGAGCCTGGCTCTGTCCTCCCTACACTGCCCTTCACCTATTGATAAATTTTAATGGGGTCTTCCTGGATGTGTCTGCTGGACACACACCCAGCACTTCCCACAGTGGTTCCTCCTAGAGCAGGAAAACTGGAAAAGGCAGCATGAAAGTGTCTGAATATGGGGTCTGGTAGCTCTTCAAAATCTCCATGACTACTCAGAGCCGCAGTGTCTATGTATTCCTCTGAATAATGGCAAACCAAAGAACAAAGCCAGAGAGGACTGGTGGTGCTAGCACTGTGGGAGATGAATAGGCTGGGTGTACTACTGTTGCTGCTCCTATTACTAATTTATTTAGCATTCAGACTAGAATGTAGCAAGGAGTCTTTTTTTTTTTTGTCACATCATTTTTTATAGCCAGACACCAGAGAGATGGAAGTTAAACAAATTAAAAACCTGTTCTTTGCCCCAGGCATGTTTTACTTTGTCATTTGCTTCAGTTCATTCCAGCATTCCACTTTTAATGGCTCACTTAGTTAAACTTGAACTTATGATTACTGTTACTAGTTCTAATAAAGGCGTGTTTTGTGAGGGCTTCATTACCGTTGCCTCAGGATAACAGCTGCTAATTTGTTTTATTACTATAATATATTTCATTTAGATTTTTCTCTTTAAAACCTCTGGCTGTGGTGATTGCAGCCATTGTTTTCTACTCTTAACAGTTAGCTTGCAGAGCTGGCATAGCCTACAGGACATTGCACATGGCAGGCCTGCAGGCTGGTGGATCAGATCTACAATCACGTCCCATTTATACCACAGGCTTGCTTCTTCCCTTGGACAACATTTCTTTTTCTCCTGTAAAATACAGACAGTAATACCTGCATCCCCAGCTAGGGGCTTAGATGCCTGCTGATAGCTGTGCTTGATAAGAGCAACATATTTCCTCTCAGAAGTTACATGCTGTTGTTTCACACTACTTGCGCACTGGAGCAAATTCAGTGTCCTCAGTACAGTTTTGGATTTTCATTGGTGAATTCTAGTGTTAGAGGTCTGTGGAACAAATTCAGTTCTTTCTTGGATTTGTGTAATGATCACCAAGTATTGCACTGTTATCCTGCTGCAGTTAATTGGATTGTGTTGGAAGTGTGTAACTGATAAGTGAAGCCAAATGTATGGCCAAGTTCAGGAGACAGCCTGGGTTGTGGACTAGTTATTTTGGCACTTGTGTGTTTCTCTGATGCACAGCATAAAAAGATTAAACCCTGTTAGACTCCTGGAGCTTGGCTGCTCTGGCTAATCTTAAGGCAGCATTCTAGCAAGTGCCCTACCACAATCCCTTTCAGAGCAGCTGCTGTACTTCTCTGCATGGAGCTGAGCCTCCAGCCCACCAATAGTTCTCAATGTTGCAAGAAGCTAAGACCCACATTTTCTAATCCCTTGCTCAGACCAAAGAGGGAATCTAGTGTGTATTTCCTATACCTGTGTTTGAACACTGACATATAAATTGTGTCTGATTTATCTACTATTTCTGTATTTGGTGCAGTGATTATAACACCTAAACTGACAATTTCTAGGATAAAAAGAGCAGAAAAATATATCACAGTACACTAGAGGTTGGAAAGAGCCTTGAGACATCATGGGGGCCGACCCCCCTGCCAAAGCAGGGTCACCCAGGGTAGTCTGCACAGGAATGCATTCAGATGGGTTTTGAATGCGTCCAGAGTAGGAGACTCCACAACCTCACTGGAACATGTATTTAATTGTTTCAGATTCCCTGTGTTTTATCTTAAAATCAGGCTACAAACTCACATTCTAATTGCTTTTTTGTGTTCTAGCTCACGCTATTGAAGTGGTTGCCTGCTTTATTTAAAGCTGTCCACTGAACGCTTCTAAGTAATTGAGAAAGAAAATGTGCTGCAGAGGAGGAAGACCTTGTAACCCTCAAGTTTACATTTGTAGGTTATGCTCAAAGGGAATGATCTTCTTAAAATCACTCTCTGTCCCTTGAACAAATACAGCTTCCTCAAAAAACCTAGATGAAGAACCTGACAGTTGTTCAGCCCAGCACTCAGGTTCTCACACAGGAAGAAGTGATTCAGTGGGCATCTCCCCAGCACACCATCAGGAAGAAAACTAATTGTAGTCTAAGCAAAAGCCTAGCTTGCTTATCACCAAAAGGAGATGAAATAGCCACACCTTACATTAGCAAGTAAATTAACATGAAGCACAGTGGAGTCTTGCAAACAGCATAGAGAAAAGAAATTGTAAGTATCATGTCTAGTCTGGAAATTTAAGTACATGGCCTAGAAACAGAACATGCCTGAAACTTCCAATATTTTTTGGTCACTAAATCTTCCAAAACCTCTTAACTGAAGAGGAGTAAACCTGGTGTGTTGAATTTGTGGCTGTTCGTCTCTGACAACTCTGAAAGTCAAGTGGCATTAGGCCACCTGGTTTAGGGGAGTAGTTTTGAAAGGCTAGATCTCAGGGCACTTTAGGAACAATCGATTTCACAACAAACTGCACCACTGACCTCTGCTGAAGGTAATCAGTACTGCTCACTTCTGAAAACTCAATTCCTTATCAGAGCTAAAAGGTATTCTCATTTCAAGTTAAGCTGCAGGGTCTGGAGATTGAAGCTGGAAGGACTGTTTGGCCGTGGCAGCCAGGTAGTAAAGACCATAGGTGGGAGAGAACTACCTGAGCTAAGGGTATAAAACCACAAAAATACACATTTGTCATGGAAACATTTATGCCACAAGAGGAAAGAAATTTTCTTTGGTGCACCCCAAAAGATCTAACTGGATAGTGCTGGAGTTTGTGGAGAGGATTGTATTTCATAAGCATATGAAGGAGACAGTTTGAATTAGGAAGCAGCAGGCTTCAGTAAATCCCTTCCAGTCTTATCTGCTCGTCACTGTTTCCACCTAGCATCACAGTACTCCCTTTGTGTTTAGCTGCAGTGCTAAATCACTGTAAACCTCTAATTTGGAAAGATTCTTTGCTCCTACAAATTACTTCTAGCCAGCAGACATCTCTGAGAAATATAAAATGTGTTTTTTTTCCTCAAAGTTGGATACAGAAGGTGTAATCCATCTGTAAGAACTTCTATTGATGTTGTAGTATAGTGTTGACTTTAAGCACCACTGAAAACTTCATCTTTTGATTCCTCAGTACACCCTTGAGTTTGGCTTTCAGATTCCCAGTTATTATCAAACCAGGGCACCCATATTTCCCAGTGCCACTATTCCAAAGCTGGAGCTTTGTTATCACACCTGGAGGCTTCAAACTTGGATGTTCCTACAATTAAAAAAAGAACATAAAATAATATCATGATCATCTAGCAGATTGCACAGGTTTGCTCTGATTTAATACAGGCCACAGAGAACAAAAAAGGCTCAGGAATTAAACAAATGCAAAGGAAATATTTCATTAGTGAAAGACTGGGATAATAGCCAAGACAGTTTGAAGAATGATGAAGGCAGGATTCACTGTGAAGGGAGAAATGGATGGCTAAGGAGGAAGGGCTGCTGAAGTTTAAACTAAGTTTGCACTGCTTCAAACCTGATGACTGTTTACTTTGATGCATTTCCTTCTTTTCTATTTCCTCACTTGATGTTCCTCAAAGCTGCCTAAATTCCTCTTTTTCCTTTTTCTTTCTTTTGTACCTTTCACTGCACCTGCTTCCATCACTGCCTTCTTTCCCACTTTGCTCCTACACAAGCAAGACAAGGAATTAGCAACTGTGCAGGCACTTTTTAGAACACTTTTTTTGCCCCACTTTGTCAAAGGACCTAAGTAAGGTGCAGTGTTGAGTCCACAACCAACAACTTTCATTGTGGAAAATCGCATTGAAGTAAGTGTTTGCCATAACATTAACATCAGGGTCTGTTGGTGTGTAAGTTTCTGGAAAAGCAGTAGTAGTCTTCATATCCTACCAGAAGAGGATAAACCAACTCTGTCTTCCTCCTCCAGGGAGCTGAAAGAATTTGTCACTGATAAGGAAGTCATTTAGAAGGCATTTCTACCATATCAGTCAGTCTTATAAGCAGCACAGCAGGAAGCATATCAAGGAGACCAAAGCAATTAGCAAGCAAAAGCCAGTTCCCTAGTGAGACTGAGAGAGGCTGAATTCTACTACTAGTTGGCCTGTTTTGAGTTTGAAGAGTTTTGTCTGAGTTTATTCCTGGTTAGAAAGGCCACCAAATATTGTACCTTTATTTAAAAGTGGTAGCAATACCAATCATGTTTGACAGGCAGAGGCAATATATTTCAATTCAGCAGAGCAGATCTTTCTACTCCTCCAGTAGTGTAAGACTTATATTTTGCAGCGTTCATGGTCACTAAATCCTACTAATTCAACAGCTGGATTGATCATAATGCTCTGAATGATCCTTAATAGCCTGCATCTCCAGGAAACTGTAAGAATGGTCATGTAGGGTGCTAAATAGATTTGATTCTTCTTCATACTCCTTTAATCCTCTGAAAAATCTCCATTCAAGCTATTTTCAGCCATTTCCAGGTGTTAGCCAACTCCCATGGAGGATATGTGACAGTGTCACAAATGAGGGCATATAAATTATCTCAATAAATTTCACTAAGCTGCTAAAGCATAGGGAATGCTATTGAAGTCCTCACTCTACTCCACATTGAATAATTAAAACAACCTCCAATGGTATTTTTATCACATGGAGATTGATTTTTTTTTTAACATGGATATGTTACTCCATGAGAGAGTGCACTATAGTCACTTAACCTTTCCATACAGCTGGTTTAGCGTATGAGGAGGTCAAATGGGAGGAAAGAAAACAACTATCTCTTCCCAAATTAGCTACTAGAACTGGAAGGACTGAAAAGAATGCATCATTCCTAGGAAGAGATCCATTTCCTGAGTTATGTCTATAGTATAGTTTCAGCTTGGTACAGGGATTGCCTACTTAGCTTTATGTGAGAGAGAGCTAAATAATGATCCATCACAGCAGCAAATTTGGTAGACTCTATCTTGCTGAGAAGCCAGGTAAATTAGCCTTATTTCCAGCCTGATGTTGCACAGAAGGACCATTGCTGAAACCCAACCTGTCTGACACAAATGTGGGGATCTTTCCACTGCAATTGTTCAAATGTATTGCTTTAATTGGAGGCGATGATCTTGAAGGTCTCTTCCAACCTGATGTATTGTATTGTAATACTGTTTGTAAGAGTTCTTGCCCCAGCGAGTTCGCTGATATTTTTTTCTCTAAATAAATAAGACACTTATAATGTCTGCCTATCTCAATCTATCTGTGAGTATTGGTTGGATATCTGACATTTTCAGGCAGCAGCAATCGAGGGCTTTAAAACCAGAGATTAAAAGATTATAGCTACCGCAATGGAGCTGTTCTATCTGGCATCACCTTGTATTGCCAGGGGCTGCATGGGAAGTGCCTTGATGCGTTTATTAGATGTTGTTTGCGTTAAGACTATATCTCTTGATACTGGATGTAAAAGGTTATTCTGAATCATGTTAATGTGCAAATCTAAAACAATTTAGAAATGCCTCAGTCAGGCTGACAAATAGGGCTGTTGACAGTGCTGCCACCGGGGAGAGAAGAACGCCGGGCTTATGAGAGGAATTCCTCGCGCAGAAAACAATCCGACACCAAAAAAAGCCCTGAACCAGCTGAGGGACATGAAAGTGCCTCTGAAATATACTGCCCAGTGCTGTAATGTGTGAAATGATGTCTGCAGAACACTGAGGAAACGCTGCATAGTGAATGACTTCTAAAAAATCACCGCCATAAACATGTCGCGGGCTCTTTCCATCATCACTTTGCAGCACGCCTCAGCTTGAAAGGGAATGTATTTTCAGATTCACACCTGAGGATGCCTAATATGGTTAGGGAAACACAAAGCAGAGAGCTTGCCTCTGACTCAAAGGGTAATGAAAAGTTTAAAATGAAGTTGCTTATTCACAATAGGGCAGTAGTACAGTTGGGTCACATTATGTCCATAAATAGCCCAAGGAAAATCTCCCTGGCAGGTACAAGTCCTGTTCAGCATATAGGATCTGCTAAAGGGCCATCTTGGCTCTGCCCTTTCTGTAATCCAAAGGAAAATGAATGCAGACACATGGAAATAAAAGGACTATACACAATTCTCCAGTGGTGGAAAGTCCCTGTGGGCTGATAACAAACAGAATGTGTAATGGGACAATTAGACCCAATGTGAAAAGTATTTATGAATGCCAATGTAGAAAGTAATATACTGCACAGAGCTATAGATCTTGGTGTGTTAATATGTAATCAATACATCCTTATGACTACCAGCAGCATTACCAAACTAATTGTCTCTTCTCAGGTATTTTGTTAGCTTGAATTCACTGACACAGGGTAATGGCATGGCATGCAACACTGTTCTTTGAATCAATAACCTTCTACTTAATACAGACAAAGTATAACATCAGCATTGGATACTAGATTCCAGTTCATCCTACTGTCCAAAGGTCTGCAAAAAGGCAACACTTTCAGATTTAAATCTGGAAAATTTTGCAATGCTTGTAAAGGTTTTTCATGACAAGATGGGGCTTCTTTTCCACCTTGACAATTCTTGGGCTCGAGGTGGGGAGAAAGTTCTTCACAGAGAGAGTCATTCGCCATTGGAGTGGGCTGCCCAGGGAGGTGGTGGAGTCCCCATCCCTGGAGGTGTTCAAGAGGGGATTGGATGTGGCACTTGGTGCCATGGTCTAGTCATGGGGTCTGTGGTGACAGGTTAGGCTTGATGATCTTCGAGGTCTCTTCCAACCTAAGTGATACTTTGATACTCAGTCTGTAGCCTAGATCCAGAAAGGACACAGATTATGGTGCTACTGTCAGAATGAAATACACAATTTTTAGCCTGATTTCCTTTTCCCTCTTTTTTTTTTTCTTCTCCCATGAAGGAAGGAAAATTTGATGCCTGAGTTTATGCAGTTCATAGAATCAACAATGTTGGAAAAGATCAAGTCCAACCTGTCACCCAAAACCTCATGACTACTAAACCATGGCTGCAAATGCCGCATCCAATCCCTTTTTGAATACCTCTAGAGCAGACTCCACCTCTCTGGGCAGCACATTCCAATGGCTAACAACTCTCTCTATGAAGAACTTTCTTCTCACCTTGAGTTAATCTAACAGATCAGAGAAAATCCTCCAGAGTCTCACCACCCTCCTACTGAAGAACTTCTTCCTCAGATCCAGTCTAACCCTGCTCTCCCTCAGCTTCAAACTATTCCCCCGTGTCCTGTCTCTAAACACCCTTGTGAAAAGTCCCTCTGCAGCCTTCCTGTAGAATCCCCTCAAGTATTGGAAGGCAGCTCTAAGGTTCCTCCTGGAGTTTTCTCTTCTCCAGGCTGAACAACCCCAGCTCACTCAGCCTGTCCTCATAGCAGAGGCGCTCCAGCCCTTGGATCATCTTTATGGTCCTCCTCTGGACCCTGTGCCCTTCTTATGATGGGGACACCAGAACTGAACACAGCATTCAAAGTAGGGTGTCACAAGAGTAGAATTAGGGGCACCCAATGAGGTGACTCCTGCATCCTTGTGTCCTGTGATGGAGTTTTCAATAAAAATGAAAGACCTGGGTTGTGGGGGTGAGGGGAACCAGTTCAATTGCTGGGTTTCTCATGTGGCCTGGGAATGGCTGATGGATCACTCATGATAGTTTGGCTGAGAAATATTTAAGACTGCAGTTGGATATAAAGGTAAGAGATGACTGATCTTTTCAGCCTTTACTGATTAAAATTACTCAGAACAGAGGCATCACACTCAAATACATAGAAAGAACAGTGACTCTTCATTTAGGTCCCTTGCCCAACTGGTTTGTTACAGATGGTGTGTTCATACTCAAGTCCAAATAATTTTTTAGGCATTTTGGACATTCTACAAAAGATCAATCTGTCTGACAACTTTCTAGTAGCAGTGAACTCACTTTGCATATGTAAAACACTGCGTGCTTGGCAACCCCACATATGTTGTTCATAATCACTTATTTGCACAGCATCTTAATGAGCAGCACAGAAACCATCATCAAGCAAAAATTAAAGGGACCAAAAAGGGCTTTGAAAAAAAAAAATATATATAAATAAATATTGAGACTTTAAATTGCCAAAGGATTTTCAGTCAGGTGTTCAGAATTGAAGAAAAACAAATCAAAAGACAAACAAACCCCAAACAAATCCCTCCAAAAACCTGATTTTTTTGCTTATTAAGCAAATAAATATTGAGACTTTAAATTGCCAAAGGATTTTCAGTCAGGTGTTCAGAATTGAAGAAAAACAAATCAAAAGACAAACAAAACCCAAACAAATCCCTCCAAAAACCTGATTTTTTTGCTTATTAAGCAAAAAAAAAGGCAAAATAAAGGGGGAAAAAAGAGAGAATCTTTCTTTCTCCTCACTCTCTAAATGCTGCATGTGATTGCAAATAGCTAGTATAGCTTGTGGAAGAAAATAAAGCAGCCAAAACGTGAGCACAGTGGTACACTAAATTATTCATTTAATCATTATTGACCTCAGGTGAATTAGCAAATGGTGTGCTCTAGCTGAGCACAAAGTTATTCATCTTTGATTTTAATCTGGGTGGAAGCTGAGCTACGTGTTATTAATGAAAGCCCCAAGAAAACGCAATAGGCAATTTCCTCCCAACATGTTTAACAACATGAATTAAGAAATTGGTTATGTTCATATAGTTGAATAACAAGAAAAAAAATATCAGATTGTGGTATATGTGCTACAATCTCATCAAAAGGATTTAGGAAAAGCAAAAGGTGGCAAAGGCATCTTAAAGAGAAGGATTAGCCTTCTGATTGTAACTTCACCAGGAGCCTTGAGGGCTCGAACTCTATTCCAGAGCAGCCATCAGAGTGCAGTACTCAGACTTTTGTCCTTCTGTCTAAAAGGTGCTAATATAATTTCATTTATAGTATAGTGTGGGGTTCTCTTGTAATCAGAAGTCAAAAGGTACCTCTGAATTACATCATAGAATCCTGGAATGGCTCAGGTTGGAAGGGACCTCAGAGCCCATCTACTCCAACCTCCCCACCATGGGCAGGGTGCCTCTCAACTGGATTGAGCTGCTCAAGGCCTCATCCAGCCTGTCCTTAAATACCCTTAAATTTTGAGAGAGCTGGGGTTGCTTAGCCTGGAGAGGAGGAGGCTCAGGGGTGACCTTATTGCTCTCTACAACTACCTGAAGGGAGGCTGTAGACAGGCAGAGGTTGGTCTCTTCTCCCAGCCAACCAGCACCAGAACAAGAGGACACAGTCTCAAGCTGCACCAGGGGAAGTTTAGGCTGGAGGTTAGGAAGAAGTTCTACACAGAGTGAGTGATTGCCCATTGGAATGGGCTGCCCAAGGAGGTGGTGGAGTCACCATCACTGGAGGTGTTCAAGAGGAGATAGGGTGCTTGGTGCCATGGTTTAGTTGATTAGGTGGTGTTGGATGATAGGTTGGACACAATGATCTTGAAGGTCTCTTCCAACCTGGTCTATTCTATTCTATTCTATTCTATTCTATTCTATTCTATTCTATTCTATTCTATTCTATTCTATTCTATTCTATTCTATCTACTCTACTCTACTCTACTCTACCCTACCCTACCCTACCCTACCCTACCCTACCCTACCCTACCCTACCCTACCCTACCCTACCCTACCCCTAAGAAGGAAGCAGCCACAACCTCCCTGGGCAGCCTATTCCAGAGTCTCACCACCCTCCCACTGAAGAATTTCTTCCTCAGATCCAGTTAACCCTTCTCTCTCTCAACTTCAAACCATTCCCCCTTGTCCTGTCTCTAGACACCCTCATGAGAAGTCCCTCTGCAGTCTTCCTGTAGGATCCCTTCAGGTACTGGAAAGGCTGCTCTAAGGTCCCTCCAGAGTCTTCTCCAGGCTGAACAACCACAGCTCCCTCAGAATATGCTCGCAGCAAAGGTGCTCCAGCCCTTGAATCATCTCTGTGCCCCTTCTCTGTACTCTGCAATGTGAAGGAATTTAAAGCAAACCAGATTTGTTTTGCAGCAGTGGGTTGAAATTTCCTCACAGAGTATATGCAGACATTTCAGCAATACACTAAATGTTATGCACTAATAACATTTTTGTTTTCTTCAGTGATGGGTTTCTAAGCCAGAGCATCAGTGACTAGAACCATTCACTGGCCTTTCCTACAGTTCACAGGCATGGTTAGATGAACTGGTCCATGTGTCCTAACAAAATGCTTCCTCCTTTATGTGAAAACCTCAAGTGGTTATGAAGCATGTCTGGGAAATAAATGTGAGCAAAACTCAGAACATTCTTTTCGCCTGATAAGAAGGAAGCTGGAGAAGTCCACAAGGATAAATTCAGTCTGAAAAATGACTGCACTGTAAATGCATAATATTGTTTTTAAGACTCAAAATAAATGTCAGAGGTGACTCAGTCAGTCTCTATCTCCCTATCTCTGTTGCTGCAGCTATGGTGTTTGAGAGGCTGGATGCTGAAATGTCAGGGGGAATATCAGGTGAGAAGTGGATAGCCTCTGTTTTGTTCACGCAGTTACCTTCCCTTTCTATTTCAAAGCTTCTAGTAAAGCACGTTCAGTTAGGATTAATGGGCTTTTAAGTACTAATACATGGAATCCAAGATAAGCTGCACAAGGCCAGGGAAAGGTCTTTACCTTTAAAACTCAAAGGTCTGATGAACACTAACTAGTCCCTGTGCTGCTCATCAGAGGAGAATGAAATTTGCCTTAAATGGAAGGAGCCATTTTTTGGGGCAATTGTGTCAGCCTATGCCTGTGGTGAGAGCTAAGCTGAGCTGACACTGCTGTGCCCCAGAGATGGAACAGCCATTCCGTGGTTCTATGGTGTTTCTCATCCCAAAAGCTAGACAGTGATTAACATTAAAGTATATTCAAATACAGTACTTTAGAGAAAACTTTAAAAGAATACTTAATTACTGGTGACAACGTAGGGCAGGCCACACAGGAACACATCCAGGAAGGTTCGGGAAGTCTCCAGAAGAAGACAACTCCACAACCTCTCTGGGCAGAGAGAAGTGTCTCCTCAGGTTGAGATGGAGCCTCCTGTGTTCCAGCTTGCACTTATTGTTCCTTGTCCCGGGCACTACCCATAAGAGCCTGGCACCTTCATTCTGACACCCACCCCTCAGATATTTATAGACAGTGATCTGATCCCTTCTCAGCCTTCTCTTCTCCAGGCCAAACAGCCCCAGGGCTCTGTCTTTCTTCACAGAAATGTTCAAGTCCCCCAGTCACTCTCATAGCTCTCTGTTGGACTCTCCCCAGCAAATCCCTGCCTCTGTGACTTAACGTGCAGTTTTATGTGACATCACCCTAAACTGTTAAGTGCATGCTCTTCTTTGCTAAAAGGAGGAGAGAGAAAGCAAACCAGGAGGGTAAAACTAGAAGACCAGACTGTCCTGGGTGAGTTTGAACCTCATTTGCTCTTTCTGAACTGCATCAGACATAGTGAGTTTGAACCTCATTTACTCTTTCTGAACTGCATCAGACACAGACCCACTGTGGGTGAATGAATCTAGCCCCAGATGCATGGCTGACAAAACTAGAAACTTGAGTGAAGTGACACTAGTGATAACAAAACACTTAACTAAAACACAACTTTGATATGAAGACTCAATTCCATAGTTATTTCCCTATGTCTAGTACTAAGTGTCTATTATGGGATGTGCATGTGAAAAAGAAAGAGAGCATGCAGGGATGAGAGATAAAATGACACCAGCAACAAAGGGATGGCAAAATAATTACAATGTGCTTCTCCTGCTGCTACTGCTGTGAAGCCTCTGAATTGTGTGAATCAAAATCGGAACCATTATCAGATGCGAATAGGAGGCATAATTTCAGTCAATAAGACACTGAAATAACATCTATGAGATGATTGAACATTGCAATTATGGAAACCATGCCGAGGGTGAAAATTTCAGAGGAGAAGCCAAAGAGAGTCGCAGAGTTGTTCAAAAGTCCACGGTTTTGTCTCTCTGATGCGCTTATTTTATAGCAGTCGGGTGTTGAGGTAATTTAACCTTGCAAACTTCAAGTAAAATCCATAGCCAGGAAAAAAATAAACCACCCACCCACAACAAAACCCAAGCCACAAACCACCTAACAACAGCAGCCAACACCCCCACAAAACCACAAAAAAGCCCATAATGGTATGAAATTTAAACTGTTCCTGCTGGTTGTGTCTGCACTCCAGTCCAAACCAATGGAACTGGTTTGTTGGGTTTTTTCCTGCATCTGCAACTAAACTTGAAAATTGTCACGAACCATAACAATGACAGAAACTTATTCAGTCATGCCAATGCCAAAACTAGAACTAACACTACTTCAGACTCTCTTCCAAGCATTTGTTGTGAACCTAGTCTACATTTCTTGGCATGATGGACTTTGAGACTCCCCCTCCATCTGAATGCAGAGTAGTACTGACTGCTTTGCTGGGCATCCTTATTGTCCCTCAGGACTGAAGACGTTGTTCAGATGACTGCAAGGCCTGTTGATTCTGCATAGTTCTTCATGTTGAACCCATGTGATGGGTGAGAGCAAGAGAATTAAAGCCTACATGGATTTGAATTCTGTGGGTTTTAAGACCAGGCTGGTTGTGGCTCTGAGCAACCTGATCAAGTGTGAGGTGTCCCTGCCCATGGCAGGAGGATTTGAACCAGATGAGGTCCCTTCCAACCCTACCAATTTTATGATTCTATGATTTATCTAAGACCTTCCAAGCCTTGGGCTTTTACCCTCCTGAATTATTTCATACACTCATTTTCCAAAGCCACATCCACTGGAGTCTTGACTTCCCATTGCTGGGAAAGCTGGGCAGTCCTGTCAGCTGTGAAGCTGCTCACAGCTATGGATCTCAGGCATCACGTCTGTTGATGTATTTCTAGTCTCTCATCCTTTTGTCAGAATCTTTTCCTCACTTTCTAGCCTGTTTTTCTCCATTTGAACCCTTTGTCTGCAGAGACACAGCATGTGATCAGTCTCCTAACTGGTGGTCCTACCTCATGTCTCTTGCTAACTTGATTCAGTATGTGCCACTTCTTTCTAGTTCCAGGCATTATCAACATTCACAAACAGCCTGTACCAGTGGCAGGTAGCAGGCAGAGAGCTTGTGCTGGGGAGTTCAAGCATGGTTTCATACAGTCACACACACAATGATCTGCCATCCATCAACATTCATAACCTAAAGTATCTTTCACCTACCCCAGCCTTCCAGCCTAGTTCTCCTCTCTTTTTGAGAGCTTGGGTTCTTCCAACACCTTGAAGTGCAGTTTTCTTCCTAGGGAAAGTCAGGTGCTGGCTGCACACACCCCATCCCTTAATGCACATATCACTTGTCCCCAGTAACTCCCCAGAGGAGTTTTCTTTCCCTTTGAGTGTGCAGGATGGCTGGGAAAATGAGCTTTGCTAGGCTGAAGCTAGCCCTTGTGAACGCACCTGCCTAGTGTCATTTCCACTAATGGCCCTGTCAGAAAAGTCATGTCTGTTTCAGAGCTGAGGGTCCTGTACTGGCTAAGAGCTTTTGCAAATATTTCAACTCAACACAATTTGTGAAGGCCTGCACATAAGCAGACCCAGGCAAATTAAGGTTTGTAAAACTCCATTCTTAAACACTTGCAAAAATAACCTTAACTACTGTACAGTTTCCCCCTTCTAAGTGGTATTTTAGTTTCTGTTTGGCTGTTCCTCCCCATAAGCAGATACACTAACAAATTCTTGAGGTGGCTGCACTTCCAGGCTAATTTGTCTTACTTGGATTTTACTGTTCACTGCTGAACTTGTGGAGGTTTTTTTTTCTCTGCAAACCTGCTGGTAGGTATGTGTAGAGTTGAACCAATGCAAGAGTGTTTGCCTGAAGAGGACAATTAAAGGTAAATTCTAGGTGTGATCTCTCCAGGATTTTCTCACATTTGAATGTGCTTTGACCTGCTCACGTCTTGCAGCGTCTGCAGGCACCCCTGGGAAACTGCAGAGAGCTCTGGTGGGCTGCTATTCTCTGATAAAAGGCAGCAAGAGAACATTCCATTTCAGAGGGCTGTTTCTACAGGACAGTGCTGGTTGTAAGGTGGCTAACAATATAAAATATAACTATTTTTGATGGACCAAATTCTTCTGTCAGTTGCAATCTTGCAGTTGCAGGAAAAGCAGGGATTTGCACCAGTGTAACTGACAGAAAACTCTGTTTTTGATGCATTAAGGCAGCAGAAGCAATTTCTATTACAGATTTTGCTCTGCTCCCCCCACCCTGCATTTTTTCCCTTTTCAGCCTCATTTCTTGGATGAACTGGAAGTTGTTCAGCCTGGGACTTCCACATTTCAGAGTCATAGATGTCCAACATCACACCTCCTGAGTTTGTGGTGTCTCTGGAACGTGTCTAGAGAAGGGCAACAAGGTTGGTGAGGGGTTTGGAACACAAGCCCTATGAGGAGAGGCTGAGGGAGCTGGGGTTGCTTAGCCTGGAGAGGAGGAGACTCAGGGGTGACCTTCTTGCTCTCTACAACTACCTGAGGGGAGATTGTGGACAGGCAGAGGTTGGTGTCTCTTTTTCCCAGGCAGGCAGCACCAGAACAAGAGGACACAGTCTCAGGCTGCGCCAGGGGAGGTTTAGACTGGATGTTAGGAGGATGTTCTATACAGAGAGAGTGATTGCCCATTGGAATGGTCTGCCCGGGGAGGTGGTGGAGTCACCATCATTGGAGGTATTCAGGAGGAGACTTGATGGGGTACTTGGTGCCATGATCTAGTTGTTTAGGTGGGTTGGATTGGTTGATAGATTGGACACGATGATCTTGAAGGTCTCTTCCAACCTGGATTTATTGTATTGTATTATTGTATATATCAGAGTGTATCAAGTACATATCTCTGCCCTTCTGGCTTGATAAGATTGATTCATAGATTCATAGAACTCATTGATGTTCCAAATTTTTTTTTTACTTCCAAGTGTGAGAAAAAGGCATTATGTGTCCAAAGTGGATTTTAAGGAATTCATTTATATTTGGGAAAAGTTAAGATAAAAGTTTGGGAACTGCTACAATATTTGTATTAAGCAACACTTTAGATGGCTGGCTGCATCCACAGGAGTGTGGCCAGCAGCCTAAGAAAGGGGATTCTGCCCCTTAACTCTGCTCTGCTGAGACCCCACCTCCAATACTGCCTCCTGTACTGGTGTCCCCATCATAAGGACACAGAGCTGTTGGAATGAGTCCAGAGGAGGGCTATGTAGATGATCCAAGGGCTGAAGCACCTCTTCTGTGAGGATAGGCTGAAGGAGCTGGGGTTGTTTAGCCTGAAGAAGAGAAGACTCCAGGGAGATCTTAGAGCTGCCTTCCAATACTTGAAGGGATCCTAAAGGAAGGCTGCAGAGGGACTTTTCATGAGGGTGCCTACAGACAGGAGAAGGGGGACTGGTTTGAAGCTGAGGAAGCACAGGGTTAGACTGGATCTCAGTCTAGTTGAGAGGTGAAGAACCTTAACCATCCAGCTACTGAAGTTCAATATACTGTCTGCTGCTTTTACACTTGTCAAAAAGCCCCAAAGCCATAGAAACCACCAATATGAAGCTGTGCTGCCAGTCTGCTGTCACTGCAACTGACTACATGGAGTAGTCCCTCCAGTACCCAGAGCTGTTAATCTCTGCTTGTATTCTCCTATTCTCTTTTGTCTCAGAAATCCTTGTTGAGAAATTTCATTATATATATAAGCTTAATGTGCTAAGTGAAGTACAACTACTTAGGTAATAGTCTTAAGACATTGCTGCAAATGCAGAGAAAATAGATGGTAAAACAGCAGTAGTAGTAGTAAGCTCCTTCCATACATATTCTTCATGTTGGATAGACAGCACAGGACAGTAACATCCACCACTCTATGACACTAAGGTCAGGTGGATTATGTCAGTTTGTAAGAAGAGTTTCATTTCACTGTTAATGTGCACAGCATAAATGTACAGGCAGGTAATTGCCTCAATCCCAAATTGCCCCTAGGAGCTGTCTGGAAACCAGCTCTGCCATACCTGTAGTTGTTCATGTCACCAAATCCACAAACTGAACATACCACCTGTAGGTGCTTTCAAATGACTGATGTGCAATACTCTGAAATATTTTTTTGGAGCATATATGAAGTGGAATGAGCTTGGAATAGCTCCAGGATATGCAGTCCAGGACATTTGAATGTGTTCAGATGCAGCCCATTTCCAGAGGGACACAATTAGCAGCCTCAGACAGGTGTAGGTGTTGCTATTAGTACTTTATGCTATTACACCCTGAATTCTCCCACTGAGCCTTTCTGCCACTAAGGGGACATGCATTCTGAAGTGCTATAAATACATGATCTTTATGCTGGCTGAGGTCATAAATGGAAGCACAGTTTTCTTTAAGTAGACTAATGTTGCACAAAGTTACATCCAAGCCCTCTATTATTCTCATATTCATATTTGCAGTTTTAAGAGTGTACTGCTGGAAGCTTTTTAAGATGCTAGTCAAGAGCTTGTGAAATGAGAAACTTCAGTGAAACCAACTGGCTGTAGGAGAAATTCAATCAGAATTCTACTGTTTACATTCTTGATTTTCTTATAGTTTCATAGTTTCAGTTAGGGTTGGAAGGGACCTCAAGGATCATCCAGTTCCAACCCCCCTGCCATGGGCAGGGACACCCTACACTAGATCAGGCTGGCCAGAGCCTCAGCCAGCCTGTCTTAAACCCTCCAGGGACGGGCCTCAACCACCCCCTCGACAACCCATTCAGGGCTTCACCACTCTCATGGTGAAGAACTTCCTCCTCACATCCAGCCTGAATCTCCCCACCTCCAGCCTCATTCCATTCCCCCTAGTCCTATCACTACCTGATAGCCTGAGAACTCCCTCCCCAGCCTTCCTGTAGACCCCCTTCAGATCCTGGAAGGCCACAATGAGGTCACCTCAGAGCCTTCTCTTCTCCAGACTGAACAGCCCCAACTCCCTCAGTCTGTCCTCACAGGAGAGGTGCTCCAGCCCTCTGCTCATCCTCGTGGCCCTTCTCTGGACACCTTCCAGCACCTCCAGATCCCTCTTGTAATAGGGGCTGCAGAACTGGAGGCAGTACTCCAGGTGGGGGCTCACCAGAGCTGAGTAGAGGGGGAGAATCACCTCTTATATTTATCATTCTCATATTGGTTTTGGTGTTGGTTTTCTGCTATTAGCCAGAAACAAATCACTGTTTCTTTACCAACTATTAGCAAAACCAAGACTAATTACAGGACCACAGGGTCACAGGATGTTAGGGGTTAGAAGGGACCTCTGGAGAGCATCCAGTCCAACTCCCTTGCCAGAGCAGGACCATAGAATCTAGCACAGGTTGCACAGCAACACATCCAGATGGGTCTTGAAAGTCTCCAGAGAAGGAGACTCCACAACCCCTCTGCGAAGCCTGTTCCAGTGCTCTGTGACCCTCACAGTGAAGAAGTTCCTCCTTATGTTGAGGTGAAACCTCCTGTGCTGTAGTTTACATCCATTGCCCCTTGTCCTATCCCAGGGTGCAACTGAGCAGAGCCTGTCCCCTCCCTCTTGACCCCCAGCCCTCAGATATTTGTAAACATTTATTAAATCTCCTCTCAGTCTTCTCCAGACGAAAATTAAGAACTTGCAACATAAAAATTATCCTTAATGAGCTCACCAAGACTACAATAAAAGGATTATTACCAAACTATTCTCTCATTTATTCCTCTTTGGGTGTGGAACAATCCTGTATACTGCAAGGTCATTTAGGAAGGCCCAGATCTTAGCATACCTGTGTCAAGGACGGTATACAACAAGTAATAACCGTAACAAGACCAACTGACAAAGATGATTGCATGTGTATTGTAAATGAAAGTCTTTCCTGGGAGCTATGCAAATAAATAGTGGTGGTAAATAGATGTAATTCTTCAGTAGCTTGCCTGAAAACCAGCCAGGGCTTGTGTTCACAGAGGGAGGAAAAAAAATACCCACAGCAGCTAATCAATGTTGAAGCTTATAAAGTGGCCTGTCACTCTTGCAGGTGCAGAGGGATATCAGTGAGGCTTTGCTCCTCCTGAGACTCCACAAGCAATTGGGCATTTTGCTCCTTTCTCTGCCCAGCAATGGAGAAGTAATTAGTTCTGTGCTTGAAACAGGAAGGGTTTTTCCCAGGGATGACCCTGAGCTGAGCAGAGGAGAGCTGAGCAGACACTGCACTGACACTCTGAGACACCGTGCAGGTGTTGCAGGCACTTTCTTTCGATTCCGAGCAGCCAGACTGATACCAGCAGAGGAAATGTTCTCTTCTCTGAAAACCTGAAGGATCTTTCGGGTGCAGACTACTTCCTATAGCTTTATGTTTAAAAACTCTGTAATCCCTGCACCCTTTTGAGTCCTTATTTTTTTATTCACTTCAGTTGACAACCTAAAAGAATTTGGGCTGTGTCTGCTTGTTCTTACCTCCCCTGTCTCTGCCTTCTCCAAACACCTTTTTCTTTTGAAGAAAAACATTTCCTGAGACAGTGACATTTTTCACCTTGGCTTTGATGTGAGACTTCACACATCCCATTCCCACTATTCACCATTTACATTTCTTTTTTAGCTCACACTTTGCTTTCTACACCACCTCAGGGTTATCGTCTGAAAATAAGTAAATTCACACTTCTGGGTGTGACCCAAAACTTACTCTTTGTGTCAAGGTTGGAGTCCATGCCCATTTCACACTAGGCAGCAGACAGGCTGAACACAGGTGCTCTTCTGTCCTTGGGGCACAGACTGCCAAAAAATCCACCCTTTGGCTTTATGGCAATAGTCAGGCTTGAGTGGGGCATGGGACTTCTGGAGAGGCTTCACTGAGGTTGTGGATTCTCCTTCACTGGAGACATTCCAAACCTGCCTGGATGTGTTCCCATGTGACCTGCTTTAGGTGGTCCTGATCTGGCAGTGGGGTTGGACTGGGTGATTTCTGGAGGTCCCTTCCAACCCCTAACATTCTATGACTCTGTGATTCTGTGCTGTCTAAGAGGAAGTGAGTACCAACGAACATCTGAAAACATATAAGCCGTGGGATTCAACATTTTAGAATAGAATAGAATAAACCAGGTTGGAAGAGACCTTCAAGATCATTGCGTCCAACCTGTCATCCAACACCACCTAATCAACTAAACCATGCAACCAAGCAGCATATCAAGTCTCCTTCTAAACACCTTCAATGATGTTGACTCTACCACTTACCCGGGCAGCCCATTCCAAGGGGCAATCACTCTCTCTGTGTAGAATTTCTTCCTAACCTCCAGCCTAAACCTCCCCTGGTGCAGCTTGAGACTGTGTCCTCTTGTTCTGGTGCTGGTTGCCTGGTTATGTGCACAGGCAGCCTTCACATCTGCATCTCTGGGCCTTTTTTGTAACCATGGTTTCTACACACTGTTGTGGAAAACTTTAACTCCGGACCTTCAAGGGAGGTTGAAGATTGCTGAATCCAAAACTGTGCTTATTTTTGTGTGTCTGTGTGTACTTAGCACCAAGTCATGCAGGGTCCATTTGCAGACTGGGCAGCACGTGTTCTTTGAACCTGGATGTTTTCCTTCATTGTTTAAAATTCACTTCACAATAAATACCTCATAATAAATACTAACCACTTCATTCCAGCTCATGGGTGTTTTAGTGTATGATTTTAGTTCTCAGAGATGCAACATGAAAAGGCAAACTCGCAGAGTGAGTTTTGGTGGTGGCTGAGGCACGAGATTAAATACACTCTTCCATACTGAGCAGGCAGAGTTCTTTGTGCAGAACATGGAAATGCTGAAGGGAGGAAGGTGATGTAGCTACTTTAATGTGTTATTTATGTATCTGAAGTATCCTCTCAAATGCTTTAAGTAGCGTGACTTTAATGAGCCGTGAGCAATTGGTAGCTTTTGCTTTGTTGAGTATTTTCCCCGGGTTAAACTGTGTCATTAATATTAATTAGGAATTGAGTAGCCAATTACAGGGTTGAGTAGGAAGTGGGTAAAAAAAAAAAAAAGAGAGAGAGAGAGGAAAAAAAATAGAGAAAAATGTTTGGAAGTGAAATATCTGCACATGCACAGTAAGGAAGTCTGAGGTCATAAAAATCTGTGAGCTGGGATTAGTGGGCACCATGGATGTGCATTATTAATGACTATACCTGGCTCACTCAGTTGCAGGTTCTGATTAATCATAAATGAGGTAGCTGTAAATAGAATAATTCAGCATGAGGTAAACAACTGGATTTTAATTTCCCATGGAAACCGTAGCAGTAGGTGGATTTAAATTCAAATGATATACGAAATTAGATAAAGATAAATACAAATCAAGAGGGTGACTGATTGCATTTCCTTTTTGTGTGTTTTTTTTTTTAATCTGCCTCACACTTTTGTGCATCTCCTTAAGGGAATGACCTCAGGCACCTCACCTTTCCCAGATTTTCCTAGCTTTACAAATTGCATTATAAAACCTGAAAATTTGTGTACTCTCCCTTTTCCCTGACTTGGTAATTTGTCAGGTAAAATTGAAACTAAAATAATGCCTCTTTTTTTGTTTGTTTGTTTGGTTGTTTGTTTTTCTCCCCCAGAGGAAAAGACACTTCTCAAGGCCATCTTGCAGTAGGCAATGAATTTAAAAGCTGCCAGGATTGTGTCAAACCCTGTGTCTGTAAAGCATTTGGGCACTTCTTTAGAGAGTGGCTTAGAGAACATGCAGGCTGGGGTCAGAGTGGCTGGAGAGAAGCCAGGCAGAGAGGGACCTGGGGGTACTGGCGATGGTAGGTGGACTGAACATGAGCCTGCAGTGTGCCCAGGCAGACAGAGGGCCAATGGCATCCTGGCTGGATCAGGAACAGTGTGGCCAGCAGGAGCAGGGAGGTCATTCTGCCCCTGTACACTGCACTGGTTAGGCCACACCTTGAGTCCTGTGTCCAGTTCTGGGCCCCTCAGTTTAGGAAGGATGTTGACTTGCTGGAACGTGTCCAGAGTAGGGCAACAAAGGTGGGGAGGGGTTTGGAACACAGCCCTATGAGGAGAGGCTGAGGGAGCTGGGGTTGATTAGCCTGGAGGGGAGGAGACTCAGGGGTGACCTTATTGCTGTCTACAACTACCTGAAGGGAGGTTGTAGCCAGGCAGAGGTTGGTCTCTTCTCCCAGGCATCCAGCACCAGAACAATAGACACAGTCTCAAGCTGTGCCAGGGAGTTTAGGCTGGATGTTAGGAAGAATTCTATACAGAGAGAGTGATTGCCCATTGGAATGTGCTGCCCAGGGAGGTGATGGAGTCACCTTCATTGGAGGTGTTCAGGAGGACACTTGATGGGGTGCTTGGTGCCATGGTCTAGTTGTTTAGGTGGGTTGGATTGGTTGATAGGTTGGACACGATGATCTTGAAGGTCTCTTCTGAACTGGTTTATTTTATTCTATTCTATAATTCTGTCTTTAGCTATCCCATAATAAATAAAGCCTGGGGCCACATTGAGGTGGGAAACAAATCTTGACTAGCTGCTCACTAAGTAGACACCATCTATTCCATGTACTAAATGATCTAAGAACACGTGGGGAGGAAATGTGCAAATTCATAGAATTTCAAATACTACCTAACACACATACAGAAGAGGGCAAATTATGGTAACTTTTGAATGATTCTGTTTGGGAACTTTAACCTTCTCTTGCTCTTGCTTAAAACATGATGTCTGTTAGCTATTCATGGGTAGTATTTTCTCCAGGAGCTTTGCTGATGTTTATTTATAAGCCACCATATTCCACCTGACTGCTCCATTTGTTAGCTTGGATTTCGTATATTTGCGTATTAGTGCTTCGATAGCTTGGGGCCGAGGAGCCAGTTAAGGCCCAAATCCAATCTGTTTCATTGCTAAACAGCTGCATTTTAATAGAACATCTTTTCTTGAAGCTGGCCTGTGGTTAAAGCTATGCTACCATTGCATGAATCAAGAACATGGAAACCTCTGAGGTCCAGTGCAGGAAAATGACCAAAGCTGGCTAGGGAAATACACTGGTAAGGAAACATACCTTGTACAGTGTCTGCAGCAGCTCACTGCAGATGTTCCTGTGGTCACAGGATTAATTAGGGATCCTCTTTACTTCTGTACAATCTTCCTTTGCATACTAAAACAGCGTAGAAGTTCAAAGGCCTTCATGTACCATCTGCTCTGAGCTGTTATTACAATCGTGTTACTAATGGGTACAGTACCAAGAAGCAAGCCTTGATTGAAATGTCTAAGTCCTAGAAACTCCGGACAAAGAATTACAGGGAGTCCAGAGCTGAACAGCAAGTGAGGGTTGACCTGCAACTGCAGGAGTATACATGTCAGAGAGCTTCCTGTGCTCCAGTCTAGTGTCAGTTCTTCCTCTGGAATCCATTGATTTGACAATTGTGCTTTTCTTGGAGAGCAAGCTGAACTAGAGCCTCTTAGAATGGCCTTCAGGTTTTTGACATGTGGAGCAAAAGTCACAATAAGAGTGCTTCTCAACAAGAGTGAAGAGTACTTCTCTATAATAGAGTGTACTCTTCTCTATAATAGAGTGCAGAACTCACCTTCTAATGTTTCACTTCTGCACCAGTGCACAGGGATTTCAATACCAAGAAACTGTGTTTCCCACTAGTTCTACTCACACATTGCAAGCTAATGAAAACACAAGCCTAGCTCTGTCATCTTTCTAACCCCATCCCCAGTCAAGTATTTGTACACATTGATAAGATCCACCCCCCCCCCCCCAGGGCTTCACTTGTTGAGGCTGAGCACCACTTTATATGCCAGTTTCTCCAGACCCCCCAGTCATCCTCATGGCCATTCCGTGTCGGTATCTCTTCACCCCTGGGAGTCACTGCCATGATTCATCTTCAGTTGGTCTTTGGGCCATTGATCACAACCTTCTGTATAATACAATGCAGAATTACATATTATTTAAATTCATCTACAGCAAATCCTAATTTTGTTTTCCACTGAAAATGGCCTCTTGTTCTATAGTGCATCATTGTTAGTCCCCTTCACTTTTCATTGATGTGTTTCATAAATGATAAGCAAAACCATAAATCCATTTTCATTTCTTCTTGGAACTTTCCAAACCCCTCTTTCTCTTTGCCATTGCAATTTACAATTCTTCTAGGAAATGTGTGTGCCTACAGCAGTCCTTGCTGAAGGCATTAAGGCAATTGCTTTGAACAAACTTGGTACACTTTTGAAATGGGATGAAACTGGGTGTGGTAGATTGAAATTTCCCTCCCAACATTAAATTTGCCAGACCAGCTCAGCTAGAAGCAGATGAAAGCTGTATTTACAAACAATCTACAGTGGAATGCAATGAATATGAACAAAATATGTAGTATTTACAATATTTACAGCTGCTTATAATTACTGAACAGCCCAAGAAGCCCTCTGGTCAAAGACCAGGGGAAGGTACTAGCTTCTCCTTCCCTGACTCCCCCTGGCGTGGAGTGGGTCTGTTTGGCTGGAGAGCAGCCAAACAGAAAGGGACCTGGGAGTGCTGATTGACAGCTGGCTGAACATGAGCCAGCAGTGTGCCTAGGTGGCCAAGAAGGCCAATGGCAGCCTGGCCTGCATCAAAAATAGTGTTGCCAGCAGGAGCAAGGAAGTCATTGTGCCCCTGTACTCTGCATTGGTTAGGCCACACCTTGAGTCCTGTGTCCAGTTCTGGGCCCCTCAGTTTAAGAAGGACATCGAGACACTTGAACGTGTCCAGAGAAGGGCAACAAGGCTGGGGAGAGGCCCTGAGCAGAGCCCTATGAGGAGAGGCTGAGGGAGCTGGGATTGTTTAGCCTGGAGAAGAGTTGGCTCAGGGGAGACTTTATTGCTCTCTACAACTACCTCAAGGGTGGTTCTAGCCAGGAGGGTTTGGTCTCTTCTCCCAGGCAACCAGCATCAGAACAAGAGGACACAGTCTCAAGCTGCCCCAGGGGAAGTTTAGGCTGGAGGTGAGGAGAAAGTTCTTCACTGAGAGAGTGATTGCCCATTGGAATGTGCTGCCCAGGGAGGTGGTGGAGTCACTGTCCCTGGAGGTGTTCAAGAGGGGGTTGGACATGGCACTTGGTGCCATGGTCTAGTAGTCATGAGGTGTTGGGTGACAGGTTGGACTTGATGATCCTTGAGGTCTCTTCCAACCTTGGTGATTCTATGATACAAAAGGGAGAAGAGACAGAAGCAGAGAATTTAATATCAGCACAATGCAGCCAAGTTCAAGCAGAAGCGAGTTAGTATCTCTCCCAGAGCAAAGAAGTGAGAAGAGAGATTGTTTTGGTACAACTACTTTTAGTCCCTCATCTCTTCAATGGGATTGCTTAGATTGGTTTTTTTCCTTTTTACCCCCAGTAGTGATTTATTACATTTTACTGCTTTCTGTTCACGATCTGTGAAAAATTTTAAAGGCATAGCCTAAAGCTATCACACTGGGCTCTTCATATCTGCAGATCCCAAAGGAAAGACAGGCAGAAGTGCACAAATTCTAAGCTTTCAAACACAGCTCTTAGACTGCTGTATGACACATGGGGCTCAAGGATAGTTAAGGCATTAAAGTTTCAGCTCCTTTGAAAGCCACTACACTTCCAAAATCCTTTTAAGTGGCCATTACACTTTCAACATCCTTTTGAACTCTTAAGAGTCAAGTCCATCTTTCACTTGGTTTATATTCATTCATGGTATAAAACTGAAGTGATCTTCAGGAAATCATTGAAGGCCAAATGTTACCAAGCACATTTTGAGTGAATGGTTCTGTACTCTTCAAATTGATACACTCACTTCAAATGAACGCTTGAGATCTAAAGTACCTAGAGGCTTGATAATACCTAAGTAGGAATTTTTCCATTGTCTTCAGTGGGCTTCAGATAAAGCTGACTGAAAGCAGGGATCAAAGCCAAGGTTTGTGCAAGTGCCTTGGCTAGCTGCTTCAAAACCAGAGTGCAGCACCTCAAAGTGAGGAGCATGACCTTCTCGTTCACAGATGTGTCAAACTCTATCTTGAAACGGTTGAGATTCTCCACACCAGGTCTCTGCTTGGAAAGGTATGCCATGCCTTAAGATCTTTTTTATATTCCATAGGTAAAAGCTCTGTAAATTATTCCCACTTAAGCAATATCAGTGTCCCAAGGCAAAATGTATTTCTTTTACTCTTGAAACATATCTGTTTATAGTATTATTATTTGGGCACTTCAAAAGCCATCTCCTTCAGTGCCTCATCTGCATGTATTATGAGAATATTTTTTCTTCATTCCTAACCTAACTCCACTTGTTGCTGTTTTAGGGGAAATGCATCCATCCTTGGACATGAGGAAGTTTTCTTCTATTCCTTCATATTTTGTATGTGTCTTTCATGCATTATCATCTATTTACTGTATCTTAGTTTCTTTAGCCTGAGCAAACCCACGTTTCATTGCAGCTTTCCACTTTATGTACACATCTGAGCATCCTTATTGCTTTCATTTCACCTTGTCTCAGCTGCTTACATCATTCACAAAATACAGTGATCAAAACTAAGAATGTGATTTCATCTGAGGCACTTCAAGCCATGAATGCAATATAAGATTGTTTCCTTTGTTTTACTTCAGGTGTTGTGTCTCAAAGTTGTGTCTTCAGGTGTTGAGTCTCAACCCCATGCAGTGCTACAGGCTGGGGTCAGAGTGGCTGGAGAGCGGCCAGGCAGAGGGGGACCTGAGGGTACTGGTTGATGGGAGGCTGAACATGAGCCTGCAGTGTGCCCAGGCAGCCAAGAGGGCCAATGGCATCCTGGCCTGCATCAGGAACAATGTGGCCAGCAGGAGCAGGGAGGTCATTCTGCCCCTGTACACAGCACTGGTTAGGCTGCACCTTGAGTCCTGTGTCCAGTTCTGGGCCCCTCAGTTTAGGAAGGATGTTGACTTGCTGGAAGGTGTCCAGAGAAGGGCAACAAAGCTGGGGAGGGGTCTAGAACACAAGCCCTATGAGGAGAGGCTGAGGGAGCTGGGGTTGCTTAGCCTGGAGAAGAGGAGACTCAGGGAGACCTTATTGCTCTCTACAACTACCTGAAGGGAGGTTGTAGCCAGGCAGAGGTGGTCTCTTCCCAAGCATCCAGCACCAGAGCAAGAAGACACAGTCTCAAGCTGCACCAGGGGAGGTTTAGGCTGGAGGTTAGGAAGAAATTCTATACAGAGAGAGTGATTGACCATTGGACTGTGCTGCCCATGGAGGTGGTGGAGTCACCATCATTGGAGGTGTTTAGGAGAGAGATGATAGGGTGCTTGGTTTCAGGTTTAGTTGGTTAGATGGTGTGGGATGATGGGTTGGACGTGATGATCTTGAAGGTCTCTTCCAACCTGTTTTGGTCTATTATATCACAGTATCACAGTATAACCAAGGTTGGAAGAGACCCCAAGGATCATCAAGTCCAACCTGTCCCAACAGACCTCAAACAGGTTAGACCATGGCACCAGCGCCACGTCCAATCTCCCCTTGAACACCTCCAGGGACGGCGACTCCCCCACCTCCCGGGCAGCCCATTCCAATGACGAATGAACTCGCTCAGTGAAGAACTTCCTCCTCACCTCGAGTCTAAACCTCCCCTGGCCAGCTTGAGACTGTGTCACCTGTCTGGTGCTGGTTGCCTGGGGAGAAGAGACGAACCCCCTCCTGTTCTACAACACCTTTCAGGGTAGTTGTAGAGGGCAATGAGGTCACCTTGATCCTTCTCTTCTCAGCTAAAACAATCCCAGTCCTGGCCTCTCATATAGGGCTTGTGCTCAAGGCCTCTCCCCAGCCTTGTTGCCCCTTTTCTGGACAAGTTCAAGGTCTCGATGTCCTTGTTCTTTAAAACTGAAGGGGCCCAGAACTGGAACCAGTACTCAAGGTGTGGCCTAACAATGCAGAGTACAGGGGCAGCAGAATGACCTCCCTGCTTGCTGGCCACACTATTCCCATACAGGCCAGGATGCCATTGGCCTTATGCCCCTGGGCACACTGTTGGCCATGTTTAGGTGGGTGTCAATCAGCACCCCCAGGTCCCTCTGTGTGGCAGCTCTCCAGCCACTCTGACCCCAGCCTGTAGCTCTGCATGGGGTTCCCGTGGCCAAAGTGCTGCAGCACCCAGCACTTGGACTTATTAAATCCATCAAATATATCTATATTCTATATTCTATTCTAGTATATTCTATTCTATTCTATTCTATTCTAAAGTTGCCCATATAGTATTGGAGTGTTTTCAATAGCTTTACAACATGGTTTTGCATGCATATGCCAAGTTTTATCTGGCCCTTGTTGTATTAACTTTGTTAAATGCCCTTTCTGTGAGACAGTCTGAAAGTCTGATCCATATTATATTATGCCTACCACTTGTCTATTTACCTGCTCTCTTTACTAATTATAGAAGAAAATTAGCTTGCCTTTATGTGGCTTGGTTTTTTCCTTGACAAATCCATGTTGGCAGTTAATCATCTCTGTTATGATCTCCATCAAAGGTGACTCTTACCTTGGGGGGTAGTGATGCCATCCTCCCAGAACTCTATACCCTTGGTAAAATCTTTCAGAGCCTTTCTTCTCTCCTGTACTTAACATAAATGGTGCCAGACTGTTCTTGTTTTGTTTGCTAGGGTCCTCTTACATCTTTGCCGCCTTAGATGCACACACACTCAACACACAGTCACAGAAAAATAAACATTTATTGCAATATTTTCTGTTGCACTCTCCACCAGCTACAAATATTAGAGCTGCCACGGTCTAGGTGATTTTAATAGCCTGTAATTGTCTACAACATTTCTCTGTTTCCAGGCCTGGTAACCTTATCAAGAGTAGCCACCAAAAAAATTCCTCCAAAACTAAATAATCTGAATGGTCTCAACTGTCCTTTTCATTTTCCAGACAGGAATCTTCCATCTTATACGTGATGTTAACTGTGTTAGCCACATGAGCACAGCTGACCTTTGCAGTGGCCAAATGGTACTAAAAAGTTTAAAGAGAAGCAGCACTGTATGTATTGTACTGTATTGTACAGTATTGTACGTATTGTACGTATTGCTATTTCTGGTTGGATGGTTGATAAGTTGGACGTGATGATCTTGAAGGTCTCTTCCAACCTGTTGTTGTATTGTATTGTATTGTATTGTAAAACCAGCTCTTTTTTCTCGCCACAGCAAAGTAGCAGTTTCCTTTGTTTTGCACTTTCATATTACTGTAAGGCTTACCTCTTCTGGTTTATGCCCACTGATAAATGCATGCCTTCTTGAGCTTTGGCTTTCCTGAGTGTTCTTGCACTTTCACACTGAATGTATGCACAGGCATGATTTTAGGTATTTTACTTAAACAGATCTTCTTCCTCCCCAAAGCATAACCCCCTCTCTGGAGGGCTTTACAGACAGAAGTCTCACCCTCTCTCAGCCTTTGTTTCACTAGATTAAACAGGTCACACACTACTAGCTCACACCTTGATGACAGATACTGCATTCCTCATTCCTTTAAGCACCTTGTCTCAGCATCTGTTCCAGTCTGAGCTCATCTTTCCTTCTGGTGCCTCATAAACTCCTCTCCAGATCCACTGCCATTGCTTAGACAGAAACCCTCATTACTTGCTTCTAAGACAGTTGGTTGTCTTTTGCATTTGCCTTTAGGTATGAATTTTATCCATGCCCTTTGAATGTAATCCTTTCCATTTTTTTCCAGTGAGGCCGTTTTAATGAAGAGGCTGAGGAATATATTCACTTAGAGATCAAGATGAAACAAGACACCATTTCATATGGAGGCAGTACAGATATGTTGTCCTGACTGTTGTTTTCCACACAGAGGGACTTTGGCCTTGTTTCACTACATTTTCCTGCCTAAACCATACATCCAATTCACGTTCAGAGGACTTTATCATCTGTATCTTCAAAAGGAAGCAGAATATCAGAAAATAACAGTTTGAACAAAACAACCAACCCACCAAACAAAAACCCCAACAGCATCCCCATGAAGTGTCAACATTTTTAGGCCCAGATCTATCAGACTGCTCACCTCCCACCCCCTTGACTCTCTGATCTTGATTTGCCAGCTGAATACTGACGAATGTTTTTTGGGTTTTAGTCAGGTCTTCAGTGTCATTTGCTGTTTAAATAATAACTTCAAATTCAGATTCATTGTAATTTACACCCTTATGTCACAACATTTTAATGGCTTTATTTCTGAGAGTAATGGGTGACCTTTAAATAAACATGTACAATGTAATGGCAAGAACCAAAGTTCAGTTTTATTGTTATGCTATGTATGAACAAATTGTACATTCTGTATAAAAAAGGTAATTCAGACAGAAAGTTTCTTCAAATCAGGCTGAATAATGGTAACCTAGAGAAAAAAGGGGCCTTTAAGTATACCTTATCCCATCCAGTCTCTTCCTAAACACCTCCAGTGATGGTGACTCCACCACCTCCCCAGGCAGCACATTCCAATGGCAAATCACTCCTTCTATGAAGAACTTCTTCCTAACATCCAGCTTAAACCTCCCCTGGCCCAGCTTGAGACTGTGTCCCTCTTGCTCTGGTGCTGGCTGCCTGGGACAAGAGACCAATCCCCACCTGGCTACAACCTCCCTTCAGGTAGTTGTGGAGAGCAATGAGGTCTCCCCTGAGCCTCCTCTTCTCCAGGCTAAGCAACCCCAGCTCCCTCAGTCTCCCCTCATAGGGCTTGTGCTCCAAACCCCTCCCCAGCTTTGTTGCCCTTCTCTGGACATGTTCCAGCAAGTCAACATCTTTCCTAAACTGAGGGGCCCAGAACTGGACACAGGATTCAAGGTGTGGCCTAACCAGTGCTGAGTACAAGGGCAGAATGACCTCCCTGCTCCTGCTGGCCAGACTGTTCCTGATCCAGGCCAGGATGTCATTGGCCTTCTTGGCCACCTGGGCACACTGCAGGCTCATGTACCCCCAGGTCGCTTTCTGTTTGGCCGCTCTCCAGCCACTCTGACCCCAGCCTGTAGCACTGCATGGGGTTGTTGTGGCCAATGTGTAGAACTCAGCACCTGTTAAATCTCATACCCTTGTACTCTGCCCATCTGCCCAGCCTGTCAAGGTCACTCTCAGAGCTCTCCTACCCTCTAACAGATCAACACCTGCCCCCCAGCTTGGTGTCATCTGCAAATTTACTGATGATGGACTCAATGCCCTCATCCAGATCATCGATAAAGGTATTAAAGAGCATGGGGCCCAGCACTGATCCCTGGGGGACACCACTAGTGACTGGCTGCCAGCTGGATGTAGCACCATTCACCACCACTCTCTGGGCTCAGCCCTTCAGCCAGTTCCTAACTTTGGTGAAGTGTCAGCAACACAATCCATCCTTAGCCTTCAGAAAAGAACTGCTCTGATACTCCCTGTTGAGTTCACAAGGTCTTTTATTGGGAAGGGAGAAACTATCTCTGCTTTCATTTGGAAAAGCCTGTCATGATTTGATGAATCAAGAAGGGCCTGGCTGGACTGTTTCTTAGGAATCTTGCAACTCCTCCACCTGATCAATCAGTTCACAAGGAAATGAACACATAAACATACTTCACCCTTACTTGTCTTTCAAGAGGCTAGCAGTGATATGATGTGAGCATTGGTTCGTAGTGGCCCATCTGTAAGCAAAGATGTCAACTTAGATTGGCAACTGCTGGCTAAGGGCAAGCAAAGCATCCCTGACCCCACCACTTTGCTTGATACTGTGAGAAGACATGGCAATCCAGATGAATTAGAGGTCTTTTAGAGCAGCAGAATGAGTTCTGTGCTGAATGCAAAAGAGATTAAAAATAAGCATTTGAGGAGATCCACATCAGGGCTGGAGAAATGCAAATCACAACAGCAGCATTAATGACAACCAAGGAAACCATTGGGTGCAAAAGTGTCTGCTCTCAGAAAAAGAATTTCTCCAAATGACTGACAAAATATAATTTCCCCAAAATGTCTGGTGCAAATATGTCCCCCACTTCTTAGCTGGTTTAAGTTAATGCACAGGATTTGGAGTTTATTGTACTGTAAATTCCTGAGAAAAGAAAGAATTAAATATCAGTGTACAGTCAATACACACACAAAAAAAAAGAGTCAAGATAAATGGTTTAAAACATTCAGGTGTTGATCTGTTAGAGTAGAAGGGCTCTGCAGAGTGACCATGACAAGCTGGACAGATGGGTAAAGTCTAAGGGCATGAGAGAATACAACCCCTTGCAGTGCTACAGGCTGGGGTCAGAGTGGCTGGAGAGCAACCAGGCAGAGAGGGACCTGGGGGTACTGGTCGATGGTAGGCTGAACATGAGCCTGCAGTGTGCCCAGGCAGCCAAGAGGGCCAATGGCATCCTGGCCTGCATCAGGAACAGTGTGGCCAGCAGGAGCAGGGAGGTCATTCTGCCGCTATACACCACACTGGTTAGGCCACAGCTTGAGTCCTGTGTCCAGTTCTGGGCTCCTCAGTTTAAAAAAGATGTTGAGTTGCTGGAAAGCATCCAGAGAAGGGCAACAAAGCTGGGGAGGGGTTTGGAGCACAGCCCTGTGAGGAGAGGCTGAGGGAGCTGGGGGTTGCTTAGCCTGGAGAAGAGGAGGCTCAGGGGAGACCTTATTGCTCTCAGCAACTACCTGAAGGGAGGTTGTAGCCAGGTGGGGGTTGGTCTCTTCTCCCAGGCAACCAGCACCAGAGCAAGAGGACAGTCTCAAGCTGTGCCAGGGGAGGTTTAAGCTGGATGTTAGGAAGAAATTCTTCATAGAAAGAGTGATTGCCCATTGGAATGGGCTGCCCAGGGAGGTGGTGGAGTCACCATCACTGGAGGTGTTTAGGAAGAGACTGGATGGGGTGCTTGGTGCCATGGTTTAGTTGATTAGATGGTGTTGAATGATGGGTTGGACTTGATGATCTTGAAGGTCTTTTCCCACCTGTTTTGGTCCATTCCATTCCATTCCATTCCATTCCATTCCATTCCATTCCATTCCATTCCATTCCATTCCATTCCATTCCATTCCATTCCATTCCATTCTTCAGCTTATTGAAAATAAAGGCTCTCTAAAACTGTGTCCATCTTTATACCAGAGTTTGTGCTATAAATGACTTTCAACTGGCACTGCTAGTGGCAATGACAAGTGTTTGGATTCTGCACCTAGTATTCCTCTGCTAGTTCAGTATTTTTACCATTAAAGATAAATCCATGGGTTTTTTTGGTGTGTTTGTTTCCCTGCAGCATCTGTTGTATGAAGGCAACTCACAGTGTGTGGCATGTATCATAGCCAGGGAACTTCTGCTGCAAACAGACAAGAAAGGCATAAATTTGTATTTAACACTGGGAATCAAGAATTTCTTCCAATAAAGAGATCCACTGCATGCTTCCTGCAGGCATTATCTAGGTAATACTTAAGGGTAGGATGATGGAGTCCTGTATTTTAAAGGTTAGTATTCAAATATCCCTGCTTGACTGTATGTTGCCAAGCTTTACTGATGAAACCAACAGTTAGGATTTCCCCTCCTGGCACTTTGGCTAATGCATAGCAAAGTGGATAGCATATGTGTACAAAGGTTTTCTTCCCTAGATTGCTGATTTAAATCAAGACCAAGACAGCTGTGATTTGTGATTAAATGTGTCTTGCTCTTATCTGCCTCAGAAGATGCCCATAGAACCTGTCAGTAGTGCAGCTATAGGCCGTGACTGTGGTTTACCATGCTGGAACAGCCTATAAGGTGATCCATACAGTTGGCATAAGAGAGGAGGTTGGTCAGACAGAAGACCCCATTAATTTCTTCTACCATGAAAGGAGTTATGTGCTTCTGTTTTCAACTGAGCTGACACTAAAGGAGGAAGATATGTTAACCCCAAGTGAAGTGAATGGAGTGTCAAGGGAAGGGAAATTCTTCTCTGGAAGTAGTTCTAGATCCTCTCTGGTGCTGTAGGATATTAGAGACAGCACTCAACTGTGTAGCTCTTCACCTCAAGCAACCTCATGGGCATGGTGTAGAGATTGGCATCCTTCAGCTCATCTGCCCATGCTGAAAGAATAGACTAGACTAGAATAGACTAGAATAGACTAGGCTAGACTAGACTAGACTAGACTAGACTAGACTAGACTAGACTAGACTAGAATAGAATAGAATAGAATAGACTGGATTGGAAGAGACCTTCAAGATCATCACGTCCAGCCTATCATCCAACACCACCTAATCAACTAAACCATGGCACCAAGTACCCCATCAAGTCTCCTTCTAAACACCTCCAATGAAGGTGACTCCACCACCTCCCCGGGCAGCCCATTCCAATGGGCAATCACTCTCTCTATGAAGAACTTCTTCCTAACATCCAGCCTAAACCTCCCCTGGCACAGCTTGAGACTATGTTCTCTTGTTCTGTTGCAGGTTGCCTGGGAGAAGAGACCAGCTCCCACCTGTCTGCAACCTCCTTTCAGGTAGTTGTAGAGAGCAATAAGGTCACCCCTGAGTCTCCTCCTCTCCAGGCTAAGCAACCCCAGCTCCCTCAGCCTCTCCTCATAGGGCTTGTGTTCCAAACCCCTCACCAACTTTGCTGCCCTTCTCTGGATACTTTCCAGCAAGCCAACATCTTTCCTAAACCTAAAGGTTCCCCATACATGGGGTCACAGTGATGGAATGACTGCCAACCCAAAAAGCAGTGTGTGAGATTATGTTAAGAGGGTCATTTGGATTGGCACAGGCTTTTGGGTTTATTCCTTTTAATGTTGCAAAGCAATACATTAATTAACATTTGTGCATTGCTGCACATAGTAAACTCTTATATATCAGCCTATGAGCATGGTTCAGCATTCCAGATTCCTCATTATTTGTATTTTAGTCCTTTGTATCCCATTTTGCCTGGAATTATGAGCAGTGCTGGAAGGGCATGCAGAGTATGTACAAGCTGCTTCATAGAAAGGGTTGCACTTTTCAAATGAGGAAACGTATTGCATCCGACTGCACCACAGCTCCAAATTATGATGTGGGCAGGGAAAGAAATTTGTGTCACTTAAGGTTTCAATGTAGACAGAATGTTGATTTGAAATAGCTTGCCCACACCACTAAGCACAGCATTATGTGCTTTTTAATATCCAGTATAGTCACTGAAAAGCAAAATAACATTACAGATATTAGGTATTTATGCTCACCTGCATATGTATGATGCCTGTGCAACAACCACAAGCACCTGGCTGAATGTTTTAGCAATGCTTAGCCTAAGAGTTGAATGAATCATGTGAGTAAATAGTCAGTCACAGCCTACCATTGTTATTCTTCATTCCCATAACCCAAAACTGAGTTAGATTCATATCTGTGCCTCTACCTGGTTTAAAGACTTTTGTATCCTGTGTGGCTTGATTCTGAGCTACATTTTGCAGAGAGATTCAATAGTGTATTTAATTATAGTAAGCTCATTAGGAATGGAGACATTGCTTATCTTATATTCTTTAAAGCAGTGTATATTTACAGCACTGTTTAAGCAGTATTCAATAATTAATACTCTGTACTCTGTCATATTAATGTAAAAGCACGAAAGGATTAGCAGAAGTAGGGGAGGCTTTGTACATCTGTGAAGAGTCTCTGAAAATTAGAATGGAAAATTAAAGCCTGAGGAAATGTGACCTTATTTATTTATTTCCTGCTGTTTGGAGCTGGGTAGTGACTTAGGATATGACTAATTCTAGATCAGGCTTATCCCTCTCTAGGGATAGTGTCTTCCTCTCTTCCTTCCTTCCTCCTTTCCTCCCTCCCTCCCCCCTCCCTTCCTTCCTTCCTTCCTTCCTTCCTTCTTCCTTCCTTCCTTCCTTCCTTCCTTCCTTCCTTCCTTCCTTCCTTCCTTCTTCCTTCCTTCCTTCCTTCCTCCCTCCCTCCCTCCCCCCTTCCTCCCTCCTTCCCTTCTTCCTTCTTCCTTCAACCTTCTCTGTTAGATTTTATGCACTGACAAACTATACCATCACGAATATAAACCCTGTAAAGCTTTGACTTTGTGAGAGAGGTTAGTGTTAAATTACACTGTGATCACTAAGCAGCTAGAAAAGGAGTTTTTATGTTGGAAATTGGTTAAAGAGCAGAAGAAAACAAGTCACAAATGACATTTTCATGAGCATGAATTGATGCAAGGCATTCAGGTCAGGAAAAAATGTGTATCAGTGGATATTTCCAACATGAAGCTGACATTTATTTCATGGCACAAAGAAATTTAAACTGACATTCTTTCATTTTCCACACAGAGAGCTTCTATAGTTCCAGGCTGAAAATTGGCATGCAGTAAATGTGGAAACAGGTAGATATTGAATAGAATAGAATAGAATAGAATAGAATAGCATAGAATAGAATAGCATAGAATAGAATAGAATAGAATAGAATAGAATAGAATAGAATAGAATAGAATAGAATAGAATAGAATAGACCAGGTTGGAAGAGACCTTCGCGATCATTGTGTCCAACCCATCATCCAACACCACCTAATCAACTAAACCATGCAACCAGGCACCCTATCAAGTCTCCTACTAAACACCTCCAGTGATGGTGACTCCACCACCTCCCCAGGCAGCACATTCCAATGGGCAATCACTCCTTCTGTGAAGAACTGCTTCCTATCATCCAGCCTAAACCTCCCTGGCACAGCTTGAGGCTGTGTCCACTTGTTCTGGTGCTGGTTGCCTGGGAGAAAAGACCAACCCCCACCTGTCTACAACCTCCCTTCAGGTAGTTGTAGAGAGCAAGAAGGTCTCCCCTGAGCCTCCTCTTCTCCAGGCTAAGCAACCCCAGCTCCCTCAGCCTCTCTTCAGTGAGCACTGCTGGTTGATGAGTTCTCAACTTGCCGGTAAGCTGTATTTGTGGCAGTACCTCCAGATGACACAGCTTTCCCTTTGTTTGTGTTTCCTTATCTTAAGGTAGCATCATGATTTAGGGCACATTATGACCTAGCTGGTTAAGCCAATGGGAAATGCTATGCAAAAGTGGAATTTGTCACATCTGCATACAAGCACAAGAAAAGACAACTCAGCTACTTGTGGAAATTGTCAGAAAGGAAGGGTTGATGCCAGTCAGACTCAAAAAACTCCATATTCATCTGGTGTCTAACGCATGTGAGAATGAAAGCAGGACTTAGGTCTTGATATGGCTTTTGTCACTTGATTAGATGAGTTCATTGGTGTGGTGGGGTGAGAAAGTTCCCTCCCCACACACACGAAGAAAGAAACCACAGCTAGCTCAGTCGGAAAAGCAGATGAAAGCTCTATTTACAGGCACAAATGGAATGGAATGCAATGAATATGCACACAAATATACAATATTTACAATACATACAGAAATACACAGCAATGAACATAATGCAGAAAAGCCTTTTCCCTCCAGCTGGCCAGGGGGGTTCCCTGAACCCCCCTCTCTCCCTCCCTACCTCCCCTTTTTCCCAAAAAGGGTTAGAGAGAGAGAGAAAGGCAATTAAGGAAGAAAAATTCTGTTACCTCAAAAGCCCATGCAAGAATTAGCTTTCTTATCTGGTTAGCTGTTAACTCAAGGCCGTTCCTGCTTCAGAAAGAGAGAAGCCGTCCAGCCCACAGGACAGAGAAGCACAGACTGCACCCAGCCTGAACCCAGACCAGACTGAACTAACAGAACCCAAACTTAAAATTGCATTCTAAAATCTACCAATGAAATTAGTTTAGACTATCTTGGTTTTGTTCAAATATCAAAAACATTCAGCCAGAGTGTTCAGCAACTGTCTCTTTCTTAAAGGCATAGCCTCAACCGGTCACAATTGGCACTCTGCAACTGAACGAAAAAGAAAACAACAAACAAGAGGCAGAGGAGGAGATGAATGTTTAGCAGAAAAGCAAAAGGATGGAATGAGTTTTGTTCTTTCTACAAATTATTTTCTGGCAACCAGAGGATTTAGTACGGATTTATTAATCACTGGGGATGGTCAAGGATGCCTTTATCAAACCAGAAATAAAGTGATCAGTTCTATCAAGCTTAGTAAGTCCCTATTTGCAATATGAAATTATCTGATTAATTTTTATTACCTTATGAAATTCTCTGTAAACTTGGTTGTGGTTTGTTTCCCCCCCCCTCTGGGTTACTTTTTGTTTGTTTGTTTTTCCTTTTTTTCTTTAACTTTTGGTCAAACTCCAACTGGAATACTCACAGGAATGGCAATAAAAAATGATGGACTTAGAAAAGGGAACGTTTTTTTCTGCTGAGTTACTCTGCTGTAGGACTCTAGGAAGGAAGATCTGCAGAGCTCTAGCCTCTAAAGGTAACATCAGAGAGAAAAAAAATAGATGGGAGACCATTCTCCCAGTGGTGGCTGCAGGAAGGCTACAGCTGGAGATTGGAGCTAACGGTCTGAACAGAGTTGAGAAGCATTGAGTGCTGCAAAGTGAGGAGAGGCTGAGGGAGCTGGGATTGTTTAGCCTGGAGAAGAGGAGGCTCAGGGCAGACCTTATTGCTCTCTACAACTACCTCAAGGGTGGTTGTAGCCAGGAGGGAGTCAGTCTCTTCTCTCAAGCAACCAGCACCAGAACAAGAGGACACAGTCTCAAGCTCCACCAGGGGAAGTTTAGGCTTGAGGTAAGGAGAAAGTTCTTCACTGAGAGAGTTGTTCACCATTGGAATGTGTTGCCCAGGGAGGTGGTGGAGTCACCATCCCTGGAGGTGTTCAAGAGGGGCTTGGACGTGGCGCTTGGTGCCATGGTCTAGTCATGAGGCCTGTGGTGACAGGTTGGACTTGATGATCTTTGAGGTCTCTTCCAACCTCGGTGATTCTGTGATTCTGTGACAGTTTTGAAGCCAACGTTGTCCATGCATTACAGTGAGATACAGTGGAGTATAATGCTAAGATCCAGGAATGGTGTCTAGCTCCAGCTCTTAGATATCTATAAAGTACTGACTGCACTACTTCATTGCAACCCAATATATGCAGTGTTATTACACACACCTCAGGTTTCTATCACAAACTTTAATCTGTATTATTGAGAAGTAAATAACTTGTGAGTCTAAAGGGGAAAGTATGGTTTAGATTAGATTAGGAGGAATATGCTTTTGCCTAGAATAAATGGTTCTGATTGTAGAGAGATCAAAAGTCAAACTCAGGAATCATCCACAGAGAGAAAAAAATGTCTGTCCTTAAACACTGCTCCTGAGAGTTTTGTTGTTGTTGTTGCAATACAAGTAACCACATGGTGGGAACTGCACATTGGTTGTCTGAGAAATTCATGGTGAGATAAAGAAAATGAGAGCCTCTGAGGGAATAATTGCTTCACTGTGGGGAACTCGTGCAACTTAACTTGAACTTTAAATCGAACTGCTTTTGTATCTGTTACTGCTGGTGCACAGTGGTATGAGAGGGAAACTGTGCAGCCATAAAATGGATGTTTTCAATATTATGCAGCATGATAATGCTGGGACTATTTCTAGAAATGTGCTTGTGTTGGGTGTGGAGATTTTTTTTCTTTACTTTCTTAGTCATAAACAAACTTCCAAAAGAGTCAAAAGGGTATAGCTGGATGGGGTCAGAGTGGCTGGAGAGCGGCCAGGCAGAGAGGGACCTAGGGGTGCTGGTCAATGGTAGGCTGAACATGAGCCTGCAGTGTGCCCAGGCAGCCAAGAGGGCCAATGGCATCCTGGCCTGCATCAGGAACAGTGTGGCCAGCAGGAGCAGGGAGGTCATTCTCCCCCTGTACACTGCACTGGTAAGGCCACACTTTGAGTCCTGTGTCCAGTTCTGGGCCCCTCAGTTTAGGAAAGATGTTGAGTTGCTGGAACATGTCCAGAGAAGGGCAACAAGGTTGGTGAGGGGTTTGGAAGACAAGCCCTCTGAGGAGAGGCTGAGGGAGCTGGGGTTGTTTAGCCTGGAGAAGAGGAGACTTAGAGGGGACCTTATTGCTCTCTACAACTACCTGAAGGGAGGTTGTAGCCAGGCAGAGGTTGGTCTCTTCTTCCAGGCATCCAGCACCAGAACAATAGACACAGTCTCAGGCTGCGCCAGGGGAGGTTTAGGCTGGATATTAGGAAGAAGTTCTATACAGAGAGAGTGATTGCCCATTGGAATGTGCTGCCCGTGGAGGTGGTGGAGTCACCATCATTGGAGATGCTTAGGAGGAGACTTGATAGGGTGCTTGGTTTCATGGTCTAGTTGATTGGGTGGTGTTGGATGATAGGTTGGACACAATGATCTTGAAGGTCTCTTCCATCCTGGACCTTCTATTCTATTCTATTCTATTCTATTCTATTCTATTCTATTCTATTCTATTCTATCCTATCCTATCCTATCCTATCCTATCCTATCCTATCCTATCCTATCCTACTCTATTCTATTCTTTAAATTATCAGTAGTAACACTTTGTTCTGAGCCCACACAAAATACCTGAATAGTGGATCTCTCCCTGCTTTTCCAGTGTGTTCATTATTTCCATTTGTTCCCTGGGTGGCAGAGCTGTGATCATTATCATATATTGGCAGGTGCCCCTGTGTGCTCGTGCTCTGACTGGGCAGAGGACTTACAGGATTACATGCCTGATTTCCCCTGAAAGCCTCCCTTTCCAGTAAATATTGTGGCAATTTGAAAGGATTACATTCTTGTGTCCCTTTCAATTTTTCCAGCCATTTTTGATTTGATAGCAGCAGCTGGTAGTCGCTTAAGGGTGACAGCAACACTCTCATCATCCCCTTGTAAGGTGGACACACGTTGTGCTCTCCCCATCACAGGCAGGGTTACCAGGGAGGTAGGGGACAGAGCAGGTATGGGAAGAAATAGATTAGTTGTAGTCTGCAGAAAGACTGGAGGTCTATTAATTTTTCTTAAGACAATGTTTTCTAATATTTGCCATCATTTTCAACTATTAATTATGCTCTCTAAGCATCAGCAATGTGTTCAAAAAAGATCAGTTAATTCATTCAAAAAGAAGGTTGTCATATTTAAGCCATTTTACAGCTGGAATTACTAAGAAGGATGGAGGATTTCACAGGATCACAGGGTGTTAGGGGTTGGAAGGGACCTCTAAAGGCCATCAAGTCCAACCCCGCTGCCAGAGCAGGACCCTAGAATCTAGCACAGGTCACACAGGAATGTGTCCAGATGGGTCTTGAAAGTCTCCAGAGAAGGAGACTCCACAACCCCTCTGGGAAGCCTGTTCCAGCGCTCTGTGACCCTCAGAGTGAAGAAGTTCCTCCTCACGTTGAGGTGCAACCTCCTTTGCTGTAGTTTGCATCCATTATCCCCCTTGGTAATTTGATGTCTTCTGATCTGTGTTTTCATCAGCTTGTTCTCTTGTTTTGGTGAAGGCCTTAACAATGCAATACAATACAATACAATACAATACAATACAATAAATCCAGGTTGGAAGAGACCTTCAAGATCATCGCATCCAACATATCAACCAATCCACCTAAACAACTAGATCATGGCACCCAGTACCCCATCAAGTCTCCTCCTGAATACCTCCAATGATGGTGACTCCACCACCTCCCTGGGCAGACCATTCCAATGGGCAATCACTCTCTCTGTAAAGAACTTCCTCCTAACACCCAGTCTAAACCTCCCCTGGTGCAGCCTGAGACTGTGTCCTCTTGTTCTGGTGCTGCCTGCCTGGGAAAAGAGACCAACATCTGCCTGTCTACAATCTCCCCTCAGGTAGTTGTAGACAGCAATAAGGTCACCCCTGAGTCTCCTCCTCTCCAGGCTAAGCAACCCCAGCTCCCTCAGCCTCTCTTCACAGGGCTTGTGTTCCAAACCCCTCACCAACCTTGTTGCCCTTCTCTGGACACTTTCCAGCAAGACAACATCCTTCCTAAACTGAGGGGCCCAGAACTGGACACAGGACTCCAGGTGTGGCCTAACCAGTGCTGTATACAAGGGCAGAATGACCTCCCATCAACCAATCCAACCCACCTAAACAACTAAACCATGCAGCCAAGCACCCCATCAAGTCTCCTCCTGAACAATTCATTCTCCATCCTTAAAAAGTGAAATACACATATTCTCCTTACCTTATAGTACAAGTTTGAAAAGAAGGGCGAACAATGTAAAGCAAATAAAGTAAAGTTAATGATCTATTGTCCAAAACTGGTTTATGAGAAGTGTGGAGCTGACATATAGCAGTGCTGGTCCCACTACAACTGTGGTTCATCAGGACTGAGTCAAACATTTGAAAGTTGAAGACATCCATATGTAATTTTACCTTTGCTGGAAGACTGGGGTATTAATCTCTATTCCACACTTTGTTCAAAGGATTTATTTTTGGAAGATGAAAGTGCAGAGCAGAATTGGATCCACTTTTGTCAATTAAAAATAGAGGTGAAGCAATTTAGCCAACATCACATGATAAATCCATGGAGGAGTTTGGAACTTGACCAATATGTTCACCCAGTCCTGGAAGTTAATCACGTCAAATCCTCCTTGCACCTAAATCACTGAGACTGAACTTATAGTGATTGCTCTGCCACTGTGAATGCACATTTTTGCAACTGCATCCTTAAGAAACAACTTCCTATTCTTAAATACAGGGATATATTTATATGTTGCATATATTTGGCAAAAATCACAACAGAAATGCACACTACCTGTTTTGACATTTCTCTCAGCACCAAGGCAGCTTTTCTCATCAAATGCTTGGGCATCTCAGTGATAGAATCAGAGAACTTGCCCCCATCATGCCTGGGAAGCAGTTCTGTCTCCTTTCTTGTAAATGGGAAGCCCATTGGTGTTGTAGTAAGCACCAGCAGCTTTTGTTATCATTTGCTGGACTTACAGATGCATTAAGCAGTCCGCTCAAACATACAAATGAAAGATCTTAGGCAACAAGTTATCACTTCACAGAGTCACAGAATGTTAGGAATTGAAAGGGACCTGCAGAGGTCATCCAGTCCAACCCCCTGCCAGAGCAGAGTCACCCAGGGCAGGCTGCACAGGAACACATCCAGGTGGGTTTGGAATGTCTCTAGAAAAGAAAACTCCACAACCTCTCTGGGCAGCCTGCTCCAGGGCTCTGGCACCCTCACAGTGAAAGAGTTTTCCCTTCTGTTCCTGTGGCACCTCCTCTGCTCCAGCTTGCACCCATTGCCCCTTGTCCTCTCACTGGACATCACTGAGCAGAGCCTGGCTCTGTCCTCCCCACACTGCCCTGCACATCTTTATCAGCAGGAATGAGGGTACCCCTCAGGTTCCTCTGCTGCAAGCTAAAGAGACCCAGCTCCCTCAGCCTGTCCTAAGCAGGGAGATATTCCACTGCATTCAGCATCTTTGTCGCTCTGTGCTGGACCCTTTCAAGCAGCTCCCTGAGGTCCTTCTTGAGCATTCAGGGACAAATATTAGTGATGCTGTTTCGTATGTCTCAATACATTACAGCAAATTCAAGACCTACTTTGGTGTTGTTAAAAAGCTTTCTACTGGCCCAGGTCTTTTTCTTTATTGGGAGTTCAGTGTATGGATGTCGTCTCAGAATGAAGCTGGAGGTGGGGAGATTCAGAGTGGATGTGAGGAGGAAGTTCTTCACCGTGTCAGTGGTGAAGCCCTGGAATGGGTTGTCCAGGGAGGTGGTTGAGGCCCCATTCCTGGAGGTGTTTAAGACCAGGCTGGATGAGGCTCTGGCCAGCCTGATCTAGTGTGAGGTGTCCCTGCCCTTGGCAGGGGGGTTGGAACTAGATGATCCTTGAGGTCCCTTCCAACCCTGACTGATTCTGTGATTCTATGATTTCAGTGCAACTGGAAACCAAGAACAGGTTAGTTAAATGTGTATGTTTGGGAGCTTTTTACAATTTCCAAGTATGATGTGACTGGCTCAGTGTTCCTCAGCATGGCTTCAAGGTTGAGACAACAGCAAAAAAAAATCCCTAACCAACCAACCAACCATAAAAACCACAAAAAAAGACCCTAAAATAAAAATTCTGAGATTATGTGAGCTGAAAAAAATATAAAGGTAACAATTTAGCACATCCATATTATACTCTCTCTAATTTTATCTGACCTGACATTTGCTTGAGAACCTTTTTTAGCCTTTGAAACATCTGGTAAAACGAATTTTGCTTCATAACAGCATGTGATTAGAAAAGTTACAATCTCTGCCATGAAGAGATTAAAATCTCTTTAATCTGACAGATTTTCATTTTAATCTATAATGAGAGGAAAAAAATAATGTTGTGGCTCTCTGTCCATTGTGCTTCTTTTGTGGGTTTTTGTTTGTTTGTTTAGAAAGGAGTTTTCTAAGGCAACTCAATCATTGTGCCTCTGTACTCAGCACTGGTTAGGCCATACCTTGTGTCCTGTGTCGAGTTCTGGGCCCCTCAATTGAAGAAGGACATTGAGACTCTTGAATGTGTCCAGAGAAGGGCAACGAGGCTGGGGAGAGGCCTTGAGCAGAGCCCTATGAGGAGAGGCTGAGGGAGCTGGGGTTGTTTAGCCTGGAGAAGAGGAGGCTCAGGGGAGACCTTATTGCTCTCTACATCTACCTGAAGGGTGGTTGTAGCCAGGAGGGGGTGGGTCTCTTCTCCTAGGCAACCAGCACCAGAACAAGAGGACACAGTCTCAAGCTGTGCCAGGGGAATTTTAGGCTGGAAGTGAGGAGAAAATTCTTCCCAGAGAGAGTTGTTAGCCATTGGAATGTGCTGCCCAGGGAGGTAGTGGAATCCCCATCCCTGGAGGTGTTCAAGAGTGGATTTGATGTGGCACTTGGTGCCGTGGTTTAGTAGTCATGAGGTCTTGGGTGACAGCTGGACTTGATGATCTTTGAGGTCTTTTCCAACCTTATTGATTCTATGCTTCCATGATTCAAAAAGCCCAAGTAACAAGGAGTAGGACAAGAGGAAACTGCCTCAAGTTGCACTGTGGGAGGTTTATATTGGGAAAAATGTCCTCATGAGAGGGTTGGCAAGCATTGGAACAGCCTGCCCAGGGAAGTGGTTTAGATTACTGTCCATGTATGTATTTAGAAGATGCCGATGTGGTGTTGAGAGATATAGTTTAGTTGTGGACTTGGTAGTGCTGGCTGGACTTGATGATCTTAAAGTCTTTTCCAGCATAAACAATCTTATGATTCCATTTTCTTTCTTGTCTCAGACAATACATTACTCTGACTGGAAATGGAATAATTTCTTTCAGGACAAGAACTAAGCTGCACCTCAACACAAGGTGGAACTTCTTTACTAAGAGAGTCACAGACCACTGGAACAAATTCCCCAGAGAGGTTGTGGAGTCTCCTTCTATGGAGACTTTCAAGGTCCATCTGGATGTGTTCCTCTGTGACCTAAGCTGGCTTGTTTGGTCCTGCTCTAGCAGGGAGGGTTGGACTCGATGGTCTCTTTGGGCCCCTTCCAGCCCCTGACATCCTGTGATGCTGTAATCCTGTGAAATACCTATTGAGCATGCCACCTTCTCAGGTCTGAACACTTTCTCCCAGTAATTCCCATGCCATCAGACAGTGGGAAAATATATTTAGGAAGACATTTCCCTGAGAAGGGTGTTCCTCAGGATAAGCACCTCACACAGGTTGCTATAATTTCTAGCCTTTCCTTTGCTCTTGTTTATCTGTGGTTTATGTGATACAGTGGGAAGGGTGGTAGCCAATAACTCACTCAGGAATCCCCGCTGACATAAAACGCACAGAGTGCAACTTCAGTGATTTATGAATGGCAGCAGTTCTCAGAACGTGCTCAGATGGGTGCTTATTTGGAGCCTCCCTGTTATTTATTATCTTTTAGCTGTCTGAGTTTTGTAAACCAATCACTGCTTTGTTTTGCCACGTGCGAGCCTCTCTCTTTCCCAGAACAGCTGCGAAAACTTACAGAGTGTCAACGACTTCATAGCCTTGCTACCAGGCACCATATGGAATGACTGAAACACAGAGGCTTTATCAGAGCAATTCAACAATGCAGATTCATCCATGCTGTGCAATGTAGGTCCTTTGGTTTGTTTGGGTTGTGGAGGCACACGTGTTTTTCTCCTAGGCTGAGCCAGTCGGGCTCACCCTAATCAGGTGGTGTGTAGGAGAAGCTCTTTCTTCACTGGGCTTTTTCAAATACAAGCTTGAGGAGTTTAGGGAGTGGTTTGTAGTTTTAACTGATTAAACAGTGGCTGGCTATTGTCCTACTTGCATCCTGGTCCAATTTGGTATCGGTGAATCCTATATTGTCTTATCCAAAAGTATTTTGATAGTTTTGAAGGCCACTGAGAGGAAAGTGGAAAAGCTAATTTTTGTCACCTACCTTCAGAGATTCCATAATGATGATTTTGACATCAATATATGGAGGAAGTCTTTTACCCAGGAATCCCATGGATCTGTTGAGCAAGCTCTATTTCTGGAACACCTCCCCTACAAAAACAGGCTGAGGGAGCTGGGGTTGTTCAGCCTGGAGAAGAGAAGGCTCTGGGGAGACCTGATAGTGACTATCCAGTACCTGAAGGTGGCCTGCAAGAAGGCTGCAGAGGGACTGTTTCCAAAGGCCTGCAGGATGAGGAGTAATGAAGAAGAGGAGATGTAGCTTGGATGTTAGGAACAAGTTCTTCCACAGGATCTTTAGCCCAGGGAGGTAGTTGAGGTCCCACCCCTGGAGATATTCAAAGTCAGGTTTGACAAGGCTCTGAGCAACCTGATCTAGTGGACGATGTCCCTGATGACTGCAGGGAGATGGGACTAGATGACCTCTGGAGGTCCCTTCCAACCCAAACCATTCTGTGACTTTATGGACAAAATACCTAAGTATGCTTCAGAGAGCACAAAGGTGATACTAATAGGAGCAAGCCAGAGCTTTAACCACCAATGCTATTTTCCATGGTACTACACTAATATGAATCCCCCTTGATATGGCTGCAGTGCTAGCAGACTGCACACCCCACACTGATTGAGATGGAAGTGTATTGAAGACATCTGCCGTGCACCCCATTATCCACTGTAGATGTGTCTTCAATGAGCTAGGATCCAAATTCCCGTTAGATTTTCATTAGATTTAAATTGTCTATTTGATATTTAACTGTATTTGATGTTAGCTGTCAAACTTTCAGTAGAAAACACTGTCATTAGCTCTGCATTTTATGACATGCAGTTTCACAGACTGAGTAGCAGAAGTTCTAGTACTCGATGTTACCTTTGAAGAAAGCACAGTCTGAAGAGCTGCTTTTAATACCTTGTGAACTACAGACCTCTGTCTGCAGCAATTAGCAATAAGCATGGAAAGCTTAATAAGTTTGGCAGTCTAGAACTGCAGTTATTCCCACTTTTCCCCTTGAATGTAGGTTGCATATGTTGCTTTCATACCTTTATTGCTTTTTATCAATGGAGCATTCCTCCCTTTCACTTACTTCATAACATCATACATTAGAAACTGGTGGTAAGAAATACAGACCTTTTAGTGCATTAGAACAACTTGAAATTTCCCTTTCTTGAAACACTTTAACTACTCCAATGGGCAAGGTGTTCCCTGTAATTGTTTTGGTTTGCTTTGTTTTCACAATAACACTTTGATTCCAGCAGTTGCACACTTGTTGTTTACATGAGAGCTTATACAGCACACACAGCTTTTTCATTGCATTATAAATTATTACCTCCTTGCTCAACAGACACCAGCAGGAATCACTCAGAGATCTTAAGCAACACTCTGTGGTTAGCAGTGTCTTTCTCAGAGATCTTAAGCAAAACCCTGTGGTTAGCAGTGTCTTTTCAGAGAGTTCAGCTCAGTAGTTACTGCCCCCCGAAGGCGTACATCAAGAATAGTGTGGCCAGCAGGAGAGCAGGAGCAGGGAAGTCGTTCTGGTCTGTACTCAGCACTGGTTAAGTCACACCTTGAGTCCTGTGTCCAGTTCTGGGCCACTCAGTTGAAGAAGGACATTGAGACACTTGAATGTGTCCAGAGAAGGGCAACGAGGCTGGGGAGAGGCCTCGAGCACAGCCCTGTGAGGAGAGGCTGAGGGAGCTGGGGTTGCTTAGCCTGGAGAAGAGGAGGCTCAGGGGAGACCTCATTGCTCTCTACAAATACCTGAAGAGAGGGTTGTAGACAGGTGGGGGTTGGTCTCTTCTCCCAGGCAACCAGCACCAGAACAAGAGGACACAGTCTCAAGCTGTGCCAGGGCAAGTTTAGACTGGAGGTGAGGAGAAAATTCTTCCCCAGAGAGAGTTGTTAGCCAATGGAATGTGCTGCCCAGGGAGGTGGTGGAGTCCCCATCGCTGGAGGTGTTCAAGAGGGGATTGGATGTGGCACTTGGTGCCATGGTTTAGCCACAAGGTCTGTGGTGACAGGTTGGAGTTGATGACCTTTGAGGTCTCTTTCAACCTTGGTGATTCTGTGATTCTGTGATAATTTTCCCCTCTTCCTCCATTGGTGAGAATTGCTGCTACTTTATTTACTTCATGGCTTTCAGCCTGGCTGTTCTTCTCACTGGCCCTGCCTTTAGAAGCAGGGCTGCAACCTCTGAAGTAACCTGTCATGGGGAGAGAAGGACTTGTTTGTAGACTTCCCATGGTTTGTCACTTTCTGGGCTACAAAAGCAAGGGCAAAAGTACAGTGAAGAAGGGGAGGACGTAGCTGGTATATTTCAGTGGCTTTTCTAAGGGTGTGCTTTTCCTTTGTGTAATAGCTCAAAGGAACAAAACCAAAAAACATAAAACTTCAGCCCAGTGCTGAAGTATCAAGAATAAGAGAAAATAGCTAAACAACTTTTTCAGAAGGGAAAAGTATATTTTCTAATTTGTGCCCAAGGACAGGCAAAGCTTTGCTGCCACCAAGCACACATCTGCCCTGTGTGCTGAGAGCTGCCAAGTGCCATCTCCTCACCAAATGCTGAGAAATGCTGCTGTAATGCCAGAGCAAGGTCAGTGGTTAGACAGGCACTGAAAAAGGGGCTTCCAGAAGGCATCAGGAAGACCAGCAGATGCATTCTGCTCTGAAGCTTCGTTCAGAAGCTACCATCCTAGAGTGCAGAGCAAGAATAGATTTCCAGCAATATTCCTTCTCCTGCTTTAACAGTGACCCATCTTCACAGTTTTGTGCTTGATTTTCATAGTTTCATAGTTTCAGTTAGGGTTGGAAGGGACCACAAGGATCATCTAGTTCCAACCCCCCTGCCATGGGCAGGGAACTCTTACCCTAGATCACGCTGGACAGAGCCTCATCCAGCCTGGGCTTAAACACCTCAAGGGACGGGGCCTCACCACCTCCCTGGACAACCCATTCCAGGCCTTCACTACCCTCACGGTGAAGAACTTCCTCCTCATGTCCAGCCTGATCTCCCCCTCCAGCTTCATTCCATTCCCCTAGTCCTATCACTGCCTGATAGCCTTAAAAGTCCCTCCCAGCCTTCTGTAGGCCCCCTCAGATACTGGAAGGCCACAATGAGGTCACCTCGGAGCCTTCTCTTCTCCAGACTGAACAGCCCCAACTCCTTCAGTCTGTCCTCATAGGAGAGGTGCTCCAGCCCTCTGATCATCCTCGTGGCCTTCTCTGGACACGTTCAGCACCTCCAGATCCCTCTTGGAATAGGGGCTCCAGAACTGGACGCAGTACTCCAGGGGGGTCTCAGCAGAGCTGAGTAGAGGGGGAGAATCACCTCCTTGCACTGCTGGCACACTTCTCCTGATGCAGCCCAGGATCTGATTGGCTTTCCGGGCTGCAAGTGCACATTGAGAGCTCATGTTGAGCTTCTCGTCCACCAGCACCCCCAAGTCTCTCTCCTCTGGGCTGCTCCCCAGCCAGTCACTGCCCAGCCTGGATTTGTGCCTGGGATTTTCACTGTGGCCTAGCCAGTTCTATCAGACTGAAAGGGAAAATCACTCACTTTCATTTTTTTCCTACCAGATAAGAAATAAGCAGTGAGGTAGCAGTAAAAAGAATGTACAGGTATATGGGAGTGAGCATACAGAAACAGCAGAGCAGAAATGGTACACAGAGAACTTCAGCACTCCTTGAATGCTAAGCTAATAACTCCAGCTACAGAATAGCAGGTTACTCCATATATTTAAATGTGCAGACAGCAGGAGATTCCCTGAGGAGGACTTTATCTGAGCTACTTGCAGTTTGCAAACTTATTATACATCAGTCATATTTTCACCAAAAGCTATTAGGTGCTGTTTAGAATGTGTTAAGTGCTTCACTTATTCTTGTCTGTAGGTACAAGAAGCAAATACTTCATAATGGGTATATGCTGGAATCCTCCTATTGCAGATGACTGGGAAATCATAGTAAAGCAAAGGGAGAGAGCTTTAACAGGGCAGCTTTGTCTATGTGTGTACATTTGAGCAGCTCTGTGCTGAGGATGGTTTGATTCGAGGTTTGATCTTCAACATCTTTATTGATGATCTGGATGAGGGCATCGAGTCCATCATCAGTAAATTTGCGGACGACACCAAGCTGGGGGCAGGAGTTGATCTGCTGGAGGGCAGAGAGGCTTTGCAGAGGGACCTCGACAGGCTGGACAGATGGGCAGAGGCCAAGGGCAGGAAATTGAACACATCCAAGTGCCAGGTTCTGCACATTGGCCACAGCAACCCCATGCAGTGCTACAGGCTGGGGGCAGAGTGGCTGGAGAGCGGCCAGGCAGAGAGGGACCTGGGGGTACTGGTTTGATTGTAGGCTGAACATGAGCCTGCAGTGTGCCCAGGCAGCCAAGAAGGCAAATGGCATCCTGGCCTGCATCAGAAACAGTGTGGCCAGCAGGAGCAGGGAGGTCATTCTGCCCCTGTACTCAGCACTGGTTAGGCCGCACCTTGAGTCCTGTGTCCAGTTCTGGGCCCCTCAGTTTAGGAAGGATGTTGTCTTGCTGGAGCATGTCCAGAGAAGGGCAACAAAGTTGGTCAGGGGTTTGGAAGACAAGCCCTATGAGGAGAGGCTAAGGGAGCTGGGGTTGCTTAGCCTGGAGAGGAGGAGACTCAGGGGTGACCTCATTGCTCTCTACAACTACCTGAAGGGAGGTTGTAGCCAGGCAGAGGTTGGTCTCTTCTCCCAGGCAGCCAGTACCAGAACAAGAGGACACAGTCTCAGGCTGCACCAGGGGAGGTTTAGACTGGATGTTAGGAGGAAGTTCTATACAGAGGGAGTGATTGCCCCTTTGGAATTGGCTGCCTGTGGAGGTGGTGGAGTCATCTTCATTGGAGGTGTTCAGGAAGAGGCTTGATGGGGTGCTTGGTGCCACGGTTTAGTTGTTTAGGTGGGTTGATTGTATTGTATTGTATTGTTGTATTGTATTTAGGTGGATTGGATTGGTCGATGGGTTGGACATGATGATCTTGAAGGTCTCTTCCAACCTGGTGGTGTATTGTATTGTATTATTGTATTGATATTGTTTCAGGGTTTCTTCTTCTGAGGCACAGATTGAAGCAGGCACATATACCTTGAATGCCACTCCACACTTCCACAGTATCAAAAGTCCTCCTGCTCTGCCACATGCAAATAAGCTGTGGAGGCTTTCCCAACATGTATTACTGGTGCAGACCTTGCTTAAAAAACTTCTGTCCTTGCTCGATTTAATTGTTGTTTTTCCACTGTTACTTAAAATAGCCAAGTTACAATCCCCTGAATCATTCGGTAACAGAAACATTGACACAGTATGCATGGCACAGTGGTAATATCAGTGTTGATGACAGATGTCATTAGTTTAATGACCACAGTTATCTGTTGTCATATTTAAGTGAGGTTACTTAATGGAGTTAAATCTACTTCCATTAACGGCTAGAATTAAGAACCTATGTCACATCTACATTAAGCTTATTACCTGTAATTTGTACAAAGCAACCTATAACTTGAATAATTACTCCTACTTAATATACCATTAACTAGCAATTGACCAAGACTTAGCAAAGTCTATTTGTGGTTTTCAGATTTGTTTAGCCCTCTCATTTGGCCCCTCACATGAGACTTCCTTAATGTTTTTATGTTTAATTTGGCTAAAATGCTTTGCATTGAGCAGTCATTCAATTTGTGTACTGTGATGAGAAAGCAAACTTCTAAGTGGATAGTACATGTAATATGCTTAAATATTTGCATATTGGGTGGGGTTTTTTTCCTGCAAGTGCTGCTTTATTTTAGAGGGGTGGTTTGGAGTCCACTGACAATATTGGTAAGACAGTGCTGCTCTTAACTGTGCTCAGTGATTGTTTCTCCAACTTCCCTTCTCGTTTTAGCCTTCCAATTACAGTCATGACTCCACAACAATTTCTTTGGAGAAAAAGGAAAATATTTATTAAAAAAAAAGATCAAAATCTGAGGATAAGAGGAGGCCACAAAGATGATCCAAGGGCTGGAACACTTCTGCTATGAGGACAGGCTGAGGGAGCTGGGGCTGTCCAGCCTAGAGAAGAGTAGACTCTGGGGGGACCTTAAAGCTGCCTTCCAGTACCTGAAGGGATCCTACAGGCAGGCTGCAGAGGGACTTTTCATAAGAGTGTCTAGAGACAGGAGAAGGAGGAATGGTTTGAAGCTGAGGGAGAGCAGGGTTAGGTTGTACTGGGAGTAGATACAGAGGAGTGGTTGGAGAGCTTCAGGTGGTGTAGCCTTTAATGAGAGTGGCCCCCAACCTGCACTGGGAAGGAGTCCTGTTATGGTTGTTGTTCATATTTAATAATTGGCTGCATAAGGGGAAGTTTGGGCTCAAGGTGAGGAGAAAGTTCTTCCCAGAAGGAGGAATTGGCCACTGGGATGTGCTGCCCAGGGAGGTGGTGGAGTCACTATCCCCTGGAGGTGCTCAAAGGGGATTGGATGTGGCACTTGGAGCCACAGTTCAGGTGTCAGGGGGTGTTGGGTGGCAGGTTGGACTTGATGATCTCTGAGGCCTTTTCCAACCTGGCTGATTCTGTGTTCTGTGTTAGACTGGATCTGTGGAAGTTCTACAGTGTGAAGGAGCAAGATTTTGGAACAGGTAGCTCAGGGAGGTTGTGGCTACCTCCTCCCTGAGGGTGTTGAAGGCTGCTTTCTTTACCCACTTTTTCTCTTAATTTTCAAAGGATGCAACACAAATGTGGAGAATCCAATAAATTATGCTTCTTTTAAGAAGAAAATATTATCTGTGAACCAGTTTTTCACCATGTTCCTTAAATGGAAGGTGAAAAATTAATGTAAAGAAATATCTTGGATTAAATTTCTTCTTGTGGTGAATAGAGCATGATTGTCCCTGAGTCTTCAGACCAAACTGAAGGGTTTATTACCACTCCCCTACCATGGATCTTAATGTGAAGTTTCTCTGAATCAAGCTTATGACACCAGGTATCTTACTAAATGATCTCTTTATGTAGCACTATTAATGTAGGCTGATCCTTTCATCCGTGAACTGGGAAATTAAAAGTATATTAATATCAAAGCCTCCATGATAACTGCATTGATGGACAACACATAGTTTATATTTAATTACCTCTTATTCATAACATGTCATAATCATCCATCATGGTAGCAAGAAAATTGTCCAGCCTAACTCCTACACCGAATGTACTAATGAAAACATAATAGAGGAAAAAAGTTCAAGGGGAAAACTCATTGCATATTTGATGTCAGGGACTGGTGATCTTCCAGGAGATGATGTCTATATTCTGCATTGATTAGTTTTATTTAAGCACAGATAGGTGTGTGAAGATGTATAGAAGTCACTTATCTGAGGCATTTCATGCCAAGCCTCTCATATCAAAACCATGGGTCACTCTGATAAAGCATGTGGTTTCACTGAACAACATCAAACATCTTTCTCCTGACTTCCACTAACAGGGATCTGCTTTAAATTTCTCAATAGAAAAGGCTGCTACTTGCTATTTAGGAAAGACTTTCAGTCATACTCTTTACTTCACACACTTCTGTTTCTCGTCCTTCCAGGTCAATGTATGTCATTGTTTACCTAATCACAGTATCACAGAATCACAGTATCACCAAGGTTGGAAGAGACCTCAAAGATCATCAAGTCCAGCCTGTCACCACAGACCTCATGACTAGACCATGGCACCAAGTGTCACATCCAATCCCCTCTTGAATACCTCCAGGGATGGGGACTCCACCACCTCTCTGAGCAGCCCCATTCCAATGGCGAATCACTCTCTCAGTGAAGAACTTCCTCCTCACCTCCAGCTGAAACTTCCCTGGTGCAGCTTGAGACTGTGTCCTCTTGTTCTGGGGCTGGTTGCCTGGGAGAAGAGACCAACTCCCTCCTGGCTACAACCTCCCTTCAGGTAGTTGTAGACAGCAAGAAGGTCTCCCCCTGAGCCTCCATCTGTATCCACCCAAAACTTCAGTCTCTGGTCCAAACTATCTCACTGGGCTAATACTATCACCAGTAAAGGCAGACAAACACTTCCTTAGTGTGGGTCAGTTTTCCAGAAAGGGGTGTCTGATGGAGATGGGATGATTTGGTTTCTAGACACTCCTGATTTTGAAACAACCAAAGTTAAGTGAGATGATGCCAATCCTGTATAACACTAAACAGTGTGAGCTCAAGGATAGAGTAGGGCAAATTTTGCCCAGGACAATCATTACTCTCATTTCTCAAAACAATGGTTCTTTCATCTGCCTTCCCTGCTCTCCTACCTTATCCTCCAGGAAAGCCCTAAAGTTAGGAAGAGGATCCTGACATTACTTCCTGACATCTACTTCCTTCTTCACCCTTAGTATTTTATTTAATGCACTGGTTCTAAATAGCCTTGATTTTCTTTAAAGCTGTCCTGACCAGTAGACCAGCACTCCTGAAGTGTATTTTGTGACTATAATTTTGCTTATCTCTGAGAGTTTTGTAGATGTATATGTCATTGACTGTAATTGAGTGCATTACCATGCAATACATTATAAGCATTAAGAAGTTATTTTGCTTTGTGCTCCCTTCTCCTTGGCAATGAGTTTCCTGTGTCATGTTAATTCTTTGGCCTCTAGCAATGCTTTAATTTTCCTAATTATGGCCCCATTGCCAGCCTTTTCTGGGCAAAGGACAGCTCATTTTATTGCACTCACTATCAAGTTGATGGAGTGAGCCCTGTATTTTTTGTTACTTACTACAGCCTCATTCTTTGCTGTGGATATTTCACTCTCATCAGTACCCATTTTATCAGCACCAGGCCCCATCCTATGTTACTTCAATGCAGAAACTTCAAAGACTTTAGTGAGTGATTGTCTGAGTCATGGATGCTACAAATGGGCCCCTCAGTTTAAGAAGGAAATTGAGACACTTGAACATGTCCAGAGAAGGGTAACGAGGCTGGGGAGAGGCCTTGAGCACAAGCCCTATGAGGAGAGGCTGAGGGAGCTGGGGTTGTTTAGCCTGGAGAAGAGGAGGCTCAGGGGAGACCTCATTGCTCTCTACAACTACCTGAAGGGAGGTTGTAGCCAGGAGGGGGTTGGTCTCTTCTCCTAGGCAACCAGCACCAGAACAAGAGGACACAGTCTCAAGCTGCACCAAGGGAAGTTTAGGCTGGAGGCGAGGAGAAAGTTCTTCACAGAGAGAGTCATTCACCATTGGAATGTGCTGCCCAGGGAGGTGGTGGAGTCACCACCCCTGGAGGTGTTCAAGAGGGGATTGGACGTGGCACTTGGTGCCATGGTTTAGTCATGAGGTCTTTGGTGACGGGTCGGACTTGACGATCTTTGAGGTCTCTTCCAACCTTGGTGATTCTGTGATATAATGAACACACAGTCACAGGTTTAGTACATTTATGTGTGGGAACTTCCATGAGCTTCACTGGACACATCCACACTGCTGTAGCTGCCTGTATTCTGCCATCAGAGATTTGAGAAGGAAACTGTGGCAGTTTCATTGCTCTGATTTTCACAAATTCCCAATTCAAAGAAAGGGAAAAAAACCCCACCCAAACAACACAGTAATGTCAGTGATTGCAGCAAGGATATCTATGAAAGAGGTAAGAAAGTTCAAACTTCCTGATACGTTAGTATTTCATTCTACTTGTCTGGCAAATTGGTACCCAAAAAGTGAGTTCTTGCACTAAGTGCATGGCGATTGATTTCCTTTATTTCACCTCCCTTTTTGTAAAGCATATGGCTAAGCCAGCCTGTGAAAACTTCCATTTATTTTAGAAATCATGGCCCTTTATGACTAATTTCCTGTGCCAAACTATAATTACTTTAATTCCACGTTGCTGGAGAGAATTTGAAAACAGGATTCCTTCAGAACAAAATTAACTTATATAATGACTGAAAAGATAAATCATATTAGCTCAATTAAAGTATATTAACATTTCTGTTGCATATGAATAAGACATCAGACACAATGAAAGCAGGTTTCTCATAAAGAGACAATTTATGGAGATTTATGAAGATTTTAGGAACTTGCAAAATTCCATTACTTAACATCTCTATTAAGATCTTTACAAGCATACATAATGAAAGGCCTAACAAAAGATGTAATAAATGGACTTCTGCTTAAAGTCACAGTGATTCAATATAAGAATAGAATAGAATAGAATAGAATAGAATAGAATAGAATAGAATATAGTAGAATAGAATAGGATAGAATAGAATAGAATAGGATAGAATAGAATAGAATAGAATAGAATAGAGTAGAATAGAGTAGAATAGAATATAATTAGAATAGAATAGGAGTAGAATAGAATAGAATATAGTAGAATAGAATAGAATAGAATAGAATAGAATAGAATAGAATAGAATAGAATAGAAGTAGAATAGAATAGAATATAGTAGAATAGAATAGAATAGAATAGAATAGAATAGAATAGAATAGAAGTAGAATAGAAAAAATAGAATAGAAGTAGACTAGACTAGACTAGACTAGACTAGAATAGACCAGGTTGGAAGAGACCTTCAAGATCTCAGTAGCTAAAATAAAATCATTCTTTTTTTTTTTGTCTTTTTCTTTTCCCCTCTCAGGATTGCTAAACATACACAGAATAAGGTAACACTGCCTTAAAATGTTTTCAAGAATCAGTTCAGCAGTGGCTTTGTCAACAGTTATCTGACTTTAAGTTTCAGTGTGCTTCTGGCCATGGATTACCTGAAAATCAACTGTGAGTAAGCAATTCCTATTTAATAGGAGTTGTCCTTTAAAATTGAACCCACTGGAGAGGTCAGTCACAAATAAGGATGACTAACCTCCCAGCACTATTCAGGATAAAGGAAATTATCTCAGGGTTTCGTTCTTGTCTTCCAGGAAGCTGCTTTGTCATTGACCCAAAGCTAAAAATCTTCACGAACAAGTTTCCAATGTTGTCTTTCTGAGCTATCCTTTAAAGTGGGGTCATGATCCATGGAAGGAAGTACCATACAAAAATGTATCACCACTGTTGTTGTATGGCTGCTCTTCTGCCTGAATGATGCTCTGATGCTGCAACCTCTTTCTCTTTATTCAGTTATCTCAGAATTCTCCTGAGACATGGGGAAAATGAGCTGGTGGTTTAGATGAACAAACCAGACATTTCATTTTGAACTGCATTAGGTATTTCACAATTCCTTTTTGCTCCAGCAAAGTACCTCCAGTCCATGGCAGCCTGGCCTGCATTAGGAATAGTGTGGAGAGCAGGAGCAGGGAGGTCATTGTGCCCCTGTACTCTGCACTGGTTAGGCCACACCTTGAATCCTGTGTCCAGTTCTGGGCCCCTCAGTTTAGGAAGGACATCGAGACACTTGAATGTATCCAGAGAAGGGCAACAAGGCTGGGGAGAGGCTGAGGGAGCTGGGATTGTTTAGCCTGGAGAAGAGGAGGCTCAGGGGAGACCTTATTGCTCTCTACAACTACCTGAAAGGTGGTTGTAGTCAGGAAGGGGTTAGTCTCTTCTCTCTAGCAACTAGCACCAGAACAAGAGGACACAATCTCAAGCTGTACCAAGGGAAGTTTAGGCTGGAGGTGAGGAGAAAGTTCTTCACTGAGAGAGTCATTTGTCATTGGAATGGGCTGCCCAGGGAGGTGGTGGAGTCACTGTCCCTGGAGGTGTTCAAGAGGGGATTGGATGTGGCACTGGGTGCCATGGTCTAGTCATGAGGTCTATGGTTACAGGTTGGACTCGATGATCTTTGAGGTCTCTTCCAACCTTGGTGATACTGTGATACTGTGAATGTCTTTGTTGTGATAATGGTGTCTAGCAACAGGACAAGGAGGAATGTTTTGAAGCTGAGGGAGAGCAAGGTTAGACTGGACCTTAGGAAGAAGTTCTTCAGTACACATGTGGTGAGACTCTGGAATAGGCTGCCCAGGGAGGTTGTGGCTGCCTGCTCCCTGGAGATGTTGAAGGCCAAGTTAGATGAGGCCTTGAGCAGCTGAGTTTAGTTGAGAGGTGTCCCTGCCCGTGGCCGGGAGGCTGGAGTAGGTGATCTCTGAGGTTCCTTCCAACCTGAGCCGTTCTGTGATTCTATGATGCTCTAGAGCAGTGGAGTCTGCAAAGGTGCTGTCCCTTCTATTAAGACATGCAAGATGTGGAGGTGAAGCTGGTGGGTGAGTCGTCAGAACTTCAGAAAAGGAGTAAGAATCTTGTTGTCTGCATGAAGCTATCTTCTAGAGAGTTTCTGTTACGAGGCTGTGGGAGTTATTTCTAGTAAAACTCTGTGTTCTTTGTGTGCACCCATTGGGCTGGTAACCAATTTAGCAACTGTCTATCTTAGCAGCAAAAACGTGGAGTGAGAATGACATTGACTGTAAAAGCTACCTGGTGATGGAAAGGTGCACTCCCTTTCATTTCATATTCAAGGAGAATATAATGTCACTTTTGCTTTCAGGTTTACAACTGTTCAAATGTAATATGTCAAAATCCACTTGACAGAAATGTTTAATCAGGATAGATTCTGGAACAGACAATCCCTTTCATCCCAGCAGATCCTAAAATATTTGCAATGTATGAAATGTTGAGGGTGTTGAGACTATGATTTTGGCATAAAGACTTCATGGAGGAAAACTATAATTACCCAGACATATCTAATTCAAATAGGCTTTTGGAACATTGTGCTGAGATACACCGAATCTTACTTTGCTGTTAAAAGTTCATGAAGGGCTTTAGCAGCCAATTCACATTCATGGAAAATGGAAATAATCCACTCTGCATAGCATAAACAAAGCTTAGAGCAAGGAATGAAAAAATACATAGCAAAGCACTCTGCCTGGCAAGCTATCTTAGATGAGAGAAAATAGTCAGGTCTGCATCTAGAACCTGAAAGCAGTTACAGAAGGAAGGACAGGCAGTGGGATACAGAGAAGAGAAATCTCCATTACTGTCATTTCACTATTGAGAGGGTTTAAGTTGTCTTCTGCCTTAAAGCAGCTGCTTCAGCTGGACAAGGTTGTTTGTCTTTGTATTGTCAGGAGAAAGCATTTGTGGAGAAATCTGAACCATCTGTTGTTTGTCCTTCCACATTCTATTATTTAGAACAACATATTAAAGTACTGTGTAAATATCTTCAAAAACCATCATCTCAAGGACTGAGCCAGCAAGTAAGCAGCACAAGTGGTGGCAGGAATAATACAGTGCTCAGCTCATGACAAAAATAAAGGCAATTTCAAGGCATGAAGCACCCATATCCATTCATAAACTCTACCCCACTACTGGCATTGATCTCATAGTAAGTTCTCTTTAGAATGAGATGGGAACATCTGACCTCCAAGTATCCTTCCAGTGAATTAAATTCCTCTCTGGGGTCAGAGTGGCTGGAGAGCTGCCAAACAGAAAGGGACCTGGGGGTACTCATTGACAGCTGGCTGAACATGAGCCAGCAGTGTGCCCAGGTGGCCAAGAAGGCCAATGGCATCCTGGCCTGCATCAAGAATAGTGTGGCCAGCAGGAGCAGGGAAGTCATTGTGCCCCTGTACTCAGCACTGGCTAGGCCATACCTTGAGTCCTGTGTCCAATTCTGGGCCCCTCAGTTGAAGAAGGACATTGAGACTCTTGAACATGTCCAGAGAAGGGCAATGAGGTTGGAGAGAGGTCTGGAACACAGCCCTGTGAGGAGAGGCTGAGGGAGCTGGGGTTGCTTAGCCTGGAGAAGAGGAGGCTCAGGGGAAACCTTAGTGTTCTCTACAACTACCTGAAGGGTTGTTGTAGGCAGGCGGGGTTTGGTCTCTTCTCCCAGGCAACCAGCACCAGAACAAGAGGACACAGTCTCAAGCTGTGCCAGGGGAAGTTTAGGCTCAAGGTGAGGAGAAAGTTCTTCCCAGAGAGAGTCGTTAACCATTGGAATGTGCTGCCCAGGGAGGTGGTGGAGTCCCCATCCCTGGAGGTGTTCAAGAAGGGATTTGATGTGGCACTTGGTGCCATGGTCTCATAATCATGAGGTGTTGGGTGACAGGTTGGACTTGATGATCTTTGAGGTCTTTTCCAACCTTGTTGATTCTATGATTGTATGAAGGGCAGGAGGAGACAATTAATTATCTTTCTGAAGACCTTCATATCCATTCTGGAGCTAGAAGCCCCTTCCCTTGATATAATAATACAATACAACAGGTTGGAAGAGACCTTCAAGATCATCGCGTCCAACCCATCAACCAATCCAACCCACCTAAAATACAATACAGTACCATACAGTACAATACAGTACAAAAGAAGTACAATACAGTACAATAATATCTGCTGAGGATGAGCCCTAAATAGTTGATTTGCTAAGCTGGACTTTGGAAATACTTGCAGAGGCCCACAGTCCACTCTACATACCTAATGGCTTCATGAAAGGCAATGTTGTTGCCACTGCTGCTGGACAAAAGATGAAGTGAGCAGAGAAAATACTGTAGCTTGGCACACTGAATGTCTGTGAGGTCTCTCAATGTACTGCTTCAGACATTTTGAATATGATCCCCATGCAAGGAGGAGGGCGAGGGTATAAATGCATACAGAATGACTTGGCTCTGTTGTGTGCTATGTTCCTAACTATAACACTGGAACAAAATTTGTTGGATAAGCTGGAAGCTATACATCAGAACATTTCACAACATGCAGAGATTGATCTGTTCAAACCTGAAGCAAATGTCAACTTCCAGAAATTCTGTGCATTAGAAATTCCAATGTTTTTCTTTTTTAGTGCTGCAATGCTCAGAACTCCTAAGATTTGGAGCTGGTTTTAAGCAAAACTGGGTAAGAACAATAATGATTTCTTTTCAGTGCTAAGAACCTTCATGGGAAATTACAGTAATGGATGATCCATCTCATGCTGATAGCTGGTATTTGGTTTATATTCATTTTCTCAAACAAGAGAAAAGAAAAATGTGCAAGTGTCAGATATGTATTTCCTGAAGAAAAAATTGACCACAGGATTGGTAACTACCATGAATGGCTTAGGCTGGCAGGGACTCCAACCTCCCCGCCAGGGGCTCATCCAACCTGGCCTTCAGCACCCTGGACAGCCTATTCCTCACCACTCTCCTACTGAAGAACTTCTTCCTCAGCTCCAGTCCAACCCTGCTCTCCCTCAGCTTCAAACCATTCCCCCTTCTCCTGTCTCTAGACACCCTCATGAAAAGTCCCTCTGCAGCCTTCCTGTAGGATCCCTTCAGGGACTGCAAGGCAGCTCTAAGGTCCCCCTGGAGTCTTCTTTTCTCCAGGCTGAACAACCCCAGCTCCCTCAGCTTGTCCTCATAGCAGAGGTGCTCCAGCTCTTGGATCATCTTTGAGGCCTCCTCTGGACTCACTCCCACAGCTCTGTGTCCTTCTTCTGCTGGGGACACCAGAACTGGAGGCAGTATTTGAGGTGGGGTCTAATATTACCAAATTTTCAAATACTGTGTATTTTATCTGCTGCCATAGAACTTTTTAAAGCTTTTTAAAAGGCATTTGGAAACAATAAGTAAAAGAAAGAAGAAAAATACAAGAAAAACTCGTTCTGGTTTTTCTTCACTTCACTTTGTAAGGGGAGGAAAAGGTCCCTGACAGATTGGCGTGGCCCAGGGGACTGGTAATGGGCTATGGAGTTATATACCTCTAGGTCACCATTTCAAATCTGGAGTGTTACTAATTAAAGACATAGCACACTCTGTTATTTGTATTTTTAAGGTCTATAAACTTCTTTGGGCTTCTTGGTTAATGACTTGAATTAAATTGATTGTGAAAAGGAACGTCTGTCCTTGAACGACTTTACTGAAGGCTGAGCTAGGAGGCTACTTTTCAGTGTAACAGGAACAATTATCTTGTTAGATGCAGAAAAGAAATGTTTCAGCTCTTCATACCTGAATCGAACCAATGGGAAGATGATTTCTTCAGAGGTAGGAGTGACTAGGAATACCCTACAATATTTATAGGCACCCAATGTCTAGTTACTTTCCCCCTCACTCTCTTCCTATAATGCTGACATTTCATTTGACAAGGCACCTACACATATCCTAGTAACATGATGCTGAACATGGAAACAGAATCCAAGCAAAAGGAAGGTAGAAGAGACTGGAAGAACATAGTGAACAGACAAATACCTTCCTCTAACCAGAGGGACAGACAGAGTACAAAAATCCCTGTGTCCTCTGGCTTAGCTTATTTTAGGCTGCCTCTGTATCTTAAGGAACACTGAGAGTTTGGGGTAAAACCACAGCAAGCTTTTATCACACAAGAAGTTGTTGATGGGTGGGGAAATTGTATTATTTTAATTGCCTTATACCTCAAAGCAATTAGGAACCCAGCCTTGTACACAAATCATAGTATCATCATAGTATCATAGTATCAGTCAGGGTTGGAAGGGACCACAAGGATCATCCAGTTCCAACCCCCCTGCCATGGGCAGGGACACCCCACACTACATCAGGCTGGCCAGAGCCTCATCCAGCCTGGTCTTAAACACTTCCAGGGACGGGGCCTCAACTACCTCCCTGGATAACCCATTCCAGGGCTTCACCACCCTCATGGGGAAGAACTTCCTCCTCACATCTAGCCTGAATCTCCCCACCTCCTGCTTCATTCCATTCCCCCTAGTCCTATCACTACCTGATAGCCTGAAAAGTCCTTCCCCAGCCTTCTTGTAGGCCCCCTTCAGATACTGGAAGGCCGCAATGAGGTCACCTCGGAGCCTTCTCTTCTCCAGACTGAACAGCCCCAACTCCTTCAGTCTGTCCTCATAGGAGAGGTGCTCCAGCCCTCTGCTCCCTCCTTGTGGCCCTTCTCTGGACACGTTCCAGCACCTCCAGATCCCTCTTGTAATAGGGGCTCCAGAACTGGAGGCAGTACTCCAGGTGGGGTCTCACCAGAGCTGAGTAGAGGGGGAGAATCACCTCCCTTGACCTGCTGGCCACACTCCTGCAGCCCAGGATCTGATTTGCTTTCCGGGCTGCAGGTGAACATTGCAAATGCCAAGTTGTCTCTGGTCACACAGATGACTGAATTCACAACTCATTTCAGAAGGGTTTCACTACATACCGGTGCCACATTGAGGAGCTTCGCAGATACATGGTTATAAAAACACTTCACCTTTCTTTCATGCCACTAACTGCACATTTTATGCCAAAAAAAGAGATAATTTACAAACTCATTTCTCTGTTGGAACATGGCTGCTTTTGTGAAGGCATTTCAGGACTTGACACCAGATTGTCATCATGAGTCCTCTTTGACACCTTGGGAATACCAGGGATCTCATCTTTCAGGAGCTTGTTGAAAGGGCTTTTTGAAAGGCCTAAAATGAAGATGACTTTTCAAGTAATGAATAACACAATAGGACTTACTGCATTTCCATCTTCTGTAGGTTGGAGTAAGCCTAAGTGACAAAAATGGGGATTTCAAGCACTTAAAGATTTCAAGTTTATCTTCTCTATGTGAGGGACTGGTGGGTGGAGGAGAAAGAGAGGGGACATGGGACATAATTTCACATAATTTCCCTAAACATCTTTTGGGTTTCAGTCTGAAAAAGTTTCCTAAACATGTCCACTTCTAGCAGGTCAGTCAAGGGCAGAACACTTCCACTGCCTTTTAAATACTGCTCTGATTAAAAAGAAATACCCACCAAAAGTTCCTGTCTCCATTTCCTCAGAAGTCTGTCTGCATCCAACCAAGAAGCCCACAGAAGTCTAGAGACCTTAAAAATACCTTCTTGTACATGGGTTTACAAAAGCTCTCAAAAAATATGCTCAGAAATGTTCTTTCTCTTTTCTCACTTAGCTCTCATCAACTTGCTCTGAAGTTTGCAGTCACAACTTGCTATGCAGCAGATACCAATTCTATATCTGGTGCTCTTTATCACTGACTTTTATTCAGTGTTGCTAACCTAAAAAGGCTATTGCAGTCTTTTTCTCCCATGCCTTTAGGAGCATGGACATCTTTGATACTCCCTGATCCTTAGCTTCTGTGGACAGATTTTTGACTGCTGAAAATCCTACAATGGTTTGGTTTGGTTTGGAAGGGACCCCCAAAGGCCATGTAGTCCAACTCCCTTGCAGTCATCAGGGACATCCTCCGTTAGATCAGGTTGCTCAGAGCCTTGATGAGCCTGACCTTGAATATCTCCGAGGATGGAGCCTCAGCTACCTCCCTGGGCAACCTATTCCAGTGTTCCACCACACTCAGGGTAAAATGGAGAAGCACACCACTCTCTTTGGCTTTGCCTGTATGGAAGAAAAGATAGAAGTATCCACCATAAGCCACATCAACTCAAGTTTACTCTGCCAAAAGTGGAAAAATAAACGTGTTTACATTCAACCATTTCTTGTTCCCTTTTGTGGGATCCAGGCAGAATCTGCCACAGTGAAGAATGAAGGCAACATGTTCTCCTCTCCCCATGTCCAGCTGGAACCAGCCTCTGGACTCTTCTTTTTGTCAGGTCATATCTTCCCATCATGACTCCAGATGGTACATTTGTTTCCCTCTTAGGTTTTTTCCCCATCTCTGCAGAAAGGAGCCCAAGGCAACGTTCTATTATTTCAGTGTGGGAGCTCTCTCTAGTGGTAAGGATATTATTTTCCTTTACCTTTACCTTTACTTGAGTTGCATAAGAGACCAAAATGCAAATCTGACTTTTTTTCCACACTGTAAGCATTGATACTTCATTAACACAGACAAGTGTTCCAAAAGAACTGCCTGAAATTTCATTTTAGGTTTTAATTTCTGTACTAAACGTGGCTACAAACTCTTTCCAACTTAAACCCGTGAGATTTGTGTCTGTTAATATCAAACACACAGAAACACAGAATCACAGAATGTTAGGGGCTGGAAAGGACCTCTAAAGATCACCCAGTCCAACCCCCTGCCACTGCAGGATCACCTGGAGCAGATCATACAGGAACACATCCAGACAGAACTTTAATATCTCCAGAGAGGAAGAATCCAAGCCTAGAGCATCTAATTGTTTTCATCTTCTAATCTAAGACACATGGGCATGGAGAAGGAGAGGACACTAAGGAAAGATGTTGAGTTGCTCAGATGTGTCCAGAGAAGCACAACAAAACTGGGGAGGGGTTTTGGAGCACAAGCTCTATAAGGAGAGGCTGAGGGAGCTGGGATTGCTTAGTCTGGAGAAGAGGAGGCTCAGGGGAGACCTTATTGCTCTCTACAACTACCTGAAGGGAGGTTGTAGCCAGGTGGGGGTTGGTCTCTTCTCCCAAGCAACCTGTGACAGAACAAGAGGACACAGTCCCAAGCTGTGCCAGGGGAGGTTTAGGTTGGATGTTAGGAAGAAGTGATTGGCCATTGGAATGTGCTGCCCAGGGAGGTGGTGGAGTCACATTCCCTGGAGGTGTTTAAGAAGAGACTGGATGAGGTGCTTGGTGCCATGGTTTAGTTGATTAGATGGTGTTGGGTGATAGGTTGGACTTGATGATCTTGAAGGTCTTTTCCAACCTGGCTGATTCTGTATTCTGTAAACATACAATAAGGACAGATAGCAAAATGGGGAGTGTTGCAAAGGAACGAGGATATAGTGAGATGCAGCTCCTATAAACAGACAGAATCTGTATGCTTTAAAGTACACATAATTAGATATCTGGTTGTTTCATTTGGGGGCAAAGCAAATTCACAAAGTGTTTCTCATGAAACTAGCATAAAACTCAGAAGAAGAAGGGAAAAAAAAGTGTCAGTGTGCCATTTTATTCCCTTAACTTTAAAAAGTTTCTGTCTTAAAATGGAGACAATTGAAACAAAACCCAAGGAGAGATTTCAAACCTGCAATATTTCACATTGATCCAAACAATTGATCTGAAATAACCTTTTCCACAGCATTTTGCTTGAAGAACCACATCAAAATGCAATCGTGTGAACAGTCCTATGTAAAATGGCATTTGAAATAACTTCTGAATTTAACCTAGGTGCTGCTGTATCTAATTTAAACTTTGGACTTCATTAAAATTAGTGTGATCTCATTCAAATAATCCTGCACAGTAGCAGTTGACTGGAAAATTGCCTGAATGTCAAGCTGAAATTTAGCTTCTAGTCTCCAAGCAAACTGAAATCCAGTCCCCAGCAGCACTGCTAGGGCAGGTATGCCGTGGTAAAGATAAATACATTTGCATTGTATTTCCCCAGCTGTCAGGTTGTTTCCAGAATTCTCTTGGCCCTGCGTTGCCACACAGCTGGCTGTACTCTTCCAGTGTGCACAAATGGATTCCCCAGCAGTTCTGCCTTTCCTCCAGGGACTGGTGAACAGGTCTGAGTTAAGGCTGGTTTGTGGGGGATGAAGGTTGCAGGCTTTGCTCGCTGGAGAGTGCATGCTTTCAACTGCTCTATTTCATTCTGACAGAGCTGCTTGCCCTGCTGCAATCCCATTTTGCAGCCCTGCTCAGCTGCAGCAGTGGTGGGGATCCCTGCAGGTTTCGTTCAGAAGCCCCCAACATCCAAATTAGCTTCTTCTAAAAGTGCTGAGACAAGCAAAGAAATCTGAATGACATTCTCCCTGATGACAGTAAATTAACACATTTTTATCTGTAAATCATCTCAGATATTCCAACGATGAGCAAGTATTTGTAGTTTCATTTGTGCTTATCCTTGCTGACTCTTGAATTATTCTGAAGCCACCAGCATTTCTAAAAGCAAGACACATTGATTTCCTCATTATATTAGGAAATGGCAAGTTAAGCAAATTTCAGAAGCCTTTTCAAACTCCAGAGTCTGTTCAGAAGTGATAAGACAAGACATCATATTCGGCTCTGTAAGCCTTTGTGTGGAGAGAGTTCTCAGCAAAAGTATTTCTGTCCTAAGGGGGGGAAAGCAAAAAAAAAAAAAAAAAGGAGGGAAAAAATATAAGAAAGAAAGGAAAAAAATATTTCCATCTTCCACCTTGAAGGAGAAGGGGAGGATGGAATGTTCAAATTCTAGTTCATGTACTGCAGCTACTTTGCTTTACTTGGTTGGTTGGTTTTGTTTGGGTGTTTTTTTTTTCACTATGCAGTGGAAACAGAATTTTGTATGCTAAAATTGACTTTTACACCAAAACTCACCACGTGAAATTATCCCAGCCTGGACTCTGCTTATCAATGGCATACAGGGGAAAAAAAAATAGAAAAAATTCTGATCATGGTGGTAAATTACTTGTGTCCACAAGACAATAAGGCAACGACTTTTTGGCCCCCCAGAAAATGAATTGTAAAAGCTTGTGTGTGAAAATCACTTCAACAAACAAAATCTTGCCTCATTTGTCCATCAGTGTGTCCAACAGGCCTGCAGTCTGTTCATTTACTTTATGATATACTCCTTATTTGAACTCAAACTAATTCCTGCTTCTATCACCTAGCAATAACTGCCTATTTTCAGATGCTATACTGCTAACCCAGAGTAAATACTTGCTACTGCCACCACAAACTGTGCTGGACCAGCTAGCATGAGCCAGGTGGTAAGTGTGTTGTACTTCAGATTTCTATGTGCTGGTCCTAGTATATGGAGGTTACTGTGGAAATGGTAATAATTCTTTGTTCAACTGCACTTGAATCATTTTGATAAAGAAATAGGTTGGAATGGACCTCAGAGATCATCTACTCCAACCTCTCCACCATGGGCAGAGACACCTCTCAATTAGACTCAGCTGCTCAAGATCTCATCCAACCTGGCCTTCAACACGCCCAGGGAGGAGGCAGCCACAACCTCCCCTGGGCAGCCTGTTCCAGAATCTCACCACCCTCCTACTGAAGAACTTCTTCCTCAGCTCCAGTCTAACCCCACTCTCCCTCAGCTTCAAACCATTCCCCCTTGTCCTGTCTCTAGGCACCCTCATGAAAGGTCCCTCTGCAGCCTTCCTGTAGGAACCCTTCAGCTATCGGAAGGCAGATCCAGGGTCCCTCTAGAGTATTCTCTTCTGGGAGAAGTACATCTACCCCAACTGGCAGCCTCAGTTTCTACTTTTATCCTGCTTGATACAACTTAGTACCTTCCCAATGGGTGCCACAGTCACGGGCATAAGCTGAGAAAATGGGTTCACCTCCTCTGCTTTTTGGGAGTTGGGTTTTAGTTTTGTGTTTATGTGTGTGTGACATGTCAGTTCTGAAAACACTATTCAGAGTTGCAGGTAATGACACAAGTGGGCCCTGGTTTGCTAGAGAGCCACTTTTCTTGCTATGGGTTTTCTGTGACCTCTTCTTTCTCTGTGTCTAGAGAAGGAAGTGTTGCCTGCAGCACTTACAGTGTCACCTCACACTGCAAAAGGTTTAAAATACCATCACATGGAGGAAAATTCTGCTTAACAATACAATGTCTACAAGCACAAAAAGAGCAGGGAATATGCAGATAGCATGGCTGATGAGCAAATTATTCCAGAGGGAATAATGTAGTTGTCTAAGCATCATTTCTGCAGTAGCTCAACTTGCCAAACAGATGTTAGAAATCTTCTGGTTAAAGCAAACTGACCTTCTTTTGCAGTAAGTACCTTTTAAAAACCTAGATCTTCTCTTCCTCTCTGAATGAGTTCTCACTCCTTGCAATAACAGCACACATTTGTTCACCTCGATGTTAATTTCAATTCGTTCAGCTCAATTTTACTCTTGATTTTAATGCACAAAGACATCCACCCTTATCAACTGATTCACTGGAAAGAAGAGAGTGATGCCCTGAAGTGCCAAAGAGCAACAAAATACAGGGTTGTCCAGAGGTTAAGTGACCTTACCTCCTGTTTGAAAAGTGTAGTTTAGCTAAAACATTTAGCTCTACAGCCTCCAGGTACCCTGACCTCTGCTCCTTGAGGCTTTGGTGTGTGCTGTGTACAACAGCAAAATACCTCCCACAGTAATAGCTGTGGAGAAAGTGCTCTGAGTTGACAAGGAGATCAGCCAAATCCTAAAGCCAGACACCTAACAGGCAAGGTAACCAAGAAACAGCAGTCACTGAGCTGGAAGATGTTTCACCTACACAAGCTTAACACAGCCATTAAACCTTAGCAGTGCAGTTGTAGAGGATGAAAATGCCAAGGGCTGGTAAAACACAACGGGAACTCGCAGAAACATAAATTAAAAGGAAGCTGTGAGAGATCTGAAAGGTCAAAGGAATAAAAAAATGAGGTCTTTGGAGAGCCATGTGTTCCTGAACTGGGGGGGAAATTCTGCACCTTAAGCAAAAAAAGGCCAAAATTGTCACCAATGTACCTTTTTTGCCTTTTTTTTTTTTTTTGACAAACTGGTCTTTCTTTTTTTTCTAGTATAGCTGATCCTGCTCTGGCAGGGTGGGTTGGACTAGATGATCTTTCGAGGTCCCTCCCAGCCCCTAACATGTTGTGATCCTGTAATTTCTGATCAGTGAAGAACTCAGTGCATTTGTCTCTCGATTTTTGTCCCTGCAAATGTTACCTGAGAAATGAGAATTTCATTAAGACCTCTTCTTCATAGAGGACAAAGACTTCAGAGATTTCATGGGATTTATTTTACTTGTAACTTGACAAAGTTTACCAACTAATGCGCTAACAGTTCAAAAGGGACAAAACCTGAAGTGCTCAATAACAAAAGGCTAACAAGACCAGCAGGGCAGTTCACTTTGCTGTATGTCACAGCTCAGAATGCCAGCTCTCCTGAAGGACTGCTTGCTTTCAGATGCCTTTGTTTCTAGCAAATCACAGGATTCATGATCTGGATGAGGGTATTGAGTCCACCATCAGTAAGTTTGCAGATGACACCAAGCTGGAGATGGGTATTGATATGGTAAAGGCTAGGAGAGCTCTGCAGAGGGACCTTGACAGGCTGGGCAGATGGGCAGAGTCCAAGGGCAGGAGATTGAACACATCCAAGTGCTGGGTTCTACACATTGGCCGCAACAACCCCATGCAGTGCTACAGGCTGGGGTCAGAGTGGCTGGAGAGCAGCCAGGCAGAGAGGGACCTGGGGGTATTGGATGACAGTAGGCTGAACATGACCCAGCAGTGTGCCCAGATGGCCAAAAAGGCCAGTGGCATTCTGGCCTGTATCAGGAACAATGTGGCCAGCAGGAGCAGGGAGGTCATTCTGCCCTGTACTTAGCACTGGTTAGGCCACAGCTTGAGTCCTGTGCCCAGTTCTGGGCCCCTCAATTTAGGAAAGATGTTGAGTTGCTGGAACGTGTCCAGAGAAGGGCAAAAAACGCTGGTGAGGGGTTTGGAGCACAGCCCTGTGAGGAGAAGCTGGGGGAGCTGGGGTTGCTTAGCCTGGAGAAGAGGAGGCTCAGGGAAGACCTTATTGCTCTCTACAACTACCTGAAACGAGGTTGTAGCCAGGTGGGGATTGGTCTCTTCTCCCAGGCAACCAGCACCAGAACAAGAGGACACAGTCTTAAGCTGCACCAGGGAGCTTTAGGCTGGATGTTGGGAAGAAGTTCTTCATAGAAAGAGAGATTGCCCATTGGAATGGGCTGCCCAGGGAGGTGGTGGAGTCACCATCACTGGAGGTGTTTAGGAAGAGACTGGATGGGGTGCTTGGTGCCATGGTTTAGTTGATTAGATGGTGCTGGGTGATAGGTTGGACGCGATGATCTCAAAGGTCTTTTCCAACCTGGTTTATTCTATTCTATTCTATTCTATTCTATTCTATTCTATTCTATTCTATTTATTTTCCTTTACCCATTGAAATGTTTTGATCCATGTCTAAAATATTTATTGCATGCATATGTAATCATAGAATGGTCTAGGTTGGAAGGGACCCCCTAAGGTCATCTAGTCCAACCCACTTGCAGTCATCAGGGACATCCTCCACTAGATCATGTTGCTCAGAGCCTTGTTGAGCCTGACTTTGAATATGTCCAGGGATGGAGCGTCAACTACCTCCCTGGGCAACCTGTTCCAGTGTTCCACCACCCTCATGGTAGAATGAAGCACACCAGTTCTTACTCTCTTTGGCTTTGCCTGTGTGGTAGAAAAGACAGAACTGTCCACCATAAGCCCCAACTAGATCAGGTTGCCTAGAGCCCTGTTGAGCCTCAGAGATCATCAGATATTGGAAGACAGCTCTAAGGTTCCCCTGGAGTCTTCTCCAGGCTGAACAACCCCAGCTGCCTCAGCCTATCCTTATAGCAGAGGTGCTCCAGCCCTCGGATCATCTTTGTGGCCTCCTCTGGACTCTCACCAGCAGCTGGTCTCAAATGCAAAAACCAACAGAACTTACTAACTTACTAAGTGAATTCTGGGCATGATAGGTAAAGCCAAGACACAAATGCTTTATTCAATAGAGTATTTTTTATTATGATTATTATTATTATCTGATCTAGGATACTTCTAAGAGGTAATTAATGTCCAAATCATGATATACTACTGCCCATAATTATTCTGCACATCTTTCAGATGTCTGCTTTATCAGCTCACTATTGATCTTTACAGAAACTGAGTTAAGAAGAAAATTATCTTCACTCCTGAAGAAGGACAGGGCTGTCAGGGAAGAAAATAATAGTATTAAATATATATATATATATAAAAAATAGAAGGAAATTAAAAAGAAAAGGAATATTGGAATAAATTTAGGGAGGAAATTGAATTCATTTCTTTCATCTTCTAAACACTCAGGAAGCATTTGTATTTTAAGGCAGTGTAGGGTTTTTAGCTTTATTTGTAGATTTTTATATTTTATTAGGAAGTAGGTGAAAAAATCATAAAACTTTAAGTATATATTTAAATCTGTATTAAGGTACTCTTTGGAAAGGCTAAATATACTTTCATTAGAACATATCTTCATAGTATCTCCATAGAATCAGTCAGGGTTGGAAGGGACCACAAGGATCATCTAGTTCCAACCCCCCCTGCCATGGGCAGGGACACCTCACACTAGATCAGGCTGGCCAGAGCCTCATCCAGCCTGGGCTTAAACACCTCCAGGGACGGGGCCTCAACCACCTCCCTGGATAACCCATTCCAGGGCTTGAACACTCTCACGGTGAAGAACTTCCTCCTCACTTCCAGCCTGAATCTCCCCACCTCCAGCTTCATCCCATTCCCCCTAGTCCTATCACTACCTGATATCCACAGAAGTCCCTCCCCCAGCCTTCTTGTAGGCCCCCTTCAGATACTGGAAGGCCACAATGAGGTCACCTCGGAGCCTTCTCTTCTCCAGACTGAACAGCCCCAACTCCTTCAGTCTGTCCTCATAGGAGAGGTGCTCCAGCCCTCTGATCATCCTCGTGGCCCTGCTCTGGACACCTTCAGCACCTCCAGATCCCTCTTGGAATAGGGGCTCCAGAACTGGAGGCAGTACTGCAGGTGGGGTCTCACCAGAGCTGAGTGGAGGGGGAGAATCACCTCCCTTGACCTGCTGGCCACACTTCTCCTGATGCAGCCCAGGATCTGATTGGCTTTCCGGGCTGCAAGTGCACACTGAGAGCTCCTGTTGAGCTTCTCGTCCACCAGCACCCCCAAGTCTCTCTCCTCTGGGCTGCTCCCAGCCAGTCACTGCCCAGCCTGGATTTGTACCTGGGATTGCCTCGACCCAGATGCAGGACCCTGCCTTGGTCTTGTTGAAGCTCATGAGGTTGGCTTGTGCCCACCTCTCCAGCCTGTCCAGGTCCCTCTGGATGGCATCCCTTCCCTCCAGCCTGTCTGCTGCACCACACAGCTTGGTGTCATCAGCAAACTTGCTGAGGGTGCACTCAATGCCACTGTCAATGGCACCCACAAAGATGATGAACAAGCCTGGTCCCAGGACTGATCCCTGAGGGACTCTGCTTGTCCTTGGCCTCCACTGGGACGTGGACACATTGACAGCCACTCTTTGGGTGTGACCATCAAGCCAGTTCTTTATCCATCTTGTGGTCTACCCATCAAACCCATGTGTCACCAGTTTGCAGGAGCGGGGAGGAGTTTTGCAACTGGCTAAATGTCTCAGCTGTTTCATATCTGACCTAAGCAGTTCCACAGCACACTCTGAAGGTGTTTGGATATAAAATTCACCTTTGCTGTGTTTCTTAGCTGATGTTACTACCTTAAGGTGTTGCTGAACATTTCAAATGTAGACTATCCCAAATTATTTAAGCTCAAAATAGTAAATGAAGAACTGGAGTTTCTTGCAATAGCATGGAAGTACTTTTTTTAAACAGGTTGGAGTTTGTGAGGAACTCTTTAGAATCACAGAAAGAGAATATCTTGAGATGGAAGGGACCCATAAGGATCATGGTGTCCAGCTGCCTGATCCTTGCAGGACTACCTAGAACGAAACCATCAAGAGTGTTGTCCAGGTGTTCCTGGATGTCTGACAGGCTTGGTGCCGTGACCACTTCCCTGGGGAGCCTGTTCCTGTGACTGACCACCCTTTCAGCGAGGAACCTTTTCCTAATGTCCAGTCTGGACTTCCTCTGATGCAGCTTCATTCCCTTTCCTCATGTCCTTTTACCCATCACCAGAGGGCACAGCACCTGCCCCTCCACTATGCCCCTAAGAGGAAGCTGTAGGCTGCGATGAAGTCACCCCTCAGCGTCAGATTTATGTCTTCTGTGCATCAATGCTCTGCAGCAGCACAGCTGACCCAAAACAAGAGCTGAGCAGAGTCTTGTAGTGCAATTCAAATTTCACAGCTGCCTGTCATGCTGTTTCTAATTCCATGTACTGCACTTGTTGTTGGGTATCTGGATAAGAATGCAAGGTGCTGCAGGGAAGATGATGCCCTTTGCAAGAACATGCCGTTGATTCAGTGTGCTCTTGACTTGGGTACGCTTGCTGAGTCTTGTCTTTTCCATCTTGCCCTTGAAATGATCTCTAGTGAAAGGCAGCAGAATGGTATTCCCTAGGAGATTGATTATTGTGCAATTTCACACTCATTTAGCTCTTCCTTTTTTGTTAAAAGGGTATGAGCTGATTATCAGCACCACTGTCCACAGGCTTCTGCTTTCTCCTTTAGGTAGCTTCTGCATCTTCTGCAGATTCCTTCATGAAAACTGCTTGCATTTTTTGAGATTTTTTTAAAATTATATAATCATTAAGGAGGAAAAAAATTTGTTTCAGCTGTGTTATTAAATATAACAATTGCTAGAAATAAAACTAATATATTGTATGTGGAAAAAAAAGAATAGTATACAACTATAAGGGGATTGCAGAATGTAAGGATCAACCCTTTTCCCTAGCTTCAGTGGCAGTAGAATGGTATAAAAGCTGCAAAATCAAAAGGCAGGTAAGGCAAAGGAGTGATGGACAGAGTGGGAATGGAAAGGGAATGGAAAAAACAATAAAAGGAAAAGAGAAGAGGAGGAAAGAAATCATAAAATAATGCTATACTAGTCTTAAAGTCAAGTTGCTGCTAATGCCCCTTCTTTGTACTCTGCTTCTTGTCATTGTAATTTTAATATGACTTTGACTTGGTGGGGGAAACTGGAAAAAGAGAACTCACAGCAAGTGAAACAGGGAAGCTGTGTTTCCCCAGCACAGGGAAATGTACCCCTTTAAAGGGAAAGGAGACAATAAACATGGGAGAGAAAAAAGAAAATTTAAGAGACTAGGACTCTGATTGCAAAATCGATTTAACAAAAGCCTGAACTGCTGTGAGAAACTCTTCCTAAATTACCTGTACTCAACACAGCCGTCCTGAAGCACATCAACCCTATAATCTGCAGTTTAATTGTTTAGACAGTCCCACAGAAATTCACTGCATTACAGAGAGGAAAACTTACTGATGCCTTCTGCAAGGAGTTTGAACCACTCTATCCTGATAATTCAGGTAGACACTGGCTACATATAATTAGGTTGTGCAAAATACTCTCATATACTCTTACACAATTTGCAACATCTTACTCCAATGTTATGGCTAGCTTGAATGTAGGTTGGTGTGGATACTGTTCTCTACAGAGGAATTTCACTGCTACCCAAGCCCCACTGTTTCATATAATTCCAGAAGCCTTCTTTCAGTGTAGTTATTGATATTTTCCAGCCTCATTAGGTCCCTGCCATCTGCTGCCTTGATGACTTTGCAATGAAAGCTGAGTGATTTAGGATACTTCTTGACAGTATCAAAGATTTTCTTTTAACTTCCTTGTTCTGTGCTCTGCTCTATTGATGAATCCCTCTTGCCTCATCAATTGTATCTCCCAATCAAAGTTCCTGCACTCCACTCGTTCACTTTCACTGTGTATTTCCTTGATTTCAGCACTTCTCTCTCCTTCACGATGCCTCCTCCCTCATACACTATCTATGCTTGTTCCATGCACCTCATTTTTGATCCTGCCACAGGGCAGCCTACTGCCAGAATCCCATTTCTAAAGCTTTGCAACATTGACAATGTTTATAGTTTCCTGTTTGATGATATTATACTAAACAACTGCCCACATGAACACCTTCTGCCCAGCTGTCCTTGTACTTTAGACAGCTGTAATATGTAACTTGTTATCTGAGCAAGCTGCAAAGCAGTGGTACAGCCATAGCTGGAACAACCCTAGGGAAAAAAGGAAACATCACAAGGAATAAAAACACACATAAACAAGTGTTTGGGTAATGTCCAAGTGCTGGGCTTGTTTGTTTATTTGCTTGCTTTAAGTGAGAGATGGGTAAAGGTTAGTATGACAGTTAAGGCTGTGCCTTTAAGAAGAGACAGTTACTGAGCACTCTAGCTGAATGTTTTGGCGTAAAAAAGGAAAACAAAGGTAATTCTAAAGGAATTTCATTGGTAGATCAGTAGGGGTGTAACCTTAAGGTTTTGCTCTGAGTTCTGTCTGTTTCAGTCTCAGCCTGGACAGCTGCTGTTTTCCTTCTGTTCCTGGCAGTTCTGACCTTGGACTAATGAGATAAGAAAACTAATTCTTTTCTTCCCTTAACAACAGCTTTGAACTAACAAAATTTCCCTTAACATCCATTTTTCTCTCTAATCCTTTTTGGGGAAAAAAGGAGGAAGGGGGAAAGAGGGTCTTGGGGGGGAACTCTCCTCCATCAGGAGGGAGTTTTCTGTGTTATGTTCTTTCCTGTATATCTTTGTATGTACTGTCAATACTGTATATTGTGTATATATTCATTGTATATTGTGTATATATTCATTGCATTTCATTCTGCTTGTAAATACAGCTCTTTTTCCATTTTGCTTCTCCAACTGAGTTAGCTGTGGTTTGGGGTGGGGTGGGGGGGAGAGAATTGAACTTTTCTCACTACCACAGTTAGGGACAAATGAGGAAGATTGTGAGCTCTAGGTGAGCAGTTGGACTTGATGACCTCAAAGGTCTCTTCTAACCTCAAGAGTTCTATGATTTTTTTTGGTCAATTTACATTTCAGCCACACAAGTGTTTTCATGTACTTCACCATTATTTATCCTAGTTAAAGTATTGCAATATAAACCTGCTTTGAGGGGGGGGAGGGTGGAATCTATATGAAGCCTTCAATAAAACAACTCATACAGCTTTATTTATCACCTAAGACTTCAAATAGTGCATTTTAAAGCAATGATGTTTTACCATCTCAAAGCTTTTCTTCTCCCTTTTGCTGCTCATGCCATCACACTATTGTAGGACAAAGTGGAGTCTCTGGTATTACTGGGAAACAGGAATTTTGTCAGGTATTTCTTAGCAAGGCCTTGAGCAGCCAAGTCTAGTTGAGAGGCGTCCCTGCCCATGGAGGGGAGGTTGGAGTAGATGAAGGTCCCTTCCAATCTAAGCCAGTCTAAGATTCTGTGAAAGCTTTCTAAAGGCCTCTTTTCAAAAAATGGAGAAAACTAATAGAAGAGAGTCAAGAAGAAATCAGAAAGAATGGTGGAAGGTCTAGAAAGCATTACATTTTCTGACAGATAGTAAGGACTAGGATTGTTTCCTTTGAGCAGCACACACAAGAGAAATACGACAAGTCTTCAGAAGTGTGAAAATTTCTAATGAGGGCAAATAGGAATGAAGTTTTATTTTTGTTCTCTTTAGACAAAAACCAGAGATAAGGATTTAAAATCACAGCAAGAAAGATCTACATTAGAAACTACAAAGAAAAAAAACCTCTTGCACCGAGAAGCATTCAACACAACAGGCAGGATCTTGGGAGAGCTCAGAGTCTGTATTACAGAAAGGTTTTACTAAGACAACAGCTGTCAGGAAAGGTTTGGTGGAATGGAATGGAATGGAATGGAATGGAATGGAATGGAATGGAATGGATGGAATGGAATGGAATTAGAATAGAATAGAATAGAATAGAATAGAATAGAATAGAATAGAATAGAATAGAATAGAATAGAATAGAATAGAAGTAGAATAGAGTAGAGTAGAGTAGAGTAGAGTAGAGTAGAGTAGAATAGAACAGAACAGAACATAGAATAGAATAGAATAGAATAGAATAGAATAGAATAGAATAGAATAGGACCAGACCAGACCAGACCAGATTGGAAGAGACCTTTAAGATCATCGAGTCCAACCTATCACCCAACAGCATCTAATCAACTAAACCATGGCACCAAGCACCCCATCCAGGTACATGTGATGGTCTTCCTTGTGGGGAAAAAAGCCCAACACCACAAAAACCAGAACATGAACAAAAGGCCACAGCAATGTTTTCTATGGGTTACTTTTATTTGATTCTCTGAATGCAGAACCAGTTATTGACTTCTCAATCTTCTGCTAAAACAACTGAAAGTCGTTAATAAAGCAACAGTTAGATTCAATTATGTCAAACTGGCACCTGAGAATACTGTGGGACTGTTCAAGCAGAGAGGGTAACATGCCTGTCTTACCTGCTGCCTTGCTGTGTGAGGCCTTGAAATGATGGAAATGAAAATTATTTCTACAGAGCTCACAGCAGATAACTGCAAGGATCAAGAGAAGCTTTGTGGCAGGATTATCCATAATATGAAATGTGTAGGTAGTAAGATGGCTCTTAGCTGTGGTACCAAAAGTGATCAAAGGAAGCTATAAGGAAAAGTAACTTCAGTGAAATGGAAACCAGTCAATCCAGAAGTGAAAAATAATGAAGAGCCAAAACACCTAAATAAATGCTAAAGAAAAGGACACACAAACGGATCTGTGGCATAAATTGTCATGTAAAGAGTAGCAGTATACTTTCTTCTTATGCCATGTGCTGGATCACAAAGAATGTTAGGGGTTGGAAGGGACCTCAAAAGGTCATCCAGTCCAACCCCCCTGCCAGAGCAGGATCAACCCAGGGCAGGTCACACATGAACACATCCAGGAGGGTTTGGAACACATCCAGAGGAGGAGACTCCGCAACCTCTCTGGGCAGCCTGCTCCAGGGCTCTGTGACCCTCACAGTAAAGAAATTCTTCCTCATGTTGAGATAACATGAGCAATGTTTCCCTCATTTTCAACAAATTTCTGCCTGAAAGAATCCCCAGCATTTCTGTTTGCAAGGCTTTCAGGGAGTTTTTTCTTTCAAGAATGTACATTCTAAGCTGTGTTAGCAGGAATATACTGTGGCAAAACTCTCTGTGGTGTAACTGAGTGAGGCTGAAAGAGAAATATTTCATTTAATGGCTACCTGACCATATTACATGAAGCATCTCCATACCCTTGATCTGTTGGGAGAACAGGGACTTAGTAATTTCCTAAATTGATCTTCATGCTCCTAATTCCTTTTCTCTAGTATTCTCATACTTTTAGTTATCTCTTCCCAGAATGAGGCTGAGGCTTGCAAGACTCAGTTTAATATTCCCTGCTGTAAAAATGTAGAATTCCTTATCTTTGGTTCTTATCCTCTTTACTTTATCTTTTTCAATCACAGGTATTCCTGAGATGTAGGAGCAGCAAACTTCTGCTAGAAAGCTGCTCTGTGCCTGTGTGGAGCTTGCACAGGCACACAGTAGCAGCTCTTGCTGTGCAGCGACTGTTATTCTGTTATTGAACAAATCCAAGTTGAAGGTGTTTAGATCTTTCATATCAGTCACCCTTCCATATGCACAAAAGCTGGCAGAATGCAAAACCTGACTGCATGTTCTGTGGACTTCCTGATTCAAATCCCCCCCCCCCCCCCCCAAATAGTATAAATAATTTATTTTCTCCCCATTATGTTCCTATCCTTCTGGAAAGAGTGAGCTTCTGCTTCCAGCTATTATCTGTATCCTTACTGTAGATAGCAATGGATCCTTTTGATCTTGCTCAGGACTGATTGCAGCAAACCTGCCTTGGGAATTAAATATTATTAAACAGTCTCAGGCTGTGCCAGGGGAGGTTTAGACTGGATGTTAGGAAGAAATTCTTCATAGAGAGAGTGATTGCCCATTGGAATGGGCTGCCTGGGGAGGTGGTGGAGTCACCATCACTGGAGGTGTTTAGGAGGAGACTTGATAGGGTGCTTGGTTGCATGGTTTAGTTGATTAGGTGGTGTTGGATGATAGGTTGGATGCAGTGATCTTGAAGGTCTCTTCCAACCTGGTCTATTCTATTCCATTCCATTCCATTCCATTCCATTCCATTCCATTCCATTCCATTCCATTCCATTCCATTCCACTCCATTCTATTATATTCTATCCTACTCTATCTATTCTATTCTATTCTATTCTATTCTATTCTATTCTATTCTATTCTATTCTATCTATTCTATTCTACTCTATTCTATCCTATTCTACTCTATTCTATTCTATCCTATTCTATTCTATCCTATTCTATTCTATCCTATTCTACTCTATTCTAAACATAAGTAAGGCTATGTGTGTCTGGAGGGAAAAAAAACAGCAAAGAGAGAAAAAAATAAAGTCCCCTTCTATGTTATTCTTTCAGACCTTGGAAAAAAATATTTGAAGAAGTTTATATTAGTTTTAGCTGAAAGCATCTCCTGATTATCACTTTGTCCAGACTCATTTCCCAAACTTCAATTTCAGTTTCTGCCTTTCTTTATATTAAATTGTACCAACTTTTTTGCTTAGAAGACTCTCCCTCTTCTCCGGAGTTTGCATGTCTGCTTCTCTTCTGGTCAAACATTCTGCAGGAATATAGCTATTTATCTCCTCCAGTTCTGTCCATATTCTCCTTCTTTTGCCAATTTTGTGAGCTCATTTTTCCCTTAATGTTTTGTTCTGTGCTTCTGCTAATCTCCACTCTTCATAATTTTAGAAACTTCAACTGTGTCACTATGAAGTTTCCTCTTCTTAAATGAGGGAAAAAAGCTGAACTCCTTTAATCTCGCTCCATAACTAGTATTAATTTAGCTTCTTTCAGTTGCATCCCTCTAAAGCAATTACACTCACTCTTTTTCTCCTTAAGTGCAGATGCAAATTAGGATAAAGGCAGTGGATCCCCCCCAGTTTTTATTCCAATTTGCATTAACTAGATATTCCTCCTTTTCTCCTCCATGACTCATAATGGAACATACACTGTATCTTAAATTAGAAAAGTGTAATCTCTAACAACCTAAGTACAGTACTTAAATGACCTTAATCCCTCCTTTTGCATTCCATAGAGCAGTTGTTCCCTTACCAGGGCTTCATCCGACAACTCGGATGGCTGGCTGTCAAAAATCTGTTTCAAAAACGCTTTCACAGCCAAAATGTTTTATAGCCAAAACTTCCAAGGATAACCTGCACAGAACCCACATTCATTATGTTACAGTCATCTCTTTTCTGGTTTGGTTTGTTTGTTTGCTTTAATTTTTCAGTCATAACAAAACTGCCAGGCCTCCCCTAACCCTGTTCACCACCAGCACTGCATCAGACACACGTGCAAAGTAATGAATATAAGAACCTGAGGCCACTCCATGTTTCAACAGAAAAAATGTCATCTGTTACTTCAAAATATCTTCATTGATATCTGGATGAGGGGACTGAGACAGTCATCAGCAAATTTGCAGGTGACACCAAGTTAGGAGCGGATGTTGATCTGTTAGAGGGCAGAAGGGCTCTGCAGAGGGACCTCGACCGACTGGACAGATGGGCAGAGTCCAACATGATGGCATTCAACAAAGCCAAGTGCCGGGTGCTGCACTTTGGCCACAACAACCCCATGCAGAGCTACAGGCTGGGGTCAGAGTGGCTGGAGAGCAGCCAAACAGAAAGGGATCTGGGGGTGCTGATTGACAGCTGCCTAAACATGGGCCAGCAGTGTGCCCAGGTGGCCAAGAAGCCCAATGGCAGCCTGGCCTGCATTAGGAATAGTGTGGCCAGCAGGAGCAGGGAAGTCATTGTGCCCCTGGACTCTGCATTGGTTAGGCCACACCTTGAGTCCTGTGTCCAGTTCTGGGCCCCTCAGTTTAAGAAGGACATCAAGACACATGAACGTATCCAGAGAAGGGCAACAAGGCTGGGGAGAGGCCTTGAGCACAAGCCCTATGAGGAGAGGCTGAGGGAGCTGGGGTTGTTTAGTCTGGAGAAGAGGAGGCTCAGGGGAGACCTCATTGCTCTCTACAACTACCTGAAAGGTGGTTGTAGCCAGGAAGGGGTTGGTCTCTTCTCTCTAGCAACCAGCACCAGAACAAGAGGACACCGTCTCAAGCTGTGCCAGGGGAAGTTTAGGCTGGAGGTGAGGAGAAAGTTCTTCCCAGAGAAGCATTTGTCATTGGAATGTGCTGCCCAGGGAGGTGGTGGAGTCACCACCCCTGGAGGTGTTCAAGAGGGGATTGGACGTGGCACTTGGTGCCATGGTTTAGTCATGAGGTCTGTGGTGACAGGTTGGACTTGATCTTTGAGGTCTCTTCCAACCTTGGTGATACTGTGATAGACTGCTGCAGTCTGCTTCACGGACACTCTTGTTATAAAACATCCAGCAAAGATCTACTAAAAGTCTGTCAAATGTTTAGAAATAACTAAACTTCATAGAATGTCTTAGGCTGGAAGAGACCTCAGAGCACATCTACTTCAACCTCCCCACCAGGGGCAGGGACACCTCTCAATTAGACCCAGCTGCTCAAGGTCTTATTCAACTTGGCATTCAACAACCCCAGGCAGGAGGCAGCTGCAGTCCCTGGGCAGACTGTTCCAGAGCCTCACCACCCTCCTGCTGAAGAATTTCTTCCTCAGATCCAGTCTAACCCTGCTCTCCCTCAGCTTCAAACCATTCCCCTTGTCCTGTCTCTAGATACCCATAAGAAGAGTCCCTCTGCAGCTTTCTTGTAGGATTCCTTCAGCTATTGGAAGGAAGCACTAAGGTCTTCAAACCATTCTCCCTTGTTCTGTCTCTGGACACCCTCATGAAAAGTACCTCTGCAGCCCCTAGGATTCCTTCAGCTATTGGAAGGAAGCTCTAAGGTCCCCCTAGAGTCTTCTCTTCCCCAGGGTGAACAACCCCAGCTCCCTCAGCCCTTGGATCATCTTTGTGGCCTCCTCTGGACTCACTCCAACAGCTCTGTGTCCTTCTGATGATTGGGACAGCAGAATGGGCCTTCTCAAAATTGAGGCTTGGCAGAATAACATCTAGGCCTTGAAATGTGACCTAAAGAGAATTTGAGCCTTTTACTTTTTATTTATATATCCAGCTTTAAAATGGATTGCTGCTGGTTTTATTTTTTCCCCTGTAGAACATAGTTTCCAGAGTACATTTGCTGTTATCCTTTTGTGAAATAAAAGGATTCCAATTAAATATTTTATCATTGAAAAAACCAAAACAATGAAAAAAAACAAACAAAAACAAAACCAAACCACACACACACACACAAAAACACAAGACCAAAAACCACCCAAAAAAAACCCCAAACCCAAAACAAAAACCAACAACAAAAATACCAAAGAGCTTCAGAAAATCTAAAGCTGAATTTCCAGCAGCTTTAAGTCATTTATTCCACTAGACAGTTTGGGCATGCTTTTTCAAAATCATTGGGTTCATTTTGGTAGTAGCTTAACATTTACCCATTGCCACCTCTCTAGATCATAAATTTAAATGTTAAGAACCCCTGACAAAAAAAAAAAAAAGAGAAAGAAAACCCAACACCAAAACACCATGAAAAAAAAACCCCACAAAAAAATCCTGACATTTTCCCTCAGAAACTAATTATTAAACCAAATGAAAACCACTTGTCTGAGGGAAGTAATTTTGATTCCCCCTCTCCCCCCCCCCTATTTTTAATTTGTACAGGAATGCAATTTCAAAGCCCTCCATAACACCTTTTTCCCTGGGAAGACAGCTTGAAAAAGTTTCTTTATAAACTTACACTAAGAAGCTAAATATCAAAGGGCAGAAGAGAAATGTCGCAATTAAAACCCGCTTTTAACTACAGGACCAAGTCAGTTTGATCTGTGGTAAATGTTACTAGCTCATGGAAAATCCTGAGAGTTTAACTGGTTGCCCTCTGAGCATCTTGGTGGCCCTCCTCTGGATCTGCTCCATCAGGCCCATGTCTCTCCTGAGTTGGGGGCCCTGGAGCTGGATGCAGAACTGCAGATGAGGTTTCACCAGAGCAGCGTAGAGGGGCAGAATCACAGTACACAGTATCACCAAGGTTGGAAGAGACCTCAAGGATCATCGAGTCCAACCTATCACCACAGACCTCATGACTAGACCATGGCACCAAGTGCCACATCCAATCCCCTCTTGAACACCTCCAGGGTGGGACTCCACCACCTCCATGGGCAGCACAGTCCAATGGCTAACAATTCTGTCTGTGAAGAACTTTCTCTTCACCTCAAGCCTAAACTTCCCCTGGCACAGCTTGAGACTGTGTCCTCTTGTTCTGGTGCTGGTTGCCTGGGAGAAGAGACCAACCCCCACCTGGCTACAACCACCCTTCAGGTAGTTGTAGAGAACACTAAGGTCTCCCCTGAGCCTCCTCTTCTCCAGGCTAAACAATCCCAGCTCCCTCAGCCTCTCCTCACAGGGCTGTGCTACAAACCTCTCCCCAGCCTTGTTGCCCTTCTCTGGACACGTTCAAGAGTCTCAATGTCCTTCTTCAATTGAGGGGCCCAGAATTGGACACGGGACTCAAGGTGTGGACTAGCCAGTGCTGAGTACAGGGGCACAATGACTTCCTTGCTCCTGCTGGCCACACTATTCTTGATGCAGGCCAGGCTGCCATTGGCCTTCTTGGCCACCTGGGCACACTGCTGACTCATGTTTAGGTGGTTGTCAATCAGTACCCCCAGGTCCCTTTATGTTTGGCAGCTCTCCAGCCACTCTGACCCCAGCCTGTAGCTCTGCATGGAGTTATTGTGGCCAAAGTGCAGCACCTGGCACTTGGCTTTGTTGAATGCCATCCTATTGGACTCTGCCCATCTGTCCAGTTGGTCGAGGTCCCTCTGCAAATCACCCCTCCTACCCTGATGGGCACACTGCTTTTGATGCAGCCCATAATGTGATTTGCTGTTTCTGTGTCAGTACCAACTTAGCATGAAAGCAAGAATCCCTGAAACAAATGGGACTGTTTGAGTATCCAGGTAGTACTCTTTATCAGTAAGGCCTGAAACATCCGTGATGTGATCACAGGCACATAAAAGACAGAATAAAGCTTCTGGCTTGGAAAAAAAGGGGTTTCAAAAAATATGGCTGCTAATGTTTTCTTCTATTTCACCATAGTTCTGACCAAAATTGTCTCCACTGAGTCCCTCTCTTTCATTTGTCATAAAACTCTGTCTCTAAGCTACTGCTGCAGAAAAGGCAGCTTTCTCCTGCTTTATCACCTGGAACATATCCTCCAGAGAGTATCATTTTAAAAGGCTGCAGACAATAAATAAATTCCCCATATAGTTTGTTGGGTGTTTTTCACAAAAGAAACAGTTATGGAGTAGCAACAAAAATCTAAAGAGTTCCAGGAAAGAATAGAAAACAAACTTTTGACCCTCATATAGGCAAACCTTCCATTATCACCACCTGTACCACAGTTTTCACTTAATGTTTTTGTTGGTTTGGGGGTTTGGTTAGGGGTTTGGTTTGGGGGTTAGGTTGGTTTGGGCTTAGGGTTTTGGTTGGTTTGGGTTTGGTTTGGGGGTTTGGATGGCTTGGTTTAGGCTTAGGGATTTGTTTGGTTTAGTTTTGGTTTGGGGGTTAGGTTGGTTTGGTTTTGGCTTAGAGTTTGGTTTGGGGGTTTGGTTGGTTTGGGTTTGGCTTAGGTTTTGGTTGGTTTCGTTTTGATTTGGGGGTTTGGATGGTTTGGTTTTGATTTGGGGGTTTGGAGGGTTTGGTTTCGGCTTAGGGATTTGGTTGGTTTGGTTTTGGCTTAGAGTTTTGTTTGGTTTGGGGGTTTGTTTGGTTTGGTTTTGACTTAGGGGTTTGGTTGATTTGGTTTTGATTTGGGGGTTTGGATAGTTTGGTTTCGGCTTAGGGATTTGGTTGGTTTGGGGGTTTGGGGGTTAGGTTGGTTTGGTTTTGGCTTAGGGTTTTGGTTGGTTTGGTTTTGATTTGGGGGGTTGGTTGGTTTGGTTTTGGCTTAGAGTTTTGGTTGATTTGGGGGTTTGGTTGGTGTGGTTTTGGCTTAGGGATTGGGTTGGTTTGGTTTTGGCTTAGAGATTTGTTTGTTTTGGGGGTTTGGATGGTTTGGTTCTGGCTTAGGGTTTTGGTTGGTTTGGTTTGGGGGTTTGGTTGGTTTGGTTTTGGCTTAGGGTTTTGGTTGGTTTGGTTTTGGTTTTGGGGTTAGGTTGATTTGGGGTTTTAATTGGTTTGGATTTGGGGTTTTGGTTTGCTTTTGTTTTTTTATGATACAGTGTCATTTCTTTCTTCTAATCTCTTTATAAATACAGCTAATGTGCAGCTATATTTCACCAGCTTCTGCTCCTTCCTCTTGAGGTGCTGATGATGCTACAGCTCATTGCTTAATGGGCACTTGTCTGTGGTCAGGTGTCTGTAATAACTGTGTGCACTGGACAGCAAAGTGCTGGGTGGACGCTGCTTATGCATGCTCCACGGGGAGCTGATGTTCACTCTTAGTAAATCTCAGCTGTGGTGAAACTTGAACAACAACAAAAATATACAGTAAACCCATGCATTAAAGTAATTGTTTTGTGTTTCACATCATTTCTTCACCACTGCAATACCAAGGATCCATCCAAAATTTGATTTCTTCAATTTGTAGTTACCAAAAAACTCCACTTGTTTTTGTGGCTAGCACCAAAGGCAGTAAAATGATTAAATAATATCATAGTCTAGATGTGTTCTTTGACAAAACAAAAGGGGGAGGGTACACCTGAGAGAGCTTTATTTGTTCAGGTTTTCCCCATTTGCCATTCCTAGGGTCTTTCACGGAGGATATTTTAGGCAGGATATGGTTAGGTTTACTTCAAGGTTATCTGATGTATTCTAGGGAAAAAAAAAAAACAGAAACATTAACCCTGGTGGCCAGATTCCCAGGAGCACTGCTGCATTGCTAGGTCCACGTCCAGCTGTTAGTCTCAACGGTAACTGAATTCTGCAAGTGATTCAGTCTGACTGAGGGTGATGTCCAGCAGTCTGGAAAGGTTGTTAACATGATGTGACAATCCTGACATCAGATGCCTTGGGTGAGGCCAAGAAGCAAACCATGTAGAGCTGTTAAGAGCAGAGACAACATCTTGCATTTTACATAGAAATGGACTGAAAAAGCAGTGGAGATGCTGGCTAAATGAAACTGATGCTTCCTAGATGGGCAAAGCAGAGCTTTGGTGTCCTTCCAGTGTGTGCAGTAGATGGAGCACTGTGCAGTAGTGCAGTACAGCACTCACAATGGCTTGCAGACATCCTTTGAAGGCTGCATTTGACAGAAAAGATGATAAGTGCCAAGATAAATGGAGGTTTAATGAAGCCTTTAGGCGCTAATGACAATGGATTTCTGAGAGAGGTTTAATTCCATGGATGTGTCCAAATTATTTGTTCCCTTTGCTGTATTAAGCTACTCCCTGTTGTCCCTGGGGTTTTAAGCCCCATTGCTCCTTGGTAGATGACTGACAGGCACACAGCTCAGATACAGGAGAGATGTAGACAAGGGCACTGTTCATAATCCAATGCAGCAGCGTGCCTTTCACTCAGTTAACAGACACTAAATGAAAAGGTAACAGATAAATATGTTCTGATGAATAAAATGGGAGAGATTGCTGCTCACAGGCCATGAGTCGTCCAGGACACTCATCTTGAGATCTTCCCAAGAAGGCTTCAAATCTTGCTGCCTGCTCCCTGCCACATTATTACTGTGGTTCAGAGCTCTCAGTCAGTTAGCCTCAAAGCACATACTGCTTGCCCCAGCCCCGTATGTTGGATGTAAAAGCGAAGCTAAATGACTTTTTTGTTTGTTTCTTTTTTTCCCTCCCCCCCTTTCTGAGGCTGAAGAATGTTTACTTGGTTAGAAATGTAGTCATTACACTTTGGTCTGCCATGCTGCATTGTAAGGATGTGATTAAAACCTCTGACAGCTAGAAGCAGTGGATCTGGGTGGTAAACTAGGAAGCTAGAAACTGTACTGCTATCTCTAATGGCTCTTTATTTTTACTCTGGCAGCTAATGACTAGCAGCAGGAGGCCTCAACCTGCTGACTTCCTTCATCATGTATGCCACTATTCTAACGGACTGGACGGTAGTACTTTGGCTTCTCTCTACTTGTTTCAATTTCTAGGTGCCCAAAAAAGCATAGGCAATAACCTCAGTAGAGGTCTTAAGTGCTAGAAGAGCTGTAAAGTTGTATATTTCACAACTGAAATTTCATTTTCTGTATTTTTCTTTATCTCATGAAATTTCTGCTTCCATTTCTGGAGGTTGGCATCTAGTAACAGTAAGATGGAAGCAAATTAAACAAGGCACCACGATTAACAGGTTAAAGGTGGAAGGGCTAACCTGTAGCTGTCCATAAAGCATTGTGTAACTTCTGAGGGGCTACTGGGACTGCTTGAAAATTAGCAAGTCCAAGGTAGTGCATGGCTTTGGATGCATGGCTGGCTGCAGGTCTCTTATGTTGTGACACTGGGGTCGGAGTGGCTGGAGAGCTGCCACACAGAAAGGGACCTGGGGATACTGATTGACAGCCGGCTGAACATGAGCTAACAGTGTGCCCAGGTGGCAAAGAAGGCCAACAGCATCCTGGCCTGCATCAGAAATAGTGTGGCCAGCAGGAGCAGGGAAGTCATTGTGCTTCTGTACTCAGCACTGGTTAGGCCACACCTTGAGTCCTGTGTCCAGTTCTGGGCCCCTCAATTTAAGAAGCACATTGAGACTCTTTAACATGTCCAGAGAAGGGCAACAAAACCATGTGAGGGGTTTGGAACACAAGCCCTATGAGGCGAGGCTGAGGGAGCTGGGGTTGCTTAGCCTGGAGGAGGCTCAGTGGAGACTTTATTGCTGTCTACAACTACCTGAAGGGAGCTTGTAGCCAGGAGAGAGTTGGTCTCTTCTCCCAGGCAACCAGCACCAGAACAAGAGGACGTAGTCTCAGCTGTGCCAGGGGAGGTTTAGACCTGAGGTGAGGAGAAAGTTCTTCCCAGAGAGAGTTGTTAGCCATTAGAATGTGCTGCCTGGGGAGGTGGTGGAGTCACACCCCTGGAGGTGTTCAAGAGGGGATTGGATGTGGCACTTGGTGCCATGGTTTAGTAGTCATGAGGTGTTGGGTGACAGGTTGGACTTGATGATCTTTGAGGTCTTTCCAACCTTATTGATTCTATGATTCAAAGAGAAGAGACACAAAACTGCTGCTGTGGTCAGAATGTGCACAGATGAGCTGTCCCACACACCTTTGCCAAATGCCCAAGGTCCTTCAGGAATCTCAAGGATTTGTGAAGGGTAAATGAGAAAACCCTCTGGAAGCCAAAGCAAATGTACTGAGAGCCTAGCTCCTTGTGAAGCGTTTAACTGTGGCCACAGAATCTTTTTGCACTGTGATGGCTTCATTTATTCATGAACAACTCTAGACTAATTGTCTTAGTCATTTGGAAAGGTGAAGTGTGCAGCTTTGCTGACTTCACTATTAGCAGCAGAAGTGGCAGAAGGGCTGTACCTCTGCCTGCTGCTGTCTGATTAGCTACATGCCTTTGCAACAGCAGCATCCTTCAAAACCAGCAAGTCACGTTTTGGCAAAAGCAGTTAGGAAGTTTCTAAGCTATCACTCAAGGATTCAGCATTCACCTCCAGGTGCCACCAACTTCAGAATGAAATATGGAAACCAGCAGTGAACAGGACAGCGTGGCTTTTCCTTGGCATGAGAAGCACCATCACGTGCAGATGTTGAGATTGCACTTTCCTTTCTAATTTCAATTCATACAGCTTCTCTACCTTAAGCCCAGAGCAAGGATACTTCTTTCATGCTAAATAGAGTGATCCTTCTTTATAAAATAAAGTATATGGGGTCTTGCTACTGAAAAATGTATGGGTATGTGACAAATGTTTATACAAGAAAATAGTACAGGACAAACTGGAGGAATAAATTCATTTACCTGTGCCTAGGTCAAGGTATGAACACTAAAGGACAAATATATTTTTGGCTGACTTCATCTTCAAGGGGAGGAACTACTCTTGAGGTTGGAGGAGGTGATCCTTGAATATTTAACAGCTTTTTTGGGTCCTTTTTATCGTCCCCATGGAGTAAAACCTGTGTTAGACACTCTGTGAGTTCAGCATTTACAATGTGCTGAGCATCATCAGCCTCACTTCTCATAGATCTGTGAGGAGCCTGCCCAGAGAGGTTGTGGAGTCTCCTTCTCTGGAGACGGATCTTTGGAGGTCCCTTCCAATCCCTAACATTTCTGTGATTCTGTGAGCTGCCTGTGACAGGTTTCCATAGCCATGTGTTGGTGCTCACTGCAACTCACTGCCCAGTGACTCCTACACAGCCTTTGGTGCATCTCAGGTTCAAAGCCATGCTCTGTACCATGCCTCTTTTACCCTTTTCTTAGCAGGAAAGTGTAAAAGCCTGTGTGCTACCTTAAAGGGAGCAAAGCTAGAGAAACCATAAAAAGGCTTCAAAAACAAAAGGAATTATTTGCAGAAGATTGCAGAATGGTTTATGAGAACTGCATAGAGCTTCTCTTAGTAAATGTCGTAATAAAGGTTCATTGATTAAAAGAAATTGGCTCTATTGCTCATAATAGCATCTCATTGATTGAAAAGCATTGGCTGTAATGGTTTCCTCCAAAGCAGCATCTGTTATGTATTAACCTTTCAGCCTTAGGAATCATGGGATATGAATTTCTTGCTCAAACTACTGGTCAGATGACCCATCCATGACATTTAATAAATTGCAGTTCTGCACATAGGTTCAGGATTTCACAAAAAGAGGGAGAAACACATTGTAAAGAGGCACTTTTTTTACCACACGTGCTACAACAGAATCCTCTATGCTAAAACAACAGAATCATCCAAACCCAGGGTGTAAACGCTTTCATTAAAGCTACCAAACAGACTTAAATAGTCACCCCCTCTATAATAGTAAATAGCAATGTAATGATTGAACTTTGAAAAATGGCATACCCAATCGGATGGGAAAAATCATAGAAGGACAAGACAGCTTTGTGTGGTGGTTTAAGCCTTAACTGGGAGTTAAGAGCTCAGAGAGGGGCAAGGCTGAGAATCTCTCCCCTGCTCCTCCCTCCCAACAGCAAGGGGGAAAAAAAGGAAGGAGCAAATCCACCAAACAATAATTTGGAGTCAGCTTGGAAGTAGAGAGGTAAAGAGTTTTCTTTAAACAATATATATATAACAATAACAGGTCAGGTTCACAAGGGCAAGGAACAAGGATGGATGGGAGGGGGACAAAGAATAGAATAGAATAGAATAGAATAGAATAGAATAGAATAGAATAGAATAGAATAGAATAGAGTAGAATAGAATAGAATAGACCAGACCAGACCAGACCAGGTTGGAAGAGACCTTCAAGATCATTGTGTCCAAATTATCAACCAATCCAACCCACCTCAACAACTAAACCATGGCACCGAGCACCCCATCAAGTCTCCTCCTGAACACCTCCAATGAAGGTGATTCCACCACCTCCCTGGGCAGCACATTCCAATGGGCAATCACTCTCTCTATGAAGAATTTCTTCCTAACATCCAGCCTAAACCTCCCCTGGCACAGTCTGAGACTGTGTCCTCTTGTTCTAGCACTGGTTGTCTGGGAGAAGAGACCAACCTCCGCCTGTCTACAACTTCCCTTAAGGTAGTTGCAGAGAGCAATAAGGTCACCCCTGAGTCTCCTCTTCTCCAGGCTAAGCAACCCCAGCTCCCTCAGCCTCTCCTCACAGGGCTGTGCTCCAAACCCCTCACCAACTTTGTTGCCCTTCTCTGGACACATTCCAGCAACTTAACATCCTTCCTAAACTGAGGGGCCCAGAACTGGACACAGTACTCAAGGTGTGGCCTAACCAGTGCAGCATACAGGGGGAGAATCACATTACTACTGGGGAGAATCACATTACTACTTGGCCCTAAAGTATTGTGGCCATAAACTGATAAAATTATCCAGAAAAACTTAGAGACATCTGAGTATTCCCAGTTTGAACAGCAATATGTTGAGGAATAAATCTACATGTTTAGGAGCTTAGTTCTACATTATATAACCCCTAAAGGGCAATGTCGTTCAACCTACTCTGTTGAAGCAAAATCTGTCTGTTTAGAGTGTTTATTTAGCTAGCTAATGCTCATTTGCTTATCTACCACATAAAGACACTAGTGTTGCATTGAGTTTTGTGGCACTTACTGTTACCTACAGGGAATGGTAAGAAATTTCACAGCTTGTTTGAGAACCTTCTGCTGGAATGGGAAAAATATCTGATCCTGTCCTGAAAGTGGAGTCTCTCCATGTCTGTACTGCAGCAAAAGCTTCTCATGTGCCACCAAAGCCTCCTTCACAATCAGTGGTGCAGCATGTGCACGTCACAAGCAGCGTTCAGAGTGGTCACAAAATCTAGTCATAGAATAATGACATGAAACTTTTGCAGTAAATCAGGATTCACTGCACAGGGACATGCGTTCTGGGGCCTCCACAGTAGATTCACCCCGCCAAACAAGCCGACTGAGCCAGCACAGTAAGCCTGCTCTATCTCTGCAGAATGGCACTGCCTATGTTCAGACTCACCCCCAGGTCCCCTCCCTTCTCCAGAGAGCAGTAGCCAAATGGGATAAAAAGACAAACTCTACTAGGAATCTAATGTTACTTCTGATATGTATTGCCTAGAACATGTGAGACTAGAATTCTTTCACTCTTTAAAAGCAAGCAAGCAGAGATAATCCCAGTCCAGAAGGGCACATATCACATTGCAGCCATTTGCAGCATTTTTCATTTACTGTATACAGGCACACTGAAATCCTACAGAAGATTGAGAATGGCAATTGTCAGATACATCATGTCTGAAACACTCCTAAAATATCTAATTCCAAAGAAGGAAAGCACAGTTTCATGGGCATCTGTGAATAGTTGCCAGCTTACCCCAACACAGTTACCCTACTCTCAAGTTTGAGGGTTTGTGGAGAAATAATGCTTCTCATCCAATTGTTTCCTCAGTATTTTGTTATACAGAAAGACAAGCCACCAAGTTCTGCTGTCATGAAGTACTTGCTCCCCTCACTTACCATTTTCTTGGTTGCAACTTGTTACCCATACCTACTCTCTTCCAGAGAAACACAATGCCCTTCACTGGAATGATTATGCAGGGCATTTTGAAGGGCATGCTTCTCAACTCCCATCCTTCAGACATAACTTCTGGGATCTCTCTTCGTGTTTCACAGATGCTGAGTGAAATGAATCAGACACCAAGTGGAGCACATAATGATGTGTCGTGTCACATGGCATCACCACTTCCATATCATGCTTCCAAATTGCACATCACTGACACACTTGAAGGTCCTTAGGGTAAAGTTAAATGCTGCTTTTGTCTTGGCCATCAAGCCCAGCGAAAGACTCCAAAATGAATGGAGGCAAGGAGCAAACTGGACCTTGAAAAATGATTGGTGTTGTCACAACTCTACAAGGCAGAAGTATTTCCTTTCTCATTCCAGAAGGCTAGCAGAGCGTATGTGGCCATTTGTAATGCAGAGATCAGTGTTTGAATCAATTTCCCCCTACAATTCTTCCACAACTGGTGATTAGTCTGCTGCCAAAGATTCCCCGTGCCTCTGCTAGATGGGTGGATCCCATCCCTCCCTAGCAGATAAGGAGGTGCTAAAAATCTAAGCATGAGCATAACCACAGTGCAATCACCTTTTCAAGCACAACCTTCATATCTTTCTTAGAGAGGAGGTGAAGCCAAGAGGTGACATTCCCCAACAACATATTGCTTGCACACTCACAGACACAGGAGTTCTTAAAACTAGAGAATTTATTGACTATTTACCCTTGTTGCACCTCCTAAAAGGAGAAATATCCCAGCTGTGAATAGGTGCAGAGGCTGTGCAGGAAGCAGGGACCTGGTTTCTGTTCAGTTCATCACGGAGTTAAGGGAAGGAGCCTGGCACGTTCTCAGGCAGGTGCTCGGCATGGGTGCAGGAGAGTCTTGCCAGCTGCTCCCCAACAGTGCCTAGAACCATAGAATGATAGAGTCATTTAGGCTGGAAATGTCCTTTAGGGTAATCAAACCCAAACCACACACAGCTAAACCCATCACCAAACCATATCTTTAAGCACCACATCTGCACATTTTCCAAGTGCCTAGCTCTGGTGGAAGGAGTGCCCAGTGGGTGGTCTTAGGGTGGCTGTTGTCCTTGTGGGCTGGATGCAGCCCCATCAATGAAACTGTTCTTAGGAAGGGCCTGGCAAAGGCAGTGGAGGTCCCTACCTCATCCAAAGAGTCATCTTGATCTGGAATCCTGTGAGGGTCTGGCTCCCAGTCGTGGCCTATCTCCTCTGCACCGCTCTCGTTGTGAGGGTCTGCACTCTCCTGCCTGGGCAGCCAGTAGATCCCAAAAAGCACAAGCAGGGCATCGGCACAGGCCCAAAACCACCAGTGTTGGCATGCAGCGAGGAGCGTGCCTTGCCGGGGGAGGTCGTGTGGCTGCCGGCTCCAGTCCTCCATCTCCTCCTGCAGCCAGTGCATCTCCCACCACTCCTGCTGGCGCTGCTGCTGGCCGAGGTCCTGCAGGGCGGCGTCATCCTGGGGACCCACCTGCACTGCCAGCTGCAGGATGCTCAGCACAGTCAGTAGCTGAGTGGTGTAGCCCACAGCCATGGCCTGGAAGAAGATGAAGCAAAGGTGCTCAGCAGGCTTTGGTGGGAAAGAGGAGGCTGGAGGAGTGGAGGCAGGAGACAGAGCCCACGGGTGAGAGTGGGGGAGGCAGCAAGGGGAAGGCTGGTGGCGGCGCCGTGAACCTGGGCACATCCCCGCGGCCCCATGGCACACATCGTACGTGGCAGGCCCGGGCGGCCCTGCGCCCAACCTGCTCAACCTGCCCTGCGGCAGCCGTGCCGTCGCCCCCTGGGGCGAACGGGGCAGCTCGCCCGGCCCAGCCTTGCGCCTGCCTGCCGCGCTCACCGCTGAACCGAGCCGCTCTGCAGCAGCGTCGCCGCCAACTGGCGTCCTTGGCAACAGCCGTTGGTGACAACGGCCCCGGCGGCGTGCAAAGCATAACGGCCCCGGCAGCAGCACAAGGGCCCCGGCACAGCGGCCCCGACAGCGTGCAAAGCACAACTGCCCCGGCAGGACAGAGCTGCCTTCTCTTCTCCAGACTGAAGAATTCCATCTCCCTTAAAGGCTTCCCTAAAGCCTTAGACACATAGGTGTAGGTAAAAGAATCTATTTTCCATCAGGCTCTTGTGCAGAAGACAGACCATTAGAGAGAACTATCTCCTAGGCAGCGTGTGCACAGGTGTTCACATCCTGCATCTCTGCAGACAGCTAACGTTTGAATTGCCACCTTTGCTTTCCATAAACACAGCTACTAGTGACCATCTGCTTTCATAAGAAACCTGGAAACATGGTACTAATTCTTGGCTTTGATCTTTATCCCTCAGCTGAGCTTACGCTAAAAGCAATTCCAATTCCAAGTTTAATTTGTTGCATAATGTCATTGCTCTCTACAACTACGTGATAGGAGATTGGTGCAAGGAGGGGGCAGCCTCCTCTCCTTGGTGGCAAGAGACAGGACTAGAGGAAATGTTTACAAGCTGTGCCAGGGAAGGTTCAGGCTGGGTATCAGAAAATATTTCTTCAGTAAAAAGTTTCTCACACATTGGAATGGACTGCCCAGGGCAGTGCTGGAGTCAGCATCCCTGGAGGTGGGCAAGCAGCATGTGAACCCAGTGCTTAGGGACATGGTTTAGTGGTGACCCTTCAAAGGTTGGACTGGATGATCTTGAGGGTCTCTTCCTGATATATTCTGTGATTCTGTAATTTCGTGAGTCCTTTCTGCTACATCCAGGATCACTGTAGCTAGGCTAAACCTGCCATCTGTTTTACAGGCAGCTTGAGCTCTTTGTGGGTACAAATCCTGTTTTCATTAAAGTGGCTATATAGAGGGCCCTCTCATAAGATTCAGTGTGATAATATGATAGTGCTATCAGGACAGAAGGTGTGAATAGAACAACCAGACACTGTAAACCCCTCTTGTCCACACTAGATAGAGATATGAGTCCACACTGTCAGAGATAAAGGATTTTTCCTCAGGCATTCCCTAAGCATGGGTTTGAGCCTAGAGGATGTATAGAGAGAGGCTGCAGATAAGCTTGTAGAAGAGGAGAGTAATGGGAAGAAATTAATTGCTGCTCCTTGTTTCCAAACAGGTAGCTGTAAAGAGGGAGCAAGTATTTTTTTGGACAAGAGAGATAATGAACAAAAATCTCAGCATGGGAAAATCTAATCAGGTATAATAAAAAATAGTAATGGAATGCAGATGGTTAAGCACTGAAACAGGTTGTCATCTCCAACCTAGAAAGCTTTCATAACTTTATTGGACAAATCCCTGAGCAATTTAATCTAATTTTGAAGCTAGCCTTACCTGGGACTGGGAACTCCAGAGTTTCTCTTCAGCTTCTCAGTTAGACCTGGCTGGTTGAGGCCTCATCTGGACTAGCCTTGAACATCCCCAGGGAGAAGGCATCCACAAGCTCCCTGGGCAGCCTATTCCAGAGTCTCACCACCCTCCAACTGAAGAACTTCTTCCTCAGATCCAGTCTAGCCCTACTCTCCCTCAACTTCAAACCATTCCCCCTTGCCTGTCTCTAGATACCCATAGGAAGAGTCCCTCTTCAGCCTTCTTGTAGGATCCCTTCAGGTATTGGCAGGTAGCTTTAAGGTCCCTCTGGAGTCTTCTTTAGGCTGAACAACCCCAGCTCTCTCAGCCTGTCCTCATAGCAGAGGTGCTCCAGCTCTTGGATCATCTTTGTGGCCTCCTCTGGACTCACTACAACAGATCTGAGATGATGAACACTTTTAGATAGTTTCCTATGGAAAGGAGAAGACGTGTGAGGGTTTATACATGTTTGTATTACTCTCAAAGGGTTAGTTTTACCTAGAAATGAGTAGTTTAACCTCTTCTCATAGTAAATTTAAATTGCCTGACAAGACAGTGTCTGAACCCTTCAAAATCACTGCACTCATTTACAAGATACAGATCTGAAGCTCATTTTGAACTAATTCTCCCTGTATCATAGCCTTCTACTATTTACTCTACAAATTACAAATCTTGTGAAAACTCTACTTTTAATTGGTTCCAATTAGGCAACACTTTTGTCTGTAACAGCACAGGCTTCCACAAACCCCTTTCAGTCTTCTTATTTTTGCTTAGAAAAGAATGTGATGCCTCTGTTGTTGAATACCAGTCTTAAATGCTGTCTACTGACATGGTTTTGTTTCTGTTAAAACAGAATATCACCATCTTGAGCTACATGTGCTGTCAGACTGCTGTTACTGATGTCTGAATACCCTAGGCAGAGATCAAGCTGACAAATCAACATAGCTACCCCCCAAAAAAATCATTCTCTCTAAGGAATCCTGCAACTGACAGTGTGAGAAGTGTGGCCTAGCTGAAGAGACAAGGAGAGAAGACACTGGAACTAGTAGAACCTGTGAAAAACAAAAGGAGGGGAAAAAAAGGAGAAAAAAAAAAAGGGGGCTGAAATCAAAATAACTAAGATTCTGCACTCTTGTGGTGATCTGTGGCGTATTTGATCTCCCCTGAAGGCTGGTGTGTGGTGGCTCTCCATAGGCCACAGTGCTCCCTTTGCTGCTCAGGGTTTCAGCGGAGGAGGGTGTGGATGTCTGTGTCGTGTATCCAAAGCTTTCAGGTGGGAATAGAATAGAATAGAATAGAATAGAATAGAATAGAATAGAATAGAATAGACCAGACCACGTTGGAAGAGACCTTCAAGATCGTCACATCCAACCTATCAACCAATCCAACCCACCTCAACAACTAAACCATGGCACCAAGCACCCCATCAAGTCTCCTCCTGAACACCTCCAATGAAGGTGACTCCACCACCTCCCCAGGCAGCACATTCCAATGGGCTATCACTCTCTCTGTATAGAACTTCTTCCTAACATCCAGCCTAAACCTCCCCTGGCACAGCCTGAGACTGTGTCCTCTTGTCCTGGTGCTGGATGCCTGGGAGAAGAGACCAACATCCACCTGTCTACAACCTCCCTTCAGGTAGTTGTAGAGAGCAATAAGGTCACCCTTGAGCCTCCTCTTCTCCAGGCTAAGCAACCCCAGCTCCCTCAGCCTCTCCTCACAGGGCTTGTGTTCTAAACCCCTCACCAACTTTGTTGCCCTTCTCTGGACACGATTCCAGCAAGTCAACATCCTTCCTAAACTGAGGGGCCCAGAACTGCTTCAGGCATATCAAGTAGTAGGGCAGCACATTTCCATTTCATTTTTTCATTTTCCAGCTTTCATTTTTTATAAGGTGGTATGAAACTGACTGAGCAATCACAATTTTGAGGGCTTGACTTTTAAGGTCCAATTGATTTGCGCAGCAGATTATTATGCAGAAAACGATAAGCTTACAATGATTGCATTATGCTTAATATAACAACCCTGTCATAATGCTGCAGCAGCAGGGTGGCTGTGGATTGATGGGAAATTTAATACCCAGCATTTTTCAGGGCTCAGAGAGAGTCACAGGACAGCTGGACATGCAAGTTGTCTAGAAAGTGCTCGTCCAGTTTCAGCTGCTTTATGTACAAAAGGATTCTTTAGCATCTTTAGCATCTAACTCTCATCAGCTTTCCGTTACTGCATTGCAAGGATTTATGGCTGTAGAGAAGGCCCTTAATTTGTAGTTTGTTTACTTCTTTTGCCTGGTTCAACCAAGCTATTAGCAAGTGCACATTTATGCAAAACTAAATGATTTGACACTTCAGTATTAATGAAAGAAGCAGATAATTGCAAACATTATTAAAAAATATATATCTGAGATTAATATCTTCTGTCTCCTCTCAACTGCCTGTGCTGTAAAATATATCCCATCTTTACACTAAGAGCTAAATTAATTAGGTAAACTTATGGACATAAAAATGTTCAGTTCTTCCATTCTGAAGACTTTTATTTAAATCTTATGCTGAACATATGGATGTAATGTACAAATAAATGACATTTAGTGCAGCTGGGAGAGTTTAATCACATCTGCTTTGGGAAGCATAAGGCTAGAGATGTAAATCACTGCCCAACAGGAGAAAGACACCATGTGAGTGTAACAGTACCAGGATGATTTCTCTGAGCAGAAGTTCTGACCTCTGTTTATATTACCTTAAGTTGCATCATTCATGCAAAGAAATAAATTCACATCAACACAAAATCAAATGTGAAAAATTGAACTGAAATCTTCCAGATGAATTACTGATCTCCTTTAAATATGATGGAATGATTTATCCCTGTTGCATTACAGAAGAACAGAATCACAGAATGGTAGGGGTTGGAAGGGACCTCCAGAGAGCCTCAAGTTCAACCCTGCTGCCAGAGCAGGATCACCCAGGGCAGGCCACACAGGAATGCATTCAGGTGGGTTGCAAAAGTCTCCAGAAAAGGAGACCCAACCCAACCAATGTCAAAAGCATTGGTACAAAGTCTGGTTTAAGAATTCAAGTGTTTCTAAGAATCTTTTCTTCTTCCAGGAACTGCTTCAGTTGCTAAGTTTAGAAAATCAGTAAGAAAGTTTGGAACCAGAAGCAGTTCTGTGACTATTAATCTACTGATAAAGTGAATCATAGAATGGCTCAGGTTGGAAAGGACTTCAGAGCCCATCTACTCCAACCTCCCCATCATGGGCAGGGACACCTCTCAACTAGACTCAGCTGCTCAAGGCTTCATCCAACCTGGCCTTGAGTTTGGTCTGGGTATGTAAGGAAATGGAAGCAACAAGCAGGTTTGTTTAAAGCAAGAAATAGATACTCAGTGGATGACTATGATCTGTATTTCACAGAGAGTGGGAAGTCTGGTTGCTTTCTCTCGTTCTTCCAGCCAGCTCCTGCCACAACAATATCCATGCTACAAACCTTGATATCAACTCCACCATTCCAATCGTTTTTCCACCTTCAAGCCATGAAGAAACAAACAATAACTAAAACCTGAAAAAAATGACCAAAATGCCACAGTCTTCTAGATTTACCTGAGTGTAGGCAGTTTTCCTCAGGCCATCAAAGAGAAACAAAAATACTCTGTGCTGTCAAAATTTTGCTATTTGGTTAAAAGTAATTATTTGTTTTAATTGTTAAAGGCCCATGCACCAGCAAGGATTTTGTGTGTGTGTGTGTGAAAAATAATCATAAATATGGTTTCAATAGATGTATGTAAAAATCCAATAAGGAAAGTCTAATATTTACCATTCTGGAGTAAAATATTTTCTTTTCCAGCCTCCTCAGGCCTGATGTACAGCAGGTAGTCTGTAACCATAGCAATCAGCTGTACTGATGGAGAGCCCAGCAAGGATAAGCAAAAAGGAAACTGCAGAGCCAGGGAAGACCTGATTAGTGCAGTTGTGTGTGCCACTGACAACATGAGGATACTGGCTCCTGTTGAGGGAAGATGGCCAAACAGTAAAAAAATATTTTGGCAAGTGATAGGTACAACTTAAAAACGACTTGACTTCATCTGGCTTTGACGTTCACTTGAATTTCTTGCTGAGGTGGAGCTTTTTGCTTGCACACTGACCTACATAACAAAGGGGAGTACAGGAAAGGATATAGGCTAGGTGGGGATCATACTTCAGAAAAAAGCATCTTACGAGGACACCAGGAGCTAAATATATCAAAGATCCTATCACATCTTTGGCAACTGGCTCAGGTATGACAAAAAAATCCCAACTTAGGCTCTCAGTATGTATCTATGCACGTGCATGTATATATATGTGCTGGAGCGTGTCCAGAGAAGGGCCACAAGGCTGGAGCACCTCTCCTATGAGGACAGATTGATGGAGTTGGGAGCGTTCAGTCTGAAGAACAGAAGGCTACAAGGAGACCTTATTGTGGCCTTCCAATATCTTAAGGGGGCCTACAAGAAAGCTGGGGAGGGACTTTTTAGGGTGTCAGGTAATGATAGGACTGGGGGGAATGGAACAAAAGTAGAAATGGGTAGATTCAGATTGGATGTTAGGAAGAAGTTCTTCCCCATGAGGGTGGTGAGACACTGGCACAGGTTGCCCAGGGAAGCCTCATCCCTGGAGGTTTTTAAGGCCAGGCTGGATGTGCTGTGAGCAACCTGATCTAGTGTGAGGAGTCCCTGCCCATGGCAGAGGGGCTGGAATTAGATGATCCTTGAGGTCCTTTCCAGTCCTAACAATTCTATGATTCTATGTTTCATGCTCATCTCAGCTGTAGTTATGCTGGGGGTGCATGCTAAAGCATTTCATTCTGTCAGAACTACTGAGTACAATGCTAGGAAATGCAGCCTGCACCTGGCCAGCTTCTGAGGCATGAAGCCTAGAAGGGGCTCCCTGGGTTCATTTATTCTTATCAAATGGACACTGAGTAGAAAAGATTATTTTCCAGCAAACTTCAAAAATGAGTTTTTAAGGTCACCAAAGAGTTGAACACATCTGATCAATAATTAATTAACTCCAGAGAAGCTTAGTTCACAGGGTGTTTTTATTCTGTTAAAGTAGCTACATGTTAATTTTAGCACCTATGACTTCCTGTGAGCTTACACTTTAAAATATCATCCAAGAAAATAAGTTCTGCCAGTTTATTTTATGATCCTCTAACTCTACAGTGGTGCAGCCAGTGGTTCGAATTCAGCTACCTCTATTTCATTCCTTTCATCTGTGCCTCACAGATCAGGGGCCCATCTATGTATAAGTTTCAGAATCCCAAATCTATGGGATGCACAGTATTGAAACATTAACAAAGGTGAGCTATAATGAAAACTATGGCACACTAATAGCAATCACAAAACACTCCATGCTGATAGATTAAAAATCCAGAGGCCACAGTGATTCTGGTTTGCAGTTTTGCATGGCAGGTCACACATTCCCCCAAATACTTAAAGTACATCCTTAAGAGCAGTATCCTGTTTCAATTGCCACTGACATGGAGACCATCAAAATTCTTCCTGTTAACTATGTTAACTACAACCTGGATTACAACCCCTGTCTTCATTTGTCATACTTCATTCTGGGTCTTATTTTGCCTCTGTCTGTGTGCAGTAGGTTGAAGAGCCCTCTATTATCAACTTCTCCTCCTGCACTGGAAGCCTGTCCTTTAACCTTCTCTTTGGTAGGATAAGCAGCCTGAACTCCTTCATTCTTTTTGAATAGAGGCTCATTGTACAGTCCTTTAATCACCACTCTTCTCTGAGCCTTCTTCAGTTCATTAACATCTTTCTTGAATTATGAACAGAGCTGTGGGAAGAAGATACTTTTGTGCTCAGAAACTCCCCACCTCTCTCTTTTTTTCTGCTTAGACTGTTGGCTGGCTGGAAGTGAATTTTTAGGAAAAAACACTTCCACTTCCCTTGTTTTAGGCAAAATATCTTTTATATCACAATGAATTCAGACAGCTTTGACTTTAAAATCTAAAATTCCCCTTGCAAGAGCGTCACATATACATTTCATGTTTGCAGTCATATTTGATATTAGGATAGGATAGGATAGGATAGGATAGGATAGGATAGGATAGGATAGGATATAGGATAGGTAGAATAGAAATAGAATGAATAGAATAGATAGTAGAATAATAGAAATAAATAGATAGAATAGACCAGGTTGGAAGAGACCTTCAAGATCATTGTGTCCAACCTATCATCCAACACCACCTATTCTTTCATTTAGGGGCACTTAAGCCCATTTGACAAGGAGGTCTCATGTTGAGCCCCAAGTTGTTCTGATTTCCAGAGCTGTTTCTCCTAGAGAGGAAGCATTTTGAGCCCTGCTTGGTAACTCTCCAATGAAAAAGAGGAAGAAGATTTCTTCACCCTGAAAATAGAGACCCATTCATCTGTCAAGCAACAGGACTACCAGGAGTTAAAATTCATGCAGTGTGGATATTGTCCAAATTTAGTGTAGATGAAAAAAATGTTCAGATTTTAGCCATGGAAATCAATTCCCACACAGAGGAGTTAAATATATGCTAAAAAGCAGATTCAGTCTTGATTGATTGATAATGAAACCCTCAGATTTAGTCAAAGGCTCATAAAATTCCTTTTTATTTAGTCTTTCAAATATTTTCTGCTCCAAAGACTCACTGCATTGACAAGTGCATCTACTTCATAATTATGTGATGTGGGGTTTAGGAATATAATGAATGTAATTCTGATTTCCAAATGCAAAAGATAGATAATGGCAGAAATTATCAAAAATGAATGCTCCACTTGATATTCTCAGGGTGGAAAGTAAGAAAAGAGAAAGTGAGAATTTTCCTTGGGGGGGAAAGAGTTATTTTGTGATTGATTGTTTGCCTACCCTTTATCAAAATGCCTTTGCCATGAGACAAAACTTGTATGGAGCAGAGCTTCAGGCATGCTTCTCTT